>OX940789.1:84653974-85398858 GCA_954870985.1 Trifolium fragiferum | reverse complement strand
CCTAAACCCTAAACCCTAAACCCTAAACCCTAAACCCTAAACCCTAAACCCTAAACCCTAAACCCTAAACCCTAAACCCTAAACCCTAAACCCTAAACCCTAAACCCTAAACCCTAAACCCTAAACCCTAAACCCTAAACCCTAAACCCTAAACCCTAAACCCTAAACCCTAAACCCTAAACCCTAAACCCTAAACCCTAAACCCTAAACCCTAAACCCTAAACCCTAAACCCTAAACCCTAAACCCTAAACCCTAAACCCTAAACCCTAAACCCTAAACCCTAAACCCTAAACCCTAAACCCTAAACCCTAAACCCTAAACCCTAAACCCTAAACCCTAAACCCTAAACCCTAAACCCTAAACCCTAAACCCTAAACCCTAAACCCTAAACCCTAAACCCTAAACCCTAAACCCTAAACCCTAAACCCTAAACCCTAAACCCTAAACCCTAAACCCTAAACCCTAAACCCTAAACCCTAAACCCTAAACCCTAAACCCTAAACCCTAAACCCTAAACCCTAAACCCTAAACCCTAAACCCTAAACCCTAAACCCTAAACCCTAAACCCTAAACCCTAAACCCTAAACCCTAAACCCTAAACCCTAAACCCTAAACCCTAAACCCTAAACCCTAAACCCTAAACCCTAAACCCTAAACCCTAAACCCTAAACCCTAAACCCTAAACCCTAAACCCTAAACCCTAAACCCTAAACCCTAAACCCTAAACCCTAAACCCTAAACCCTAAACCCTAAACCCTAAACCCTAAACCCTAAACCCTAAACCCTAAACCCTAAACCCTAAACCCTAAACCCTAAACCCTAAACCCTAAACCCTAAACCCTAAACCCTAAACCCTAAACCCTAAACCCTAAACCCTAAACCCTAAACCCTAAACCCTAAACCCTAAACCCTAAACCCTAAACCCTAAACCCTAAACCCTAAACCCTAAACCCTAAACCCTAAACCCTAAACCCTAAACCCTAAACCCTAAACCCTAAACCCTAAACCCTAAACCCTAAACCCTAAACCCTAAACCCTAAACCCTAAACCCTAAACCCTAAACCCTAAACCCTAAACCCTAAACCCTAAACCCTAAACCCTAAACCCTAAACCCTAAACCCTAAACCCTAAACCCTAAACCCTAAACCCTAAACCCTAAACCCTAAACCCTAAACCCTAAACCCTAAACCCTAAACCCTAAACCCTAAACCCTAAACCCTAAACCCTAAACCCTAAACCCTAAACCCTAAACCCTAAACCCTAAACCCTAAACCCTAAACCCTAAACCCTAAACCCTAAACCCTAAACCCTAAACCCTAAACCCTAAACCCTAAACCCTAAACCCTAAACCCTAAACCCTAAACCCTAAACCCTAAACCCTAAACCCTAAACCCTAAACCCTAAACCCTAAACCCTAAACCCTAAACCCTAAACCCTAAACCCTAAACCCTAAACCCTAAACCCTAAACCCTAAACCCTAAACCCTAAACCCTAAACCCTAAACCCTAAACCCTAAACCCTAAACCCTAAACCCTAAACCCTAAACCCTAAACCCTAAACCCTAAACCCTAAACCCTAAACCCTAAACCCTAAACCCTAAACCCTAAACCCTAAACCCTAAACCCTAAACCCTAAACCCTAAACCCTAAACCCTAAACCCTAAACCCTAAACCCTAAACCCTAAACCCTAAACCCTAAACCCTAAACCCTAAACCCTAAACCCTAAACCCTAAACCCTAAACCCTAAACCCTAAACCCTAAACCCTAAACCCTAAACCCTAAACCCTAAACCCTAAACCCTAAACCCTAAACCCTAAACCCTAAACCCTAAACCCTAAACCCTAAACCCTAAACCCTAAACCCTAAACCCTAAACCCTAAACCCTAAACCCTAAACCCTAAACCCTAAACCCTAAACCCTAAACCCTAAACCCTAAACCCTAAACCCTAAACCCTAAACCCTAAACCCTAAACCCTAAACCCTAAACCCTAAACCCTAAACCCTAAACCCTAAACCCTAAACCCTAAACCCTAAACCCTAAACCCTAAACCCTAAACCCTAAACCCTAAACCCTAAACCCTAAACCCTAAACCCTAAACCCTAAACCCTAAACCCTAAACCCTAAACCCTAAACCCTAAACCCTGAACCCTGAACCCTGAACCCTGAACCCTGAACCCTGAACCCTGAACCCTGAACCCTGAACCCTGAACCCTGAACCCTGAACCCTGAACCCTGAACCCTGAACCCTGAACCCTGAACCCTGAACCCTGAACCCTGAACCCTGAACCCTGAACCCTGAACCCTGAACCCTGAACCCTGAACCCTGAACCCTGAACCCTGAACCCTGAACCCTGAACCCTGAACCCTGAACCCTGAACCCTGAACCCTGAACCCTGAACCCTGAACCCTGAACCCTGAACCCTGAACCCTGAACCCTGAACCCTGAACCCTGAACCCTGAACCCTGAACCCTGAACCCTGAACCCTGAACCCTGAACCCTGAACCCTGAACCCTGAACCCTGAACCCTGAACCCTGAACCCTGAACCCTGAACCCTGAACCCTGAACCCTGAACCCTGAACCCTGAACCCTGAACCCTGAACCCTGAACCCTGAACCCTGAACCCTGAACCCTGAACCCTGAACCCTGAACCCTGAACCCTGAACCCTGAACCCTGAACCCTGAACCCTGAACCCTGAACCCTGAACCCTGAACCCTGAACCCTGAACCCTGAACCCTGAACCCTGAACCCTGAACCCTGAACCCTGAACCCTGAACCCTGAACCCTGAACCCTGAACCCTGAACCCTGAACCCTGAACCCTGAACCCTGAACCCTGAACCCTGAACCCTGAACCCTGAACCCTGAACCCTGAACCCTGAACCCTGAACCCTGAACCCTGAACCCTGAACCCTGAACCCTGAACCCTGAACCCTGAACCCTGAACCCTGAACCCTGAACCCTGAACCCTGAACCCTGAACCCTGAACCCTGAACCCTGAACCCTGAACCCTGAACCCTGAACCCTGAACCCTGAACCCTGAACCCTGAACCCTGAACCCTGAACCCTGAACCCTGAACCCTGAACCCTGAACCCTGAACCCTGAACCCTGAACCCTGAACCCTGAACCCTGAACCCTGAACCCTGAACCCTGAACCCTGAACCCTGAACCCTGAACCCTGAACCCTGAACCCTGAACCCTGAACCCTGAACCCTGAACCCTGAACCCTGAACCCTGAACCCTGAACCCTGAACCCTGAACCCTGAACCCTGAACCCTGAACCCTGAACCCTGAACCCTGAACCCTGAACCCTGAACCCTGAACCCTGAACCCTGAACCCTGAACCCTGAACCCTGAACCCTGAACCCTGAACCCTGAACCCTGAACCCTGAACCCTGAACCCTGAACCCTGAACCCTGAACCCTGAACCCTGAACCCTGAACCCTGAACCCTGAACCCTGAACCCTGAACCCTGAACCCTGAACCCTGAACCCTGAACCCTGAACCCTGAACCCTGAACCCTGAACCCTGAACCCTGAACCCTGAACCCTGAACCCTGAACCCTGAACCCTGAACCCTGAACCCTGAACCCTGAACCCTGAACCCTGAACCCTGAACCCTGAACCCTGAACCCTGAACCCTGAACCCTGAACCCTGAACCCTGAACCCTGAACCCTGAACCCTGAACCCTGAACCCTGAACCCTGAACCCTGAACCCTGAACCCTGAACCCTGAACCCTGAACCCTGAACCCTGAACCCTGAACCCTGAACCCTGAACCCTGAACCCTGAACCCTGAACCCTGAACCCTGAACCCTGAACCCTGAACCCTGAACCCTGAACCCTGAACCCTGAACCCTGAACCCTGAACCCTGAACCCTGAACCCTGAACCCTGAACCCTGAACCCTGAACCCTGAACCCTGAACCCTGAACCCTGAACCCTGAACCCTGAACCCTGAACCCTGAACCCTGAACCCTGAACCCTGAACCCTGAACCCTGAACCCTGAACCCTGAACCCTGAACCCTGAACCCTGAACCCTGAACCCTGAACCCTGAACCCTGAACCCTGAACCCTGAACCCTGAACCCTGAACCCTGAACCCTGAACCCTGAACCCTGAACCCTGAACCCTGAACCCTGAACCCTGAACCCTGAACCCTGAACCCTGAACCCTGAACCCTGAACCCTGAACCCTGAACCCTGAACCCTGAACCCTGAACCCTGAACCCTGAACCCTGAACCCTGAACCCTGAACCCTGAACCCTGAACCCTGAACCCTGAACCCTGAACCCTGAACCCTGAACCCTGAACCCTGAACCCTGAACCCTGAACCCTGAACCCTGAACCCTGAACCCTGAACCCTGAACCCTGAACCCTGAACCCTGAACCCTGAACCCTGAACCCTGAACCCTGAACCCTGAACCCTGAACCCTGAACCCTGAACCCTGAACCCTGAACCCTGAACCCTGAACCCTGAACCCTGAACCCTGAACCCTGAACCCTGAACCCTGAACCCTGAACCCTGAACCCTGAACCCTGAACCCTGAACCCTGAACCCTGAACCCTGAACCCTGAACCCTGAACCCTGAACCCTGAACCCTGAACCCTGAACCCTGAACCCTGAACCCTGAACCCTGAACCCTGAACCCTGAACCCTGAACCCTGAACCCTGAACCCTGAACCCTGAACCCTGAACCCTGAACCCTGAACCCTGAACCCTGAACCCTGAACCCTGAACCCTGAACCCTGAACCCTGAACCCTGAACCCTGAACCCTGAACCCTGAACCCTGAACCCTGAACCCTGAACCCTGAACCCTGAACCCTGAACCCTGAACCCTGAACCCTGAACCCTGAACCCTGAACCCTGAACCCTGAACCCTGAACCCTGAACCCTGAACCCTGAACCCTGAACCCTGAACCCTGAACCCTGAACCCTGAACCCTGAACCCTGAACCCTGAACCCTGAACCCTGAACCCTGAACCCTGAACCCTGAACCCTGAACCCTGAACCCTGAACCCTGAACCCTGAACCCTGAACCCTGAACCCTGAACCCTGAACCCTGAACCCTGAACCCTGAACCCTGAACCCTGAACCCTGAACCCTGAACCCTGAACCCTGAACCCTGAACCCTGAACCCTGAACCCTGAACCCTGAACCCTGAACCCTGAACCCTGAACCCTGAACCCTGAACCCTGAACCCTGAACCCTGAACCCTGAACCCTGAACCCTGAACCCTGAACCCTGAACCCTGAACCCTGAACCCTGAACCCTGAACCCTGAACCCTGAACCCTGAACCCTGAACCCTGAACCCTGAACCCTGAACCCTGAACCCTGAACCCTGAACCCTGAACCCTGAACCCTGAACCCTGAACCCTGAACCCTGAACCCTGAACCCTGAACCCTGAACCCTGAACCCTGAACCCGAAACCCTGAACCCCGAAACCCCGAACCCGAAACCCCGAACCCGAAACCCCGAAACCCCGAAACCCCGAACCCGAAACCCCGAAACCCCGAAACCCCGAACCCCGAAACCCGGAAACCCCGAAACCCCGAAACCCGAAACCCGGAACCCCCGAACCCCGAACCCCGAACCCGGAACCCCGAACCCCGAACCCGGAACCCCGAACCCTGAACCCTGAACCCTGAACCCGTGGTAAAGGGTATCTATTCTTGATCGTGACTTTATTAAGTTGTCGGTAGTCAACACACAATATCGACTTCCCATCCTTCTTCTTCACTAGTAACACTAGAGCTCCCCACGGTGAAACACTTGGTCGGATAAACTTCTTAGAAAGTAGGTCCTCCAACTGACTTTTCAGTTCTGACATCTCAGACGGGGCCATTCTACATGGAGCAATGTGGATTGGTCCGGTTCCTGGAATTGCATCAATAGAAAATTTGATGTCGCGTACTGGTGGTAATCCTAGCACGTCTGATTGAAATACTTCCTGAAAATCTTTTACCACTTTGATGTCATTAATTTCTACTTCTGGTTTCATGCTGATAGAATTTAAGAACACATACTTCTGAATTCCTCCCTTCAAAGAAAATTTCAATCGGTTGGCATCAAGGAATTGAGAAACACCAGGGTCTGGAAAAATTACAGATCTTCGAGCACAGTCCAACAAAACGTAATGACTAGATAACCAATCCATCCCAAGGATCACTCCCAAATGTATTAAGGGAATGCAGATCAAATCAACTTTGAATTTCATGCCCAAGATGGTCAAGGGGCATTGCAAACAAGCATCATTAAGAACCACAGGTTCGGAAGACGGTATTGTGACAACCAAATCAAACGGTAAGGAAATAACAAGTAATTGTAGAGAATTCACACACTCCACAGAGATGAAAGAATGTGTAGCACCTGAATCAAATAATACTGGAAATAGTTTGTCTGAAATTTCACACTCACCCTGAATTAAGCCCGAGGCATTCGAAGTTTCTCCTCCTCAAATGTGGTAGACACGTCCCTTAGCAGTAGGGCGGGCATCACCATTGTTCTTGTTGTTGGATGTCACAGGACCCTTTTTTGGTGCTTGACAATCTCTGGCAAAATGTCCTGGCTCTTGACAGTGGTAACAGACTCTAACTCTTTCTGGACATTGTGGCCTCTTATGCCCCTCTTGATTGCAATGGTAGCATCGATCCTTTTCTGCATCATGTTGCCTCTGACCTCCTTTGTTTTGTACTTTGGACGTGTCCCTTCCATTCCCTTGAGGTCGGTTGTATGGATGGTGTTGCCTCCCTCTATTGTTTTGGTCTTGTTGTCCAACTGCCCCTCTATTCATGCGTCCCTTTTTCATCCGCTCCACCTTTTTGCATTTCTCCACTAGTGCTTGGAATTGGTGAATCTCTAAAGGTTCAACACACTACTTAATTTCATACCTAAGCCCATTCTCAAATCTCTCACATTTGTAATCCTCATCCACATGGTCACGAAAATGTTTGGCCAGCGAGTCAAATTTATCAGCATACTCGGAGATAGTCATATTGCCTTAGTACAACTTGAGGAGTTGTGTCTCCTTTTCCGATCTGGCACTCGAGGGAAAATATATATCTAAGAATTTCCGCCTGAAAGATTCCCAGTTCACCACTTCATGGTTATCCTCCATTATCTGCATCTCACCTCGCCACCACGATTCAGCCTCTACTCTTTGTAAATAAGTAGCATACTCCACCTTATTTGCATCAGTGCAGTGGAGCATTCTAAAAATCTTTTCAATTTCCTCCAGCCAGAGATCCGCCTTATCCGGGTCATGCTCTCCATTGAACTTTGATGGATTCAGTTGGTTAAAATCTCTCAATTCTCGGGCTGTAGCGGCAGCTTCCTCTCTCTGATCCCTAAGAGCTTCTCCTTGGGCTCTATCTGCAGCTTGTGCAGCAGTAGTTGTCGACTGTTGGGTCACAGCAGTAGCCATTGCGTGAATTGCCTGGATGGCGCCTGCCATGTCAGCGGGTACTTCGGGAATATTTTGGTTGTTAGCAGCTCTTCGTGGAGGCATCGTAACTTCCTGCAGTTTCAGTTAAGTTAGAAATATTTCGAGGTCTTGACCTAACACGTGAGACATTAACATCAGGTGCCTATAGTAATTCACTAGGTAACCTATTAAAATAAATTCACAAAATAGTAACTTATGCATAAAATAATCTTCACAATCAAGCGCGAACTATATCGTTCCACCCCAAAAATATATTTGTCCAAGGATTATTGCTCTGATACCAAATGTAACATCCCTAATTTTTCCTCAAAATATTATCTAATAAATAGAAAAGATGCGGCTGTTTTCTTTTTTTAAAAAAATAGAATATTGAAATAATAACTAAATTGAAATCCAAAGAAACATAACTTAATTGAATTTAAACCAATAGTTTGAAAATTCTAGCGGAAGAAAATCCACATCCGCATTTCTAACCAAGTTCAATTGTTAACAGTGAATGAAAATAACAATAGCATGCCGTAACGGCTTATTGATGAAATAAAATGCTAAGTTTGCAAAAACCCAATTTGCCCTCGTGCCTATGCGCTTCAAGCATCACATTCAATCATAGCTTCTTTCTTGAGTACCTAAAATGTTAATTGAAAGGGTCAATTTCCTTATCCATATTGAATCATACTCACCATAAGAATATATCATAAAACAATAACAAAACACTTCACCTTATGAAAAATATAATTATTAGTTTTCTTAGAAAACAACTTTGGTGATCAAACAAGAGCAGTACAACACGGTAGTACATTTCAACACACATCCAAAATTAAATAGCAAGTCAAATAAAAGAGAAAGTAACACTCCATGCTCTGCTTCAGACTAATAGTTCTTAATTATTTATTTATTTATTTACTTTTTATATGAAATGCAATACGACTAAGACAACTCGACAACTCTATATGAGATGCTACTAATGATCTGGATAATAAATCTCATACCAATGAAAAAACCAGCCACACAAGCTCAAGCCACAAAGGCTAAAATAAAACCAGCCACAAAGGCTAAACATTAATCAAGCCACAAAGGCTAAAATAAGACTTGCCACAAAGGCATCTAAAACTTGCCACAAAGGCACTAAAGAGATTCTCTATACACATCCTATATGATGCATGTCTCAGTAATCTTCGAAAGTCTTTTCCTCAAGAATCCAGCATACTCCCATACCACTATAAATCCCAAGGCACCGTTCTCGATTTAAACAAAGTTTATTTATTTAGTTCTCATTGATTTGCAACACATAATGTATTAATAAACACTAACATACACACGCAGTAAATTGTGAGCATATACAACAAGCATGACATACACGTTTAATGATAAGATCATAATGAGCATATACACCTACTGATCAAGGAAACTATTTCACCCAACAGGCAATAACGCCAACCATTAGTAATATAATGTTAACATACTGGGAAGCATACAATTCATACAGGAGAAATATATAACTATGGTTAATACTATAATGCATGAACCGAACAGATTAACTCATTACATTGTTTTCTATTTATTTCGTCAAATAATACACCTATCAAGCTATCAGACAAAACGGATTTAACAAAACAGAATTATAAAGTTGATTCTGTTGGTTCGTTTTAAATGACAAAGGGCTCTACTATCATCTCACGACATAATTCTATGCAGCATGAATGTATGGGGGAAAAGCCCTTACCTGGAAGACTTCTTTTCAACGATTCTGACTCTAAGATATCCTACGATCAACCGGACGGTTTGATGCTTAACGTTTCTAATTAACAAGAATAATTGTTTTTGCTATTATAAAGAGTATGAACTCTGAAGAAATAGAGAAAGCTAATAGAAATTAAGGTTATACCTTTGAGATTAGGAACACGCTAAGTATCGATGTTGGTACAAATAAGAGAGATATTGGTGAAAACTAGCTTCAGCAGGGTATACTTATGATAGTAGAATAATTTTAAGTGAGAGAGATTTTTCTGAGTTAGTGGGTATTTAACAGGCTAGAAGTGGAGAGCAAATAGGAACAGACTTTGATATATACGTTGAAGGATTTGAATAAAACCTTCTTCATTTTCTATATGACCGAACCATTAGGAGGAGAAGGAAATGTGACTTATACTCAATCAAACCATTAGCTCCACGTTTTAATTTTCTTAGACTTGGCCTGATCCATATCCATATGATACACTTCATTAATTTAATTTAACTTTGGAAAATCAACTCCTACAATTTAGTTTCCACTACATATTATACTCTTTATTTGTTATACTAATAATCTCCACTATCTATGAGTTCATGGCACCTAATTCCATCGTGACAAAATTCTAAAATATCAAGTCAATGTCAAACTAGTAAATATATAAATCATCACCCTCATATATATATATATATATATATATATATATATATATATATATATATATATATCACACGAGCTTCATTAGACCAATAAAAACAACACCACAAACTTAGGGCCCGTTTGACCTAGCTTTTTTTAGCTTTTTATTCTCTTTAATTGAGAAGTTGGGCCAAACACATTTTTAATAAAGCTCTTAGACATAAAAAACAGCTTTTTTTTATAGTGCAAAATTGAACCAAAAGAGCTTATAAGAGAAGAGGTTAAAAACCTACTTTAAAATCAATTTTCGGAGCTTTTATATTGGGTGCAGCCTTCGATCCTTCCTGAACACTTATTTATTTATTTTTTTTAATTTTCCTTTTAGCTTTCACGGTATTCCACCACGCACGCATGTATGCACTTTATCAGTCCCTGTCTTATCACTATTTACCTTTTCTTATCTATTTCTCTGCACTGCACCATTGCATATGTACACAATGCACACAAATTTTCCTTTATCAGTCCATGCATTCACGGTATTCCACCACTAGCACGTGAAAGGTACAATGCACACAAATTTTATACATATAAATTATCTAATTTTATACATATATAATAAGTAAAACATATTATGCATCTTGTATAAATTGATTTTTATCATTTCATCAAAAAATCATATTGTTTTAAAGAAATAAATTAGTTTTATTATTTTTTTTAATTTATTTTTATTTTAATATTATCAATTGTTATTATTGTTTTCAAGTATGTTTTAATTGCAATATTATTAGATGTTATTATCTTTATTTTAAGTTTGTTATTATCTTTAGTAAATTTAGTTTAATCTAGTTTGTTACGGTCTTTTTTAAGTTTGATATTAATCATTAGTTTGTTATTATCTTTAGTAAATTTAGTTTAATCTAGTTTGTTACGATCTTTTTTAAGTTTGATATTAATCATTAGTTTGTTATTAATCTAGTTTAATTAGGATTGATATTGTACGCCTATTTAAAGACATTCATACTTGAAATAGAATCGAATTATTGTTTATCACAAAATTTCGAGAAATTATTTTCTGTTTCTAGTGCATTTTAGAGTCTAATAGATTTCTGAGTTTTATCTGACAGGTATGTCGCTTACATATTTATATTTTTGTTTTAAGGTTCATGGCTCGTTAATACTTGTGCTTCCAACGGTGTCAGTTACCTATGATCTTTCTATTTCACTGTTTTTTTTATATTTATTTCATCGTTTTAATTTTATTCAATATATTTGATTGTATATATGAAACATGGGTCATGTTAATGCATGTATGGATGACAAATTCATTATATAATAATCTTTTATGATGTAGTTATATATTGAGCTTTAACTGCATCTTGTATTGTGGTTTTTAATATATTTAAAGGTGATGTCTAGCAGTAGTATTTATAATTGGTGTGCCCCCTCCCAACTCTTTCATCGATTCTGAATTGCTTATTGTATCAGGAGAAATCCTATATTTCTATAATGGTTGATTGACTGTTGTATGGATACAATGTGTGTGCATAGGATTTGGCTAGTTCTTGTGTCCATTGTGTAAGTAGGGAGGTTGTTAGATGTGATCCTGCATTATATCCTTGAACTTTGCTTTGTGTATTAGCACACCTTGTGCACCATTTTTTTTAATAATATTCGTTTGATTTTTTAAAAAAAAAAGTAGTATTTATAATTTCTTACTATATATATTGCAGCTTAAATAATATGTCAGTGTAGTTATATATGCAATTACAAATGCATTTTGTATTTATAATTTCTTACTATATTGCAGCTTATGGCTTCTAAAGAAAATATTTTAAATAAGTCTGAAAATTTAGGAAAAGCAAGATGGGATATCTTAAATACTAAACCATTACTTGAAATTTGTATGGAGGATATTCGCAGATGTGGGAAACCGGGAATTGGTTTTAAACATAAAAAATGGGAAGAAATACGTGAAGAGTATAAAAAACGTACGAATAATAGTTATACTCAAAAGCAATTGAAAAATAGGTTAGATAGTTTGAGAGTTGATTGGACTACATGGAAACAATTATTGGGTAAAGAAACCGGCTTAGGATGGAATCATCAGAAAGGAAATATCGAGACTGATTCTGCATGGTGGGAGGCTAAGATACAGGTTAATATCATGATTTTAAATTTTTATTCATCAAAAGTTAATTAGGATAATTTATATAGTCTAAATTTTATTTTTTTGTCATTAATTACACAGGGGAATGTGAAATATGCAAAATTTCGATATCAAGGTTTGGAATTTCGTGATGAATTGGAATTCATATTTGGAGAGACAGTGGCAAGTAGTCAGGCTGCATGGGCTCCAGCTATAGGTGTGCCACTT
Source organism: Trifolium fragiferum (assembly GCA_954870985.1). Classification (NCBI taxonomy): domain Eukaryota; kingdom Viridiplantae; phylum Streptophyta; class Magnoliopsida; order Fabales; family Fabaceae; genus Trifolium; species Trifolium fragiferum. The sequence continues at coordinate 85,386,670 of OX940789.1, read as the reverse complement.
GAATCTACGAGCAAAAATACTACTGCAAATGTGGCCCATGAAATTATTGAATCAGATGATGAATTCGATAATGATGACTTAAGTCCTGTGGAAAATACCCAATCAAAAAATAGAAGAAAGGGTTCGCCCAATACATGTGAGACACCAGCAAGGGGTAAGGCAAAGATTGGGACTGCACCAGCTATGAGGAAAACATTAGAACGATTGGTTGAAGCAGCGGAAGATCATAACAAAGTTGAAAAGGCTGAAATTGAAGCAAGATCTAATGTCAATGGGCAATATTCTATTCCAGCCTGTGTTGCAATATTGCAAAGTGCAAAGGATAAAGGATTTTTGAATGGCCAGCAATTTATTTATGCTTTAGAAATGCTTAAGGATGAACAAAATAGAGTCTTAATGATGTCTTTAAAAGAGTCTCTGAATGATTTAATAGACTGGATTCTATATAAATATAAGTGATGGGGTTTTGAGGGCAAGGTTAAGATTTGACTTTATATTAGTATTTTAATTGACTTTGCTTTGGTTTATATTTGAGTTTTTTTAAATGTATTTCAATTGACTTTGCATTGGTTTATTTTTGAATTTGAGTTTTGGCTTTTATGCTTGTGATTGATACACTTATGCATTTGAACTACTTTAATGAATATCTATTTGCACTTGTTGATGTTCTTCTCTTCTAATTTTTTTTTTTACAGATGTCTTCTAATCAAATCAATGAGCATTCAAGAAAAGTTAAAAAAAAGACGATGTGCATTTTATAAAACTTATTATGCCGCGGTAGCAATTGCATGTGACTATCATATAAAGTACTTACTAAAACAAGGTAATAGATTTCTTTATTCACATGGGTGGACTTGGGTTCGAGATACTCTTAACACCCCAGGTGAAAGTTATAATATGTTTAGGATGGAATCTCATGCCATATTGAAACTTGAAAAATTATTAGTTGATAAAAAATGGTTACATCCATCCAAAGAAACGACAGCGTTGGAGGCTTTGACTATGTTTCTTTGGACTTGCGCACATAGTGAGACTAATTGCAATATCCAAAATAAATTTGGGAAATCCTGAGAGACTGTAAGTAGGAAGTTTGGGGAAGTTTTGGATAGTTTATGTTTATTGGCAACTGAAATTGTCAAGCCACCTGATTTTAACTTTATCGAAATTCCATCCAAAATTAGAAATGATAATAGATTTTGGCCTCATTTTCAAGGATGCATTGGTGCTATAGATGGAACTCATATTCCAGCTATTGTTCCTACTAAAGATCAAATTCGTTATATTGGTAGAAAGGGATTTCCAACACAAAATGTTATGTTAGTGTGCAACTTAGATATGCTATTTACTTTTGTGTTGTTGGTTGGCCCGGTACTGCACATGATACACGTATTCTTTCAACTACGATTGAAGAAATGAAAAATGTGTTTCCTCATCCTCCTGAAGGTAAACATAAACTCATTTTTATAATAAAGTTATGTTTTTTTTAAAATCAGGATTAATTTGTTTTATAAATATTAACAAAAAATATTTGTTGTCTTTAGGAAAGTACTATCTAGTTGATGCTGGATATCCAAATATGAAAGGGTATCTATCTCCATACAAGGGTGAAAGATATCACATTCCAGATTTTAGAGCCGGTAGTCAAGCACAAGGCATGCAAGAAGTATTCAACCATGCACATTCTTCACTAAGAAATGTTATTGAAAGATCAATTGGGGTTTGGAAGAATAGATGGCATATATTATGTGATATGAGGCCATTTCCACTAATCAAACAACAAAAGATCATAGTTGCAACAACGGCACTTCATAACTTTATTCGAGTATGTGGTATTGAAGATGAAGATTTTAACAAATGTGACCATATTCCAGGATATATGATTGAGAGTAGAGAAGAAAGAAATGTCAATGAAGATGTGAATTCATATAATTCAAGAAGAGTCCAAGATGGAGGCTACATGGATGGAGCTCGAAATCAAATAGCTGTCGGGTTAATTGAAAATAGAAATGTTATGAATTTGTGATAATTTATCTTTTAATCGGGAATGATTTGCTAAAATTTTTAATGTTATTTTAATATTAGTAAACTCTCTTTGGATAATTTCTCTTTAATAATTTTTTTTAGAAAACTTTTTTATAAGATAACTTATGAATCTTTATTCATAATTATCTTTTATTTTTAAAATATTCATTTATTTATACAGTTGATTGTCCTAAAAATCTTAGCTTTTAAAAATATATTTTACCAAACAACTTTTAGCTTAAAAATAACTTTGAAGCTAAAAAAAAATCACAATTACCAAACAACTTTAACTTTTATCTAAAAGCTCTTATTTTCACTTTTAGCTTTCAGATAGCTTCTAAGACTTAAAAAAGCCGGGTCAAACGGGCCCTTACTCAAGGTATTTCACACTGTCAATTAATATTCTTTAACTTCTCTCGGACTAATTTTCATATATAAGTCAACTACACCAAGCAATTAAAATAATTGAATTACATAATTACTAGTTAATTAAAATAAAGGGTCTACCAAAATACTTCGGCTTCGACTAGCACCACACCAAAAGCTGCATTTTTTAATGAATTGGGTAATATATGGGCGGCTGATGGAAAACTGGGCAAGAAGCACAAACTGTCTTCTATGTTACTTGGGATAATAAGGGACATACTATATGGTTTAGAATCCCTTAAGAAAATAAAGCACAAGCATGGACATTTAACACAAGATAGCGTGATGATTTTCAATAACTATGAAGCAAAATTGTCAATGGCTCAGCACCATAAACAATCTAGTCCGGATAATGTTGATGTAGACTACTTCTCAGTTGCAAAAATTGTTCATTTTTGTGGAACATTCGAAGAGTCCGTTCGGGTTCGAAGCGATAACATTTCCCTTTCCGTTTCTAGTGATCTTCCTAGCGATGTGTCAAACCTAATTAAATATTTGTCTAAGGGACCGAAGTAAGTATTTTCATTTCTTTGTATCTTTCATTTCATTATTTTCCTTATTATTTACCGCTAACTTTGCATTTATTATTATTGTGTAGGGCAAAATATTTAGATATGTTATTTAACATATCTAAATATTTAATTAGGTTTGACACATCGCTAGGAAGATCACTAGAAACGGAAAGGGAAATGTTATCGCTTCGAACCCGGACGGACTCTCCGAATGTTCCACCAAAATGAACAATTTTTGCAACTGAGAAGTAGTCTACATCAACATTATCCGGACCAGATTGTTTCTGGTGCTGAGCCATTGACAATTTTGCTTCATAGTTATTGAAAATCATCACGCTATCTTGTGTTAAATGTCCATGCTTGTGCTTTATTTTCTTAAGGGATTCTAAACCATATATTATGTCCCTTATTATCCCAAGTAACACATAAGACAGTTTGTGCTTCTTGCCCAGTCTTCCATCAGTCGCCCATATATTACCCAATTCATTCAAAAATGCAGCTTTTGGTGTGGTGCTAGTCGAAGCCGAAGTATTTTGTTCCCAACTATAACTTTCCATTAACTCAGTTAATGAACAGTGGGACTTTTCTAGCACAAGACGAACCGTAGTCGGTTCTAGAAAATGATGAAGCATCCGTAAAATGTTCTTCTCACCGGCCGTTTTAATGTAGCCATCAACTTCACTTTTTGCAGCTGCTGACTTTCGGCTTATTTCTTTAAAGGCAACTTCCTTATTCTGCCATTCCCCTTCAGACACGTTATCGGCCATCGAATAAAATTTTCTCACCGTTTCTGGTGAGTAGAGATGCGGCGCTTTTGATGGAGCTAGATCTGGTGAATTAGGGTTGAATATACTATACTAAATCTTATTCCTTTCCATATAAGCCCAAAGTTTTTTTTTATTTTTAAAAAGAAGCCCACCCGACAATAATAATAATAATAATAATAATAATAAGAGAAATTCTTTTCGCACCCCCATAGCACTCACGCACTCCCTGGCGTTCTCATTTTATCCCTAGCTATAATCAAAAGATTTACACCCCACCAAATTTTACAAGAACATTTTGACGCTCACCGTTGGGTCTCGGTAAAACTAGCCTGGCCTTAAGATTCACCGAGCAAGAATATTTTCATCAATTTCATTGCTACTGAGAGGAAGGAATTCGTTAAAAATTAACTCCTTTTCAAATTCACCTACAAAGATAAAGCTTATGTTCTTCCGATTCGCTGATCGAGTCAATCAAAGAGGTTTTGTTTATTTACTTTGGTTATTTTATTTTCTTATTATTTCTACATATTGTTTTCTATTGCTATGATTCTGATTTTATAACTACTTTGCAATTTATTTTCCATACATTAGTGATTATATAAATTAATTAATATATGATTCTCTAGTTCATAAAAGATTCTCTAGTTCATAAAAATAAATGTATTGATTCATCGGTCTAGTCTCATCCATTCTATTAGCAGAAAATCCAAATTAGTTAGGACTAGTAGAGTGGTAATATAAATGAGTGCGGTGCAAATATTTAACGAATTTTTGCAAATAAATTTATTTTAGAGAAATACAAAATTAATTTTTGTATTTTTCCTTCAAAAAATTAATGTTTGTATTTTAAAAATACTTAAGATTTTAAATTTATATTATATCGGAACATAAAAACCTATTTTCGCAAATATAAATGTAGATAAAGCAGTACGGAGTGCGGTATAAATATTTAACGGACCTTCGTACATATAATAAAAATAATTTTATTGAAGTATTAAATTAATATTTGTATTTAAACATACTTACGAGTTTTCAAAAAAATTCGTATCAGAACATAAAAACATATTTCTACAAAACTACACAAAAATTGCAACAAGTGTATAGTAGTACAAATATTATCTAACTTTTATTTATATAATAAAAATATATGTTTTATAGAAATACCTAATTAATGTTTGTATTTGTAAAATAATCAAGGTAATTTAAAATTTTCTTATATTGTGACATAAAATTTATTTTTCTAACTATAACTACATAAATCCGCAACATGTGTGATCCATATATTTAACGGGTTTTCGTTCATAAAATAAAAAATGGTTTTATAGAAATACTAAATTAATATTATTATTATTATGAAAATACTAATGAGTTATCAAATTTTTGTCATATTGAAAAGAAAAAAAATTGTTTCAGAAAATAAAAGTACACAAAATTTGCAACAAGTATAGTGCAAAAATACTAAATTAACGTTCATATTTTAAAAACACTCAAGAGTATTAAAATTTTAATATTTATATCATATCGATACACATTAAGGGTCTGTTTGGTGCGCCGGATTGAATAGAGACAAGATATGATAAGAAAATGGATAAGGATATCATAGAATAAGTACATGATAAATATTATCTTGTCATTTGTTTGGTGTATACATGATAAATAAAAAGATAGTATTATTTTTTCCTATCACGTGTTTGATACACACTTCTTATTGACATGATTAGATATATGTTATATTTAAATAACCAAATTAGGCACAAGTTATAGTGCATAAGTCATATGCTTATGCACCGTGCATAAATACCCCAAATTGCTTAGCGCACCCCCAAATTTTTAGGGAGTATGCTAGAAATTTGGAGGATGCGCTAAGCAATCTGAGAGGTGTGTTAAGCAATATGAGGGTACATTAAATAATTTTAATTATTTATGCACGATGCATAAGGAAAAAGCTTATGCACCATAAACACTCCCACTAAATTATCCTTAGATAATAAATGTGTTATTAAAAAAACATATATTTAATTGACTTTTTTTATTGACTAATTGACATTAATTAAAAATACTCATAATAAAATAATTTCATATAATTGTAGAGAGATGAGAATGAATAGTGTGTTGGGTAATTATGCTATCAGGTTGGTAACCCAGCTTAAAATAAGGATTAAAATAACAAAGAGCAATGTGATAGGAATAACAAGATGTTTAATTTATCCTATCATGTTGATGCACCGAACAAAATATTTAAGTAGGATAAGATAATTTTATCGTATCCCGTCTCTCTATCCTGCGCACCAAATAAGATTTGTTTTCATAAATATAAATACATATATTCCCTCTTGTCCTTATTATAAGAAGAAATTGACTTTTTAGATTCATGAAATATTTGATGTATCTAGTTTATAATATAGTCCAAATACATAAACATTTTATATCTAACAGATTTTCATTTATTTTATATGAATAGCGCACACGTATTTCATACGACAGTTATTTATGAAATATTTGATGTATCTAGTTTATAATATAGTCCAAATACATAAACATTTTATATCTAACAGATTTTCATTTATTTTATATGAATAGCGCACACGTATTTCATACGACAGTTATTTAAGAATGGATGAGTACCAAATAGTCTTTTTTTTTCAATATAAACTTATCCTTTATACTTATAAGTTATAAGTTAAAAATTTGACATCGTAAAACAAAGTCAGAAACTCATGTTTTGACTTCGACTTAGGTGAAAGTGTAGCAATGCAAATATCGATAATTGCCGGTTAAACTGAATTTTACGAACTTTATTTGACTTTATTTTTTTATGTAAATGATTATTTGACTTTATTTAATTTTGTAAACAAGTAGGGAAATAAATCGATAATGGATACCATGATATGTTGACTGATATATGTTTATGGGGTAAAAAAGTGGGAAAAAATAATCAAATATTTGACATTTTAGTCAGATTATACGTATTATATTCAGCTGTCTCACAAAGCAAAATTTTATATGATTCTCATGAAGCAACGAGTAGTACAACCTTTTAGACAATGTAGCATTAATAACAAACTTAAATTAAGCACTTTTAAGGATATTGGTATCAACCTCTTACCTTAGTTTTTCACTTATGATTCCTTCAAGTGATCCAATAAGACTCACTACTGTCATCAAAAAGCAAACAAAGCTAAAAATCCTAAGAACAATCCATTTTCTAGACCAAGATTCAATTTTATTTTGCACAAAGTACATCTCTACTGGGAAATATATAGCCAATGGCCAAAAGCTTAATGCTCCTAGCACTACTAGAACTTGATTGAAGTAAGGAAACATTATTGCAAGTCCAGTTGTGGAAATCACATAAGCTGTTCTAAAACATATCCTCAACATGTTCAGCTGAAAAGTCGGTAACAGTGGTAGTTTGATTCGGTAGCACAAAACCGCTGTTGGGATATTTTCTTGAGCACTATCTATCCGCAGCACTATATATTGGTTGACTATAAATCTGAATCGAAAAAAAGAAATAAAATCATATTGAAGAATCACAATTATGATATTTTTTGGTAACAAATGAATAGTTAGTTATTTTAGATGAAGTTCATTGCGGTGTTAACTGTTAACGATAAAATGTAGACTTAGATTAGTAGGACTATTACCTGATATTCTCCAACCAAATGAAGAACAATGCAAGCATTAGCAAAGTCGATGAGCCAATAAGGCTCGTAAAATCCGAAACTTGTCACGAGGTTTCCTGGAGTTTGATTTCCAAAAGCTGCATATCCGAGAAGCATGCACAATAAAAGTAGAAGAATGTTGTAGTAAAGATAGCAATCATAGAGGCCTTTTTCATTGGTATCTACACTTATGAATGTTGCGGCGGGCCTCAAGATAGCTTTCACCAGGGTGTAGCTACCATTCACACATATACACACCAACCGGCAACCACCGGTCCAACAATACTATATGCATTTCACTAATCAATATCATCTGGTTTTGCAGAGGTTGTGCAGAAAACTATGAAAGAGTAGATGTATGTAGAAGTTGTTAGGAGTAATTAAGAAGAAAACTAATCACAGTACTCTTGTACATACAAAAGCACTTTTGGAGGAAGGAAGTACAAATTATTAGTTATAACAGTAATATAAAGAGTAGTATTGTAGAAGTTTCCCTAAACCCTCAACCCTAAACCCCAAATCCCAAACCCTCAACCTTGAACCCTGAACGTAATTCCCGAGGCTAACAAGGGTGGAGATTGGTCGCCGGTGCACAAGGCATGACAATGTGTGTCTCCTTGCAACTTCTAAGCAAAAACTGAATTCACATTGGAATGATAGGGATCCTGAGGCAGTGCAGGTATGAGACTGCATGGTTGAAAGTAGGCTTATAAGGATTGATTTGAACTACCTATACCAACAAGATGCATCTTCTTTTCGGTAGCTCACCTCATAAGAACTTCACGGTTAAGCGTGCTTGGCTTGGAGTAGTCTTTGGATGGGTGACCTTTTGGGAAGTTTTTCGAAAAGTGTGCAAGTGAGGACAATGCTCGCTGAAAAGGCTCATGTTGGTTTGTGGGGCCATTCGGTCATCCTGAAAGCATATTGGGGCGTTACACTGAGCCCTGAACCTTACTGAAATTCCGGCACTATCAGCAGACAGATGGGACAGCAGATGTGCTATCACCTGTCGCAACTAAATTGGACTGGGAGACAGATGTTACCACGTTTGTCTCCACAAAGTAACCTGAACAGATAATTATGCAATAAATAAAAGCAAGAAAATAAATTGCACGTGGGAGTTGTTAACCCAGTTCGGACGCAACTGCTCCTAATCTGGGGGATACCAATCCAGGACGAATCCACTATCAACAGTATTGATTCGGAGTCTAAACACCTGTTAACCCTCCTCACTCAATCACTATATGTGAAGACTCTACCTAGGCCTAACCTAGATATGACCAGCCCAGGTCAATTCCTTAACAGTGATGCTACACCACACCACTAGACACCTACCGGGGTATAAATAACAATTCACGACGGTTGGTTGGAGACACACTCCCTAAAACCTAAACACTTTTGCCTAAAGGCTTTAAGTGCTAGACTCACTAACTCTTTGCTTCAAAGATTCAGAGATAGTAGCATTACAACTCAATAAACACAGTCCTAAGCATGCATATACGGAATGCACGAAAGGATCACAAAGAGACTCGATTTGACACTCTAAACCCTAAAACCAAATTATGGCTTGACTCTCTTGAGAGAACTAAGTCTTGGTCTTCATGTATTTATAGCCCTGAGTTGATGGGCTACAAGGATTTATTTGTCTTCAGAATATTTGAAAACGCGTGCCTTGATCTCCTTCAAAAATAACCTTAAACTAAAAAGATTTGATTTTAAAATATATTCATCACATATTTTCAAAATAAATCTTTTAAAATATTGCTTCAGCAAATACGCGAGTTTCCCTTGCCTTGGCGCGAAAGTAAACCTGAAACAAAGAATATTAGGGTTCAAGTTAAAGCGGCGCGCTGTAGGGCGCGTTCTAGGGTTTCAAACCCAGCTGGCCACAGCTGGCAGTGTTGTGAGACAGATGTTAGCACATCTGTCTGAACCTGTAGACTAGCATCTTGTTTTTGCAAAATGAAGCCAACATCTAAAAACCCAACAATCTCCCCCTTTGGCAAATTTTGGCTAAAACAACCTTAGCACGTTCTGGAGAGAAGTCTTCAGCAAATTCCTTCAAGAGATATGATGCAGAAGGAACTACACATTTTGCAATACGTTACCCTAGGTAACTTACAAGTAATCAGAGGCAGCGGTTAGATGCTGCTAGCCTCAAGGTCAACACTTAGAGGAGTTAGACTCCTATAGTGGACTCAAATATGGAACACTGAGTTCCTTACAAAGTGAATACCACAAAGATGTGGCTCAGGAAAAATAAATCCCTGATATCCTGAGAACCTAAATTCCCAGTAAAACATGCAAGTGCAGAGAGCACAAGCACAACCATTGCCAATGTGCAGAGAGCACAAGGCACCATCAGATGTGACAACATCTGTCACCACATCCGGTCTTCAGACTTAAAAGCTATTTCAGCCTTCAAGAGAAATACAAGCTCATTTTAATATAAGCACACAACAAGACGCCAGATAGAAATATCCAGCGATAATACTCCCCCTGGAGTGATGCATACTGAGAAACTAAGTTTCCCAGAAACAAGGGGTGTACTGCAGAGAACCTGTATAGAGAGTATAGTGATTACTCCCCCTTAACACCTGCATTACGTTGTTGTTACTCCCCCTGAATATAGTACCTGTGTAAAGACTACACTAGTACCTAAACCTGTCTTATGTATCCACATGTTGGCACATGTGACACACCTGTACATGTCAGAACCAATACTACTCCTCCTTTTTAGCCAATAAATTTGACAATTAAACTGGAGTAGAACAATAATATTGTGCAACTTGTAAGATCATGAGTTGTTGCACATTACACACGCTGTACACCTACAGCTCTTCAAATAGGCAGATGTCTAACTTGCTCCTCAACTCCTCAAAGCGGTTTGCATCAAGGGCTTTGGTGAAGATATCTGCAATCTGCTTTTCAGTACTTACATGCTCAAGAGTGACTACCTTGTCTTCTACAAGGTCTCTGATGAAGTGGTGCCTGATATCAATATGCTTTGTCCTGCTGTGTTGAATAGGATTCTTTGAGATATTGATTGCACTTAAGTTGTCACAGTATAATGTTAGCACATCTTGCTCAACATTGTACTCCTTCAGCATTTGCTTCATCCATAAGAGTTGAGAACAACTACTTCCAGCAGCAATATATTCTGCTTCAGCTGTGGACAAGGCCACACTATTCTGCTTCTTGCTGAACCATGAGATTAAATTGTTGCCTAAGAAGAAACATGCACCTGAGGTGCTCTTCCTATCATCAGCACTATCTGCCCAGTCAGCATCACAGTAGCCAAGTAGTCTACAGCTTTCACCATGAGAGTACAACAAGCCATAGTCACTGGTACCATTCACATACTTGAGAATTCTCTTGACTTGTGTGAGATGACTCACTTTTGGTGCAGCCTGGTATCTAGCACATACTCCTACAGCAAATGTTATATCTGGCCTACTGGCTGTGAGATACAACAAGCTTCCAATCATACTCCTGTAGAGGCTTTGGTCCACATCAACACCTTTCTCATCTTTGGTCAGTTTGAGATGAGTAGCAGCTGGTGTTCTTTTGTGAGGAGAACTGTCCATTCCAAATTTCTTGACAATATTCTTTGCATACTTGCTCTGTGAAATAAAAATTGTATCACTCATTTGTTTCACCTGTAAGCCAAGAAAGAATGTGAGTTCACCAACTAAGCTCATTTCAAATTCTGACTGCATCTGGTGAATGAAATGTTGCACCATCTGGTCAGACATCCCTCCAAATACTATGTCATCTACATAGATTTGGGCAATCAGCAGCCTTCCTTTCTCTTCCCTGACAAACAGGGTCTTGTCATTACCACCCTTTCTGTATCCTTGGTCCACTAGAAAGATAGTGAGCCTTTCATACCAAGCTTTGGGAGCTTGCTTTAGCCCATATAAGGCTTTCTTCAACTTGTACACATGATCAGGATAACTAGGATCCACGAATCCCTTGGGTTGCTCTACATAGACCTCTTCATTCAAGTACCCATTTAGGAAGGCACTCTTCACATCCATCTGGAATAGCTTAAATTTTAGTATACAAGCCACTCCAAGAAGTAGTCTAACCGACTCCAGTCTAGCCACTGGAGCAAAAGTCTCATCAAAATCCACCCCTTCAATCTGAGTGTATCCTTGAGCTACGAGCCTAGCCTTGTTTTTGATGACAGTGCCTTGCTCATCAGTCTTGTTCTTGTACACCCATTTAGTACCAATAATATTCACTCCTCTTGGTCTAGGCACCAAGTCCCACACTTCATTCCTTTTGAATTGATTCAACTCATCTTGCATGGCTTCAATCCAGTACTCATCAATTAGGGCTTCCTTCACATTTTTTGGCTCAATCTTTGACACAAAACAAGCATTATCTATCATATCCAGAGACCTTCTTGTAGTGATACCTGAATTAGGATCACCAATTATTTGATCAATAGGATGATTCTTTTGCACTCTGATGGAAGGACCTTTGGTTGCAGGGGTACTGGGTGGAGCTGGAGCATCATGAACTGGACTGGCTGGAGCTGTGGGTTCAGCCAATTCATTCTGAGTGCTGACTTCATGAGTATCTACTTCAGCCTCTGTCTCTTCGTAAGGGACAGATGTGTCAACATCTGGTACCACAGTTGGACCACTAACCAACCCTGAGTCATCAACAACTACATTTGAGGATTCCATTACAGCCTGGGTTCTGTTATTGTAGACCCTGTAAGCCTGACTGTTAGTTGAGTAACCTAGAAATATTCCTTCATCACTCTTTGGATCCAGCTTTCTTCTTTGCTCCCTATCTGTTAAGATGTAGCACTTACTCCCAAAGATGTGGAAGTGCTTCACTGTTGGCTTTCTTCCTTTCCATAGTTCATATAGAGTAGTTGTAGTGCCTGCTCTTAGGGTAACATGGTTGTGTATGTAACAAGCAGTATCCATGGCCTCAGCCCAGAATCGGTATGCAAGCTTCTTTGTGTTGGAACAAAGTTGGTTTTAACATAACCCAAGTAGTTTTGATGATAACAATAGTATTAATATACAATAGGGATTACTGATAATTTACTCTAGTGTGCAGATATATAAGTTAAAATTTAGGCTAAACTACATATTTGGTCCCTTACGTTTATTTTAGGTTTCAATTTGGTCCCTTACGTTTAAAAAGTTTCAATTTGGTCCCTTACGTTATCTACTTTTGCATTAGTTGGTCCCTTCCGTCAGATTTCACTGTTCCACTGTTTCAATTGGACACGTGTCAACGTGTCCAGGTGTCCACGTGTCAATCCACATGTGCAAACCGTCTGCCACGTAAGCTAACCGTCTGCCACATGTGCAAAAACTGACGGAAGGGACCAAATTGAAACCTAAAATAAACGTAAGGGACCAAATTGAAACTTTTTAAACATAAGGGACCAAATTGAATCCTAAAATAAACGTAAGGGACCAAATGTGTAGTTTAGCCTAAAATTTATTTTACACTAGAAGATTGAAGTTCTGGTTCCCCAGGAGATGGGAAAACACAAGTTCTGTTGGCTACATAGAAGTTGAAGTCACAGAAGTTGTTGGTCAAAGTCAACCAGAAGTTGAAGTCATCAGAAGAAACTTTGTTTTCTGCAAATTCTGATGATGATGAAATAGCAGAAGACGTCAAAGAACATTCCATTATTCTTAACGACTATCATCTACAAAGAAAAGGAACTGAAGAGTCATCAGAACGTTATTCCAACCGTTATTCTCTTGACAACGACGTCTGTACTATTGTACTATCTTTGTTTTCCTGATTTGGGCGAATATTCATGATCAAGGACCAGAAGTTGTTCTCTTACTTGATTTGTATAAGCACAATTCAAATGGAAACAATAGTACAGTACTATCTAGCTCATTTCATCTGTATCCGCTCAAATTCAAGACGCTCCAACAACGCCTATAAAAGGAGGAAGGATTTGAAGACGAGATACAACAACACATCTACGAACAAAGAGCTGTTATTCTGCTGAAATTAAAAGAGCTATTCTTAACTTAGATACAACTTGGATTGATTTTCAAATTCAAGACATTAGCTTTCAACCTCTGGCTTGTCAGTTGTTGAACCTTAGTTTTCTTCTAGAATTCTAAGAACAGTCTTGTAATATAAGTTGTATTTCTTTGTTTTGTGAACTTTGATATTTGTTATCATTGTTCAAAAACATTGTATTTGTTTTTGTTGTTAGAAGTCTCTTGCTTGTGTGCTTGAGCATTTGGAAGTCTCTTGTAAGGAGTTACTTGAGCATTGGAAGTCTCTTGCTGTGAGCTTGAGCAATTGTAATCTTGGTGATTATAGTGAAATCCCTTGGAAGTGCAAGGGGACTGGACTACTCTCGGTTTGTGAGAGGAACCAGTATAAATCTTCTGTGTCATCTCTTCTCTCTTCTCTCTGTTTCATCTACCTTATACTCTGTTTTCCTTGCTTGCTACCAGAAGTTGTTTGTGTTAAAAAGGTTTTGGCCCGCTGCGATATCTGATAAGTTGAAAAACTTAGAAGAAGTTTTAATTTAACCAAAACACAATTCAACCCCCCTTCTTGTGTTTTTCACACCTTCAATTGGCATCTAGAGTCCGGTTCTGTTATATCACTTTGCAGTAAGACAGTTATTTGTTGTGACAAAACACTATGGGTGAACAATCTGATCCTAGCAAGAAAGCTCAGATTCCTTTCAACTATGATGTTGATGATAAAAACAGCAACAGCAAAGCTCCCAAGTTCGATGGTAATGGTTCTACCTTTTCCTGGTGGAAAGATAGAATCTATAGTCATCTAGTTGGTATTGATGATGGCCTTTGGGACTTAGTTGAAAGAGGAACTACATTTCGAGGTTTGGATGAAAGAGGAAGATTGGATTATGATACAAGGCAGGCTTTCACTGACAAGGACAAGAAAGCGTACAAGAAGCACCACAGAGTCAAAGACATCTTGATAAGCTGCATATCTCACGAAGAGTACCTTAAGATCACAGATAAATCTACTGCTAAGAGTATCTATGATTCTCTGTGCTCATCTTATGATGGAAACAAACAGGTTCAGGAGGCAAAAGCAACACTTCTGATTCAACAGTATGAACTGTTTAGAAAGAAGGATGATGAGAACATTGAATCTATGTTCTCTAGATTCAAAGTTCTGGTCGCAGGCCTTCAAGTTCTGAAGAAAAGTTATACTACTCCAGATCATGTGAAGAAGATTCTTAGAAGCTTACCTGCTAAGTGGAGACCTAAGGTCACTGCCATTCAGGAAGCAAAGGATTTGGACACACTAAGTCTAGAGGGATTAATTAGTTCACTCATGAGTCATGAGATTGAGCTATCCTCTGATGAACCTCAGAAGAGAATGAAGTCTCTGGCTCTGCCAGCAACTTCTGAACCTTCTAAGGCTCTCAAGGCTAAAGTTGTTGAATCTGAAACAGAAGAATCTTCTGCAGATGATCAAGAAGATGGATCAGATGATGATGTATTTGCACTTCTAACCAAGAGGTTCCAGAAGTGGGCAAAGAGAAAGCCAAGATATTCTGGCTACAGAAGTTCTGGGTCTAAAGGTTCTGGCTACAGAAGTTCTGGGAATAAAGATAAGAAGGATGATTCAAAGAACTGCTTCAATTGCAACAAGCCTGGACACTTCATTGCTGATTGTCCTGACTTAAGCACCAAGGGAAAAGGAAGAAAGAGCACCTTCAAGAACAAAGCTAAAAGGAGTCTTCTAGCTACATGGGAAGATCTTGATAAGCTATCTGATGATGAAGCTGAAGATGCAGAAGCAAATTTGGCACTCATGGCCACAGCAGAGTCAGAAATTGAAAGTGATGTTGAGTCAGATACAGAAGATATTGAGCAGGTTATTTCTAAACTCTCTGACACTCAACTTTCTAAGGCTTTGAAAGATACTGTGATGAAATACATGGAAAAATCAAATGAGTTAGAGCTTTTCAAGCAAAAGTTCAATATACTCAATGATAAGGTCAATCATATTCAAGAAGACTATAAGAAGTCCTTAAAGACTATTCAAGTTCTTGAAAATGGTTGCATAACATGTAACAAACCCTATGATAAGCATGAGATTGCTCTTCAAGAGTTTGTTCATCACAATATTGACAAGCACAAGTTAGCCTCTATGATTTATGGTGCTGGCAAATACACTGGACAGGGTTTGGGGAGTACTGTCAAAGGAAACTCAAGTCAGTCTGTGTGTATTAGCAGAACATCTTCTGATCTTTATTCAAATTTTGTTCCTAGTAGTAGTACAGAAAATCCAAAAGTGTCAGATGCTCAAGTAAGCGTGGAGTCTTTGAAAACCTCTGCTCCCATTGCTTCAGTATACAAGTCTTATAAAGGAGTACAGAAGATCTTCAAGCCTATGAGTACTCGGGGCATGAGATCAGGCTGTACAAACTTGAAAGCTGGTTTGCTGACACACTCTGGGTCAAGGTCCAAAGGAAAGGCTAAGCCTAAACCTGATTTCAAAGGCTCACCTCACTATGGACCCTCTGGAAACTACAAGAGACAGAAGAAGAATAAAAGAACTAACTATAGAGAACCCATCAGAATATGGGTACCAAAGTCTGAGATAATGTATACTGCAGGTATGCACCCCAAGAAGAAAGCAAAGCTCATGGTATCTGGACAGTGGATGTTCACGACACATGACAGGAGACAAGCACTTGTTCCTCACCCTGACTCTGAGAGAGGGAGGAACTGTAGGATTTGGTGGGAACTAGAAAGGCAAGATCATTGGTATAGGTAAAGTAGGTAATTCTTCCCTATCTATTTCTGATGTTTGGTTGGTTGATGGACTACAACATAACTTACTTAGCATAAGTCAATTATGTGACAGTAATTATGATGTTGTGTTTAATAAGAATTCATGTACTGTGATTAACAATTCTGACAAGTCCATTTTATTTAGAGGCTGTAGGAAAGGCAATGTATATAAGGTGAATCTATCTGATCTTGAGGATCAGAATGTGCTTTGTTTATTGACTCTAAGTGATGAGAAATGGGTTTGGCATAAGAGATTGGGTCATGCTAATTGGAGATTGATCTCTAAACTTAGCAAGGACAATCTTGTTATAGGCCTTCCTAAATTGTCTTATCACTCAAACTCTCTTTGTGACTCTTGTCAGAAAGGGAAGTTTGTCAAAAGCTCATTTAAACCTAAGAACATTGTATCTACCTCCAGACCTTTAGAACTTCTACACATTGATTTGTTTGGACCAGTTAGTGCTGCTTCACTCAATGGAAAGAAGTATGGATTAGTCATTGTTGATGATTATAGTAGATGGACATGGGTAAGATTTCTGAAATCTAAGAATGATACATATGAAGAGTTTAGTGTCTTATGTGCTCAGATTCAAAATGAAAAGGATTTGAGAATCCTAAAGGTAAGGAGTGATCATGGTGGAGAGTTTGAGAATGAGCCTTTTGAATCTTTTTGTGAAGAGCATGGAATTTTCCATGAGTTCTCTTCTCCTAGAACTCCACAGCAAAATGGAGTTGTAGAGAGAAAGAACAGATCTTTGCAGGAGATGGCTAGAACTATGATGCATGAAAACTCCTTAGCTAAGTCATTCTGGGCAGAAGCAATAAACACTGCTTGTTATATTCAGAACAGAATCTATATTAGACCAATTCTGAATAAAACAACATATGAACTTTTTAGAGGAAGGAAACCTAACATTTCTTATTTTCACCAATTTGGTTGTACTTGTTACATTCTGAATACAAAAGTCTATCTAAAGAAATTTGACTCTAAAGCTAGTAAGGGTATCTTTATTGGATATTCTGAGCGCTCCAAGTCATACAGAGTGTATAATTCTGAAACACAATCTGTTGAAGAATCTATGCATGTAAGGTTTGATGACAAAGTGCCTGATCATGAAAAGTCAGAGCCTACTATAGAAATTTCAGATTCTCAAGACTCAGAAGATGAAGATGGTGAACCTATCCCCACTCCTCAACTTCTGGAAGCACCAGAAGATAATCAAGTCCCAGAATCTGATGATCATCAAACAACACCAACAGAAGATCATGAAGTAGAAGAAACAACTATTCCCAAGAATACCTTCAAGTATAAGTCATCACATCCTGAAGAGCTCATCATGGGAAACAAGAACAGTCCTAGAAAGACAAGATCAAGTTTTAGGGATGAAGAATCCTTATTTGGTCTAGTTTCTTTAATTGAACCTAAAACCACTGATGAAGCTCTATCTGATGATGCTTGGATAGTTGCTATGGAAGAAGAACTGAACCAGTTCCAAAGGAATGATGTATGGGATCTAGTACCCAGACCTAAAGGCAAGAACATTATTGGAACAAAGTGGGTATATAGAAACAAGCTGAATGAACAAGGAGAAGTAACAAAAACAAAGCTAGACTTGTTGCTCAAGGATACAGTCAACAAGAAGGCATTGATTATACAAAAACTTATGCTCCAGTTGCAAGATTGGAAGCCATAAGATTGCTTACTTCTTATGCTGTCAACAACAACATTACACTTTATCAGATGGATGTTAAGAGTGCATTTCTAAATGGTGTTATCTCTGAAGAAGTATATGTCAAACAACCTCCAGGATTTGAAGATGATTCCAATCCAGATCATGTGTTCAGACTAAAGAAGTCACTCTATGGACTCAAACAAGCTCCCAGAGCTTGGTATGAGAGACTGAGCAACTTCTTAGTTGACAATGGTTTTGTAAAAGGTCAAGTTGATAATACATTATTCAAGAAAACCATGAAGAAAGACATTCTGATCATTCAAATATATGTTGATGACATCATTTTTGGATCAACTAATGCTGGACTCTGCAAGAACTTTTCCAAGATGATGCAAGATGAATTTGAGATGAGCATGATGGGAGAACTGAAGTACTTTCTGGGAATTCAGATCAATCAAACAAAGAAAGGAAACTTCATTCATCAGTCTAAGTACATCAAGGATCTTCTGAAGAAGTATAATCTTGAAGACTGCAAACCCATGAACACTCCAATGCATCCTACATCAAGTCTTGACAAAGGTGAGTCTGAAGGTAAAGTTGACCAGAAGTTATATAGAGGTATGATTGGATCTCTTCTCTATCTAACAGCCTCTAGACCAGATATACTATTCAGTGTATGTTTGTGTGCAAGATTTCAATCAGATCCTAGAGAATCTCATTTTACTGCTGTAAAGAGAATCTTTAGATATCTGAAGGCTACTTGTAACATTGGATTACTGTATCAGAAATCAAATGATTACAAATTGATTGGATTCTGTGATGCTGACTATGCTGGTGATAAACTAGAAAGAAAATCCACCAGTGGAAACTGTCAATTCATTGGTGAGAATTTGATTTCTTGGGCCAGTAAAAGGCAAACCACTATTGCTATGTCAACTGCAGAAGCAGAATACATTTCAGCAGCCAAGTGTTGTACACAACTACTTTGGATAAAATATCAATTGGAAGATTATCAAATAAGCAGTCATAATATTCCTTTATATTGTGATAACACTGCTGTCATTCATCTTTCTAAAAATCCTATTCTACACTCAAGAGCTAAGCATATTGAGATTAAACATCATTTTATAAGAGATTATGTACAGAAGGGAGTAATTGATCTTAAGTTTATTGATACTGAAAATCAATGGGCTGATATCTTTACAAAACCCTTAGCTGTAGAAAGATTTGATTTTATCAAAAAGAATCTTAATATGATGGAAATCTGTGAATAAGCTGAAACTCTGGTGAAAAATAGTATTTTAGGAAGTTCTGGAAGTTTAACAGAAGTTAGGGGGAGTCACACTTTCTATCAGAAGTTTAGACTAACCATCCTCTGGTATTTATTATCAGAAGATAGGGGAGTCAGAACTTGTGTATCAGAAGTTGATGATACCATCTTCTGTATTTCTATCAGAAGATTGTGAGTGGTTCTGGACGTGACGTGGCAGTAACTGTTGAGTTACCTCTTCAACTGCTGTCACTTACGTGTCAGATATTTAATTAACCTTCTAATACACGTGTCTGTTTGCTATTAGAGAAAGAAGTTGGTTAGTGATGATTGTAATCAAATTCATTGTGAATTGTTAAGTTACTCTATTACCCCTGTCCTTTCAGTTAGTACGTTTTTGCACGGTTTGTTTTACTTTCCCTTTTTAAACACTAACTGTTCACATTCACACACTTTTCACAATCACTACCCACACTTTCATTCTTCTAAAACTCAGAGAAATTTCTTTCGTCTCTCAACTTAGCAAACCCTAACCCTAAACTCAGAATCATGGCATCATCATCCGACAAACCAACTCGCAGAGAACAGATTATTGACAGGAACATCAATGTACTACCAATTGCTGATGTCAAAAGATTAAAACCTGGTACCATTACTCAAGATTCTATGCTGTTTCCTATTTCAAAGCTTTGTCTTCACATCGAACGACCAGTCGATTTGGAAGGTTTGAGAGCTAATGGTCGTAAAGACGTAATGGAAGCCCTGGTTCATCAGAAGATGATTAAGTACTTGGATTGTCTGAATGGACCTGTCTATCCTGAACTTATTAAGGATTTCTGGATGAAAGCACGTTTGTTTTCGCAAGGTAATAATCCTGATGAAGATTACTTTGGTAACGAGATTCGCTCAGAAGTTGGTGGCATTCTCATAAGAATCAGACCAGAACACATAAGGCAAGCTGTAGCATTTCCGTTGAAAGGTGTTATTCCGAAGAATGCTGATGACGTAAGTCCTCAGATTCAAGAAGAACTCTATGGAGTGAATTCTACCTCCAAGAACAACAATGACCTGAAACCTTTCTACAAGGTTTTGTACAGGATCCTCTGTGACTCTATATTACCTAAGGTTGGTTCATCTGACCAGATTTCCAATCTATATAAACTTGCGTTATTTTATTTTGGAAAGAAGGTTGATTTGGACTGTGGCCTTCTAATATTTGAGCACATGTGGAGAACAATCAAGGATTGCATCAATAAGCACTACACTAATGCTTATTTCTGCAGATTCTTCTCTTTTATGTTCCACAGAAGTTACTTGATTCAATCTCTTAGAACCACTTTTCCTGGTTATGCATCATATATTGATGCCTACCCTTCTATTATTGGCGGTCAGACTGTGAAGAAGGTTCTTAAGCACAATGCAAAAACCATTACTCCTCAGAATATATACAGAGCTAGAAAGGATGAGAGCAATCTGTATTATTTCATGACCTCTGTTCCCATCAATGAAGTTGCTGAGATTGCTGCTAAGCATAAGAGCATCTTGGAAGATGGAACAGATTTCAAAGTGGAAGATAGGCTAATAACACAGAGGTTATTGCCTGCTCCAGTGAAGGAAAAGAAAACCCCCAAGCCAACCAATTCAACAAGAAGTTCTACACCTCAGAAACAGACTGGAAGTACTTCTGGTGTGAAGAAAACTTCAGAAGTTACTGGTAAAAGGAAGTTAGTTGAAGAAGTTGATCAAGCAGAGGATGAGCTTGATGCAACCAAGCAAGGTGTTACTTCTGGACCTGCTGATCCAGAAGTTCCTAAGAAGAAAAGAAGAACAACCCAGAGGAAGAAGAAGCAAACTGTGCTACTTCTTGATGAAGAAGAGGAAGCAGAGCGCGTAGCCGCTATTGCTGAGGTTGAAAGATTCAAGGTTTTGGAAGAAACCAGTTGGGAGAGTGGAATTGAAGCTGACAAGAATGATTTTCTTGATGCTACAATTCCTGCAGAAGAGTTTGCTCAGAAGGTGGCAAATCAAGGTATTTACAGAAAGATCAATTTTAATGGTATTCCTAATTGTGTCATTAATGGTCCAAAACTTGCAAAATTTGCAAACACCAATGTCTATACAGTTCCAGTTCAATGCACCTTTTCAAAAATCTTTAAGGATTTAACTCCTGAACCAAACTGTATAGAAGAAGAAGCTTCAGCTAGTGCTTCTGTTGAAACACCAGCTGTTAGTTTTGAACCATCTTCTGACCCCTTACTTCAGTTATCTAAACATGAACTTTTTACCATTCCAGAAGAAGCAGGTGTTTCTACTCCTACTTCTGTGGAGGTTGTTGAAGAAATGGTGACAGAAGTTAATGCAGAGGTTGCAACTTCTGGAGCTAATCCTCAACAACTTTCTCTTGCTGTTCATGATACTGATCTTGTTTCACCAAGTTCCAAAGACTCAGAGAAGACCTTATCAGATCATCAGGCTTCTCCTAATGCACCAATAGTTGAAGCTGGCACTTCTGCCAGAGCTCTTCAACTTCTTGAGATGGAACTTCACAAACCCTCCCCTCACAAATCTCAACCCCCTCAACTCACAATTTTTTAGAATGACTACATGAACACTTATGCTGTAGTTCTCACTCCCTCACCAACAGAACAAACACAACCAGCTGCAACATCAAACAACATAGACAAGCCCTCATCATCATCTGTCCTTACCACCCCTCCTGCCATCACACCTGCAAATGTACAACGTGTGTTGATGGGCATTAATGACATGGTTAAGGATATCTTTAAAGATCCTCCTGCACTTGACTTTGCACCTGATCAAATGGATGGTGAATGCTCTGCCATTACCAATATGTGTTCTCAAATGATGCAAGATCTTGATTCTCAGTATAGAAGAAATTATGTCATGACTCTTGCAAGGCATAAGTTCACAGAATGCAAGGCTGCAGAGTACAGAATCAGGAAAGCAAAGAAGATGCATGAAGATAGAATGAATTTGGTTTTGAATGAGGCTGCAGATCAGTTTTCTACCTTCTTTGAACAAGAATTGAACAAGATTGTTAAGGTAGACTCTGAATCAGGATCAGAGGTTGTCAGGTTGGGTACAGAAGTTGTGCTACAGAGGATGAAGACCTTTTTTGAAGAAGCTCTGAAGAAGCTTCAAGACAAACTCCTGGACCCCTCTCAACCTTAGGATTTCTGATGTTGTTTGCTTATTTTTGTTTTTAGTTTGCACTTGTGTTATTTCATGTTCTGTTTGAATGTTCTGTTTGAATATTTTGTTTTTAACTTATTGTGTTATGGATAATTGTTGCGTTTTTATGATATTGCAGTTATGTTCTAGTGATTTATTTTCTTGTGTTATAGAAGATAGATCTATATATATTGCTGCATAAACATAAAAATAATAACATGCATTCAAAAATTCTTTTTCATTAATATTTTTTTTGCATTACAAACAGTTTTTCCATTTCATCATTGCTATGATTTTACATGTTTTTCCATTTCATCATTGCTCTCTGAGCAAAGACGTTTTTTTAAACATGAAAATCTGACCCTCCTAAACCTAAAAGGAAATTTTCTGCAAAAGGATGAGAAGGAGATGCTGACAGAGGATTGAGCCCCAAACTTCAACCTGGGAGCCTTTAGATCTCTATCTCTTCAAAGTTTACATGTGTTGTAAACTTGGAGCCTCTTGTCAAGACTCCATCTCTTCCTCTTGCATGTGAAGAACTTCTTGATCCTCTAAGAACAGAAGGATGTTGAGAAGCTTGCGTCTGATTTTGAAGCAAGGACCTTCAACATGTTCTGATGTTTCTTAGACATCATATTCCACGAGACTGCATCTAATGATATTACGATCCCTCTCTGGTTCTTCTTTGAAAATTTCTTAAACCCATTTCTTTCAATCACTCTTCTATCCTCACAAATATTTTCTTTCATCTTGATGAAGAACTTATTTTCTCTCATTGGAAGTGTTGAGTGAAATGACAAAGGATTGGCGTGCTTTTATAGCAATTTTGGTTGGTAGGAGTTACCTCGTTTTTAGCATTTGCATTAACTAAATATGGTTTTTATCATCTATTTTAATGCATTTCCTTTGACTTGACTATTTCTTTAGTCACGTGTTTATTCTTTCTCTCTTTTTTATTCTTTTTGTTTAATGACAAAAGGGGGAGTAAGAGTAAATTAATTTTTGAACACTAACTGAAGCCAAAATTTAATATTCTTTATTCAGTTTTATTGTTCAGTCATTAAATATTATCAGTTACCTTTTGATATACTTAAAGGAAATTTTTTATTGAGATCAGAACTTTCCATACATGATACACGTAAGAGAAGATTGCGCTTTTCTCTTAGGTTGATCAGACAACAGAAGAAAGCTTGCAAACCTATCTTCTGGGAGTCAAAATGTATACAGAAGTTCTGGATTCAACATTAAATTTTAAACTATTTTAATCATTCCTTACTGAACTCAGGGGGAGCTTGCAAAACTCATAAACCTGAAGGATGAATGAATGTGATTAAAATAACAACCATTGTAAATTAATACTTGGTTTGTCATCAATCAAAAAGGGGGAGATTGTTGGAACAAAGTTGGTTTTAACATAACCCAAGTAGTTTTGATGATAACAATAGTATTAATATACAATAGGGATTACTGATAATTTACTCTAGTGTGCAGATATATAAGTTAAAATTTATTTTACACTAGAAGATTGAAGTTCTGGTTGCTGCATATAAAGTATCCCCAGGAGATGGGAAAACACAAGTTCTGTTGGCTACACAGAAGTTGTTGGTCAAAGTCAACCAGAAGTTGAAGTCATCAGAAGAAACTTTGTTTTCTACAAATTCTGATGATGATGAAATAGCAGAAGACGTCAAAGAACATTCCATTATTCTTAACGACTATCATCTACAAAGAAAAGGAACTGAAGAGTCATCAGAACGTTATTCCAACCGTTATTCTCTTGACAACGACGTCTGTACTATTGTACTATCTTTGTTTTCCTGATTTGGGCGAATATTCATGATCAAGGACCAGAAGTTGTTCTCTTACTTGATTTGTATAAGCACAATTCAAATGGAAACAATAGTACAGTACTACCTAGCTCATTTCATCTGTATCCGCTCAAATTCAAGACGCTCCAACAACGCCTATAAAAGGAGGAAGGATTTGAAGACGAGATACAACAACACATCTACGAACAAAGAGCTGTTATTCTGCTGAAATTAAAAGAGCTATTCTTAACTTAGATACAACTTGGATTGATTTTCAAATTCAAGACATTAGCTTTCAACCTCTGGCTTGTCAGTTGTTGAACCTTAGTTTTCTTCTAGAATTCTAAGAACAGTCTTGTAATATAAGTTGTATTTCTTTGTTTTGTGAACTTTGATATTTGTTATCATTGTTCAAAAACATTGTATTTGTTTTTGTTGTTAGAAGTCTCTTGCTTGTGTGCTTGAGCATTTGGAAGTCTCTTGTAAGGAGTTACTTGAGCATTGGAAGTCTCTTGCTGTGAGCTTGAGCAATTGTAATCTTGGTGATTATAGTGAAATCCCTTGGAAGTGCAAGGGGACTGGACTACTCTCGGTTTGTGAGAGGAACCAGTATAAATCTTCTGTGTCATCTCTTCTCTCTTCTCTCTGTTTCATCTACCTTATACTCTGTTTTCCTTGCTTGCTACCAGAAGTTGTTTGTGTTCAAAAGGTTTTGGCCCGCTGCGATATCTGATAAGTTGAAAAACTTAGAAGAAGTTTTAATTTAACCAAAACACAATTCAACCCCCCTTCTTGTGTTTTTCACACCTTCACTTTGCATGCAACATTACTCTAGCACATTCTTGGATAGTACGATTCTTTCTTTCTACTACCCCATTTTGTTGAGGGGTGATAGGTGAAGAGAACTCATGTTTGATACCTTGGTTGGCACAGAAATCCAAGAATTTTGAATTTTCAAACTCCTTACCATGATCACTTCGGATTCTTTTTATGAGAAGATCCTTCTCCCTTTGCAGTTGAATGCATAAATCTTCAAAGACAGAGTAAGTGTGTGTCTTTTCTCTGATAAAGTTTATCCAAGTGTACCTTGAATAGTCATCAACTACAACAAAAGCATACCTCTTTCCTCCGAGGCTTTCTACCTGCATTGGACCCATTAAGTCCATGTGAAGTAGTTCCAGAATCCTATTGGTAGTCAGATGTGGCGACATCTTGTGTGAGACTTTTGTTTGTTTGCCTATCTGACATTCTCCACATACTGTTCCTTCCACAATGTCAAGCTTTGGTAGCCCTCTTATAGCATCAACAGAGACAGCTTTCTTCATACTTCGGAGATTCAGGTGACCTAACCTTTGGTGCCACAGCTTTGCTTCATCTTCCTTGGCAACCATACATGTTGCAACATCTGTCTTCTGGTTGGGTACCCATAGATAGCAATTGTCTTTAGATCGTATTCCCTTCATCAGAATGACACCTTTAGCATTAGTGACTACACACTCTGGTTGTGAAAAGTTGACCTTCAGACCTTGGTCACACAACTGACTTATGCTGATGAGATTAGCAGTCAGTCCCTTTACAAACAGTACATCTCCAAGCTCAGGCAGCCTGTCATTCACCATTTTTCCTACACCCATGATTTGTCCTTTGGCTCCATCTCCAAATACTACATGACCTGTGGGATGAGATTTCAGATCAACCAGATAGTCTTTGATACATGTCATGTGTCTTGAGCAACCACTGTCAAAGTACCATTCTTCCTTGGATGATGCTCTTAATGAAGTGTGAGCAATCAGTCCAATTCTTTCAATCTTCTGTTTCCACACCTTTCTGGTCTTTGTAGTCTTCTTCACAGGTTCCTGTGATTCTGACACTTGTGGGGTCCCATACAGTTTGTAACAAAAAGGCCTTATGTGCCCTTTTTCTCCGCAATGATGACATGCCCATTCTTTTGGCCCCTTACTCTGACTGGAAGGTGGTAGTGGTCTGGGATGTTGCACCATGTGTCTGACCTTCCTGTGTTTCACAGTTCTTTTTATAGGATTGTATCTATCACCATATGGTGAATGCTTTTTGTTGAGATTTGTATAATCATATCCTATTGCTTTAGAACATTTGTCAGGTTGATCAACTTCTACACTTTCCTCAGCCATGATATCCCCAGCATTCAACATTCTTACTTGTTTATTCATATTTTCAAACTGTGAGTTTAGTATGATTACCTCATCAGTGAGATGATGAATATCAGCAAGATGTTTACTTCTTTCTGCCTTCAGCTGATTGATAAGGTGTCTTTGCTGTTGTAGTACCTTAACCCTGTCATCATAGTCTTGACAAAGCTCATGGTAAGCGTCAGCTAGTTCATCTAAGGTGAGTACCCCTTCAAAGCTAGTGTCAATCATACACCTTACAGTGAATGATGTATCTTTCTTTCCATCACCCTCATTGTCCGAGTTTTCATCATCTGACCAAGTAGCCACCATGCTCTTCTTCTGCTTTTTCAAGAAGTTTGGGCATTCAGTTTTGTAGTGACCAAACCCATTGCACTCATAGCACTGCACACTTCTAGTCTGATTTGAATTCTCTTCATCTTTGCGCCTCTGAGAGTTGGTTTGCTTCCCAGTGTCGTCTGAGATGTGTGGCACATCTGTCCTGGGTCTTCCATCTCTTCTTCTCATCATCCTCTTGAATTGCTTCCCTACTAGAGCTAGCGCTTCAGACACACTTTCATCCATGTCTTGTTCACTGGGATCATCAGAGTCCTTAGAGACAAATGCTAGATTTTTGTTCTTCTTTTCAGTCTTTTCATTTGCCCCAAGCTCGAATGTTTGTAGTGAACCTACTAACTCATCAAGCCTTAGAGTGGATATGTTGTGCATCTCCTCAATAGCAGTCACTTTCATATCAAATTTCTTAGGCAGAGACCTAAGCATTTTTCTTACAAGCTTTTCTTCACTGATCTTCTCTCCAAGAGCCTCAAAGGAGTTGGCATAGTCAAGTATGTTCATGTGAAAGTCATGAACGTTTTCATCTTCCATCATCTGCAGATTCTCAAATTTTGTGGTTAATAATTGCAGCCTAGACATCTTGACTTTAGTAGTACCTTCATGCGTGGTTTTCAGGATTTCCCATGCTTCCTTAGCTTCAGTGCATTGCTTGATAAGCCTGAACATGTTTTTGTCAACCCCATTGAATAGGGCGTTGAGAGCTTTGTTGTTTCCTACGGACAGATCATCCTCTTCCTTTGACCACTCTCCTTCTGGTTTTGGCTCAGTTGTTACCTTCCCATCCTTGTCAATCACCATAGGCTGTTTCCAACCTGTCACAACCGCCTTCCAAGTCTTCCCGTCAAGAGATTTCAAGAAAGCACACATCCTTGCTTTCCAATAATCATAGTTTGTACCATCCAACAGAGGTGGTCTGTTAACAAGTCCTCCTTCCTTGTCCATGCTTGCCAGAACGTGTCCCTTGGATCTCACCCAAGTACAGGCAGGGTGCCTGCTCTGATGCCAATTGAAATTCCGGCACTATCAGCAGACAGATGGGACAGCAGATGTGCTATCACCTGTCGCAACTAAATTGGACTGGGAGACAGATGTTACCACGTTTGTCTCCACAAAGTAACCTGAACAGATAATTATGCAATAAATAAAAGCAAGAAAATAAATTGCACGTGGGAGTTGTTAACCCAGTTCGGACGCAACTGCTCCTAATCTGGGGGATACCAATCCAGGACAAATCCACTATCAACAGTATTGATTCGGAGTCTAAACACCTGTTAACCCTCCTCACTCAATCACTATCTGTGAAGACTCTACCTAGGCCTAACCTAGATATGACCAGCCTAGGTCAATTCCTTAACAGTGATGCTACACCACACCACTAGACACCTACCGGGGTATAAATAACAATTCATGACGGTTGGTTGGAGACACACTCCCTAAAACCTAAACACTTTTGCCTAAAGGCTTTAAGTGCTAGACTCACTAACTCTTTGCTTCAAAGCTTCAGAGATAGTAGCATTACAACTCAATAAACACAGTCCTAAGCATGCATATACGGAATGCACGAAAGGCTCACAAAGAGACTCGATTTGACACTCTAAACCCTAAAACCAAATTATGGCTTGACTCTCTTGAGAGAACTAAGTCTTGGTCTTCATGTATTTATAGCCCTGAGTTGATGGGCTACAAGGATTTATTTGTCTTCAGAATATTTGAAAACGCGTGCCTTGATCTCCTTCAAAAATAACCTTGAACTAAAAAGATTTGATTTTAAAATATATTCATCACATATTTTCAAAATAAATCTTTTAAAATATTGCTTCAGCAAATACGCGAGTTTCCCTTGCCTTGGCGCGAAAGTAAACCTGAAACAAAGAATATTAGGGTTCAAGTTAAAGCGGCGCGCTGTAGGGCGCGTTCTAGGGTTTCAAACCCAGCTGGCCACAGCTGGCAGTGTTGTGAGACAGATGTTAGCACATCTGTCTGAACCTGTAGACTAGCATCTTGTTTTTGCAAAATGAAGCCAACATCTAAAAACCCAACACTTACTTTAGTTCTTGTAAATTCCACCTATGTTTCATGGTTATCTTATCGATTTGTTGGGGAATTTATAACTAAAACCATACATTCCCAAACTCTAAACCTCTGAACTCTGAATGTAATACCCGAGGCTAATGAGGGCAGGGAGTGGTCGCCGGTGCATGAAGCATGACGATGTCCGGCTCCTTGTAACTTATAGGCAAAAACTGAATTCACATCGGAATGATTGGAATCCTGAGGCTGTGCAGGTATGGGACTGCATGGTTGAAGAAAGGCTTATAAGCATTGATTTGAACTACCTATACCAACAAGATGCATTTTCTTTTCGATAGCTCACTCCATAAGAACTCCAAAGTTAAGCATGCTTGACTTGGAGTAGTCTTTGGATGGGTGACCTTCTGGGAAGTTTTTCGAAAAGCGTGCAATTGAGGAAAAAGCTCGCTGAAAAGGCTCATGTTGGTTTGTAGGGTCAGTCAGTCATCCTGAAAGCAGTTTGAGGCATTACACTGAACCCTGAACCTTACTTTAGTTCTTGTAAATTCCACCTAGGTTTCATGGTTATCGATTTGTTGGGGAATTTACAACTAAAACCATACATTCCCAAACATTAAGTTTTGATTTAATAATTTTTAGGTGACTTAAAAAGCTAAGATTACACTTCAGAGTTGCAAGCATTATGTAAAATAATTTGATGATCAATTGGAATTTAAAACGAGATTTTTCACTAATAAAAATGGCGAAAGCAAACTCACAAACGGATCCATAATAGTTGAGTTTTTTCTACTTTTTCCAGTTCCAAACAATTTTAAAATCAATTCATCACAATTGCGCTTAAGGCGTCACAAGAAATAAAATTTCAAAGCATGCAAGCATACTCAATTATATCGCAACGGAAGCATTTAATAATCATATGAGCATATCATAAAACTCAAATCCAAGCATGCATAGTTATAAATCATATTACAACTTAACAAGGTTCTTCATATGGGCTGCACTTGTGTGGCCCTTTTTGTCCCGTTTCGCTCCTTTTCGGTCCATTTTCGCTCCTTTATTCAATTCGTTCACTTTTCAACTGAACAAATAAAATACCAGGAATTAGTAACAATTTATAATATAAAATTACGAAATCGAAATATAAATAACTGAAATATTATATTAATTTAACTAAATAAATAGTACATTTTTGAAGTGGAAGAAATGGTCACAAGAAAGGGGGGGTTTGAATTGTGACCCTTTTAAAATTTAAACCTGCACTCTAACAAAATTAATCTCAAGTGTATACTTGGATAAATGTTAGTGAAATATAAAACTACCAGTTCGGAGAATGTTCTCTGAATGGTCTATGCTGTGTGAGAATTAAACTTAAGTGTAAAACAAGTGGTTTGTGTGATGTGTGTTTTCAGAAATTAAAGAGTTAAAGGTAAGAGAGATTCACACACAAAAGTTATACTGGTTCACCCAAATCCTGGGCTAGTCCAGTCCCCACGCCTGTGAGTTTTTCCACTATAATCTTGAGATGCTACCGATCTCAAATACAAATCTTCTTCTTTGATCTAGACCAAGATCAATAACATTAAGCCCTTCAAGCTTAAAACTACCTCAGCCCTACAAGCTAGTAAGGTAAAAATCAATCAATAGTTACGTATTGACTTGAGCAGTCTTCTTTTACAAAGGAGTTTGTTTCGGATCTTTAAGCTTACAAATAAACTCAAACTAGTTTAGAAGCTTATACATAAACTACACTCATACACTCAATAATATTTGATCCAAGAGTTGATAGAGAGTTGGAGTGTGAGTGGTAAAATGAAGAGACAAAGATACAATCACTTAAAAGTGGATTGTGTTGAAAAGTGGATTGTGTTGAAAAGTATTTGCTTGTTGAAACTCAAAGGTTGGTTTGAGAAGCAAATACAAAACACTCATATACCAGAAGTATAGATGAGAATGAAAAGCATGAGTGTGAGTGGTAAAAGAAGAGTTTTGTGACTTTTTGAGAAAAACAAGTGTTTGATGATTTGTAGCTTCAACTCTTACTCTTCAAATGATGCCAACCATGCTATTTATAGATGGAGAGGTTCTTCTGATATTTGAACTTCAAATATGACAGTTGAGAGTGTGGAAATAGCCGTTGTGAAAGGGCCAAGACAGTCCAATCAAATTTGTCCTTTTAGTTGGTCTGGAGAACGTTCTTCTGATGGTCTCTGGCATATGGATTTGTAGTGATGTCATAAATATCTGTTGTGCCAGCTGTTATGAGTTGTTTTCTGAGCATATGAACATTATAAAACAATAGCCCATGTGTGGAAATAGTTTGGCACATCTTTGGATAAGATTGTAGCTTGTAGGTGCAAAATCTGGGAGACCATTGGGAGACTGTACGTTAAATGAAGGAGAATAATACCCATGTGATCAAAGAGCTGTTGCAAGTTGTCTTGCAGCTGTAAATGCTCATAATAGAGTAGTAGAGCAACTATTCATGTTGTCCTTGCAAGGACATGTGAATAGTAAATCAAAGGACACTTGTGAAGTAAGATCTTGCCATGTGTTTGTATTTAAATTCTCTTCACAAACAAGTACAGCTCTTTGTCTAATTCTCATTGGTTCAGATTAAATCCTTAATGATGTTCTTGGAGAACATAAAGCCTTGGCAAAATATGTGTTCTTGTGATCCCTTAAATATGACTAAGAGAGAATGTTCTCTAGTCATAATTAATTCCTTGCCATAAATGATTTATTCCACTGTTATGATTCTTGAAATAACTCTCATATAAAAATTCATGGTCTTGTACCAAGTTGACTTATGGAAAAGTGATTATCCTTGAACACGCAAACTTGGGAGACCGTTCGGAGAACGTTCTCCTGACTTATAAATATTTCAACTTTTGAAATGATTTCTTCTTCAAAGTTGATTCTTGTAATTTTGCTGAACTGATATGAATGCCCTTGAGGGAAATGGACATGTTCATGATGAGAACATTATTTCATAAGAGTTGATAATGTTTCTTTCTTTGGTTAATCAACTTTGAAATCTGTTGTTGTTGCAAAACTTTCTATAATTTCTCTTTGATGTTTTGCACACATTGTTGCATGTTCATTGAGTATCTTTGAGATGATTTAGTGGAGGCGTGAGTATACTCATCATGAGGATTATCATTTCTAATCTAGAGAATGATTAAAACGTTTATACCTTGTGCATACGCTCCTTTGAAAACTCATGGAAGATCATTCTCAAACTTTCTCATTTTGTGAAACTTTGATAAGATAAAACTTTGAGTAGGTTTTGACGATCTTCAACATATGCATCATTTCAATTGATGTTAATTGTAGTAGTAAATCTTCAAAGTCAAAGCATGTAACAAAACTCAATGTGAGTTTTGACATAATAACATCAAATATATTCTTGAGTAGCTTGTGATGCAAGTTTTTCCATCTTGATTCTTCAACTATGATCTTCATATTCTTTCTTGAATCTTCAATACTCATTGTGAATTGTGTGATGATGAGAAAGACTATTAATCATAAAAGTCACTTTGTTGTTAAACCTTCCCATGAAACCTTTTATGCTTCAAACAACATCCTTTAAAACTCTTCATGAAGTTTGTGATGCTACTTTTGTTATCATCTTATGCTACTTCAAATCTTTCATTGCTTGAGTATATAAATTGCACTTGTTGATGTAAGTGATCTCTAGATCATCCACTTTTGTCAATATCTATCTTTCAACAAAAAACTCAAGTGCAAACATTAGTAGATCACCATTCATAAAACTTAACATTTATTCCATAAGGTTTGTTGTCATTAAAACATATATCAAAAATGGGTTTTGCCTCAACAATTTTTCGGTCTGTCACCGCTCCACCACTTGTCTCATTGTCTCCCGAACTTCGGAGCATTCACCTTTTGTATTTGTGTGAAGGTGTGAAATTCGGATCATCAAAATTCATAACCTACTTCGCTGCAATCTTACCTATAACAGTTTATCATGCACAAGATAATAAACATCAACAATTATTTAATTTTTTAATAAGTTTGACAGGGGCTGTTAACAAATGAATATGACATGCTGGAAATCTGAGTATATTTTATTGAATTGAAAATACATAATTGAAAATACTGAAACAAAATACTTAAATATTTATCATTGGGTTACCTCCCAAGCAGCACTTGTTTAGCGTCTCATTAGCTTGACGCATTTCCTCCATTACATAAGATAGGTTCGCATGTATCTTTCTTCTTTAGGAGCTTCCGCCTTAGCCCCTCCTTTCTTTTTGTTGATCTTTCCGTGCTTCTCTGGGTTATGTTTCTCTTTTAAGGTGGCAAAACAGAGTCTTCCATCATCATCTGAAGCAACTGTTTTGATGGTGAATTTGCATTTGCCTTTTGGTGGAATTTCCTTCTTTTCTTCGTTGGGTATACTGACCCAGCGGTTCTCATCTACCTTCTTGAACTGTATCTTCCTTTCTTCAGCATCAGGCTTCTTTAGAGGTGGCATGTTAACCCCAAACTTAGATCTTTTGGCTCGAGCTTACAACATTCATCCATGTTCACCTTGGAAGTTTTGATAGTTCTTACCTGTTCTCCACTCCTTAGTGTCATCTCAGCAAGGTCCATGTCAATGATTGCCCAGCTGGTTGCTAAGAATGGTCTTCCTAGGATGATATAATGATCTTCATCTTCACTGATGTCTAGGATCATGAAGTTTACTGGAAATACCAGGTCTTGAACTTTCACCAGGACATCCTCTACAGTGCTGATGACAGAAATTTTTGTAGTATTTTTAGTAGTATTATTAGTAGTTATTTGACCAAGACAGACCCAAATATAGAGAATAACCTAAAGAATTGAGGAAAAGCATCAAGACAAAGCAAAGAAACGCAAAAGACAAGAAAAAGCCAAAAAAGTGAAGAAAAGCATCTCATCATGTCACGATGGCTGCCAAGAAATCATTGCTGCTTGCTTGCCGAGAAATCATAAGTTATATTTTTGAAGGAAATATTGCCATCGCACCGCGATGATATAACTTGGCGACCAAGCTGATGAAATGCACAGGATCAGTTATAATTTTAAATTGAATCTTCACATCGTGTCACGATGGGCCTATCGTGTCACGATGGCTTGCTGAGACCCAATACGAAAAGTATAAATAGAGTTCTAATTCCTCATTATTTTTCATTCATAAATAGAAGAACTTTCACTTCTTTTCAAGGGAGGTTCAGAGGAGCTCTAAGGGCATAGTTTTCTCTCCTTACGGGAAAGCTAACTCAGCAAGGTATGAATTCTTTAGGCTTTTATTATTAGATTCTTGTAATTTAATTATGTTTAGTCTTTTGTAATAGATGACTTAGGTTGTGGTGGAGAAGATGAACTCCCCGATGAATACTTGGGTCATGTAATTGAGTCAAAGTTATAATAAATTTTTATTAAGTATTATATTTGTTATTTATTTTCTTGCACTTTAACGACGTTGGCGGAAATCTGGCCGGATAAACGAGACCGCAAATAGAATAAATATTAGGGTTTACTTTGATAGTAATATTCGGGTTTACTTTATTATTTATCCGGAACTAGTAGTAAATAATGCTAGATGTATAGATACGGTAAACATCATGAACTAGTTGTGATATAGCAATTAGAGGTGGAATCAGGCACTAGTTGTGACATAGCAATTAGAAGCTGAATAGCCTGAAACTAGGATCTAGTGGCATTGGATGGTTGATGGTCATAATGCATGTTTGTGAATAACTCTATTTAGTAATTAGGGTGTGTGACACATCGAGATTAGGCTAACGTAGGTACCTTAGTTGCGAATGTAGGGAAACTTCACTTACATAGGGAAGTAGTAAGGTACTACCATAACAAGAATAAAATCAACGCCGAATAATAATATGAATAACTATGTTATACACCGATTATGCCAAGTATGAAGGAGGGAATAAGTTCAACCGCCATTCTTATCCTCTATATTTCTTGAATCAAAACTTTTATTTTTCTGCACGCATATTGCTTCGTTTTATAAATTAAATACATTTTTCTAAAACCCAAAGCGAATGCAAAAACCACGAACTATAATAGCACTGAAGGTATTTTGGCAAGATCCCTGTGGATACGAACTCATTCTAGACACCTAGAGTGTGAATTATTACTCAACGACAAACTGGTGCACTTGCCAGACCGTAGTCACGTGCCCACCGAGTGAATGGTTGACTAATTTGCTAATATGAGTTCCTTCGTTGTCCCTGCAGTTTGTAAATTGAGCTTGAACTTATCTGTCAAAGATAATGGTATTACGTTCACACTTGAGCCCACATCACATAATGCTTTGACTCCTTCCTCCCCAATCTGACAGATCATGGTGACGCTTCTAGGATCTTTCTTTGTGGGTGGTAGTTGTGGTCCTCTCGCTAGGCTTTCTCTGGATTCTTCTAGCTCACCTGTGAACTCGTCATAGGCTTCTTCAATTGTCATTCCTAGCTCATTGAACCACTCTTCGAATTTTATTAGCTCCTGTTTACTGTGCTCGCGTTCTGTCTTTACCTCTTATAACGCTTTGCACTCTTCCTTTAGATTGTCCACTGTGTTACCTGCAATGTCTTTAGAAATATGAGTGCTTACCAGTTTTGATAGTTGACCAATTTGGGTTTCGAGACTTTTGATCGTTGCCCCCTGGTTGGCTACTTTATTCTGGATACTTTCAAAGTTTGTTTTGCCCATGCTTGCAAACTTTGTGAGTAATTCTTCCAATGGAGATGATTTTCTTGGTTGAGGTGCAGCTTGAGCCTGGTTTCTTGTCTGATCCCAGTGCAAATTTGGGTGCTTACTCCAACCTGGGTTGTAGTTGTTTCCCATGTAATTCACTTGCTCTTCACCTCCTGGCAAACATTTCCCATTCGGGTGATCTTCTAGGCAGAAAACACAGACTCCTTCTACATGTTTCACACTAGCTTCTTTCACTTCTTTCTCTTTTTCAGCAAGTTGCCTTTTCAGTAACTCGATCTCTACTTTATAGGCAACCTCTTTGTCCACCTTGATGATTACAGGAATCTTCTCGTTCATGTCATGGCTCGTGTTATATTCGCTCTGGTACATCTGCTGAACCAAATCCTTAATTTCTGCATAGGTCTTGATTTTGATAGACCCACCAGCTGAGGCATCCAGTATCATGCGATGATGCATCTTCATTCCAACAGTGAATATTTGCATCTGCTCCATGGCACTAATGCTATGGTTAGGACACCTCCTCATGAGCAACTTGAAACACTCATAAGCTTCGCACAACGTTTCTGATTCATGCTGCTTGAAACTCAGAATCTCAGACTTCCGCTTCTGGAACAGTGTGTTGGTGAAGAATCTCTCAAGGAACTTGTCTTCAAGCTCCTTCCATGTTGTGATTGATCCCTTTTGCAAACATTGAAGCCAATCTTTAGCTGGACCTGTAAGAGAAAAAGTAAACAACTGCAGCTTCTTCTGGTCCTCTGTGACATTATCTGGCACCTTCTGTATCTGACAAGTCTCTAAAAACTTTGACAGATGATCCCAAGGATCATTGTTGGTGCGTTCATCGAACTGGTTCTCCCGCAAACCTATAAGAACGTTACCTTTGATATCAAAGTTAGTTGGGTTCGCATGTTGAAATCTCAGTGAGATCTTATCATTGTCAGTCCTCTTGCAGTAATCTCCCATAGGTATTCTTTGCTCGTCCCCCATGGCTTTGGTGGTAGGCTCTTCTTTCTTGAGATTACTGGATTCTGCTAGCTTTAGGGCTCGCAGTCTTTTACTTAGTGCTCTTTCTAGTTCTTTCTCGTATTCAAAATCCAGGGTATCTGTTATCAAACACAACAAATGAATACCTTCAGTAGCATTGAAAAATACAAGTTTAAATATTTTTGGGTTTGTTTCATGTGTCTTTGTCACCGTGAAAATTCTCAGTTAAGTGAGGTGAATCACTAGGATCGCGTAAATACCAAGACTTTGCCTTATCCAGAATTTCACAGATCTAAATCCACAATCATTAACAAGATTTTTTATTTTTTAATTTTTTATGTAATTTTAAAATTAAAAATTTGACAAACTAGAATAGTTCTAACAACGTCTTGTGAACACAATCCCCGGAAGTGGCGCAAAAAACTTGACTACGGCCTGACAAGTGCACCAGTCTGTCGTCGAGTAATAATTCACACTCTAGGTGTCTAGAATGAATACGTATCCACAGGTATCGTGCCAAAACACCGTCAGTGCTATTCTAATTCGTGGTTTTTGCATTCGCTTTAAGTTTAGAAAAACATTTTTAATTTTATAAAAAATAAGCGATATGCGTTGCAGAAAAGTAAAAGTTTTGATTCAGAATATAACACCCCACACATAATATCTAGAATAACGGTGGAATATTATTAATGGTATAGAATTCATTATTATTACATCAAGAGTTCAAACGCACACGCAGGTGCCAAATACAACAGAGTTTGAAAATAGCAGCGGAATTCAACGGAAAATCACGAAGCCTAGGAATATCTAGTACAACAACAAGAGAAAAGAAAGCATGAAAGAAATGCAATCCACAGCACAGCTTCGAGCATACCGACCAGCATACCTTTAGCCAACCTGTTTATCTGAAAAAAAATAATTGAAGTGGGGTGAGACTACTAAGTCTCAGTGGGTCCTACTACCCTCCTATGGCTACTAAGCCTGGGCTCCTAATCAGTCAAAGCATACATAATTCATAATATCATAAACATAAATAAATGGTGTGTCACAAATTATTAGTCTTGTTCGTTTTAACCGCAAAGCACTCGGAGGTGAGTATCTCTCGGAGGCTTGCCTTATCCACTGAACACGAAGTGTTATCGGCATACAACTCACATTTTAACATTTTCCTGATGGAAGCTTCCGAAGGAAGTCCATAAAGCGATGAATAATTCGCACATAACTGACTAATTCTATAATTCATACATACTACCATAATTTCCCAAACCCGGGGTACTTGCATCATAACTAATTCCCTAAGTTAATCCCTAATAATCCGACTGTATTGACCTCCTGTTTACATCATTCAATTTCATAATGCTGCAAAAGAACCATCTCAGACGAATATATAAAACGAGTGAAATATTATTTTAAAAAGGTGGAAAAATGAGTGTTTTCTGGGCTTGCTCGCTACGGCGAGTTACCAAGCTCGCCATGGCGAACGTACAGGTTCTGACCTAAACAACTCGCTAGGCGAGCCAGAGCTTGCCATGGCGAAGTTCTTCAGCCCAGAACCTTCAGCTCGCCATGAAGGCTCGCCAGCAACTCGCTATGGCGAGTGAGTGCAGAATTCACTCTGTTTTGCGAAAATCATCAATTTAAAGAGTTTCACCTACAATCTTAAGCTGAGATAGTGCAGAATTATAAAATAAAGAACATAGAACAGAATAGAGTAGACATTTGGGCTTAATTTCTACACATACAGTTATACCTATCAAATCTTATGTTTGCATGCATTTTTCATAAATGGGGATAACTAACTACCTAGCCTAAGAACCCACCTGAAAGAAGCTTTAACTCTTGCTCCTGGGCTCTACTAACAGCTACAATTCCTCAGCTACAGCCCCACGAACTCCAGACCAGAATTTGGAACTTTAGACACTTGAGAAACCCTTTCTCTTAGCTCTACAAATTTGATTGTGTTGATGAATTGTTTGCTGGGCTTAGGGGTATTTATAGTGAGTTTTCTCTGAGTAGCAACAGTATATGGTTTGGCCTTGGTTAAACATGCATGTATTTTGGTTGGTTGGTAAAGTGGTGAAGAGATGGGTGTTGTCTTTTAGTAACCTCACAAGAGGAAGATGAGGAGAATCAGAGAGAATCTCTGTGACTTGGTTGCAGAAGGAATCCCTGTGGAGCAGAGAGTGTAGTGATACATGTGAGGGAAAATTCCAAACTCTTGTGTTAATGTGAAGGGAGGGTTTTGAATTGTATATTGTTGTTTGTTTTTGGCGTGAGAGAGAGAGCAAAGGAGAGCATTCTTTGCTTCAGATTTTACTGAGGTGTAGTGAATGAGTCTAGGCTTGATTTGCATGTGAAGGGAGTGAGTTACATGAGTGGATTATGACTCACTCACTTGTAATGAGGTGTTGAGCATTAGGAGGGGTTGAGTCACGAGTAAGAGGAAGTGAGGGAGAGTTTGAATCTAGGTGTAGTTAACTCTAAGTTCAATTAATTAATGTTTAAGTGTATCACTTAGGTTTAGTTAAATCCCTAATTTACACATTCATTAATTAATTCCCAAACTCAATTTTTAATCTAATCACCTCTAAATAAGTCTAATTTTAATAGATATTTTCTAATTAAAATTAATTAGGCAAATTAGAATTTGGGATGTTACACAGAAACATAGAGGATATGTATGGTGGTTAAACTTACTCCCTTATTCATACTTGGCATAACCGGTGTATAACATAGTCATTCAGATTAT
Organism: Trifolium fragiferum; assembly: GCA_954870985.1. NCBI lineage: Eukaryota > Viridiplantae > Streptophyta > Magnoliopsida > Fabales > Fabaceae > Trifolium > Trifolium fragiferum. The sequence continues at coordinate 85,347,555 of OX940789.1, read as the reverse complement.
TATTCGGCGTTGATTTTATTCTTGTTATGGTAGTACCTTACTACTACCCTATATAAGTGAAGTTTCCCTATATTCGCGAAGTTTCCCTATATTCGCAACTAAGGTACCTACGAGAGCCTAACCTCGCTATCACATACCCTAATTACTAAACAGAGTTGTTCGACAAACATGCATTATGACCATCAACCATCCAATGCCACTAGATCCTAGTTTCGGGCAATTCATCTTCTAATTGCTATGTCACAACTAGTGCCTGATTCCTCCTCTAATTGCTATGTCACAACTAGTTCAGGATGTTACCGTCTCTATTCATCTAGCATTATTTATTACTAGCTCCGGACAAATATTAAGGTGAACCCTAATATTACCATCAAAGTTAACCCTAATATTTATTCTATAGGCGGTTCCGTTTATCCAGCTAGATTTCGGGCAACGTCATTAAAGTGCTAGAAAACAAATAACAAACAATATACTGAATAACGATGTATTATAACTTTGACCCAATTACATGACTCAAGTATTCATCGGGGAGTTCATCTTCTCCACCACAACCTAAGGCATCTATTACAAAAGACTTACATAATTAAATTACAATAATCTAACTAGGAAAGCCTAAAAAAACATACCTTGCTGAGTTAGTTTTCCCGTAAGGGGAGAAAACTATGCCCGTAGAGCTCCTCTGAACCTCCCTTGAAAAGAAGAGAAAATTCTTTTATTTCTGAATGAAAAATAATGAAGGGGGAAAGCTCTATCTATAGTTTTTAAAATGGGCCTCAACAAGGCATCACAGTCACGATAAAGCCCATCTTGCTGCGATGGCAAGATTCAGTTTAAAAATATAACTGATCAGGTGCATTTCATCAGCTTGGTCGCCAAGTTATGTCATCGCACTACGATTGCAAGATCTTCTTGAAAAATATAATTTCTAATTTCTTGGCAAGCAAGCAGCTCCCATCGTGGTACGATGGGAGCCATCGTACAACGGTGAAGCACGTTTCTTCACTTTTTTGGCTTTTTCTTGTCTTTTGCGTATCTTTACTTTGTCTTGATGATTTTCCTCGATTCATTAGGTTATTCTTCGTATTTGGGTCTGTCTTGGTCAAATTACTACTAATATTAATAATACTACCTAAAATACTACAGAAATTCCTGTTATCAGGGTCCAAGTAATATCTGAACCTGTAAAAAAATTAGGATTCAAGAAAACGGCGCGCTATATGGTGCGTATTAGGGTTTCACATCCAGCTGGCAGTGTTGTTCCCATATGAGTTACCACATCTGACACCACATCAGGCTAGCATCTTGTTTTTGCAAAATGAAGCCAACATATAAAAACCCAACAATAAGCAAAAAAACTTGGAGTTTCTAAGATCACCTTCTAGTTTTGGAATAATTTTTTCTCTTTCCCCGTATACTTTAACAATTCATACTAGAGAACATTTTATTTTTTATTTTATTTTTCAAAACGCTTGTTGTTGAAAAAATGAAATGGAATTAAAGAATATATTTTGTCTCTAATAGAGATGGAATTAAAGACATAAAAAACAGTTAGAGACAGATATTTTTATTTTAGAGACATATATTTTCATTTTAGAGATAGAATTTGTCCGTCACTAATAGTTTAAAGACGAGGAAATTACCGACGGGATCAAATCCGTCTCTAGCCTGCTTAGTGACGGAATATTTGCATTTTAGAGACAGATTTTGTCTGTCGGCATTTAAGATTTTTCTAGTTGTGTTTACTGCAGTATATCTTATCTATACCATAAGATTGAAAGGGATCTCTGTTAGGTTTAAAATCCTTGAGTTATAGGACAAAGGACCTCCTTTGAAGAAACATAGAGAAGAAAGGATTGGGATAAAATTCTGCTTGTTTATTTCATTTCAATTTAGGCATTATATAGCCAAATTCAGTACAATTTTCTCATTGATTAAATTCCCACTAATTGATCTAATGGCTAGCCTAAAATTTAGGAATTGCAAAATGAAATTCAAACAAGATGCTAACTGAATTCAAATAAAAGATAAGGATAAATTTGTCACTATCCTAGAAGTATCCTAGGTGTATTGTTCTGATGCTGCTGCTCTCACTCATAGTCTGTGAGGTAACCGAGTCTTTTGCTGAGTCTCTTGGCCTGCTCCACTTCATTGGGCCGATCCATATCATTGGGCTTGGATTGTAGTTGTTCTTCAATGGGGGAGGCGAATAGTGATTCGGTTGCTAACATCACCCTCCGCTGGAAAAATCACCTTGTCCTCAACATGAAAAGATTGAGAAAGAGTTGTCCACTGTTCCCAGCTGGTGTCTTCTGGGCTAAGGCCTTGCCACTGAACCAAAATCATTCCGAGAGGAGGATCAACAGACGAATCCCATTTTGAGGCTATGATGGCTAAAGGAGTGACAAGAGGATGGTTGTCTAATGATGAAGGAGGTAACGATGGAGGTGTGGATTCCACAGGACCATGGTGAGGTTTTAGTAAAGAGCAATGAAAGACTGGATGTATTTTAGAGGTAGGTGGAAGGTCCAATTTGTAAGCTACATTACCGATGCGATCAAGGATCTTGAAGGGACTATAGTAGCGGGGAGAAAGTTTGGTATATGGTGAAGAGGTGGTTGTTGCTGGCGGTAAGGGGTTAATTTGACATAGACCCAAGAGTTGATATCAAAATAGATGTCCCTGCGTTTCTAGTCTGCAAAGTGTTTCATGCGGGTTTTTGCTTTGGTTAGGATATTTCGAAGTTTGGAAATGAGTTGCTGGCAGGAAGTAAGCATAGTGTCTACAGCCTCAACCGTGGAAGAGCCGAGAATATAGTGTGGGATTGTTGGATGTGGTTTACCGAAGGTAATTTCAAATAGGAAAAAAAAAACCAGTAGATCAGTGCACAGAAGTATTGTAAGACCATTCGGCTAAGTTGAGGTAAGTGAACCATTGTTTGGGATGCTTGTGGACGAAAGCACGAAGATACTTTTCGAGGACACGATTGAAAACCTCGGTTTGGTCGTCCGTTTAGGGATGGTAAGCGGGACTCATACGAAGTTTGGTACCACAAAGGCGAAAAAGTTCGCGCCAAAAGTGACTAATGAAGATGAGGTCGCGATCAGACACCAAGCTATAAGGGAATCCATGGAGTTTGCAGACCATATCAATAAACAATTGGGCAACTTTGTAAGCAGTGAGCTTGGTTGGAAGGGCGCCTAAGTGCACACCCATAGAGAAACGGTCGACCGCCACAAGTGTAACAGAGAAGTCGTGGGAGATTGGGAGGCCGGTGATGAAATCAAGGGAAAGGTCTTCCCAAATGTTGGTTGGAATTGGGAGGGTTGGAGTAAGTGGAGGGGTTGTTGGTCGAGTGGTTAAGGTTGCCAACAGATTGATGATGATATTAACTTTTTCTGTCAATCATCAAGTCTTTCTGCATTTGTGGGTCGATTTTGGGCCATGGTGAAAGGGTGAGGGAGTAGCAATGAAAGCACCAAGTTGTTACGGTTAAAATCCTTGAGTTATAGGACAAGGGACCTCCTTTGAAGAAACATAGAGAAGAAAAGATTGGGATAAAATTCTGCTTGTTTATTTCATTTCATTTTAGGCATTATATAGCCAAATTCAGTACAATTTTCTCAGTGATCAAATTCCCACTAACTGATCTAGTGGCTAGCCTAAAATTTAGGAATTGCAAAATGAAATTCGTACAAGATGCTAACTGAATTCAAATAAAAGATAAGGATAAATTTGTCACTATCCTAGAAGTATCCTAGGTGTATTATTCTGATGTTGCTGCTCTCACTCATAGTCTTTGAGGTAACCGGGTCTTTTGCTGAGTCTTTTGACCTGCTCCACTTCATTGGCCTGATCCATATCATTGGGCTTGGATTGTAGTTGTTCTTCAATGTGGGAGGTGTCAATAGTGATTGGGCTGCTAACAATCTCTATTTATTATTGGTTGGATTTCATCAATTTTCTGAATGAAGACAAGGGCATTGCGCTTTGCTTCTTTAAACACAAAGAGATTATTGGTGCTCTTTCTTTCAACCTTTATCATAGTACACTTTCCTCTACAGTTGGAAAATAAGACACTGTAATCTAGCTAGTGTTCTCTTTATGTAACGTAGTATCTTCCATGGATGCCACAAGACAAGGTGTGTTATTATACTCCATAAATATTCCCTCTTCGGCCTTTATAACTTATAAACCAAGCTAGGAAATATGCTGGCTCGTGTTGGGTAGTCATGTTAAATTTGTTAGAACACTTTTTGTGATGAACACGAAATTTGCACAATAGTGTAACAATGATGGCTTTGTGAGAAAACGTTGCTAAGCGAAACAAGCAAGAAGATGAATTTTATGAAACTTGACACTAACTGAAATATAAAGCTAAAGGGAGAGAGTTTGGATGATTTTGGTAATATGAATTCATTGAGTATTAAAAATTCACATTGTAAGGAGTTATTTTATTTATAAGAGTTACACGATAGCTTGCAAAACAAGTTATCCACACAACGGTAACTAACTAATTACAACTAAAATGCCAATTATATGAATTACAACTCAACAAAAATTTACCTTTCATTTTTTTTCTTGAATTTTCCAATCTTATTTATGTTGCTTTCACTAATGAGTAGATCATCTACTGTAGCATTTGTCTCTCCTATTTGATTTGGATTAAAATTATTCTTTTCTGGTAGTTCTAGTACTACAAATCAATCCAGGCTCATGAATTATTTGCTAGTAAGTAATGCTTGGTACAACATGTACTTTGGGATTAATTTGTCCTTCATTTAACTAACTTTAAGTTTTATTTTTGTTAAAGATTAAATTAGACAGGGAGAAAATTGGGAGATTAAATTAAGTCATTACTCAAAATCTTATGTGTTTATTTATGTATGTTAAATGTTAAAAATCTAATGATGGAAAATCCAATCTAAGTGAAAGGACACGGTTGACAGCTTAAATTATACAAATTGAAAAGAAAGAAGAAAATTAGAGGACCTCCTTATAAGTCTCAAACACACAACTCATCTTCTGATGACACCCAAAAAATTAGCGCACTCTTAGTTTATTCCTTTGATTTGTTTGTTATCAATATTTCCTTTTCTTACCATTTCACGACTTAGTCTTTCTTAGCTCTTAACAACACCATCACCATTGGCCCTTTTCGGCCCTTAATGATCAGAGATGGTGCTGTTAATTATTATTGATAAAAATATTCAAAATAAAAATAAGGAGAAAAGGACAAAGGGATTACATATATGCAGCAGAACCCGACCAATAACAATACCCTCCTAATAACAATAAGAGATATCTTGCAGGTTTTAGGTTATCGTCCTGATCATCTCCTCATAATCGGTGCTAATGGGCGCGCGCTCTAATTCGATTGTGCGCGCACCTGCAGCATTTAATACTAATAATAATAATAATAATAATGTCAATGCCTTGGTTGTTTTTCTGGTATTAGTTCTACTTTCATGCCCAAGCATGTCGATGTCATATTCGGATGCTGAGGCTCTATTGAAGTTCAAGGGTTCATTAACAAATGTGGTGTCTCTCAGCAGTTGGGATCCATCCATAAACCCAAAACCACCTTGCACTGGAAACATTTCCAATTGGGTGGGCTTGTTTTGCTTGAATGACAAGGTGTTGGGGTTACGCCTTGAGAGCATGGGGTTAACCGGAAATATCAATATAGAATCTCTTGCTTCAATGCCAATGTTGCGGATGGTTTCCCTGATGAACAATACCTTTGTGGGTCCCTTGCCCAACATCAAGATGTTACCCCATTTGAGGTCTGTCTACTTGTCCTATAATCATTTCTCAGGACAGATACCTGACGATGCATTTACGGGTATGCATAGGTTGAGGAAAGTGTATTTGTCTAATAATGAGTTCACCGGTAAAATTCCTTCCTCGCTAGCTATCTTGCCTACTCTCCTCATCCTCAGGCTTGACGCAAACAAGTTTCAAGGTGAGATCCCCAATTTTCATCACAAGAATAATTTGAAGATTATCAACTTCTCTAACAATGACCTAGAGGGTCCCATCCCACCTAATTTAAGAACCTTTGACGCCACCTCTTTTAGCGGAAATGCACTTCTATGTGGACCTCCTTTGACGAATAGGTGTCATTTAGGAAATCCCAAAATGCTCGTTATGAAAACTTTACTTATTGTGATCATGATAGCCTTTATAGTAGCCATTATGGTTTCAATATTGATCATCTCCCGCTTGAGGTCCCAAAAGAAGCAGTTAAACGAAGAACATTATTCTACAACCTCAAAATTCCATACACAAGCATCTAGCAAATATGTTAAGCCTCCTGCAGTTTATGTGAAAACCAAAAGTTTGGCCGAACACTATGATCCCAGAAGTCCTAAGCCAGATCAGCACAGTCATAGTCATTCCAAAAAGGAAAAGGGGGAACAAGGCAAGCTTATATTTCTCAGGAAGGATGGACTCAAATTTGATTTACAGGATTTGCTAAGGGCCTCCGCTGAAATTCTAGGAAGTGCCTCATTTGGTTCATCCTACAAAGCCGTGATTTTGGATGGCCAAGCCGTGGTTGTCAAGAGGTACAAGCAAATGAACAATGTGCAAAGAGAAGAGTTCCATGAACATATGAGAAGGCTAGGAAACCTCAACCATTCCAATGTTCTACCTCTCCTTTCTTATTATTATAGAAGAGAAGAAAAGCTTTTGATCTCTGCCTTTGTTCACAATGGTTGCTTGGCCAGTCATCTTCATGGTATGTATATAATTAATTAATTAATTAATCAATACACACACACACATATGCACATGCATATTCTTAATTATTATTAATTAACATTGCTTGGTTTGCAGGTAACCACAACTACCAGAAGCCGGGACTTGATTGGGCAACCCGTTTGAAAATCGTGAAAGGTGTAGCGAGGGGTTTGTCATATCTATACAGTGCACTCCCAAGCGTGATTGTGCCTCATGGTCATCTAAAATCTTCCAATGTACTTTTAGATGAATCCTTTGAGCCTCTGCTAACTGATTATGCACTCAGTCCTTTGATCAATCTTGATCACGCACAACAAATCATCATGCCGTACAAATCCCCAGAGTATGCTCAACTTGGGCGCATTACAAAGAAAACTGATGTGTGGAGTTTTGGGATTCTAATATTGGAGATTCTGACAGGTAAATTTCCAGAGAACTATATTACACCAAGGCATAATAGTGATTCAGACTTAGCCAGTTGGGTAAATATGATGATTACCGAGAAGCGCACAAGCGATGTATTTGATGTAGAGATGGGAGGAGTAGGTACCAGTAAAGCTGAATTGCTCAAACTTTTAAAGATTGGACTCAGTTGTTGTGAGGAGAATGTGGAAAGAAGGTTGGACATCAAAGAGGCTCTGGAGCAGATTGAAGACTTGAATGAGGGTCAAACAAGTACTACTGATCATACTGTTGGAGAATACTCTTCCTCCCTTTTCACCACCACTACTACTGAAAGGGATGCTTACAGAGCTGTGTGATCGATAGATCAATCAATCGATCTAGCTATGTCTGTCACTCTTTATTTGGAATTGGCCTGGAAGCTAGCTACCATGCATGTTGCTAATTGTACGCGTCCATGGTGGCTTTACCCATTAACATCAATCAATATATGAAATCAATTAACCTTTAATTAATTCTTTCATTTACTTGATTAATTAGTTTTTGTTTATGTGATGTCTTTTTCTTGTTAATATGAAGGCAGCCTAGGCATTTTTGCAGTCATTTCTCCAACTCATTCAACTCCACATTTGTACTATTACTTTGGTTAGTTAGGTTTAGGAAATCAAGCTGTCTTTCACAGTTCTCTGTACCAAACATTTTCTCAATTAATTTTAAAATCTTACTACATGTCATTTGTGCAAAACATGCATGTATTCATAAATATAATGTTAATTGATTGATAACAAAAAAGGAAAGTCAAATTAGATATACATCACACTGGGGGTCAGGTTACCCTTGAACCTCATTAGGGAACCGCGCGAGTACATTAATTGTACAAATGCTGGAAGTTGTGGAAAAACATTTAAATGGTTTATATGTCATATTTAATTATCTGTTTGATTTGAGTTATATATAATTCTGTATAGTTGATAAAAACATTGATATGTTGATAAAATGTTGTTTATGGATTAAAAAAAGGGTGAAAAAATCTACCAAAAAAAAGGGTGAAAAATGTGATGACTTGTATATACATCATAGTTCATTTAGCCTCTTAATTGATACTACTTAACTACCGGCTCATGGTTTTTCTATGAAACTAATTATAGTCAGCAATAAGGAATAGGTTGCCAGCTCCTACATAGGTAGGATTGATTAATTAATTAATCGTGCATTAATATAAGAGGATGTGTATTGATATTAGATTAGAATCTAAAAGGACTTTGGTTTGATGTGTATTAATGTGATTTCTTGCATTTTACTCCTTTGATGATTGTTTATCCCAAATGCAGGATAAACAAAGAAAGGATAACACACAATAACTAGCTTTCAGTTAGATAATTGAGTTGTTAAAACAACAATCAGTAAACAAAATAGAAATAGAAACAAAAATCACAGACAATGAACACAGTCGTTTGGTTAAGCAATTCAACAAAGTGTGCCTACATCTACGACTATAAAGCATGTGTAGTTCCGTATTATTACTTGAATGAATTAGATTTTCATTGTTATATATATATATATATCGAACTCTGCTCGCTAGTCTCCCCCGCCGCCCCTTGCCCACCTTTTGTGGATATGGACCATACTCAAACATGAGTCATAGCGGAGATCGAATTTTTCGGAACAAGCGGGCCATCAAGAAACCTGAACTCGTTCTTGGAAATCTTGACTTGTTTCATAGCTTTCAATCAATCTTCAATGGATATTATATGGTGGAACAACAGTGTTTGTTATGCTTGAAAAAACATACATTTTTCATCTTTATGTAGAGTAAAGGGAAACAAAACAACAAAGAAAGTTTAAATCACCTCTATGAATTGTGATAAAAGACTATAAATCCCAACACAATATGTCCAAGATGTGAATCAAGGAATGTAGTATTCGGAAAAATACATATCTTTGAGCATTCTCACTACTAGACTCTCTGGTTTGATCATGATATTCCATCCTTGCTTAGCCAACATAGCCATATTAAAGGCGTTCAAGTCTCTAAAACCCATATTGCCCTTGGCCTTTTGTACCAGCCTCTTCCAAGACATCCACCGAATATCTTTATTATGCGTACCTTTATTGTGCGCACCGATACACTTAACAAACTCTAAGGGCGCAAAATAAGATATAGACAAGATAAGATAAAGAAATGGACGACTATGATAGTGACATGATAAACACTTATCCTATTATGTGGTTGGCGCGCACATGATAATATGGAGGATATCATTATTTTGTGTTTAGTAGACGCTTTTGTATTAAAACAAGATTAAAATTTGTGTTAAAAGATATTTAAAGACTAAAATTTGTTGAAATTTTTATAAAGATCAAAAAGTTATTCGACCCAAAAAATAATAAGAAAAAAATCGACTAAAAAATATCAGAAGCACGAAGGATCAAGGGCTGCATGAACAATAAAAAGTACAACTTTCCGAAATGGCTTTGTCTAACTTGAAAGAGTGCTTTAAGTGGTGCATAGAGCACAAATCATGAATAACATTATAACCAAATGTTACTTCACACCAAACAAGAAAATAGTGTCTTAGCTACAAAAACAAAACCCAAATGTTACTTCAGAGGAAGCAAATGTAAATAAATATAATTTGAAAGATGGGACATCATCATGAATATAAAAAACCACTAGTTTGTGACTTTGTGTGAATAGATCTTCAACTAGTGTTACTTCAAGGACTAGGTATCTGTTGCGGTGCTACTGCTAAGTACAAGAGCTTGATAACTTGTCGATTGTCAAAAAAGGTGAATTTGGTGAGGAATGTATTGAAAAGTGTTGGACTGTTTGGTTTATGAGGAGGGAACAACATCATTATTTTAAATTTCATTTACGAAAATGCTATAGAAACACACTTTGATACACGTATCATATCTATACTGATCACCGTTTTTGTAAAGTGAATTTGTTTGTCAATATTTTTATAAAAATATATATATTTTTTTTTTAAATATATAGAGGAGAATTTTTATGACACAAAAGTTGTATTGTATCATTAAACTAATAATATTTTAAGGTCTTAATAATATTATGTCTTCTTTCATTTGAAACCTCATACATGAAATTTTGTAAAATACAATAAAAAAGGACTATATTATTTTGAAAACAATAATAATATTGCCCTTTAATCGATGGGATGGGAGTAGAATGTAGTTTGTGGTGCTAGTAATGTTTATTTGATGTTGCCCTTTAATTAACGAATATAGGCCAATAAAAGTAAAAATTGATTGATTAGGCATAAATTAGGGATAAGTTTCTATAAATTAATTTCTATAAATTGTTAATAACGTATTTCGTAAAACAATTTTGTTACTTAATTAAACGGATTAATTTGTAGAAGATAAATTGAGAGAGATTTATGACATGAGAGTGTGGGTGACAATTAGAGAAAAAGAAAGAAATGTGGAAGGGAAGTAGAAAGGGAGGTGGAGGAGGAGGAGGAGGAGGAAATGGATTGGTGGCAGTGGCTATTGACAAAGATAAAGGAAGCCAATACGCTCTTAAATGGGCTGCTGATAATCTTCTCGCCAGAGGCCAAACCATTATTCTAATCCATGTTTCCCACGTCCCCGCCGGCACCACATCCGCTTCTTCCAGTAAGTCTGCTTGCTTGCATCTCAAGGAACATGACAATGCATGCTTTTATAATCATAATCATTTGGAATAACTGTTGCATTGCATTTCAGGAGGTAGCGAAGCCGCCATTATATGTAATGTCAGCAGTACTTCAGCTGCATCATCTCCACAGAGAAATCAACTTGATAATGCTACCAAGGATCTCTTTCTTACCTTCCATTGCTATTGCACACGCAAAGATGTAGGTCTGACTAATCACAACTTTAACTTTATATCCCCCCTTAATTAATTAATTACTAATTGCTTAGATTTTCGTAAATTTATTTAATGAATCTTGGTAGTATAATTTTCACTTAATGATGAATTTCTTTAAGAGAGTAAGATAACATATCTGAATCTATAATATGGATTTCCTTTAATTTTTTATTCTTTCATGCAATTGTTTTCATTTCTTTGCCTTTTCTTTTCTCATATTCATGATGGTATGATAATAGTCTTTTACGAGAAAGTAAACCACTTACTTTTCCTTCTACTTAGTTCCATTAATTATAAGCAACGATCCATCTTTGGATGAGCTATATATTCCTTATAATAATGAACCTTAATGAACTTAAACATGTTATTCACATAGTACCAGCAACGATCGTGTTCTTTGATACGATCACATCTTTTTTGTTAAACCCAAACTTAAGTTTGGCATAGAAAATCATGGCATCATTTCCAGACAAACTTTTATGTCATGATGCATGCCTATCAATATATCTATACTCTATTCATGGCCATAGATATTATAATAGGCCAATGTAAAGATATCCCGAGAAACCATGCATGTAACCATAGCCATGAATTCAATTTAAGGAAAATATAAATTACAAATGTATTTTCTCAACAATTGATTAGTTATATAATATTTTGCTAGATACAATGTCTTGATGTCCTACTTGAAGACACTGATGTTGTCAAAGCAATAACAGAATATGTTTCTCATGCTGCAATTGAGAACTTGGTCATTGGTTCACCGTCAAGGCATGGATTTATTAGGTGTGTGAGGTGCTCTATCTATCTATCTATCAATCTCTAAGTTAATTGTATTTATATAGCAGCAACAATTAGTAAGGAAGATTGCCCAAGAAAATCGATCAATGTTGTGTATGTAGGTTGCTAATTGCGGCGAGGCCTTTTTTGTGCAGGTTCAAGTCATCAAGTACGCCAAGCAGCATATCAAAGGGTGCGCCAGATTTCTGTAATGTTTATGTCATATCTAAGGGGAAAATATCATCAGTTCGGAATTCTTCTCGTTCGGCCCCACATACCTCCCCACTTCAGAGCCATATACATAACAATATAAATAATCAGGATTTAAATCAATCTGCAGATCAGATAGGCTCTAGACGTATGAATTTGAGAGGTTTGTTTGTTTCTGCAAATTAAAAGAACTAAGCTATTTGCTACTTATTGCAGTTCTAGGTTAATAATCATATTTTGTTCATATGGATGTCTCTGTGTGTGTATGTATGCCGCAGACAGGACGTCGATGAAACCTCACGGTTGGCACGATGAATCCACGAAGTAAGTCTTCTTTTTATATTATATAAAACAACATTTCGAAGAGTATAAGATTCATTTTGCATAGAGGTTGGTAAGGGGGTGTGTACATTTTGTTTTGAATAATATTACACAGACAAATAATGTAAACAAGGTTTCATTTCCAGTAGATCTCCATTTAGAAGAGGAGGAAGAGGCACGAGTGGAATGTTATGTGTAGACTTCACAGAATCAGATACAGACATATCATTTGTAAGCTCTGGGAGGCCAAGCAGTGCTTGTTCATCCTCTTTTTACGACTACATTGACTCTGGTCGAACTTCACGAGTTTCTACCAGTTCAGATCGCAGCTTTGGATCTAACCGATTGGGAATCAAGTTCACTGACCTCGGTTCACCAGATACCTCTTTTTCACAAGATACTAGTAGAACATCATTTTCATATTCATCTCAGAACATGGTGAGCATTGCACTTTCTAATTAACATGGAGATGTATATATGTATGACATGATATGACTTATATGTGATTTCAATTGATTATATATTAATGTAATGACAAACAGAATTAAATGTACTTAGATACCTATATCATAATATATCAATCCATTCATTTTTATCAAGACCTTATCTTCTAGAGATCATTTTACGCATATTTCTTAGAACAAACAAATAGAATCAAATTACCCGACCACTAATGGTATCCACTTTCTTTTGCTAAAACATTTAGGATGAAACAGAAGCTGATATGAGGAGACTGAAGCTCGAGTTAAAACAAACGATGGAAATGTACAATACAGCATGCAGAGAAGCGCTTACAGCACAACACAAGGTAAAATCTGATAGTTTCTTTTTTCTTGTATTATAGATTAGATTAGATGTGTTACTAACTATTGTGATTGTAACTGGTAATACTACTCTTTTGTTTTCTATGTATATAATAGTTAATGGAGATGAGCAACTTGAAAATTGAAGAGGAAAAAAAATTAGACGAGGCACGACTGTCCCAAGAAGCTGCACTGGCAATAGCAGAGAAAGAGAAAGCAAGAAGTAAGGCAGCCATGGAAACAGCTGCAGCAGCTAGAAAAATAGCAAACGTCGAATCACATAGAAGATCAAGTGTTCCGGTTAAGTCTCTTAAAGAAGCAGAGGATATGAGGAAGCTATTGGATAATTTAGCCCAAACTGATGTAAGATATAGGAGATACAGTATTGAGGAGATTGAAGCAGCCACAAACATGTTTTCTGAAAAACTAAAAATTGGGGAAGGTGGTTATGGACCTGTTTATAAATGTTACCTTGATCACACTCCAGTGGCCGTGAAGGTTTTAAGTCCTGATGCTGCTCAAGGGAAATCACAGTTTCAGCAAGAGGTGATCAACAAGTGCATGGACATGAGTAATTGAATTCTATACTACTTAATTTTGTATTAATTTGTTTGGCACTAGCATGAGAAATTGAGCATGACATGTTAATTTCCTTTTATCATTATGTAGAATATTCTAACAGTTAGGTATCTCTCCACAGGTTGACATATTGAGTTGTATGCGCCACCCAAACTTGGTGCTTCTTTTAGGAGCGTGTCCAGAGTATGGTATATTGGTTTATGAATATATGGCGAATGGGAGCTTAGAAGATTGTCTTAATCGAAAAAAGAGGGGTGGTAGGGTTCTGTGTTGGCAGCTGAGGTTCCGGATTGCTGCAGAGATAGCCACGGGCTTGCTATTCCTACATCAGACGAAGCCCGAACCTTTGGTGCACCGTGATTTGAAACCCGGCAACATTTTGTTGGACCAGAATTATGTATGTAAAATTAGTGATGTTGGATTGGCAAGGCTGGTCCCTGTGATGGCTGAAAATGTAACACAGTGCCGCATGACATCGGCAGCGGGAACATTCTGTTATATTGATCCCGAGTATCAGCAAACAGGAATGCTTGGTGTGAAGTCGGACGTTTATTCTCTGGGGATCATATTTCTACAGTTATTGACTGGAAGACATCCAATGGGATTGGCTCACCATGCTGAGCAGTCTATTGAGAATGGCACATTTGAGGAAATGCTTGACCAATCTTTATCTCACTGGCCCATTCAAGAAGCCCTCACCCTTGCAAATATAGCTGTAAATTGTGCACAACTCAGACGAAAAGATCGCCCAGACCTTGCCAAAGTAGTGTTGCCTGAGCTTGTTAAACTCAGAGAGTTTGCTGAAGAAAATATGGGTCCCATCTTTTTAGGAGGAGGCATTACTTTTAGCAGTAATGGTAATACTGAACCTTCCCCCAACCACAGTGAAGCTTCTGTGCAGCAGGTTTCTTTCATTTCTTTATATTTTAATCTAAATTATTAATGATGCTCAATTAATTAAATAACTATTGAGATGTTTGATTTTGCAGGATGTGATGAGCGATCAACAATTTGTAAATTCAGGAAGCTCAATAAGTCCACTAACTTCATCAACTGCAACGGAAGAAAATCCTTAACTGTGTGTGTGTGTGAGAATTAATCAAGATGGTTACATGCTGCGGGACCATAAGTATATTAATCAAGATGGTTACATCTTGTTTTAGGTAGGAACATAAAGCAGACCCATGATTTAAATTATATAAGATCAAGCAAATTGGAATTTTTGTATTATTATGTAAAGGAGAAAGGTATCTGCACTATCGTACTTAATACAAAACTTCCATTTTTAAGTTCCTTAACATGTGTCCTTAGAGCATCTCCAATAGTGATACCTCTTTGGGTATCATACATCACTAAAAAGTTGTCTCTACAATGCCATATAGTATTTATGCAACTCATACGTGTTTTGCTCCAATGGTGATACCACTCTAGGTATCATACATTATTAACAAGTTATTAATTTTATTTAATTCGAATATACAAAAAAAGATAACATTAAATATTTAAGGTACCAGTATCATCAATTTTGATACCCACCATGCCACGTCATGGAACTCCAATGATAAAAAAAAATAAGGTGCGAATCATTAGTCTATGATACTCTCTATGATATGCTTATTGGAGATGCTCTTAGAACACATGTTAGCAAGACTTTTATGTAAATGTATATATTAAGAATTTGGGTTGTCTTCGAATTGTAAGACAGGCATCTTTGTAGAGTATTTTATATTATTTGTTACAAAAATAATACTAACAATGTACAAATACTAGCAATTTAATATGCTCATTATCAATGGAGTAAAGAATTTAAGGGCAATCCGTACAAAAAGAGACTTTGTTCATAGTTGTCGAAAGTTTTTTTAACATAGTGTTGCTATTGTATTTTCTTAAGATTTTCAAAAGAGTTGTCTTTTCACCGATAAAAGAATTGTTTTAAATTATAATAAGAACTTTCTTAAGAATTTTGTATGCATATGATCAAAATCTCAAAGAAATGCTTTTGAAAAATGGAATATTTATACAGTTTTGAGATTTTAATTGATATATACAGTCCACATCTACCAAATCATCAGAAATGGAATGTGTCGGTAAAAAAATCAGCCTATAGACTCTTTTAAAAGTTTTGCAAGGACTAAAATCAAACTTTTTTTTACAGAGGTTAAAACCAAAACAAGACATAATTACAGAAATCGTTTTCATATTTAAGCCTAAATGGTTATCTATTTCTATGTGATTAAAGCAAACCACACAGCACCACAGTTGCTTCTAAGACAACCGAAAAATTTAATTTTACTCGGTTCTACGCTCAATCAAATTCTACTACTAGCTGAACTTAAGTTGCTGTCAATTGTCGAACCAAATTTTAGGTTGCATACCCCATTGATAGTATGCCACCGCAATTTATTCAATAGTGTGAGGTTGAACAAATTAAAATAGTTTACACCAAATGCATTCTTCTATTGGTAAACACACTCAATCTCATTTTACCCAACATAACTTACTAGCCATTGTTGGCCGAGTACTACTTGGGACAGTTCAGACATCCGACAAAATACTTTCACGTGACGAAAACTGTAAGGTGACAATTCTGATGTAGAATTCAAGTTCGGCAACTTGCAATAATTCCTCTGCCCATAATAACTTGGACTAGCTCAAGTTCCAACTCCATACACTATTAATTCATTCACCCATTTCGTCGATCTTTGCCATCTTTTTCTTGAAGCAACAAGAACAAATTAATGAATCTAGATTTTAAGGTTAAATCACCGATCCAAGCGTCCTTCCAAAAAGAGTTTGCCTTTCCATTTTTCGGCTTCCATTTTGAAAGGCTACCAAACCAATTTATATCGCCATCATTGACAAACCTGCTAATAATGATATCTTTTCACCACAAAGGATGTGGGGCATCGAATTCAGTTTCCCCCAAGGTCAAATCTTCTTCTATTGGTAAACACATTGAATTCCATTTTACCCTACACACCTTTAAAAAAAAAAAAAAAACTCATGAATTTGAGTAAGCTCCGATAGAACTTTCTTTGGTGCTTTGTAGATCGAAAGAGAAGAAAAACACTAGTAAACAACTTAACATCGAGTTAATGAGCACCATATCCTTACCCCCATGGATAAATTTTTATCTTTCCAATGTGAAAATTTATTCTAAGCTCATATGAGTAAAATATTCAGACCATTTCTCAATTTGCGAGAAAGAATTTTCAAATTTTCCTCAAATTCTCTCAATTGTTACATTTTAACCATTGAACTTTACTTCATTTTTTTATAATTAAAATATTATCACATGTTTTTTATCCAATAATTTAAATACGCACATTATTTTCTCAAATTGTTTTCCAATAAAGAGAATCTATTCTCTATATTTGCGCATGGACCATGGTAATCTTCTCGTTCTAATTTTACCAGCTTCCAAAAAGAGTTTGCCTCTCCATTTCCCTGCTTCCATTTTGAAAGGCTACCGAACCAGTTTATATATATGGCCATCATTGACAAACCCGCT
Source organism: Trifolium fragiferum (assembly GCA_954870985.1). Classification (NCBI taxonomy): domain Eukaryota; kingdom Viridiplantae; phylum Streptophyta; class Magnoliopsida; order Fabales; family Fabaceae; genus Trifolium; species Trifolium fragiferum. The sequence continues at coordinate 85,330,334 of OX940789.1, read as the reverse complement.
AAGAATGATATCTTTCCACCACGAAGGATGTGGGGCATCGAATTCAATTTCCTCCAAGGTCAATAGCTTTTTTTGAGATGTCTTTGTACCTGTAATGGATAAGATTAGATTATCAATACGCCAGCGCCATTTATTCAATAATGTGAGGTTGAACAAATGCAAATCTTTTACACTCAATCCGTTTTCTTCTATTGGTAAACACATTGAATTCCATTTTATCCTACACACCTTTAAAAAAACAAGAAAAAACTCATGAATTTGATTAAGCTCTAATAGAACCTTCTTTGGCGCTTTGTAAATCGAAAGAGAAGAAAAACACTAGTAAACAACCTAACATCGAGTTAATGAGCACCATATCCCTACCCCCATGGATAAATTTTTACCTTTCCAATGTGAAAATTTATTCTAAGCTCATATGAGTAAAATATTTAGACCATTTCTCAATTTGCATGTGTCATCTTTGCGAGAAAGAATTTGCAATTTTTTTTAAAAATTCTCTCAATTATTACATTTTAACCACTGACCCAACTTTTCTTCCTATTTTATAATCAAAATATTATCACTTGTATCAATAGTTAGTTAGTTCAGGGGTGATTGACGCTGAATTTGATAGAGATGATCACGGTTCGATCCTCCGTAACTGCGATTCAAAGGAAACTGAAACCATTTGATGTTAGAGCTGACCCCCGAACCAGATTCAATCAGTGGTGAAAAAAAAATTATCACATATTTTTATCCAATAATTTAAATATGCATATTATTTTCTCAATTTGTTTCCGATAAAGAGAATCTATTCTCCATGTCTGCGCATGGACCATGATAATCTTCTCGTTCTAATTTTACCGTTTTTCACACATTTTTATTTATTTGAATCAAAATAATTTTTGTTTTAGAAAAAACAAAGAAAATTAGTACGAGTGTTTTTTTTTTTTTGACAAGAAAAATAGTACGAGTTAAATACCTTGATAAGGGAAAAATGAAGCGCGCGAATAATCAAAAGCCTAAACCTAATTTCCGCATCCGCCTTGGAGTGAATCGACAACAGTATTGGAGCAATTCATTCATAATAATTCATTCATAATAATCTGAAGTGTAAACCCTACCAATGTCAATGGCAAACAAAGCTGTTACTAGACGGGAGCTTCTGGAACGGTGGAGAGACATCGAGGAAGAAGAAGAAGGGAACGCCGACGATGATGACGTTGATCCCTCCATACACCATCGCCTCCACCTTCACAAAGAGCAATGGTTATCTCACTTTTTTTTTAAAAATTTCTTAAGCACGGGGAACAATCGAATCTAAAATCAACTAATCGCTATTTGTTTTAATAATCACTGAGCTGCACTCTCTACACTATATCTTTCTTTCTTTTGAATGGTAATTTTTTTGTCTAGTTGCTGTAATAAAAATAAATTTAGAGTGAGTGAGCATGTTCATGCTTAAACTATACATATTCCCCCTCCCTCCCCCTATATTAAACACTGGATAAAACCTGCTGAATTTAAACATAATCATTAATCCTACTTGTCAATTGTAGCGCTTCATGAATATGTGATTGTTCTGACTTGGGATTGTGTAATTATTTTATTCTCTGTAAAAATAAACAAGTTATGTCTGTATCATGACGGCGTTTCCTTGCTGATTCGTATCTCCTCCTGACCCTTGGCAGTTTCCATAACACCTTTAATTATTATTGTCAGGTTTGCAGATGCATATAATTTTCTAATCTGCTTGCCTAGTGAAAATCATATTTGGTGCGGTATGTGGGAAGTAATGGGGCCTCTTTTAGAGACTTTTTACAATTACTACAAAGATGACCGCGGAGATTCACCTCTCAGGCGGCTATGGAAGAGAATCTCTGATGAAATGAAGCACTGCCTGCAGTGCATTTCTCAGCATCATCAAGCCCAAGACACATATAATATGGAGTATGAGTCTAGCTCTATTGGTCCTCTTCTTGATATCTTGCAAAAGCTTGATTATGAGAGGGTGACATCACACCTGAGTGATATCAATGCAAGAATAACAGGGCAAAATTATGATTCTGCTCGTGATAATGCTGAAGTTGTTATTGTCTTGTATGAGGTAGGTTATTTTTCTCATGGTTTTGCCTGTCACTAGTTCCGACTTCCGAGTCAGACTAGTATAGTCAATATACTAATTTACATCTATTTATTAGAATTGCATAATCTGATAGTGCTTCACATTATAAGTAGAGATTTTTTGTTGCTCCTGAATAAGTACTAGAAATATGTTGATTGTATTATTATTATTATTATTAATATGTCCAAATTTATTTTCCTGCTTTTCTTAGTATACTATTACAAGTCTTATTTTGTACTCAATTCTTTGTTACTCTATTGCAATATTTTTTTGTCACTGGCTGTAATGAGATGTTCAAGGAGAACTATAAATTGAATGAAGCCATTAAGGTTGTGTGAGGAATCTAAAGTTTTTATTCAGTGTTTAAACAGTTATTCTGTTCATGTTATTATAATATGCTCTTTTTTATATCTTAATTTCATTTTATTTTGCTTAGATATGAATTTTGTAATCTGACGTTCAGAGTTTATCAACTAATTTTTCTCCCTCCATAATTTGAAATAGGTATTGATGTTCCCAATTCTCTTAGATTATCAGCCTCTATTCACCGAGTTTGAGTTGTTTGTTGAAGCTATTGATAATAAGCACGAACTGGCTTTGTCTGGGCATCAACAATTTCCGGTAATTTTTGTTTCTTTTCCTTGCTGTGTATTTTTGCTTGTAGATCCATTATTTTATTTTTCTTTTTACACATTGAACTTATTTTCTTCCAGGGAGTGTATGCATTACTTTTTTGCAAGAGAAGCGTTCGTTCTGTTGGATACCGTCTAGCAGGATCAATGGGAAAAGTAAGGTACTCATTGTTTGTTGGCATGTAAAAGTTTCAGCTACAATAGTTGTGATTTCATATAGTAGTTGATAATGTGCTGTGGAAGTTCTGTTTTATGAAAGCTTTTTCTCTATGTATATAAATCCCATAAAAGGTATTTAATAATATCTGTTAGAGTATATAGATAGTTAGTTATGATAAGTAGAAGGTTCTAGAATTCTATTCAAGTCAGTTACACTATGTAACAGACTCTCTTTGTATGCTGTCAAGTATATAAGACAGATACACTATCATTTGTAACTAACTTTGATAATCAATGAAATCTACTTTCTCTATCTCTCTCTCAGTTTCTATCATGGTATCGTGAGCTTTCCTTTTCTTGATCCATGGCTGACCAAAATCCCTTCCAAGGAAACAAGATCTCTAACCTCATCTCCTTAAAGCTTGATGACAAAAACTTCAAGCAATGGAAACAACAAATTTCAGGAGTAATTCGAGGTTGTGATCTGCAAAAATTCATTACCGATCCAGTTTTACCTGAAGAATTCCTCACCGACGCTGATCGTGCTGCCGGAATCGTTAATCCTCTCCGTCAACAATGGGAGAAACATGATGCGTTGGTCTCTACGTGGATTCTTTCCACAATTTCTGATTCGCTTCTTGCGAAAGTTGTTGATCTCACCTTTTCGTGGCAGATTTGGGATGAGATTCATCGCCATTTCAACACTTTGCTGAACACAAAAGCGCGTCAACTCAGATCGGAGTTACGAACCCTACGCAAAGGTGATCGTACAGTTGCTGAGTTCATTCAACGCGTTCGTGAGATTCATGAATCCCTAATTTCTGTTGGTGATCCCGTTCCTCTGCGAAATCTGGTTGAGATCGTCATTGATGCGCTTCCGGAAGATTATGATTCCGTTGCTGCAGCGATTTCGAGCAAATCAATGTCAGTTACGATTGATGAGGTCGAATCTGATCTACTCGCACATGAAACCAGGCTTGAGAAGAACAAGAAGCAGAGTCTAACTGATGCGGCGACGGTCAATCTTGCTCAAACTCCATCTCTACCTGTTTCGTCCTCAAATTATAGTGGAGATGCTTTTCAACCTCCTAATCCTTCGTTTCCGTCTGGTTCTAGTCATGTTACGGCTAATAATAATCAAGGAGGTGATGAATCGCATCGTGGAGGTAGAAATGGAAGAGGTGGTGGACGCTCTGGCCGTGGTGGCCGTGGAGGAAGGAATAATGGAGTTGCGTGTCAGATTTGCCATAGAACAAATCATGATGCTTCTATTTGTCACTTTAGGCACACTGGAACTATGGCTATAGACCTCCTATGCCTAACTATGGTTATCAACCTCAGTTTCCTCCAAACTCTTATGGATATGGCTATGCTCCAAGACTACAACGCCCTCCTATTCCTCAGGCTCTGCTAACTGGAGGCAATGCTGGCTTCAATAATCAGTGGTGGTACCCTGATTCTGGTGCTTCTCATCATGTGACACCAGATGCTTCAAATCTCTCTGATGCTGCCTCCCTGCCTGGTTCAGATCAAGTTCTCATGGGTAATGGACAAGGTTTGGCTATTAACTCTATAGGTTCAATGTGTTTTACTTCCCAAACCAACCCTAAAACCTCCCTAACCCTTAATAACCTTCTCTTAGTGCCTGCAATAACTAAAAACCTCATAAGTGTTTCTAAATTTGCACAAGATAATAATGTGTTCTTTGAATTTCACCCCACCCTTTGTTTTGTGAAATCTCAGGCTACTTCTGAAGTCTTCTCCATGGCACAGTTGGAGCTGATGGCCTTTATAGATTTGCCTCTCCTTTAGATTCAAATTCTGCCTTGAATAAAAGTGTTAAACAGTGTAACTCTGTTTCTCTTCCATGTTCTAGTTTGTCTACTTTTACTTTGAATTCACAACCTAGTGTTAATGTTTCTAGTATTGTTTCTAATAATAATACCAATAATTCTGCCTCTAACTGTTCACCTATTTCTGCCTCTTTATATGATCTTTGGCATGCACGTCTTGGTCACCCTCACCATGATGCACTTAAAGAAATTCTAAAACTGTGTAATATCAATTTGCCACTAAAATCTCAATCTAGCTTTTGCTCTGCTTGCTGCCTAGGGAAAAGTCATAGATTACATGCACCATCATCCAACACAGTTTATCACACACCCTTTGAACTTGTCACTTGTGACCTCTGGGGCCCTGCTCCTATCAAATCCACAACTGGCTATACATATTTTCTCACCTGTGTTGATGCCTATTCCAGATTTGTTTGGGTCTATCCTTTGAAACTTAAATCTGACACCATGCAGCAATTTATCAATTTCAAAACCATGGTTGAATTGCAATTTAGTTGCACCATTAAGACTGTTCAAACTGATGGTGGTGGTGAGTTTAGGCCCCTCACCAAATACCTTACTAATCTTGGCATTATCCATAGATTAACCTATCCCCATACACACCATCAGAATGGCCTAGTTGAGAGAAAACACAGGCACATTGTTGAAACTGGCCTTACACTCCTTTCTCAAGCCAATATACCTATGAAGTATTGGGACCATGCCTTTGTGACAGCAGCTTTCCTTATAAACAGAATGCCTACCCCTGTCCTAGCCAATCAGTCACCTTACTTTGTTCTGCTCAACAAACAACCAGATTATAAGGCTCTCAAAATTTTTGGTTGTGCCTGTTTTCCTTTCCTGAGGCCTTATCACACCACCAAACTTGCCTATAGGTCTCAAGAGTGTGTGTTTCTTGGGTATTCTTCAACCTATAAGAGCTATAAATGCCTAAGTCCTGAGGGTCGTGTGTATATCTCTAAGGATGTCTTATTCAATGAGCACAAGTTCCCTTATCCTTCCCTTTTTCCAACTACATCTGCAGCCAATACTGCTGCTCCTACTACAGCTTCATCCTCCCATGTTCCTTTATATTTTCCCACTCAAAACTTACCTGTCCCTACACCTAATCCTGTCCTTAATCCCACTCCTATTACAATAATTCCTATGGAGCCTAATTCTCATGTTCTTAATCCCACTCCTATTACAACAATTCCTATGGAGTCCAATCTCTCCTCCCCCTCCACACCATTATCTTCATCAGCACCTTCCCCTATGACCAGTTCTCCTCCTATTCAAACATCTAATGCTTCTCAGCACATTTATTCTTCACCCTCCTCTGTTGAGACTAACCATTCAGCCTTAACACCTATTCCTTTACCTTTACCAATTACCCAACCCCCCATCACTCACTCCATGATTACCAGGTCCAAATCCAAACATCATCCCACCATTCTTGTAACTCACATTGAACCTACAAGTGTTAAGCAGGCACTCCAGTCCTCCCAGTGGCTTGCTGCTATGAAAGAAGAGTATGATGCTCTGCTTAGAAATAAGACTTGGACCTTGGTTCCTCCTCCTGCTCATAAACAACCTATTGGCTGCAAGTGGGTGTTTAGAGTTAAAGAAAATCCTGATGGCACTATTCACAAGCACAAAGCCAGACTTGTTGCTAAGGGTTTTCATCAACAAGCTGGTACTGATTTTTCTGAGACATTTTCTCCAGTTGTTAAGCCTGTCACAGTGAAGACTGTTCTTACTATGGCAGTATCTAATAGGTGGCCTATTCAGCAGATAGATGTCAATAATGCCTTTCTAAATGGCATACTAGAAGAGGAGGTGTATATGCAACAACCACAAGGGTTTGAAGTGTCAGACAGAACTCTTGTTTGTAAGTTGAATAAGGCCTTATATGGCCTTAAGCAGGCACCAAGGGCCTGGTTTGATAGGCTGAAAGCCTCTCTCATTGGTTATGGATTTCAAGCAAGCAAATGTGATCCTAGCCTTTTTATGATGAAAACTGGCTCCTTACATCTCATTGTTTTGGTGTATGTTGATGATATTATCATCACAGGCAGCTCTCTGCCTCACATTCAGGGTCTTATTTCTAAGCTAAATGCAGAGTTTGCTCTCAAGCAACTTGGTGTGTTGGATTACTTTTTAGGGATTGAAGTTTTTCACTTGGCTGATGGTTCCCTTCTGTTATCACAAGCTAAATACATTAGAGATCTTCTCTCTAAAGCCAAAATGGACAATGCTAATGGTATGCCTACTCCCATGGCCTCTAGTCTCAAATTATCTAGAGTTGGATCTATTCCTGTTGAAGATCCTACTCATTTTCGTTCTATTGTTGGGGCACTGCAGTATGCCACCCTCACCAGGCCAGAAATAGCCTTTTCTGTCAACAAGGTTTGTCAATTCCCTTCCAATCCTCTTGAAGAGCACTGGAAGGCAGTAAAGAGGATACTTAGGTATCTTAGTGGCACTTTGCAGTATGGGCTTTTAATTCAAGCAGCTCCAACTGACAAACCTCTCTCTCTCTCATTGGCTTTTGTGATGCTGACTGGGCATCAGATCCTGATGATAGAAGGTCTACATCAGGAGCTTGCATTTTTGTTGGTCCTAACCTAGTCTCTTGGTGGTCAAAGAAGCAGACACTAGTTGCCAGGTCAAGTGCTGAAACTGAGTATAGAAGCTTAGCTAATCTGTTTTCTGAAATACTATGGCTACAGTCTCTTCTCACTGAACTAGGTTGCAGTTTTTATACTCCTAAAATACTCTGTGACAATCTGAGCACAGTCTCTCTGGCTCATAATCCAACTCTGCATCATAGAACCAAGCACATGGAGCTGGATATCTTTTTTGTCAGGGAGAAGGTCCTTAGCAAGAGCCTTGTGGTGTCTCATGTCCCTGCCCAAGATCAGTGGGCTGACATTTTCACCAAGCCCCTATCAGCTGTCAAGTTTTCTGCTCTTCGTGACAAGCTAAGGATCTTTGACAAGCAACATTTGCTTAGGACCTCTCCAGCTTCTGCAGGGGAGTGTTAGAGTATATAGATAGTTAGTTATGATAAGTAGAAGGTTCTAGAATTCTATTCAAGTCAGTTACACTATGTAACAGACTCTCTTTGTATGCTGTCAAGTATATAAGACAGATACACTATCATTTGTAACTAACTTTGATAATCAATGAAATCTACTTTCTCTATCTCTCTCTCAGTTTCTATCAATATCTTATCTCAAATCAAAGTTTTTTGACTCAAAATAGCTAAGAAGATGTGAATGGTTAACCTAGAGTTTTTCAATGCATGGTAGGATATTGTTATTGCCAACCACCATTGAAAGATTCATGGAGATATACCTTGTTTCTTATCTTTTATTTGTTACTGTATTCAGATATCTTTTAAGCATTTCTGTCTTTTTGGTAACTGTTAATAATTGTGTATGCATGCACTTAGGAGAGCAGCAGACTTGGAACCTCTGCAACCACTGCTTAAGAAGTTTATTGGCTGTTTAGAGGCAGATACTTTGCCAATAGTTATGGAGACTTCGGCACCAAGAGCTCCAATGGATCGCATGTCCTTATGGATTGGTATCAAATCACTGTAAGAAGTGTGTTTTTTCTTTTATAGTATCAAGGTTCAGTCTAGTCAGCTCTTTTCTAGTATTTACATGGTGCATTTTGACGTATGTTTTGTGAAGACTTGGCTTCTTGGATCCTCCAGCTTTTGAAGAAGGGATATTGGAAAATTATCCCTTTTTTCTTGATATTGTACTCAATCATATTAGTGGCGATTCACTTGAATTTTCACATGCTGTTACTTGCTTGAGAATACTTTTTGAAATGCTCGGTACACATTTTCCTTTTCCAATTCCTAAAGTTAGTTTTTTTTCCTTTAATTTTATTATACATTCATTTGGCTGACATTTTATTTTGTTCCTTTGGCTTGGCTTAAGGCTGTAAGCTTTGGTTAAGTTCTACATTGTCTCCAAGTGTAATGCGCAACACTCTACTTGGTCAATGCTTCCATATTCGCAGTGAGAAAATCCATAAAGATATTTTTGGTCTATTCCAACCCTTTCTACAGGCATGTGCATATTGATCTGGTGTTTGTTTGTTTGCTTGTTGTGTGTGTGTGTTTTGATGGGTGGGAGAGTGGAAAAGGAAGGCTTGTTCTGTTGTTGACATTATTTGGATGTCTGATCAAATGTTCCAGTCTCTTGAAGCTTTGCATGATGGGGAGCATAAAAAGCAACGTAGGCATTTTCTCTATTTTCTCCTCCATCAAGTGCCTGTGAGCAGTAACTTCAGCCTTTTAACAAGAAAATTGGCATGCCAGGTTATTTCATTTAGATTTTGTGTGGTGTGTTGCGTGGCTTGTGTAGCTTTAGTGATTGATGAATGCAAGTTGTTTCGGCTTATCTTAGTTGCTATATTTTCAGATAGCACTTGTTATTGTACACCGAGGTTACAAGATGAACCCGCCATGCCCTCCTTTTGAGTGTGCACATATGTGGTATGTAGCTCTACTCCCTCTTGTCTCTCTGGGTTTAAGTTTAAAATCTGGAACTAAGAAGTTGTTGTTATTGTTAACTGAAAAAGTTTAGAGGAAAGGAAAGTAAATGCAGAAATTTGGGACTCAGAATTTGACTTTATAGGGATAGAACTTTAGAGGAAAGGAAAGTAAATGGCTCCATAGAGTTTGTGTGGATAAATTTTGCGATTTTCTGTTGGATCTATTACTCATTGTCATCTCTGAGTATGAAAGCAAGACAAATATAAGAAATAGTGGCTACTTATTGTTCTAGCAAATAACTTAGAAAGGAGTCATGCTTTGGATAGGCAAATTCTATTTTCCAGGACACAATGCAACCCTTTTAATGATACTTGTTACTGAAAACGTAAGTTGTTGTATATACTGATAATACTTTTGTAGGTACGTTAAAACTTAATGAGAAGGAGAAAAGTCGTTTGAGTTTCTTAATCTCTATAGTAAATATCCCTATAGGCCTAGGGCCTTATCCTTTGAATCCAGTTCCCAGCATTATTGATCCTGCTGTTCCCATCGAAGGTACTCTGCACTTACTGTCTAGTTCACCAATCACGATCTTCTGATTCTTAGCACAATGGAAACTTTGGATTAACAATGAATCTTTGGATCCTTCAGTTACTGATTCAAATGTTGCTTCCAGACACAGAATTTTTCTCATCGTAGCTAAACAGTGAGAGAAGGTAAATGGTGCTGATGTAGGTACCAAGAGAGTTATTTCCTGTGTAAGTGTAAAAAAATACTAAAAGGAAAGCAATAGTTCAGGCCCAAGAAACAGCTCAATACCATAGCAGGAAATCTTTTCCAGATGGATAAAAAATATCAGCAGAGTAATCATAGATGAATCTCTGAAAATGCTCTACTATGAAAAATGTTACTGAATTTTCTCGGAAGTTCTAGCATGTATTTATACCCAATATCTGTTAGCTTAGCTCTATTCTAATCTTACAGAATTGTAATTGACCGTCTCAGTCTATAACAGACTCTAACAGTTGACTGCATCAGTTCTGTAACAACTACTGCACATGCAGAAATACCTTCACAGAACAGAGACTGAGATACTCATGTCGTACACTCTAATCATGTTACTGCATTCTAATCACATGGTGACATGTTTATGATATTCTTGGAGTACCATCCAGTTCATTACTTGATTATCTCTCTACATTTGTGTTGGACAGGGGACCTTCACTTGTTTCATCTCTGAAAGATTCCTCGCTTCACAGTTCTTTGAGGCAACCTGCGTTTGACCTTATACAGACAATCATAGTATCAGATGCTGCTGCTTTAATATATTCAGTGCTGAATTGCAGCACAACTCGTAGTATTGATAGTAGCATGTCATGTGATATCGTTAAGTTGGATGATGAAAGTGATGATATTTGGCTGCCTTCTATTCCAGATGGTGAAGCGCAGGATTGTAGAAGTTCTTGGAGTGAATTCATTATGCAGAGTGAAATAGCCTCTCAAGAGTGCCGAGAGTGGATGTGCATTCCGATGTTATGGGTTGATGTTTTAGTGGATACCAGTCCCTCAATTCTTCCACTTTCATTTTCCAAAGCCGTTTTTTGGGCACGATCTCGTTTTCCGATGGTAGAACATGAGAGCATTGCTGAAATGATGCTTCCAGTCAGATCCTGCCATTCATCCTTTGCTGCAGAAATATCATCTTCATTTGGGTGGAAAGTTCCAACTGGATCTGATGATGGCGGAGATGGAAACAAATCCAAGAACTCCGTTGAAGTGCTGACTATGTCTTTTCCTTTAATAAGAACTTTTAACAGGTTGAACACCAGTCTGATTCCATATTCATTGTATGCTATATTGAAGTTTGAGGGCCTTGTGCTTTTAAGTTAGAAGTAAGTTTTTAATTTATTGACTAAATAATTTGGATTCGCACCTCAGGTTCACTACACATTTTCTAGTTCAGATGAGACAAGGAGAACTTCGAAGTCAGTGGATTTGGGAACCAGTGATGAGTCAAAGCTTGATCCTTTCGCTATTGGATCCAAATGATGTAATATGCCCAATTTATCTAGAACTTACAGATCACATGTTATTGCCCTCGTCGAAATATGATGATTTTGTTATTCTCTTTCTTATTTGTGGAATAGATCCTGAGATATGTTCATTGCTTTTTCCATGCAGGATGTTAGACAGTTTGGAAAGTCTATGTTGGAGCAAGTTTCTGAAACTCGTGGTCTTTCTTGTGGATTGAAGTTTCTTTGTTCTTACAGACCCTCATTGTTTGCAACTATTTTGGGCCTTAAACATGCTATGAAATTGGTAATATTTTCAGCAAATGTTACTAGATAATAATGTGGTTGCTATCTATCCTTTATTTGCGTGTGTAAAAGAGGAAAGCTCATTAGAGAATACAAAAATACAACTTCTAAGAAGGATACAGGGTTCTCTGAAACAGAAGCCAGATAGCTCATAAAAGCAGCAAAACTATTGTTGAAAGTACTCTATTATTTCAGAGTATGTTTATTCCAATGTGAAGATGCTCCTTTTATATGAGAGTACATAAAGACACTCCACAAATTAAGGAGTGATTTAAGGGATAAAAATAAAACACAATTAACATAAAATCAAATAGTATTGAGACTAATATTAATTAAATATTTCAAAACTTTCATTGCATGTTTTCAATGAACTCAACTTCAATGAGCTTAACACGGAGCTCCACTGTGTTGAATTTAGCCCCACCAAAACCCAGTCCTGCCCTTGCTCACTGTAGTGATTTTGAACTTGTTATGCTCTTTTTTGGTGCTGAGTCGTAAAGCTATTTTTTTTATTTGTATATCAATTTTGAATTATGATTGTCTGACCTGATCCGGTCACTCGATAATTTTATTAGATTGTTGAATATTTACTATTCATGTCGTATTAAATCATCTTAGGTAAACATAACTTCTGTATTAAGTAATCTCTTACAAGTTTGCAAGTCAAGTCTGCAGAGATTCCGGGGCAAATTCTAGAGTTTGACAACCTTGGTCTAGTGATTATTTGACCGGCAGCCCTTTATTTTTTCAATTTTACTAATATCATTCATTGTGTTTCCATGCTAGGTCCAACTGGATACTGTTTTGTTGAAGTTTCATACTTCACATCATTTTTGGTTTCTTTTATGCAAATTACTCAAAGATGAGGGAGTACTTGGCTCAGAGTTGCCCGGAAGTACACACTCTGACTCAAGGGTGCCACAGTTCTCTTCACAAGGCGGGTTTTTGATGCAGCCAGCTTTTGATTCTCTGCCTGTGGATATTGATAAACATGTTATCAATGTTGAACTACAAATAAAGGAAAAATTTAGTTGCTTACTATCTGAAATGGCATGGCCTGTTTTCTGTAGGTGCCTGGTAAAAGGCAAGGAATTTATTGATTACAATTTCTGCCAGGTATTATGTAGTCTATTTATCCTATGTGATTTTTTTTCTTTTTCTTTTCTAGTTATGTTTAGTGGCATTTTAAAATACTTTGTTATTCCAAACCCAAAGAATATGAAGCATGGTGCTTTTAATATGCTTTCATCATTTGATGGGATGCAAATATGAAACTTGGCTACTGTCAATAAGTTATTAGTGAACATTTTTGGAAATGATTTTATACGTCAATATTTGCTTCTGATTTCCGAGTTCAGGTTAAAATGAGTAATTGAGATTTCATCCCATTAGGGTTTTAGCTTCTCCCACTTCACTCTTTGAATTTTTCTATCAATATGAGTAAGTTTGTTGTTTTACAAAAGAAAAGTTAGCTTATTTACTGTTGCAGTTCTACATCATCTATTGGTTGTAGAAGCAGAAAGTTCTTCACCTTTATAGTTCCTTGTTGTTTCAGATGACTTGTGTTCGGTTACTCGAGATTCTTCCTATTCTTGTTGATAAACTCTGCCTATTTGGTCTAAAAGAGCATAGAAATTTCACAATGCTGGTAAAAAACAAAATGGGTTTCAAATGGCTTCACAATTTCATGGAATGGGGAAAGTCGTCACTAAAAGTTGTAATTGTTTATTGGAAGAGAGCACTCAGTTATTTACTGAATCTGTTCAAAGGTTCTTGCAATAAAACTTCAGCATCAACAATCATGACCATTGAAAATCTTATTACGAGCAGTGAGTTTTTTATTTCTTTTTCCTGTACTTATTTTCACCTATGGTTGAGTTTTATGCCGTTAATATGTTCTGTTTTTGTTTTGCATTATCAATTTAGATAGTTATGCCTTGGAAGAATTGACAGAACAGGTCTCACGCCTGTCCATGTCTCTATCTAGCGAAGACTCTCATGATTTTCAGGAGGGAAATGTGAAGCTCAAATCTTTAGTATCTAAAAGCTTGCCTTTTGAAAATAACTTTTTAAGTTCTGATATTCATTCTTCATCCATGGAGGATAAAGGTTTACAAAATTTGGACTTAGAAGTGATGACTGGCAAAAAAGATACTGAAACTATAGTTATTCTTTCAGATGATGAAGTTGAACCAAAAGTGTTTTCCAATTCCATTTTATCAGTTAGTGAGACAGGTCAGAACATATCTGATGGCAACATAATGCCTCATACTGCTGGTAATAGTTTACCAGCTTCTGACCGTGCATTCCAGAATGTTTCGTACATGAAAACTTCTAAGGAAACAGAAAAGACCTTCCAGAAAAAAGATACTACTGATGTTTCCAGTCTTTCTTCTCAGAAGCGAGTCTCTGGTAATTTACACAATAAGCTTGCTGTTACTCCATATATTGATTCAAAGGGCCCAGAGAGTTGTAAGAGGGAAGTAATCTCAAAATCCAAGGACAGGGTCAATTTGATAAAATCTTCTGTTGAAGCTGTCAGTACCAAAAATTTGAATAAAACTTGCAGTAATATAGCTTCCAAAACTAGCAAAACTGTGTCAAATACTGGTAACAAAATTTTAAGTGATTTTAGGGATTCTGAAGATGATCCGCTAGAGACTGCATTGAAATCTGTGGGACGTACACAGTTGTATGTACCAAAACCTACTTCAATTTTGAAAAGACAAGTTATTCAACTAAAAAATACTCTTGATAGAAGATCCACTTGTCTTCATAAGGTAGAGGACCCAACGAGAAGATTCAGGCCACCAAGTTTGGATGATTGGTATAAACCTATACTTGAAATAGATTATTTTGCAATTGTTGGTTTGGCATCTGCAAGAAAAGATGAAAGCCGAGCTGTTAACAAATTAAAGGAAGTTCCTGTATGTTTTCAATCAGCTGAACAGTATGTCGAGATATTTCGGCCATTAGTTCTGGAGGAGTTTAAAGCACAACTTCAAAATTCTTTTCTTGAAATGTCTTCGTGGGAGGAGATGTTTTATGGAAGCCTTTCCGTGATGTCAGTAGAGAGAATTGACGATTTTCAAATTGTTCGGTTTGTCCATGATGATGGTGATACTGCAACATGCAGGAGCTTTTCAGAAAATGACATTGTTTTGCTAACGAAAGATCCTCCCCAAAAATCTAATCACGATATTCATATGGTTGGAAAGGTATACTGTTCTCTAGGTATGATTTATCTAGGGAGTTTTTTCACTAGTCTATGAATATGAAGTCTTGCAGTTGATTGTTTTCGGCTATGCATGATAGGTAGATGCAAAAAGTGAATGTTGAAAGTGAAGGGAAATATCTCGATATTTGCAACGTACAACCAAAATGCAGAAAGTTTACAATTGTAACACAACTCTTTTGCAGTCCATCTCACATATGCTCTCCACTCCAGTCTGAGATGGCAGTGAAAAGTTAAAACCTTTTTATCCCATTCCATATGCATCAGTGTTTCTTACAAAGAATGATATTTTCTTTGGCATTTTGGCATATGGATCCAATTTATTGGCATTATCATGTTTTGTTGAGAGCTTTAATTTGTATGAGGAATTGTTTTATCCTAAATCCTATGCGGTAAACCATGACCATTTTTCTGATAATTGACTGCTAATCCAACAAACCTTAAGTTGTTTTTCACTTTAAATTCTAGTTATTAAATATTGAGATTAAAGGTTAAAGAAGAATTGAGAGAAGAGGTTCAAGTTAACTTAATGAAGAAATCTGAAGATAAATTGTTATTTCTCATTTGACTTAAATGTCTCCTCATATTTGTAGATGAGTGAGCTATAGGAAAGATCATTAGATCAGTTACATACTGGTAAGACTTTCAAAGTGATGTGCATTTGCGTCGCCGTTTTGATAAACTAAAATCAGCTGGCTCCTCAATGTGGCAGACACTATTGTCAAGCCAATGCGTTTTTTTTTCTTCTCCCTCAATGCAACTTGAATAAGGGAAACCAAACAAATCACTGTCATGCTAAATCAGTCAATATGCGTTTGCAGGTTGAAAGACGCGAGAAAGACTATAAAAGAAGTATTAGTATCGTTGTCATCCGGTTCTATTTTCAAAATGGTTCTTCACGTTTAAATCAAGCTAGAAGAAATCTCACCGAACGAAGTAAATGGCATGGATGCCGAATAATGAGCATTACCCCACAAATTCGAGAATTTCATGCATTGTCATCTATGAAGCACATTCCCTTACTTCCGCTCATTTTAAATCCTGTCAAGGATTCCTTTTGTCTTGATGAATGTAAAGTACCAGATCTCAGCAAGTTGTGCCAGTCATTGCAGCAAACTTTGAGGTCGTCGTTTAATGTCACTCAGCTCCAAGCAATAAGTGTTGCTATTGGAAGGGTTAAGCCAAAGAAAACTGTTGAATTATCTCTTATTCAGGGTCCTCCAGGTATGCGATCTACCCTGAGCTATCTGTTGACTTTGCAGATCTCATAACTTTTTACTAGTTTTTTTTTACTCAGAAGTTTGCATGTTTGTTATATATACGTAGGAACCGGGAAGACACGTACTATTGTTGCAATTGTCAGTGCCCTTCTTGCTTCTCCACAGAAGACAAATGGTTTAAAAAATCCTTTATATGAAACCACCAGCCAAAATTCTTCTACCTTTTCAAGACCGAAGATTAACCAGAGTGCTGCCATTGCGAGGGCATGGCAGGATGCAGCCATGGCTAGACAGTTAAATGATGATGTCCAGAGTTCATCAAAATCTTCCGAAAACTGTGCGAGACAAAGGATTCTTATCTGTGCTCAATCTAATGCTGCTGTAGATGAATTGGTATCAAGAATTTCAAGCCACGGTCTTTATGGAAGTAATGGGAAAATGTACAAGCCTTATCTTGTGAGGGTTGGAAATGCTAAAACAGTCCATCCAAATTCACTGCCATTCTTTATTGATACAATTGTTGATCAACGTGTAGCAGAAGAGATGATGCATTCAAAAGATGGGAAGAATGATTTGAGGGTAGATTCATCAGCAATGTTGCGGTCTAATTTGGAGAAACTGGCCGATTCTATCAGGTTCTATGAAACCAAGCGTGCTAATTTAAGGGATGGGGATTCTGATGTTAAAAGTGGTATGGGGGGTAAGACAGATATGTCTGATGCTGAAATTGAAATGAAGTTGGGCAAACTGTATGAACAAAAAAGGCAAATATATAAAGATCTTCGTAATGTCCAAGCTCAGGAAAAGAAAGCCAATGAAGAAACCAAGACTCTTAGGAATAAGCTGCGGAAGTCTATATTAATGGAAGCTCAAATAGTGGTAACTACATTGAGTGGATGTGGTGGGGATCTTTATGGAGTTTGCTCTGAGAGAATGTTATGCTCCAAGTTTCGGGGTCCTTCTGAACATACCCTCTTTGATGCTGTTGTAATTGATGAAGCTGCCCAAGTATATATATATATATATATATCTCTTCTCTGCTATAAGTGATTTGTCTGTAATCTTCTAGTTTCCATTTTGCCTAATGACATATTTCTGTTGTTACAGGCTCTTGAGCCAGCTACTCTAATTCCTCTTCAGCTTTTAAAATCAAGTGGAACCCAATGCATTATGGTAAGAGTTTCTCACTCATGATTTTGAAGTTCTGATATAGGTAAGTAGTTTAACATATTATTGTTATTTATTCAAGGTTGGTGACCCAAAGCAACTTCCCGCAACTGTCCTATCAACTGTTGCAAGTAAGTTTCGTTATGAGTGCAGCATGTTTGAACGTTTACAAAGGGCTGGGCATCCTGTTATTATGCTTACTGAGCAGGTACTTCCTTTTCTTCTGGATATGATCCAAAAGTGTGCTTTTGTGAGGGAAGTTGATAAGGAGTCTAATACTAAGCTTCCTCAAGTTCATCACTGAAGGAATAGGAATTAATATTTTTTGTATTTAAGTTAGTTTGTTTTGGCTGTTTTGTTAGTTAATTAGGGCGGTTGCGATCCCTTTAGCAATCGTTGTTCAGGAAGCCTATAAATAAGGCTTTGTTTCCTTTAGGAGGGATCATAGTGAGCATTCTGTCTTGTGTACCTATTATCTTTTCAGCCAATAAACTACCAGGGACGACTAAACTCCGTTTCCCTTATTGTTCTTTCACAGAACTCTAACAATTGGTCCGACCTCCTGAATTATAATGGTGAGTGCCATGGAAATCAAAATGAACTTATCGGAGAAATGGGCCGATGAACAAGAAAAGTTGATGACAGAAATGAAGACGGAAATAGATTACATCAAGGAAGATTTGCATGATGCAGATCAAGGAATTGTTATTGAAAATCAATGGCCTTCCTCAGAGGATGAAAATTCCATTAAGGAAGGAGCAAAAGAAACAAAAGAAAAAATAAAACCCTAGATTAGAGAACCTAGAGCAGTTGATAGCATGTGGAAAATAGTAAAAGCAAAGGCTGTTATGCTTTATTCATCAATCAAAGACTGTTTATATAGAGTGATTACAATCAATTCTCTTCCTTGAATCAAGGAGAGATTTTAGGAAACAAAGTCATAACATAATAGAAAATTGCACAAAATAAAAAGGGATGAATCACCTAAATTCTCCAACACCTTCCTGGATCTAGAAAGGACTCCCCCCTGATCCGATAGTGTTTGACATTTGGATTCATAGGAGTGTCAATTTGGTTTTCCGTCACTATTCCTAAATCTCCGCAAGAAGCTCTTCCTTAGCCTCATACACTCTTGACAGGCCTACTGATTGTAAGCTCTAGTACCAACCTGTTTGCGTTATATTAGGTTTGAATGTTGGTAGCAACGAACTTTGAATTTTATTTATGAATGTGTAAATTTTGTGTATTCTATTTCTTAGCTTTTATTTTTATATGGTACTATGGTATAAATTTCTTGTATTGTACTTCCCGAAATTTCAATGTTGCAGCCATACTGCTATAGTGCTTTGAGACCAGGACACTACACTCCTTGTTCTTATTATATATTCTTTCATCATTTTGGTGCACAGGACTATATATTTGTTATCCTGTTTTATGTATAAGAGCTGAATCCCTTCCCTTTGGTTTTTCTAACAATGGCAGTATAGAATGCATCCAGAGATATGCAAGTTTCCTTCGTTGCATTTCTATGACAACAAATTACTAAATGGTAGCCAAATGTCTAGCAAATCAGCACCATTTCATCAGACCGAGGGTCTTGGGCCTTATGCATTCTATGATATTATTGATGGTCGGGAGGCTCATGGGAAAAACTCTGGTGCAATGTCGCTTTGTAATGAACATGAAGCTGATGCTGCAGTTGAAATACTAAGATTTTTCAAGAAAAGGTACCAATGTTCTCTCTCTCTCTCTCTCTCTCTCTCTCTCTCTCTCTCCCTCCTTCATGTTTATTATGATTATGATGACTGCTTACAAAATTCTGTATGCCATCTTAGATACCCAGCTGAATTTATTGGTGGAAGAATGGGTATTATTACTCCATACAAGTGTCAACTTTCTCTTCTGCGGTCTCGTTTTCTTAATGCATTTGGATCTTCAACCATAGCCGACATGGAATTTAACACTGTGGATGGTTTCCAAGGTAGAGAGGTGGATATATTGTTGCTTTCTACTGTAAGAGCAGCTCATTCAAGCAGTGCTGTATCTGAAATTAACTCAAGCTCTATAGGATTTGTTGCTGATATAAGACGGATGAATGTTGCTTTGACAAGGGCCAAGATATCACTTTGGATTTTGGGTAATGCAAGAACTTTACAGACAAACCATAACTGGGCAGCTCTTGTTAAAGATGCTAAAGAAAGAAATTTGATCATGACGGCTAAGATGCCATATCATTCAATGTTCAAAACAGCTAAAAGTAAGTGTGTTTTTGAAAATTCTGATAATCATGCAAGACCATTGAAGCATGAGAAGGTTAAGGATAGTGGTCACAAAGTACCAAAAAAATTGGTTAATGACAATGATACCCAGGTGAGGAAAAATAAATGTGTTTCTGAAGTCAAAGACATGAATATGGGTAGTCATGATGAGAAAAAAATTTCAGTTTTGGAAAAAATTGCTCTGGCCAAGGAAAGAGATTCCAAAAATAAGCATATTTCCATGAAGAAGGATACACCATGTGTTGCTGGTGGAAGAGAAGGCAAATATAAAATGAAGATTAGCTTGGGAAAGACACCACCAAATAAAGAGCAATCCAAATTTAAAAATTCAAGGAATGGTTTAAACCATCCTGTGGAAAAAACAAGTGGTGGACATAAAGCATCAAAACCTTCAGAGTCAGAAAAACCAGCTCTGTATTCCAGAGGGGATATGAGCAGTTCTGCTGAAGTTTCTGTTTCCTCAACGAAAGAATGTCACAAAGAGACCGATGCCAATAATCAAGGTAGAGCTTCTAATCAAAGTATGGATGCTGAAATTTCAAAAAGGAAACAGCAGCGTGAAGCTGTTGATGCTATTCTTAATTCATGTTTGATATCTACAAAGAAGGATGAGAGATTGACAAAAGTTTCTGCAAAGAGGTCCTTTTCCTCATCTGTTGCAAATGGTAGTATGAAACCACCTAAGAAAAGAAGAGGTAAACTTCCTCCGCCATGCTTTACTAATTTTGATGATGTAGATGTTGTTTACCTTTAGTTGATGAAAATGTGATGATGCCATGAAAACAATATTTTTGGAGCCATGGTAACATTCGTTAAGTTTTTATGGATCTTTACTTAGCTTTACTTTCTCCAAATAAAATCAGGTGATATTATTCTCCGTGTTCCTATGTTTCTGTCTTTATCTAATTATTATATGATCATTAGTTGTCATCCTAAAACTGCTATTGAAAAATAATTTGATTTTATTATCTTTTGCATCATCTTCCATTGTATTATTTTCTTACCTGTACATGAATAGACGTGAAGTGCCAGATTTTAGATTCTTGGATATGAATATGCCTCGTTATCAAAGAAAAAATTTGAACAAATATTTATATATGCGAGAGATATAATCTTAATAGGAATGTAACCCTATCATAATTCTAAAGGATGCCAACAAATCGGATTTGGAGCAACCAACAATATGATCTCCAAGAGATTGGGGAATAGAATCCGGTTAAGAAGGAAACTAGGAGGCTAAATATTTTCGATATATATCTTTACAAATATTCACAGCATTTCGACACAATGCATGGCATTTATTTATTGTTTGGTTTTATTATTCATTATTTGGTCATTTCAAACTCCAAAAAAGCCATAGCTTCCATGGAAGAGTAACGCCGCACTGCCAAACAAATTTGACAGATTTCAACCACAACTTGTTAAGATTCAAGGATAGTTATTAATTAAGTCAATGTAGTGAAGATTATTTATCCATCCAAGAGTCAACAACATTCAAAATTTCGAACATTATTTTCTGTCTAATATTTTCTGCCAGAAACCCATGTTTTAGATTGCAAATAAAAGATGGTTATGTGTGTTTTGTTTGTAAGCAAATGAATATATTAAGAGTAAAATCTGTTATGTAATGATTGTTTGCATATCCCCCTAATTTTGAGACTTTTTTCAGTGAGACCGGACGAATGAGCACGGGATTATGGAAGAATCAACTTTTCACTGAGGATTTATGCTGAAGCCTTTTTCCTGATTCTGTTGTGATCACCTTTTTGACTCGGCACTTTGGATGGAGAGTGTTTTTGCTTCTAATAGGTGAGTGGGTTTTTATTACTGTAACATGAAATCACTAGAAACTTAAAGCGATTTAATTTATTCTGATGGCTGTTGGCTAAAATGAGGAACAAAAGCTATTTGTATATATGGTGGCAGATTTGTGTAAATACAAGAAATTTTGTTCATGGTGGAGTAACGATATCCTTTTCTTCATAATGGTAAAACAGAATAAATGACTGCATCAGACAACTTTTCCTTTATTTACTTGTGAAAATTTAGCACTTAATACCAAAGTTTTCAATCTTTACATAATAGAATCTACAAACGTAAAATAAATAAATAAAATAATATATAATAGATTTCTTGTCACTGCCGATTATAGAAATGGAGACCCAAATATTTACCATGATTGATAAATTTGACAACTACCAAGAGATTATTAATATGAGTACGACAATGAGGATCAATGTTATAACCGTTGCGAACTTGCGATGCATATTTTATACAATTAATTTCTTGCCCAAATAAGTCTCCGGAATATGCGTGATTACTGACCTCGAAGATAGAAGCTTTGCAGAAAAAGAAGCTATCATCTACATATAAGAGGTGATTGATGAACAGACTACCTATACAAATACTGATGGATGCTTTCTCTTCCCACCCCTATATTCCGATTTTGCCCTTGTTAAAAAGTTCGGAATGTATTTTCCGAACTTTTTCCAAGTGTAAATTCGACAAAAATTTCGGAAAACACGCTCCGAAATTCATATTCAAGGCAAAAAAAAGTTTGAAAAATACGTTCCGAATATTTTGAACAAGGGCAAAATCGGAAATTTGGGGGGTGAAAGAGATATGTGGTGGGTGGAAAGAGAAAACTTCCTACTGATGCCATGTAGTAATCCACAAGACTTTGTAATGACATTGATGGAGATAAAAAGTAGAAAATTGCTATATACGCCCCCCATGTTTGCTCCCAGGTCCTTCAAACTGACAAAATTACCTCTGGACAAAACTTTTGTTGCATAGACAACGAACAAAAATGATTTTGGTTGACAAACTTGCGAAAGTAAGCAATACTTGCGCGCCCTCGGGAGTTTGCCCACATTAAGTTAGTTTCGTTGTCTACCTTACGAATACGCTGACTTTCGTTGTCTAGGTAACGAAATAGCAAAAATACTCATTTTCGGTACCTAGACAACGAAACTATGTATGCAGTCAAAAACAGCTCCCCATGCAGTCAAACTTGGTTGACACATGGCCAACTGTGATTGGCCACGTGTGTGGCTGTAATAGTGCACCAGCCAATAAGAATTCAGCAAGAATTTTATAAATAGGCACCTAATGTGCCATATTTTTTTACCATTCACTTCTTTTCCTCTTTTGCTCATAAATTTTTATTTTTTGCCTTTTTATAGTTTCGTAGTTTTATTAGTTTTAGTTGGTTTCTATCGGGCGCATGGTCCGTCGTGGACTAACCATACTGCTCCTACCGGTGTTGTTAAGGCACAATGGTTGGGAGCATTATGTTAGTCCACGAGGGATTTTGTGTCCTCACTAGGAACAATATGGTTAGTCCAAATGAGTCTTGCTTGGCTTGTGGTTACTACTGCACAAATGAGACTGTCCTATAGTATGGGACTAGTCGTCGGCAGATGAACCAAAGGAAAATTGCGCAAGTATCGGTGGGCGAAATAATGTATTATTTCTGCCTAAGATGACTCGAAGGGATATTTCCCTAGGCCAGCTTTACTCTTTCCCGGAGCGAGTTTCTTTTGCCCCGGACCAGATTTCCTGTTTTTCCGGGTTGGTTTTCTTGCGCTATTAGACATTTGTATTCTTTTGCCCATATTTTCCTGTTGCTAGGGGCAGGTTTATTTTTTCCCCGGGATTATGAGAGAAAAATGTATTATTTCTGTCTAATGTATCCATTTGTAATGATTGTAACAAAAAATAAATGAAATTGTTGTTGTTAATTGTGTTTTGCATTGTTAATTATAATTTTCATTTTCATGTTGTTAAAATAAATTAAAATTAGCTTAATGTAAATAACAAAATCAAGTATCCACCAAAATTAAAAAATTAACATTATAAAAAATTGACATTATAAAAAAGTAACATTTAAAATTCTGGGCAATTTCGTCTCTGTGAACTTGGTTATGAGCAAAAAATTATGGCCAATAAGATTTCGTTGTCTATGTGACAAAATCTGGAAAAGTTTTCGTTGTCATGACAACGAAAATCTGGAAAATACGTGCCTGATTTCGTTGCCTAGACAACGAAACCATGGATCACAGAACCAGTTGCAGTGGTTTATTGTCTATCCACATGGTTTTCGAAACCACGCAAACCTGTCTATGTTCATTGTTTTCAGACCTGTGCATATAATTTCAATATATTTTTCTCAACATAACAAACGAAAATTAAAATCACAAATGAAAATTACAAAACGCAAATATATTGTCGATTTATAAAGTACGAATATTACAAAACGCAAGTGCCAAAACTATAAGTTTTTCCACAATTATAAAGTACGAACAAAGAACTCCAAAATACAAGTCAAAATAAACAACGATGAGTCTAACACCCTAGTTGCTTTTATTTATTTTATTAAATATAGAGTCTATTTATTTTATTTATTATAATTATGTGATGTATTTTTATTTGAATGGCTTTATTTTAATTAATTGTAAGGAGATAAGAAGTAAAGGGAATAAGTAGAGTTAAGGGGTTGAAATTAGAGTTAGATGAAAATAATAGTATTAAGTGGAATTAATAGTAATTAAATAAGGAAGTGGGAGGTTAAAAACTAGAAGACAGAGAAAAGAAAACACTTTCACGTAAAAAAGAGAAAAGAAGGGTTTTGGAGAAAAGGGAGAAGCATCAAGAGAGAATAGGCTTAGAGAATCAAGAGCAACCATAGGATTATTTGTTCATCAAACCTAAGGTAAGGGTGAGAACTTATACTTTAATTCTAAGCATGTAGTTCTGAAAACTGATTTAGCATGAGAATTGGTGAAAATTGGGAAAACTAGGTTAACTATGAATTTGATTAATAATGGAATAGAAACCCCTGAATCATGTTAGAATAACTGTTGTTAGACGATTAGTGATATTGGGTGTTTGATTTCTAAAAACTAAGAGAGTCTAATGAGATTATATGAAAAAGAGTTTTTATTAAAAAGTGGTCAAATTATGATGAACAATGAATTATAATGAAACTTTAGTTTCTGTACCCGAATTTGAAATAAAAACTAGTATTGATTGGTACGGAATTGGTCTTATGTGTAAACATGAAAGTTGTGCATAAAGATGTTAGCTTTCTAATGGATTTTGTTTGACGCAAAAAACTCCTTGTGAATAATTTTATATGAATTTATGAAGTTGTATGATGAATTGAGATGTTGCGAAGTAGAGTCCTTGTCGTCGTGTCAAGGTCATATGAGTTGTAAGAAGTTGTCTAAGTTGATTAAGTTGCTGATTGTCGTGGCATTTTACATAGTCCACATATGCATTAAATTTGGGGGCTTGATGCCCTGTGAGCCCACGCTCAAAAATGTTGGGGGCTTGATGCCCTGTGAGCTTATGCTCAAACCCGTTGGGGGCTTGATGCCATGTGAGTCTACGCTCAAATTTGTTGGGGGCTTGATGCCCTGATTGGTACCACATGCATGCTGCATAGTCAAGTCGTCTAAGTTATTTAACTTTGAGTCATGTTATCTAAGTCGTCGAAGCATTGTCGAGTTGTGATAGAATTAATGAGATGCATTGAAAAGTTGTGTAGTTAAATGATGAAATAATATGTTGACGTTTATGATGTTTTAAGTTATTAAATCTATGTTGATGAATTATATCCTTATTATTATTGTATATGTATCTCACACCTTCTGTTGGAATTGCCGCCTTGTGGTCAAGTGCAAATATTCAAGATTAGCTGCAGTTGTGAATCGACTCCCTCAAGTCTTAGGATGCTCTGATACGTAACGGGGCGGGTTTTATTGTTGGATTGTCCTTGTTACGTATTTTTCTTTGAGATTTCATGTTGAAACAATTTAGTTGGATTTTTGTATTAATGTTGAACACGTTGAGGCCTTAGAGCCATATTTTGGTTGAAAAGATTTATGAATATTATTTCCGCTGCGAGATTATTAAAAATGTTATCAGTTGATGTTTGATTTATTAATAGAAAATTTTACTCTATTTCTTAAGTATTTTACGAAGTGTAGCATTCCGTATACGTTGAAATACTCTGATTTATATGTATGATTTACATTGTTGGGTATATGGGGTGTTACAATGAGACTCTAGGCTTGACTGCTTGGTCCGACATCGCTTGTTTTCTTCTTCTTTCGCCTCCTTCCTTCACCACCCGAGTCTTTCCTCCTCTTGCGCCGCACCGAGTAACTCGTGATTGGCTCCAAATCATGACAAACTTTTTTCAATAATGTTTTGGCCTCCTACAAAGTCATCTCATCCCCATCCTCTAGCTATTTCGTCACCTCTGTCCGCACTTTCCGACATATTTCAAACACATCCAACTTTGAATCCTTGTTGTCCTCCTCAATCAACACCTTAAGATTCGCCGGCCGGGGTGGACTGCCCTTCATTGGTGCATTAATCTTTGGGTGCGAAACTTTAAAGAACCAAACAATATATCCATGCACAGCTTCAAATTCTTTCGTTGCTCAAGGGAAATTCTTCAATATATCCATGCACAGCTGACCCCCTTTCAACGGATGAAATTTTGCAGCCAAGGGAAATTCTTGCTCAAATTTATCACCCAAAACATATGTCCCAACTCTAGGGGAATGAGCATGAACCCAAGCCTGCGCAAAATAAACAAATTCAATCAAAAACATATTTATCAACGATAGTGAATTATAACGGAAAATAAATAAATTCAAACAAAATACGATGACAACCATATTAAATTATTACGCAAAAAAAATACTAATTTCAATGAAAACACAAACAACGATATTAAATTATAATGCAAAAATACTAAATTAAATGAAAACATGATCAACAATATTAAATCACAATCAATGATATTAAATTAAATATTTACCTGAAAAAGGCAATTGTAACCGTCGTTGTTTCCACTCTTCTGCCTGGTTTGCTTATCCAAATAACTGAACAGATAAGCGAGTCCCGAGGCACCCTAATTCCATGTGTTCACCACAGCCAGGTCTTGCAAGTATGTGAGAAAAATCACATCCACATACTGCGTACCCGGGTATCCGCCCTCCGGTGCGTCAATTGGTGACATCATTCGCCCCTTAGTCATTACAGACCTTTTCTACGCGGTGTCCTCCTAGTAGGCTTCTTCGGAGGAGACGACATCCGTTCGTCAAAGTCATCCTCCTCTTCTATTTCTTCATCATGATCTCCACCATCACCATCATCATCACTAAACTCTATAATTTCAATTTTAAAGAAACAAATACATTTCTAAACCACACCAATCGTTAACTTAATCAACAATCAATTAACTTCATCAACAACACATTAACTTAATCAACAATAGTTAATCAACAATACTCAAGTAATACAATCAACAATATTCAACAATCTATTTTTAACATAAACCCTAAATCCCCAGTTATCCTAATTCAACACATAAACCCTAAATCCCAAATCAAAATTCTTAAATTCTAAATTAATTTTGTAGCATGCAATTGACTGTTATAATCAAACAAGTAAAACAACTTTAATTGATTAAAAAAACTAAATTTTGAGATTCTTACTTGAATTTTCGTTGCCTAAGTGACAATTGAATGAGTGGATCCTTGCAAAATCACAGCCTCCTTTGATCGAAATCGTTTTCACTTGAGTGAATGGATGCTTCAATCGCGCTGAAAATCGCCCCAAAACCGTTGCTTCGTTTCTCCCAAATCGTTTCTAACGTTTTACTGTAGTGATTTGGGATTCGTTGTCTCGTTTCTTATATGAAGTGTTTTCGTTGTCTATTCAACGAAACTACGCGCCTTCGTGAGATAGACAACGAAAACGTGCTTTTCGTTACTTAAGTGACAATTGGCCTTGTTTCGGTAAATAGACAACGAAACTGAAGTAAATTTGGTCAGGAACGCGCCTTCGTCCTGTAGTCAACAATTTATTTGGATTTCGTTACCTAGACAACAAAATTTTTGATCACATCTTCAAGAGTATTTTGAGATTTTAGGGGGGCTTAGAAGCAAATAGGAGAACCTTAATAGCAAATTTCTAAAAAGTAAGATCCTCAAAACAAATAATATACTCCATAAGAGGAGTGATAGGACCAATCCAATTATTATTGAGAAGGACATGGTAATTAGTTGAAGTAACGCAAAGCCTAATCCACGTCACCAGAGTATTAGAAAAGTCCATCCTATAGGTAGCTCTAATTTTTTTTTGAAACGGCTAAATTTTATTAAAAGACAACTCATTCACAAGAAGTGAAAGGAATTATCGTGGAAACATACAAACAAAGGTAACGTGATATAACACAATTACCAACACCAAATCAAACACCCCTAACCACCCATACATTGATTCGCTAAACCCCAGAGAAAACCCCTATCCGACCCTAGGAGACACCACTTGGCTCCAACTTCCGAACTCGAATTAAAATTACTCGGCCCATCAGATTCAGAGAGTAGCCCCAGAGGTCAGAGGTTGAGGGACCCCGATAGTCAAAGAATCGACAGTCAACATCTGATGCAGAAGAGTTCGACCAGATACCAGAGACCTGCAAGTCTCAACAGACTTGAACACCCCTCAGCGACTCCAAGAGTCATGAAAATCTCACCAGATTTGAAAATGGTCAGAGATTCTTGTATCTGGGAGAATCCACTCACACTCAGCCTTAACCATCTAACACCACTCCCACACCAATACGTCTTGGAGGTACGATAAAGCAACATTATCCGTCAACACAGAGAGTTTACGTACCTCGCCCTTTCGGGCACGCCAGGACAAATACCAAATCCAAGGAAAAAAAAAACCTCAGCCAACCACCACCACTGCTAGACAACACCAAAACAATCCCCACCGAAACCAACACCAACACCGCGTCCTCGCCGTCACCACCACTCAACATCACCTCCAAAACAAACCCCACCATAACCAACTCCACCCAACCTCGCCGTCACCACCACTCAGCACCTCCTCCAACAGCACCACACAGCTTGACCACACCTAAACAAGGCACACCACCACCGCATACACCCACCACGAACCACCACCACCATATGGAAAATGAACTAATGTTAATACGAACATATGGAAAATTTTGCATGAATTAAAACAAAATATAAAAACCAAAACAAAAGGTTATATAATGTGCAGGAATTGAAACTAAAATAAAGTATATTTCTAGGAAGTAAAAACTGTAATTAAACCATAAATAAATAAATAAATAATTGAGGTTTTGTTTGATTTGGATAATTTTGGAAACCATACATACATGATACATCCATCGCACACACACGATAAATAGAAGAAGAAGAAGACAAGAAATGAAGATACGATTAGCATTAGCATTAGCAATAGCAATAGCCGTTGTTGGGCGGTTGTTCCCAACCGCATCGAGATGTTATCATATTCATATTATTATTATAATAATTATCATCCACTATTCGCGACTACCAACAAGCAGCAGCAGCAGCAGCACTCCCTCTCTTCCTCTTTCTTCCCATACTACCAACGACGACAGCAGCAGCAGCATCATTTATTCTCTTGCTGTTCACAACGACAGAGCCTTCCTTGTTCAAGGCTTCAGGAAATATCTGTTGCCGAAGAAGAAGAAGAAGACGCACACGGGAATCAGAGTGAAAACACCAATAAGGATAATGATGGAGAAGAAGCGGGAATTTCTAAAATACAAGTCCCCAGGCAGAAACATATCCCTGTTTCCAAGTTCCAACTTCTAGATGCCATCCTCTCTATCATGCTTGATCAAGATGTTGCTCCTCACTTTCGCCTTCTTACCTCGTAATTCTAACCTTTTACTATATTACTTTCAATTTCAATTTACTTATATTCATCTCATCAATTGGATACTTGATAAGTTATTAGCTTATGAGCCTCTAGCATATAGCGGACAAGCTAGCTAATTGAATTTCTAGTGTTTGGTAAAATTGGCACTTGACCTAACTTTTAAATATCAAATCACTTAAAATTGGAATATGCTATAAAATATAAGCTATAAGTTAGTACAAATAAACTATAAGCTTAAGATCCTAAAAATGGTACAAAACAGGTAAGTATTTTACCCAATATCAGCTTATAAGCTATACGGCATAATCCGTGTGCAAAAACATTAAACACACTCATTTTGAAACACAGATATTATATTATAATGTACAGATGTTTGGACTCTATACTTCATGCTGAGCACAAAACCATCTTAGAGGAAATGCGTTCCGATTATCACCTCACTAATGAACTCCAAACTCACGATGAGGACCCTCTTGTACCAGAGACACAAGTTGTGGCCAATGGCGTGATTCAAACTGGGAACGGGAAGGTCTATCAGGATATCCCGCTTCAACCGGAAAAGTCTATGCTTTCCGACTATGCTCTCAACCTCGGGACTCTTTTGCGCTCTCTCGACAGAACTCCCAGCAACGATTATGACAGGGTTTCCAGGTTTGTTTGTTCCAAACAGAGACCATTCCACTCCTTTCTAATTAATGCGCTTCTTTGAATTCAATTGTTGCTCTCTACTCTCTTGATTAAAAAGAAAAACCGTGATCGGAGTTCTAGTCATTATAAGTTGTAAACGAATCAAAATTAATTAGTATATCACAAAGACGCAGGGGAGGGAAGTGCAATTTCTTTAACAAATAAAGGCGGCGAGTGTTACTTTTAAAAGTATAGGAGAACCAGTCTATTCAAGCATGTTCTTTTCTAATTTTGTTTACATGTATTTCCAAAATAATGCTTTGATTAACTCATTTTTCCAATCTTATTGGCAGAGTTACCATTGCTACTCGTTTCCAACGTGCTTTCATGCAACTTCTTTCTGATGCACAATTTGAAGAACTATCAGCTCGGGATCTAATGTTAACATCTGCATTGAATACAGACTATCTCCTTACCTTGCCAGTATATGTTGATTGGGAGAGGGCATATGAGTCTAATGCCATAATATTTAGGTAAGGTAATTTCATACGCTTTTTCTGCATATTTGTTATTTAATACTAAATTTTAAATTATATTTCAAAAATTAATCTTAAGCTTTGAAAAGGCTTAAATGAAATATTTATATGTCACACTAGGAATTTTTGAATGCTATAGTTTCAGTAAACAACTAGCTTATATTGTATTTCCCTTATTCCAGAAACAATGCTCATATTTTCTTCCCCTTGTTGGATGTTTTGGATATTGTCAGTTACCATTTATTTTTGCGCTTTTTTTTTTTCATGGTTGTTGCATAATTTCCCTACTTTTTTTTTGGCTCTTTTTTGTCAAGCTCTGCATTGGATGTAGCAATGATTTATCAATTCACCTATTTTTACCGTTAACTATAATGGGAATTCCTATGATTGTTTGAAACTTTCTGGTGCTGTTTTATACTTTTATTTTGTTCTATAATATTTTTGTGTTGTTATTTCTTAGCACAGATTATTGACCCAATATAAATATTTGTTCTAACTGGCCAGTTAAACTTCTCGTTTAGGTAACCATCTAAATGAAAACAATGGACATAAGTAATGCAGAATATATAACTTGGCATATTTCTTCTGTTTATCTGAGAATAATGTATTATCTTTTTCTATTGTAGGCGGGGTTATGCAACTGAGAAGCAGAATGGCCTATTAATTGTTGAAAAACTGGATTACTTACAGTCCAAGCTTCTACAAACAATCTTCTTTGTTATATCAAAACCACTAGCAAAACTTGGCACCAGGATAAACGAGGTTACTTTTTTTTGTGGTAGTTTCATCATTTACCTTTCTTGGTATCTGAGTAGAGACATAGAATCATCCCATTATTCAGGCATGTCAAAGAAAATTATTTACATGTGGTAAAAAAATAATTATTTACATACATTGTCGTGCGTGATTATATTGTCAATCTCATATCAATATTTCATAAGATGCATCAATATTTCTTGAATGCTTCCACTGTCTTTAATCTTCATTAGATATTTCATAAGATGCATCAGTGTTAATTGCTAAAAGGTAAAGATTATAACTTATAACTGTTTTCAAGGGTAAGAACTAAGAAGATTATAACATGGACTATGGATTATATTATGAAGATCCCATGCTGACATTGTCTTTATATTTACTCATTCAATGGAATCAACTAATTTAGGTAGATAATCTTTCATCTTCTAAACTGTAAGAACAATATTCTGCAATGAGTCTTCCCTAGAATATGATACAGGCAAGTTTTGACATGTAGGATATGTAGGATCTTATAACAAGTGAGATCACCTATGCTTTGTGAAGCAGACTTACGTCACTGGAAATACTTCTATCCTTGTACGATATCTAGTGACTCGCATTATTATAAAATGAAAATTTGCAGTAAGATTGAATAATTGGGACTGATGAAGTTGTGGGATTTCAGATAAGAGGAGGAGAGACAATAATAAGAACTTTGACTATTATTGATAATAGTTTGATACTGACTTGTTACAAAAGGCTAAATACTAATCCCTATTCATAAGGATACGTAAACTCTGATAGAACTCACACAATTATAAAAGTGGAATTGAATATTTATTGATTTTCCCGAGAAAGCTCTACAATGAATAGAAGGTGAAAACCAGAGTCTGGGACTACTAAACCAGATAAATTTTCTCCTAAACTGTAAGAACAATATTCTGCAATGAGCCTTCCCTAGACTCCCAGAGTCTGGGACTACTAAACCAGAGATATTTTCTCCTAAACTGTAAGAACAATATTCTGCAATGAGCCTTCCCTAGACTCTCTCTCTCTCTCTCTCTCTCTCTCTCTCTCTCTCTCTCATATAACCACCTCCAACAATTTAGGATCTTCCCGTAACTAGCTTCCAGATCATCTATATCCACCTCCAGCCCTTCGGGCAATTCAGCTTCAACTGAGTAACAGCCAACAGCCTTTTTCAACTGTGAAATGTGGAACATGGGATGGATTGTTGCTGTTTCTGGATGCTTGATATTCTATTATACAACACTCACTTTTTCCAGGATAGGAAAGGTCCAAAGAATCTAGGAGCCAATTTTTGGTTGATTTTCCTAACCACCGTCTGTTGACTATGTGGTTTCAACTTGATGGACACCCATTCACTTACTTTGAATGACAAGTCCCTGCGCTTCAGATCAATAAATTTCTTCATTTGTTGCTGAGCAGACAGCAAGTGTTGCTTCAGTTGTTTCAACGTTTCATCCCTGTCTAGCAACTTGTTTGCTATTGCTTCTATTTTTATCTCCCTCTGTGAGAACCTCACCACCGATGGTGCTTTCATTCCGTAAACTACTTCAAATGGCGTAGTTCCCGTCGTTCCATGGAATGTAGTGTTAACCGGTTACCCATGGTACCAGTATGACCGATTCTTTGGTTGATCTTAAGCGAAAAACCGGTTAACCACCTTGGTCTGACCATCGGTCTCCAGGTGGTAAGAAGAGCTCATTTTCAACTTAGTACCGTGTAAGCGTACAAACTCCTTACCAAAGACTTCATCTATCTTTTTGTTGGTGTAAGGGTGCTTTAGAAGAGTAAAATGACTATATTTTGCTAGCCTATCTACCACCACAAATAAAGCTTCATGCCCCTTGGATTTGGGTAATCCAGTGATAAAATCCAAAGAGAGATCCTCCCAAATCTGCTTCGGAACTGGTAAATGCTGAAGCAGCCGTGCCAGGGAAGCCGTTGTGTACTTCTGCCCAATACAAGTTCCCTGCTATTCTCCGGTAAGTCCCGAGAAACCTCGAGTGGCCTCTAGCTGCTGATAAGTGGAATTCAGTCAAGATTTCCAGTGTGTGAAGTGATTGAGCAGACTAGGATCTCCCCATAACTAACTTCCACTATTTCCTCTTGACCCCACTTTGCCCCTCCTCGTGTATACCTTCCAAGTACTAGGCCTAGTCACATTATTGGGTCCACACTCTCATAAGGCTCAAGGTTCCTATCAGAGTCAATCATAAATCAAGAAAAAATAATACCAATAATAACAATAAGTAATATAAAATATAATCCTAAGAGATATTCTACAAGATACTTTAAGATTATTGTTAAGAAGTCCCACATCGGATGTGAGATGGCCTGAATATGAGTTTATAAGTAAGAGACAATCATCACCTTACAAGGATGAGTTAGGCCCAATATAAAAATCTAAGATGACATCAAAGCCTCTCCACGATCCGTTGGGCCATCTGCTATCGGGCCACCAACCATTTATATCCACACTCCAAGCCCAACAGCGCTGGGTGCGCTGGTTTTGTAGGGTTGAGTTAGACCCAACTTCCAATTCTAAGAATTATAAACTAGTTTTATGAAATAACTTAAGAAACTCAAATATAATATAAAAGATACTATAAGATATTTTACAAATAGATGCAAATCATGTAATATAAACTGATTATAAACCGGTTTTGTAGGGTTGAGTTAGACCCAACTTCCCATTCTAAGAATTATAAACCGGTTTTACGAAATAACTTAAGAAGAAACTGATTCTTACTACCAGGATTATGGAAAAATATGCTGTGAGAAGAAACTGATTTTCTTTTTACTATATTCTTTTGTACAAGCTTCTCACTGTCAAATAACCAATTATCCCAAAAGCTTAAGCTTTTAGGATTTGGCACATCAATGGTTTTATATTATTTCTAACACTCACATATAATATTCAACTATTTTGACGTTCAAAATTTATAACAGATTTTATAGGCATAATTTCGGAAATATGGAAATATATTTGTAATTAAGCAAGATTATTAGCCAAATTTCAAAAAGATTAGTTGATCAATCTGATTGATAATTAATCATCAATCACTTTTTATAGCTTTGATGAATTCACTCTTAAATTTGAAAATATGTACACCGGGATTTCTTTAATCATAATTCTCTCTGATTATACGCATAATCGATATATTACAGATTCCTCCATTAGTACTTTCGTTCTTCATTTACGATCGTGCAACTCTATTTTTTTTATAAAAGTTATTACATTGTCCAAGGATGACTGGTACCTGTTTAACTGTTTTCTTTATGAGAACCATAAACAATTTCACTTGTCTAGCATCTTGTTTTCTCACTTGCACACAGAAAACACAAGTCTTTTGATACGGTTTATCTCCAAATTGTGTTTAATTAATTTATCAGAGCTCTCAATCTATCTATAGACATTAATCTATCTATAAGGGCATATAGCATACTCTAGTTTGGCACTGTCAAGTTTAGATGTTATGCATGATATCATGACTGTATTTGTAAAATTAATCTTTCAAATTTTAACTTAGGTATCAGGTATAATGTGTCATGTTCACTTCTGCAGCTTTATGAAAATTTCAGTCAGCAACATGAAGTGCACAATTGGACAGAACGATTGAAGCTTTGGATAAAGGAACTGTCAGTATTTCAAAAGTCACTGGTCTATAATGACAATGATTTGGATGAGAAAATAGGTGCAAAGCAAGTACCAAATGCAGAACTCCCTATTTGGCTGGCAGCTCAGAGGGCAGTAGCTCGATATGAAGGGATTTTGTCACCTGTTGGTCCCCGTGAAAGGCTCTTGAGGAGATTGCTTTCTTGGATTGGACTCATTCCCCCTACACCGGAAACACATTTTCAGGTCGAAAATGATGGTGACTCTCCTGAACCTTATCTAAGGTTCGCTCCACAAACAGCTCTTTTATTACTGTCTGTTAGCTTAGCTCTGCTAGAAGCTCCTTGAAATTGAAATAGATTGGATGCACCTGGAGTGATCATATATCTCCAAATTACAAATATGTGTTGATTTCATGTTTACATTGCTAGTATAGTGTACTTTGGTTGAAGCATCATTGTTTGTCATGACCAATTATTGGAATTCGCCATCCAGGCCTACTTTCTTATCAAGGATATCACTTAGTGATACATGGAGACCTGCAACAAGGAAATACTGCGGCAATGATCCTTGGAAAATGTTAAAAACCTCCATTTCCATACTTTTCTCACAATCAGTCCTGCAGGTATTATTAGTATTACACCCATAATCTACAATTTCTGGTAGGGCTACACAAATCTGTATTTAGAAGAGCCATTCTGAGTTCTGACAACATGTCTTGTGTTTTTTACCTTCATGCCTACCTGGGATTCCCTTCCTTTTGCAGCATTTTGGCCAAAAGGTGGAAGATAGATATACATCTATAATTATTTATAAAAATAAGATACTCCTAATTTTTCTAATAATAATTTATTGAGGTTTTCAATTTTTTCAGACAAGGATTGAGTAAGTTCATACTTGCATTTGTCAAAAAAAAAAGTTCATACTTGCATTAGCTGTAAGAGTTCTTTACTGGTAACGTTTTTTCGAGGATTGATATAATTATGCTGGAAAATTGAACCAAATCTTATTCATTTGCAAAATAGGAACCAGCCTTTGAAGAATTAATTCTACTATATACGAAGGAAGTTGGTGAAGCAAATGGTAAAGATAAAGCTGAGGTTCCATCATTGCAATTAAAGATATATGAGAGAATTCCTTTTCCAGATTTACCGGTAATTATTTTGCCTCTACACGGGCTGTCAGATGTGAAAACTCTTCTTGGTGTCTTTCCTGCTGTATCTTTGTATTTTTTATATGTTTAAAATTCTTCAGATGATATTCAATTTATTTGCAGGTAGTTTTTCCTCACAAAAAACTATCATTCCGCATCATAGACACTGTAAGAGACCTTCTAGATCTCTTTAAAGTTGTATGCTATGTCTATTAAGTGTTTCTATATGTTTTATTCTGTCTTTATGATAAATCATGATATAACTTGAGCTTTTTCTCCTCTCTACTACTAAATTTTTCCAGAGCAAAGCAATTATTTTTTAATACAGAACCTGGCCCAGTTTTACAAGCCAATACATGTCTGGGTAATCCAGATATATAAGGTGTTTTTATGAGCTCTTTTTTTTGAGCTTCCATATATATATATATATATATATATATATATATATATATATATATATATATATATATATATAGCATGCTTTCTAGTAATAATTTAATAAGAATGCAACGAGAAAATAATTTTAGAATATTGTTTGTAAAGGTACCTTTAATTACCCTATTTGTTTAATTTTGTAACTTTTAACTTCAAACTTACAGGTGCGCTTGGATGTTGCCACAATTTTAGGACTCCTGGCATATTTTATAAACTACAAATTTGAGAATGTCTTATCTTCCCCGTATGTACATCTTAATTTCATATGATATTCCAAATGATGTTTCTGCATCTAAATGATATTTAATACTGGAGCAATTTTAATTATGGTTCTAATTTCGTCTTTGTTAGGCTCAATTATCTTTGATGCTAGAAAGGTATAGGAATTGCCTCTTCTTTTTTTCACAATGTGGTACCTACATTAATAATATACCTTTTCCCTTCCTAATACTATCAACTATCAAGTATGGTCCTATCAAAAAATAAAATCATGCATGGTATAGTTTCTAGGAAATGTATTGAGCACAGCATAACCCGATGTTTGAATATCTACAAGTGGAGAGAATGACACATAACGATGTATTAGGAATATATTTGTTTTTTTTTTTGGTGGTGTCATATTTTTTTTTTCGTGGTGAGGAATATATTTGTTTAATACATGTTACCTTAGTAATAGGGTTTTATTTTGTTTTAGACCTTATCTTATTCTTAGGGATTTTTATTCTGCTTTTTAATAGTTTATTTGTTCACTTATTTAATTAGAATTAGGACAATGGAGGTTAATATTATGTCTTTTTTTTCCTTCAAAAATACTTATTCTCTTCTTTCCTCTCTCTCTGCCTTAAAAAAAATATCCTCTATTTTCAACATATAGCCCTACACTGTTATTTGTTATTTTAAATTAATTGTTCATTTATTGGATCTTCTTGCAATTCTATTTTAGCCCTAAAAACTACTGAAGAAATATTTACCAAAAACAAAAAACTATTGATTATATGGTTTTATATATTTGGATACTATGACATATATACATATACGAAATTATATTATGGTACATATGAGCACATTCGCGCGCACCCACACACATTTTTTCGATAGACTTAAAAGAAACACCTCATTTCTACCTTCCACCAATAACTTTTCTGCTTACGTCATCTGTGAAACTGTTGGAGCACATACAATATTTTTACTTTCATTTTTATGTCAGATCGGCTGTATTACTTGATGTAGTTGCCATAAGTGCTCTAATAATATACGGGAGTCGTGTGGTTCTAGGTTACAAACAGACATGGGACCGGTATCAGGTAGATTAACATGATATTTTCCTGTACTGTTAGACCAAAACAATATAACTCTACCTTCTGCATTCTATAGAAATGAAACTATCTGAATTGTCAAAAATGTTATATTGTAGCTGTTAGTGAACAAGACACTTTATGAAAAGACTTTAGCAAGTGGCTTTGGCTCAGTGCATTTTCTTTTGGATGCTTCTGAACAGCAGCAAGTAAGAAACTTCCTCTCCTTATTTTTCCACGCATCTATTGTTGTTTATCAATTTTAAGGTATAATGTTAGATCAGTGCGCGGAGGCCCAAGTCTTGGGTAGTCTGTGTTAGAAAGAAGAAAAAAGTTTCTGATGTCACTAATCTTCTGGATATGATGCAATATACGTATCTTGAATTTTAAAAAATTTCACTTATCCTCATATATTGTATTTGTATTGTATAATGTATCCGGGCTTCTTATACAATATACTACCCTTGTAAAAGTCTTCAATTTTACTAAATATCAACAACTTTGAACTAGTATATTGTGGTTTACGGTAAGAAATCAAATGTACAGAAGTCCCAGCCACAGTAGTGGATAAGGTCGTGCACAATATATAAGTTGTAAAATTAATCTGGGTCTCTTATTATTATGCATTTTGACCTTTGTTAATTTCTTTCAACCAAAACTTTACATGTGCAGTACAAGGAAGCTATTTTGGCTTATGCAGTCCTGCTCAAAGCAGATAAGGGTCAGGTTTGTTGAATCTTCTTCCAACTATGTTATGCTATTTTGAGTTCTGCTATGCATTTTCATATAGTTTATTTATTAGGAATAATTGTTTGCAAATCCATCATATGTTATTTCATTCTCAGTGATACCTAAATTTGTCAGGAATTTTGGCTTGATGCCTTTCTTCATTGTATTGCATCTATATATAATAATACGAGCATTTACAACTATTGATTACAAATATTTTTATGTCTAATTTTCTAGTCTATTCTAGGCATGGAAATATATACAATTAAGGAAAACCAAATTATTCCCTTATTAACAAAATCATGTGTAACATTCCTTACTTCAGGTCACTTCTTACCGAACTGTAGGAGAGAAGTGTGAGAGATTCATCTATGAAGTGTTTAAAGTCAAGGTGATGTATTGAGGGAAGATTCTTCTCTCTGAAGTTAATACTTTAGTCTGTTAAGTGGTAGTGCAGTGCTGATTATAATCATTGCTTAATTTGGACTCATATTTTGAAATTTCCAGGTTGAAATGC
This sequence comes from Trifolium fragiferum, assembly GCA_954870985.1. Taxonomy (NCBI): domain Eukaryota; kingdom Viridiplantae; phylum Streptophyta; class Magnoliopsida; order Fabales; family Fabaceae; genus Trifolium; species Trifolium fragiferum. Next base: position 85,291,455 of record OX940789.1, on the reverse strand, counting down.
CAATTGACAAGGCACTCAATACATTATTAAGGTTAAACCTTGCAACTGAAACTTGTATCGATGGGAGCCATGGGTTGCTGGCTACACCTTGTCCTCAGGCCTATGAGGCCCTTAAAGAACGATGGAATAATTTGCTTTGTTAAAATGTAAAATAATATGCACGTTTTAATTGGATACTGGAGAAACAGTCTTTTACCATTTACCCAATATAGGCACTATCCGGTGATTGTTCTGTATATAGATTATATAGATTAGTCAGGGCACTAGTCACACTTGATACTACACCTTGTGTTGATATATAAAACAAAGTATAGGGGAATTTCGGGTTCAAACTCCGAAAGTTGTATCAGGGTAGGTTCTGAATTTTTAGAGGCCGTGTGCAAATTTTAAATGTGATCTCTTAAAAAAATACAATTTTTTAAAAAAAACACTTATCGATTTTAAATTGCGAATAACAAATCTAATTATCTTTGCAATTAACATAAAAAAGATTCATATTCTATCAATAACAACAAAATAATGCCTTCTATTACGCTTAGACACCCTATCTATATCTATATCTATATATCTATATCTATATCTATATTATTTTATATTTACGAATCCCTCTAAGAAATTATTATGGAAACTTTTACAATAATATTAATGATTGACATTAATGACTAAAAATTAATATTAATTTTAATTTTTAAAGTCTTAACATATTATATTGCATTTTTGAAAAACCATATATTATATTGTATTTTTGAAAAAATGTATATCTATATCTATATTATTTTATATTTACGAATCCCTCTAAGAAATTATTATGGAAACTTTTACAATAATATTAATGATTGACATTAATGACTAAAAATTAATATTATTTTTAATTTTTAAAGTCTTAACATATTATATTGCATTTTTGAAAAACCATATATTATATTGTAGTTTTGAAAAAATGTATATCTATATTATTTTATATTTACGAATCCCTCTAAGAAATTATTATGGAAACCTTTACAATAATATTAATGATTGACATTAATGACTAAAAATTAATATTATTTTTAATTTTTAAAGTCTTAACATATTATATTACATTTTTGAAAAACCATATATTATATTGTATTTTTGAAAAAATGTATATTGGAAATAATTTAAAACCGTATATTGGGAATAATTTCGAATCTATATTATTTTATATTTACGAATCCCTCTAAAAAATTATTATGGAAACTTTTACAATAATATTAATGATTGACATTAATGACTAAAAATTAATATTATTTTTAATTTTTAAAGTCTTAACATATTATATTGCATTTTTGAAAAACCATATATTATATTGTATTTTTGAAAAAATGTATATTGGAAATAATTAAAAACTGTATATTGGGAATAATTTCGAAAATGCAATATAATATGTTTAGTGGCAGAAATTTTTGCCATTGATAATTTGGCAGATAACGACTGGAGAAAACCCATTGTTGATTATTTGAAGAGTCCAACAGGAACTACTGATAGAAAGGTTAAGTATAGAGCCTTAAGTTACACCATCATTGGAAATGAGTTGTTTAAAAAGACTCCAGAAGGAGTTTTATTAAAATGTCTTGATGAAGGGGAGGCTTATTTAGCTATTTCTAATGTGCATAGTGGTTCTTGTGGAGCTCATCAAGCAGGCCATAAAATGAAATGGCTTTTATTTCGACAAGGTTTATATTGGCCTTCCATGTTGAAAGATTGTATTGAGTTTGCGAAGGGTTGCCAAGATTGCCAAAAGCATGCAGGCATTCAGCATGTTCCTGCAAGTGAACTTCACTCAATTGTTAAACCATGGCCATTTAGAGGGTGGGCTTTAGATTTGATTGGTGAAATTAAGCCTACCTCATCAAAGAATCAGCGCTACATTTTAGTTGGCATTGATTATTTTACAAAATGGATAGAAGCAATTGCTTTACCTAATGTGGATCAAGAAGCTGTAATTAGTTTCATCCAAAACCACATAATATATAGGTTTGGATTGCCAGAAACCATTACCACAGACCAAGGTACAGTTTTTATTGGGCGAAAAATGCAAGAGTTTGCGAATGAAGCTGGGTTCAAATTATTAACTTCAACACCATATTATGCTCAAGCAAATGGTCAAGTTGAAGCAGCTAATAAAGCTATAATTGGTCTGATTAAGAGACATATTGCTCAAAAGCCAAAGAATTGGCATAAAACTTTAGATCAAGTTTTATGGGCATGTAGAAACTCCCCTAAAGAGTCAACTAATTCAACTCCTTTTCGTTTGACTTATGGGCATGATGCTGTATTACCTGTCGAAGTTATGTTGCAATCAATAAGAGTGCAAAAACAAATGGAAATACCAATGGAGCATTATGAACATATGATTTTAGACGAATTAGTTGATTTAGATGAAGAGAGGTTACGAGCGTTGGAAGTTTTAATTAGGCAAAAAGAGAAAGTTGCCAGAACCTACAATAAAAAGGTGAGATAAAAAACTTTCAATTTAGGGGATTTGGTTTGGAAGGTTATCTTACCTATGGATCGAAGAGATAGGGTCTTTGGGAAGTGGTCTCCAAATTGGGAAGGACCATTTAAAATTTCCCAAGTGCTTTCTAATGGTGCCTTCGAAATCGAAGAACTAACGCCTGAACAGCGCACAGTTAATATAAATGGTAAATATTTGAAGAAATATAAGCCAATTTTACATGAGGTGCGCATAGATCTAGGTTGAGATGATAAAAGATATATAAGGAAATGGCAAATGAAAGTGCCATGTTTTTATTAGAAAGGCCATTACAATTAAAAGTTTAAAGAAAAAACAAAAAAACAAGAAATGATACAACTTTATTCATAAAACATAAGGAAGGAAAGTACAAAGTTGTGATTGTTTAATTGGACTTAGATTTGGCTTTGGCAGGGTTAGCCTTAGGTTGACCTCGTTCTTCAGTAACTTCAGAGGTGGCTTCACCATCAGAGACAGAGTTGGAAGAAGATTCTTCAGCGTAGTAAAGCTTCAAAAAGTCACGATAGTCATCATCTGTTTCATCAGATGAGTCTGAGGATATCGAAGAAATCGAAATTGATGGTTTTGCAGGCTTAGGTTTGCGTTGATGTTTGGTTCTTGAAGAGGAACCCTCAGGTTTCTTTTCTTTTGGCTGAGTATTTGGCTTAACATTGTTATTCTTTTCCATAATTGATTTTTTTATCTTGAAAGGTAAAAGATGCAAAAAGAAACCCATACAAGTGTTATTTATATTGAAGCAATTAATGACTTCATAATAAATACGCATAAGGCAGTTTTTTCAAAATTTAAGTTTGAAAGAATTGAAATGCGTTCATTTTACCTTGGTTTAATAACTTGTTAATCCCATAGGTTATTTTGGGTTGGTATTCAAAACTTAAGTTGAATTTTTTGACTTGGTACATCTTAAAGTTTGTTGTGCTAAGAAAACATAAAATTCGAAGTTACTTTGGAAAAGATAATTTGAATTAGAAAGTCACAAAAAATTAGCGAAAGAAATTATCATTCGAAATGCTAGATTCAAAATGGCAAACGAAGTTGCCAACAAAAGATGGTGCTTAATGTTAAAACATTACAACCATTTCGAAGAGTACTGAGATTCGAATTAATGAAACAAAAGAGCTAAAATGAAATGTGCTTAAAATATTACAAAGATTATCGCCTGTTGGCTGTTGGAAATCTTTGATACTCCGTTAGGATGTGAGCCATTTTATGCTCTAAGATTTCATTCTCCTCTGCCAGACGTTCAACTTCTTTGCTTATCTTTAAGCCATCACTATAGTGCTTAATCCCTTCGCGGCCAAGTTGGTCCAACACAGAGGCTGGCACTTCCTTAGCCATGGGGAGCAAAGTTTTCTTCACATTTTCTTCTTCAAGGATCTTCCTCTCCAGCTCTATGATCTCGAGGCGCCATTTCATGATGTTTTCATTGCAAGACTGCACTTGCAAATAGGCGCTGGTAGCATCCATTTTCAACTTAGCAGCTTGTTCTCTGCATTGATTGGCTTCAGCAAGACATTGTTGTTGTTCAGCCACACGCGAAGTGTAAAGCTGCTTACTCTTGTATAGCTCATGTGCAGTCCTGGCATATTGGTCAATTATGACTTCAGCTTGCGAAGCCAAAGTAAAAAGAGTATATGGGATCGAAGGTCCCTGCAGCTTGTGGAACAAAGCTTTGAGGTTGAAATACACAGCAGGGTCCCTGTCCAAGCGCTCTAAAATATTACCATGGATAATTTCCTTTCGAAAGCTTCTTTCGCTGTCTTCCAAATCCTTCCGACGCGCTTCTTCTTTCTCAGCTGTACTCATAGTGAAGTCGCTATGGACTTCTAACAGTTTGTCTAAGGCGTTATCTGCAGATAAGCCTTTGAGCTCTTGAAGGATTTCTGAAGGAAGGCAGATATCAAGTGGTGGTTTCGGCCTTGAGGTTCCATCGTCTTCGATCGAATCATTATCGTTGGTACTGCGTTCATATTCTGCACTCGAACCAAGAAAATCATCAGTATTCATGGTGTATTCTCCACTTAGACCTTTAGGTTGTGGACTATGATTGGTTGAATGCTCACTTGGAGTCTCTGCCCTTTCTAAGTTCGCTTGAGGAGGGTCTTCTGTGGTAATTGGCTCCAAGACAATAACATTGTTGCCTGTTTCTTCATCTTGGGCTTCAGGGTTTGGAACTTCGACATGCTGTTGGTGCACATCAAGAGTCTTTGACTGGATTTCTTGGACTTTGGGCGTTGGTGAGGTTTCGAGAACTTCGTCCTCGGGGTGTTGTTGAATTAAGTCTTGGACAATCTTCTTGACAGTGGTGTCTGGAGAAATCTCTTCGTTGTTAGCTGGTGCTGGGGACTTTTCCTAAACAAAATCAAAGGGAAGCGATTTTCAGGTGTAAAAGCAAATTGAAAAAGAAGGTAATTTGAAAACAAAACTTACCTTAACAGGAGAGTTGATTATTTTTTCTTCAACAGAGGGATTTGAGTCATTGGTTTTCGAATTCGAAGAGGTCTTCTTGGACTTTTTCTTCTTTTTCTTCTTCTTTTCTGCTGAGGGGATTGGCGAGTTGCCTTCATTGCTTGGAGCCTCAGGTTGAGTTTCAGCATTCACCTCAGCATCCTTTGACTCTTTGTCCTTCTTCTTCTTCTTTTTCTTTTCCTTGGTTTCGCCAACATCAGCATTGTCAGTGATAGAAGGGTTTGTTTTCTCTTCTTCCATTAAGTCTTGGATGTGGCTAGGCTTACTCTTCTTAGTTGGTGGAACTTTAGAAGAAGTGACGCTGGATTTGGAGGCCTGTGTAGTTTCCTGAGCAATATTATCCTGAAACGTTATAAAGAAAATTTCGGTTAAAGAAAAAATGATGATGTTGTTTTGTCGAAAGCGAAAGGAAATGAAATGAATTTTACCTCCATTTCTGCATCCTTTTCTTCTTCTTCATCATTGTCATCATCGAGTTCGATGATTGGTGAGGCAGCTTTGCCTTTCTTCGAAGTTTTCTGACTTTGAGTCTCAGACTTTCTTTTCCTTGTGGCAACCTGCAAAAGGGCATAGAGGTTAAAAGTGTTATAAGTTGTAGAAAACGAAAAGGCATTAATTCGAAAGACTAACCCCAGGTTCAATTTTGATTTGTGGGAGTGGTGGTTTATTCGAAGTGTTGGAATCAACCTTAGATTTACTACCTGAAAATACTTCAGTGAGTTAAAGAATCTAAAGTATGACAAGTTTAAGGTATTGAATTAAGCTAAAGAGGGATTTCTTACCTCTAACATTGAGCTTTGACTTGATCTTGTTTAAAATGCTGGCGTTGAAACCACTTCGAACTGCAATCATCAATGCTTCTTTGTTCGAAAGGTTCATTTCATAGTGCAAAGACCACCACTTAGCAAAATCTTTGGTGTGAGAAAAAACAGGTTTGAAGTAAAAGGGTTGGATTTCGTAATCTGCGCCCTCGAACTGTTTTAACAGTTGATGGAAATGAGCTGGTGTCATTCCATAGTAGCCTAAGCATATGTGTTTTTCGTCAGGATAAATGCATTTGGGCAATATCTGGGCGAGTCCAAATTGTCTTGAGACTAAATTGGGATGATAGCCAACTAGGCCAAAATCTGATGAAGTCTGTCCAAATCGACAAGACAGCAAGGTTGGGACAAGGTAAGTTCTCCAGATCAAGGTAATCTCTTCTTCACTTTCAGGCAAAGGAGGTAAAGGGTGAATAAACCAGGAAGGACCAATTAATCTTTCTACGAAGGGAGCATAAGCAGCTTTAAATTCTTTCAGGTTTAAAAAGGCTTCGAAATATCTAAGGAAGGTTTGCTCCAAAGATAAGCCTCTTGGCCTAGCTACCATCCTAGCAAGCCTAGTGCCCTCAACTTCTCTAGTCTTGGCTTCGTCATAAAACATTTCAGGTAAGAACAAGTCAAGTTCGGCAGGGAATGTGGCATTGAGCCATAATTGTAGAAGCCAAAATGGTCCATAAGCTAAGAAAGTGGAACCATCTCCAGTTTTCTTGATGAATTCACAAGCTGTCCTCATGCTTTCATACAAACAGCCTAGAATCAAACGCCCAAACCCAAATTGTTGGCCTTCAGCTATTTGAGTAGCCATTGGGATAAATTTGACAGCTACTTGTAAAGATCTTGTGCAGAAAACGTACTGAGATAACCATAAAGCTAAGAAAGCAACGTGTTCTTCAGGGCCAACTTCTCCAGTGAGTTCGTTGTGTTCAACCATATACTTGGCATAAGTCTTATCCTTCATGGTGATCTTAACGTTGCCAGAAGATCTAGTTGGGTCATAATCATCTCCAGTAGGTGGCAACCCAGTGATGGCAGCCACATCGAGAAGAGTAGGGGTCATCATACCACACTCAAAATGGAAGGTGTTAGTGGATGATTCGAAGAAATGAAGTGCAACTATCAGCATTTCTTGGTTAATACTTAAACCAGTTTTGGAGAGTTGTATAAGGTGATAAACTCCTGTATCTTGCCATAACCCAGCATAATCATGCTCTACCCTCTTTAACCAAGCTTCGTACTTTGGAATATATTTCGATGCTGATCGAAATGGGGTGTTAGGGGGTTTAATGTAGCTAAAGTTATAAGGGTCAGTAACAAAAACCCTAGGAATGCTAGGCTTATAGAGAGGAAAAAAGGTTATAGTGTGCTTGTTCCTATTCGTTGCATTAGGCTTAGGGCCTCCGTAAGCATGAACAACGTCATTAACAGAGTAAGGAATAAGTACCTGTTTTTCCCAAATAGCCTCATGTTGGGAATGCATTCCTATATCTGGAACTTCATCAGCGTTCTTGGTCTTCATCGTCGCTTCAGACCATTTTCCCACAAAAGGGATTGTGATATCAGATGAACTTGCTGCCATTGTTGGAGTTTGAAGTTCCACGCGAAAAGTTTGAAACTTTTAGGGTTTTTGACCAAAGGATAGCAAAATGTTGTTGTTGTTCTGGGTAATCAAACGTTCAAAACACGTTTTGGTACGATGAAGTGGTTAAGAAAAGGGAAAATGTCGTGAAAATTGCAAGAGAGAAAGAAATTTTTTCTGTGTGTGTGAAGAGTTGATAAACGCAGAAAAAGTGTTATGAAGGAGATGAAGTACTATTTATAGACTTCAAAATTTTGATTTAAATAAATCAAAATAAAATTTGTGTCACCTTCTCAGCTTCTGTTTGACAAACGTGGCAGCTTTAATTGCTCGAAATTCACGCGAAGTGATGTTTGTGGGAAAAGAGGCGACGGTTGATAGAAATGTCATGATGATCATGACGTCAGCGCCGTCATTGGGAAATGTGTAGACATTGAGTGCTGTCTCTTCAAAAACTTCTTCTTCTCATTTCGATATCTCTATTCGAAATCAGAGTTTTTTGGGGGCAATTTATTAGACCTAATTTTTATGTTGGGCTAAATAAATATTTAATTGTTGGTCTAACCAAATAAATATCGAATAAATATAATTTGGTGTTTATTAAAGCATTTAATATCTTAAGTTATTTGCCAAATTTTAGTGAAGCAGTGGAGCTTCGAAAGAAACGGCGTCGTTCAAAGGTTTTATTTAAAGACGAAGTCCAGCGCGCGAAGCAGAATGGAAGTTCGAAATCAACGGTTCGAAACGAGGAAACGTGGGACGCGTGGAGCAATCTGAAGCGTCAATTCGAAGCGGCAGTTTGCCCGTTTTCGAAGTATTTAGTTTAGTTTCTTTGTTCAGAATAGTGGTCACAATTTCATTTTTACAAACTTCTTACTAAAATTCTAAGTACTCAAGCGATCGAAGGAAAAGAATTGCGAAGAAGAATGTATGTATTGTGAACCTTTTTATTTGTAATTGCTTTTACATTTTAATGCAATTTACCATTCCTGCATTTCTGTTGTTAATTCTCTCTTAAATACTTCTGTTTTCGAGGCGATTCGAAACTTTAGTGTTAATTCTAATATAAAAGACTAAAATTGACAAACAATTGTTAATTTCATATAAATTCATAGAAACTTTCTCAAGAAAACAAGCATAAGATTGTCCTGAGATTACTAGTCGATCTCGTAAGTCTTAAAATACTTAGACTAGCGCTTGTTTACCAAATTTCACAGTAAACAGGAACATGCTGTGCTATGACACTGATGATTTGTTGGACCAAAAGGACGATTTTGCTGAGATGGTGAAGGAGTTGCAGGATTACTCATGGAGGCTGACGGATAGTCAGAAAGAGTTCTTGGCCGTGGTGCAGGAACTGAACAAGCATTTTCTGGATGATGGCGATTTTATCGAGACTACTGAGACGGTTGATCATTGCCAAAAAGAACTTTCCGATGCTTTGGAGCGAAGGATAGAAATGGTGAAAGAGCACATAACCTCTCAAGAGAAAGTGATGGCGCTTTCCTTGTCAGCCGAGGAGGCCATTGACAACCGCATTGATGAATTGGAGAGCCAACTCAAGCCTCTCGTGAAGAGGAAAAGGAATCTGCAGATGGATATTCAATATGATGTTGCTAAGTTGATTCGGACTCGCTCGCATCTGTCTCGCCTTCAAGAGAAAGATGACGCGCTCAATGACGATATAAGGAAAACTGGCCAAGATTTTGATGCGGCTAAGAAGTTGAGGAGTTTGATGGAAGATTGTCATGCTCGTGCTGTTGAGGCTGCTTACAAAGCCTTTAAGTAGTTTTTCCGTATTTCCTTTTGTTGCTTGTTGTTTTGTAATTCCTCCAAATGGCGTTGAGTATAGTCTGCCTGCCTTTGTAACTGTTGAATTCTCCTCAATGAAATGATGTATCTTTCCCTTTAATTTATGAACTTATTTTCCGCCATATATTTCTGATTATTTTTGATTGTGTATTTATTCTCGCCCTTTGGTGAGGTCGTCGAATTCCGAACGTTTGATCTTCTCGCCTGCCTCGGAACACGTGTCCATGGTATACGCGTAACGCTAACACGCGTGGTAGTACCTTCTTTTACCCGTTGGATATTGGGACGTTTCATTTACCCTCCAAATTTCCTATAAAACAGGGACTTCGAATTGTTTTTATCACTTTCCCTTTCGTTCATTCTGATCCTCGGCATTTTTCCCCAAATTTCAAAAATCCTTTTTGCGCGGTTCGTCAACTTCCCTTTGCACGATCTTCGTCACGAATCCACTTCACTTATTTAAGGTAACTTCTCTTCCTTTCTCATAACTGTCTTTTTCATATTTCCATTTCAATTTCTAGGGCTAGGAAAAATGGTTATTCTGCGTAGTTTGAGTGATGACGAAGAGGGGGGTTTTACAAAAATTCCTCCTCGTGGTTCCGCTTTGGAAAGTCAAATTCGTAACCACCATACAAGGGCCGATGGTTCCCTTGGTTATGATGGTTACTTCAAATCTTTGATGAACGTCGACATTGGTTCTAGCGACGCTGAGAGCAGTGATAATGATTGTGTGATAATCTCGCCTTCGTCTTTCACAGGAAAACGAAGGGATACTACTCTTGCAATCTTCGTCGCCCCAATTCTTCCCGAGACTATGGACATGGCTTCAAAATACACGGACTGGGAGTCTGTGGTGGCGTATAGGGAGAAAACTATTTTGTCCGGTTCTGGTAATGAGAATGATATTATGCTCGAGCGTGTGGACGAGGATGAAATCGTCACTGACGTTAATACCCAAACACCTCACTATTTTTATATGTATACCTCTATTATTGACTCTTTTCATCTCTGGTTTCCTTTCACCGCTTTTGAAATCCATGTAACGCCCAGACTGCTTTCAGGATGATCGACTGGCCCCACAAACCAACACGAGTCTTTTCAGCGAGCTTTGTCCTCACTTGCACGCTTTCCGGGAAACTTCCCAGAAGGTCACCCATCCAAAGACTACTCCAAGTCAAGCACGCTTAACTGTGGAGTTCTTATGGAGTGAGCTCCCGAAAAGAAGATGCATCTTGTTGGTATAGGTAGTACCCATCAATCCTTATAAGCCTTCCTTCAACCATGCAGTCCCAACCCTGCACAGCCTCAGGATCCCTTTCATTCCGATGTGATTCGATTTTGCCTAGCAGCTGCCAGGAGCCGCACATTGTCATGCCTCGTGCACCGGCGACCACTCCCCGCCCTCATCAGCCTCGGGTGTTACATGCCCACCAGCTTCCGCTTGGTTCGTCCCCGAACCACATCGTACTGGGAGAGGTCTGCTCTGATACCATTTGTAACGCCCAGACTGCTTTCAGGATGATCGACTGGCCCCACAAACCAACACGAGTCTTTTCAGCGAGCTTTGTCCTCACTTGCACGCTTTCCGGGAAACTTCCCAGAAGGTCACCCATCCAAAGACTACTCCAAGTCAAGCACGCTTAACTGTGGAGTTCTTATGAAGTGAGCTCCCGAAAAGAAGATGCATCTTGTTGGTATAGGTAGTACCCATCAATCCTTATAAGCCTTCCTTCAACCATGCAGTCCCAACCCTGCACAGCCTCAGGATCCCTCTCATTCCGATGTGATTCGGTTTTGCCTAGAAGCTGCCAGGAGCCGCACATTGTCATGCCTCATGCACCGGCGACCACTCCCCGCCCTCATCAGCCTCGGGTGTTACAAACTTTTTTCAAACTATTTTTTTAATAAATGCTTTAATACATTTAAGCATATTTAAATATTTTCAAAAGACTAAAAAATATAAAAACAAATTCAAACACTTTTTTGCCACTTGGCTTTTCAGTTTAAAACTTTTTTCTCAAAGAGTTTAGACGTGAGTCATCTCTAGTCGAGAATTTCAATATTCCCCATGACATATGACAAGAAAAATATTAATATTTTTCAGTATGTTCGTGGCGGATTAAAAGAAGTTTAAAACTTAAGATGATGACTCGTCTTTTCTCCTAAAATCAATCAAACAAACCACTTTTCAATTTTTACCCCGAACTACGAGGTTTTGATCCCCACGGGTACGTAGTGCAAAAGACTATATGTCTTCCCAAATCAATAAAAAAAAACAAAAATATTTTTCTCTTTTCTTTTTCAATTATCACTTTAAACTATTTATTTAAGTACATATTTTCTAAACAAGCAAATTAATTTTAGCACAAAAGTAAAATAAAAACAAGAGGTTTCTATAGAGTACTATAGACGTTTAGGGTGCTAAAACCTTCCCTTTACGTAACTAACCCCCGAACCTTTAATCTCAAAATATAGGGTTTATTCGATCTTTTTCCCTTCCCTTGGATAAATTAAAGCTCGGTGGTGAATCATTATTTTATGCGAGTCAAAGCTAATTAATAGCTTGACGTCCGAAAATCACCGCGACAACAGTATGTGGAGAATGTCAGATAGGCAAACAAACAAAAGTCTCACACAAGATGTCGCCACATCTGACTACCAACAGGGTTCTGGAATTACTTCATATAGACTTGATGGGTCCAATGCAGGTTGAAAGCCTTGGAGGAAAGAAGTATGCCTTTGTTGTAGTTGATGACTATTCAAGGTACACTTGGATAAACTTTATCAGAGAAAAGACACACACTTACTCTGTTTTTGAAGAACTATGCATCCAACTACAAAGGGAGAAGGATCTCCTCATAAAAAGAATCCGAAGTGATCATGGTAAGGAGTTTGAGAATTCAAAGTTCTTGGATCTCTGTGCTAACCAAGGTATCAAACATGAGTTCTCATCACCTATCACCCCTTAGAAGAATGGGGTAGTAGAGAGAAAGAATCGTACTATCCAAGAATGTGCTAGAGTGATGTTGCATGCAAAGAAGCTTGCCTATCGATTCTGGGCTGAGGCCATGGACACTGCTTGTTACATACACAACCGTGTTACTCTGAGAGCAGGTACTACAACTACTCTATATGAATTGTGGAAAGGAAGAAAGCCAACAGTGAAGCACTTCCACATCTTTGGGAGTAAGTGCTACATCTTAGCAGATAGGGAGCAAAAAAGAAAACTGGACCCAAAGAGTGATGAAGGAATATTCCTAGGGTACTCAACAAATAGTCAGGCTTACAGAGTCTACAATAACAGAACCCAGACTGTAATGGAATCCTCAAATGTAGTTGTTGATGACTCAGGATTGGCCAGTGATCCAACTGTGGTACCAGATGTTGACACATCTGTCCCTTATGAAGAGACAGAGGTTGAAGTAGATACTCATGAAGTCAGCACTCAGAATGAATTGTCTGAACCTACAGCTCCAGCCAGTCCAGTTCATGATGCTCCACCTAGTACTCCTGCAACCAAAGGTCCTTCCATCAGAGTGCAAAAGAATCATCCTATTGATCAAATTATTGGTGATCCTAATTGAGGTATCACTACAAGAAGGTCTCTGGATATGATAGCTAATGCTTGCTTTGTGTCAAAGATTGAACCCAAAAATGTGAAGGAAGCCCTAACTGATGAGTACTGGATTGAAGCCATGCAAGATGAGTTGAATCAATTCAAAAGGAATGAAGTATGGGACTTGGTGCCTAGACCAAGAGGAGTAAATATTATTCGTACTAAATGGGTGTACAAGAACAAGACTGATGAGCAAGGCACTGTCATCAAGAACAAGGCAAGGCTCGTAGCTCAAGGATACACTCAGATTGAAGGGGTGGATTTTGATGAGACTTTTGCTCCAGTGGCTAGATTGGAGTCGGTTAGACTACTTCTTGGAGTGGCTTGTATTCTAAAATTTAAGCTATTCCAGATGGATGTGAAGAGTGCCTTCCTAAATGGGTACTTGAATGAGGAGGTCTATGTAGAGCAACCAAAGGGATTCGTGGATCCTAGTTATCCTGATCATGTGTACAAATTGAAGAAAGCCTTATATGGGCTTAAACAAGCTCCCAGAGCTTGGTATGAAAGGCTCACTATCTTTCTGGTGGACCAAGGTTACAGAAAGGGTGGAAATGACAAGACCCTGTTTGTAAGGGAAGAGAAAGGAAGGTTGCTGATTGCCCAAATCTATGTAGATGACATAGTATTTGGAGGGATGTCTGACCAGATGGTGCATCATTTCGTTCACCAGATGCAGTCAGAATTTGAAATGAGCTTAGTTGGTGAACTCACATTCTTTCTTGGCTTACAGGTGAAACAAATGAGTGATACAATTTTTATTTCACAGAGCAAATATGCAAAGAATATTTCAAGAAGTTTGGAATGGACAGTTCTCCTCACAAAAGAACACCAGCTGCTACTCATCTCAAGCTGACTAAAGATGAGAAAGGCGTTGATGTGGACCAAAGCCTCTACATGAGTATGATTGGAAGCTTGTTGTATCTCACAGCCAGCAGGCCAGATATAACATTTGCTGTAGGAGTATGTGCTAGATACCAGGCTGCACCAAAAGTGAGTCATCTCACACAAGTCAAGAGAATTCTCAAGTATGTGAATGGTACCAGTGACTATGGCTTGTTGTATTCTCATGGTGAAAGCTGTAGACTACTTGGCTACTGTGATGCTGACTGGGCAGGTAGTGCTGATGATAGGAAGAGCACCTCAGGTGCATGTTTCTTCTTGGGCAACAATTTAATCTCATGGTTCAGCAAGAAGCAGAATAGTGTGGCCTTGTCCACAGCTGAAGCAGAGTATATTGCTGCTGGAAGTAGCTGTTCTCAACTGTTATGGATGAAACAAATGCTGAAGGAGTACAATGTTGAGCAAGATGTGCTAACATTATACTGTGACAACTTAAGTGCAATCAATATCTCTAAGAATCCTATTCAGCACAGCAGGACAAAGCATATTGATATCAGGCACCACTTTCATCAGAGACCTTGTAGAAGACAAGGTAGTCACTCTTGAGCATGTAAATACTGAAAAGCATATTGCAGATATCTTCACCAAAGCCATAGATGCAAACCGCTTTGAGGAGTTGAGGAGCAAGTTAGGCATCTGCCTATTTGAAGAGCTGTAGATGTACAACATGTGTAATGTGCAACGACTCATGATCATACAAGTTGCACAATATTGTTGTTCTACTCCGGTTTAATTGTCAAATTTATTGGCTAAAAAGGGGGAGTAGTATTGGTTCTGGCAGGTACAGGTGTGTCACATGTGCTAACACGTGGATACACAAGACAGGTTTTGGTACTAGTGTATTTTTCAAAAAATTTACACAGGTACTATATTCAGGGGGAGTAACAACAAAGTAATGCAGGTGTTAAGGGGGAGTAATCATTATACTCTTCTGTACAGGTTCTCTGCAGAATACCCCATTTCTGGGAGACTTAGTTTCTCAGTATGCATCACTCCAGGGGGAGTATTAACGCTAGATATTTCTATCTGGCGTCTTGCTGTGTGCTCATAATTAAGTGAGCTTGTATTTCTCTTGAAGGCTGGAAGAGTCTATAAGTCTGAAGACCAGATGTGGTGACAGATGTTGTCACATCTGATGGTGCCTTGTGCTCTCTGCACAGTGGCAATGATTGTGCTTGTGCTCTCTGCACTTGCATGTTTTACTGGGAATTTAGGTTCTCAGGATATCAGGGATTTATTTTTCCTGAGCCACGTCTTTGTGGTATTTCACTTTGTAAGGAACTCAGTGTTCCATATTTGAGTCCACTATAGGAGTCTATCTCCTCTACGTGTTGACCTTGAGGCTAGCAGCATCTAACCGCTGCCTCTGATTACTTGTACGTTACCTAGTGTAACATATTGCAAAATGTGTAGTTCCTTCTTCATCATATCTCTTGAAGGAATTTGCTGAAGACTTCTCTCCAGAACGTGCTAAGGTTGTTTTAGCCAAAATTTGCCAAAGGGGGAGATTGTTGGGTTTTTAGATGTTGGCTTCATTTTGCAAAAACAAGATGCTAGTCTAAAGTTTCAGACAGATGTGGTAACATCCACATCTGTCTAGCAACACTGCCAGCTGTGGCCAGCTGGGTTTGAAACCCTAGAACGCGCCCTATAGCGCGCCGCTTTACTTTGAATCATATTTTCTTTGTTTCAGGTTTAACTTGCGCGCCAAGACAAGGGAAACCTCGCCTATTTACTGAAGCAATATTTTGAAAGATTTATTTTGAAAATATGTGACAAATATATTTTAAAATCAAATCTTTTGGTTCAAGGTTATTTTTTAAGGAGATCAAAGGCACGCGTTTTCAAGATTTTGAAGATAAATAAATCCTTGTAGTCCAAGCAGCTCAGGACTATAAATACATGAAGACCAAGACCTAGTTCTCTCAAGAGAGTCAAGCCATACTTGGTTTTTAGGGTTTTAGAGTGTCAAATCGAGTCTCTTTGTGAGCCTTTCGTGCATTCCGTATATGCATGCTTAGGACTGTGTTTATTGAGTTGTAATGCTACTATCTCTGAAGCTTTGAAGCAAAGAGTTAGTGAGTCTAGCACTTAAAGCCTTTAGGCAAAAGTGTTTAGGTGTTTAGGAGTGTGTCTCCAACCAACCGTCGTTGAATTGTCTTTTATACCCCGGTAGGTGTCTAATGGTGTGGTGTAGCATCATTGTTAAGGAATTGACCTGGGCTGGTCATATCTAGGTTAGGCCTAGGTAGAGTCTTCACAGATAGTGATTGAGTGAGGAGGGTTAACAGGTGTTTAGACTCCGAATCAATACTGTTATAGTGGATTCGTCCTGGATTGGTATCCCCCAGATTAGGAGCAGTTGCGTCCGAACTGGGTTAACAAACCACTCGTGCAATTTACTTTTTGTCTTTATTTATTGCATTGTTATCTGTTCAGTTTACTCTCCTGGAGACAAACGTGGTAACATTTGTCTCCCTGTTCAACGTTGTTGTGACAGGTGTTAGCACATAGGCTAGCACATCTCTCTACTGACAATGTCGGAATTTCAGATATTTCGAACAATAAAAGTGGATAATAATTTTGTTACATGAGGAGAAAAAAAATCTACTACTACTCACAGGAAGTTTCACAAGGACATATATAATTTCAAATGATGCACTTAAGTATGGTACCTGCATTAGTGAGAAACAGTCTCCTCCGAGCACTGCCACAAGAATAAGCAAAGTGCATTAAGCATTCATCTTAATATTAGAATAAACCAAACACACATACCAAATTGGTTCATAAAAGTTGATATAAATCTAGATTAACATGAATAAATCTTAAAAGAGAAGACTGAAATCAAGCACAATTCTAAGCACAGCTTATTTACTTTCATACCAACCATTCTTTCTATATGATTAATTGAGTACCTCGGAAAGAAATCAGCATGTAACTAGTCTTGAATCAACTCTACAAGATAACAGAATCAAGGAAAGTTATATACCTTAAACCCAGGGCAGGAAAATAGTATTTTCTTTTATACTTTAGCATCTCTATTAACATGTTCAACATAATCAATTGACCACAAAAAACTAGACCTCACTAAACATGAATATAAACAAGTAATCCTAGCATTCAAACCGTAGAAATTGTTCATTTCTAAATCCTACAATAAATAGTATTAGTTATTAAGCAACATCATTAAGAAGAGACCACAACAAGTTCTATTTTCTAATCTTATTGAAACAAAGATGCAAAACTAAAGCATGATATTAAACTAGTGTGCACCCACTACAAGAAAACTGCCCTATACCCACCGGGGTTTTCCAAAGCTGAGGATAGTTTTACCTACGGATGTCCAAAAAGCGTCACTACAAGTTGAGTTTTACTTTTATTTTATTTAATTTATTAATTAACATTAACAAGTTCGTTCATTAAAAAAAAAAACACAATTCACGCGTTCACGATTTTCTCTCACTCGTCGTTCTCTCGATCGATCGATCGATTTCGACTCAACCTTCAATTTGAAACTATCCTCATCTTTCAATTTTCAATTTGAAATCGTTCAATCTAAAATCTTCATCTTTCAATTTTCAACTTTTAATCAAATCTCTGCTCAATCGTTCAAATCCCTAAATTGTTCAAATCTTCCAAATCGCTCGGAACTACTATTAATTGTTCGGAATAGTTCTTAATCGTTCCAAATCTCTATCTAGTTTGTGTTAATTGAATCTATCGTATTGTTTATGTGATTGTATTTTTATATAGAGATAGCGAAACTTTATGCTTCTAATGTTCTAATTGAATTATATCATTTGATTTGATGCAGATTCAATTTTAATCTGTTGATTATTGCTGAATTTGGGGTAAATTCTTGGATTCAAATTCCTATAAACAAGGTAAGAAAGGAAGTATAGTTTGAATTTCACTTTAATTTTTGAGTTGAAATTGTGGTCGTAGCTAGTGTTTTAGCATGCTTAGTGTTTGAATTAATTTGATTTTGGATTAAAATTGAAATGAGTAATTATTTTGTAGTTTGAGCTAATTAGGAGTTTGAGAAGTTATTTTGTAGTTTGAGGTAATTTGGATTTTACTCATTTTACTAATTTGAATAAATCTAGAAACTTGTTTTTTGCTTGTATTCAAAATCGTAGGGAATATGAATATGTTACTATTAATGCATATCAAAAGAACAAATTAAGCATGTGGTGTGTTTGGGGGTTGGACAATGCTGCCATTAGTGTTGAACCAGAACCTAGGGTTTTCTTTCTACTGTTTCAGGGTTGTGTATTTAGCTTTCCCGTGACGGTCTTCTCATTTTCATCTTGGATTTTATGAAAATGGATGTTAATTAGTACTACAGTAATCTTAATAGAATTCAATTTTTCTATTAAGATATCTAATATAAGGCACACAATTAAAATACGCATTACGGGAGAACTAAATACTGATTAATTGATAATATATCTCATATTGTATTGCACATTATACCTCAACTATACTTATTAACAGAGATTAGTCAACAACTTTCATTGAGAAAGAAGCATTGAGAAGGTATGGGTTCTACATTTTTTGATACAAACTTGTATCCACAAGGTTCGATGGGTGGTGTTCCAGAGCCCCTTAGCCCCAAACTTGGTCAGTTGTCCCTATCACAACAGCGTGTCTATGAGGTATTCAATTATGCTTATTTGTTTAAATGTTTGATGAGATTTAGAGCCTTGAATAACACTACATATTTCAACTGCTTTTCATTATTTATATTAGGACTTTGTTCGGCTTCCTTGGCAAAACCAGTCTAGCCAGAGCTCACATTCAATGTCTGCTGGTATTGCTGTTCAATCTGCTAATAACGGTCTCACTGGCACCAGTGGTCTTGCATCGAGACAGATAAACCCTGTTTACTCTCTAAACACAGGATATGAGGGGGTCTCTCGACCGATAGATGATATGCCATAATCAAATTTTACTCCACATTATAGGTGCCTAGTTTTTGTTCAGCTTGGTGATGTATTCGTCAGTTCACATCATAACTGTTTCCTCCCTTGAGTTGCACACGGTGGATTCTTCAGATGCTGTGAAAGTGAGAATTTTATATAAACATCATAACTGCACAGTCATATGAGTTGGTCTTATGTATTGGCATAGTCACTCAGTCATCTGTCTATCCTTGGTCAATTGAAGGTGAAAATATATTGTACTTTTATGAGAACTTTTTGAACTGTGAATTTATTATTTACTACTATTCTCGTTTTTAGGTAATGGTGAGCCAGTGAAGGTGTTTGATCGAACTACTAATCTAGCAAATAATCAGATCATCAATTATCGTTGTGATCCTACTGAAAAATGGTTGATTTTGGTTGGAATTGCTCCTGGTTCACCTGAGGTATGTGGTTCCTTTCCTATAGCAACGTTCCATGCCTTGCAATTTGACTTATCTGTGATTGCTGAATCCCCCTATGCTCTAGAAAAATATTTATGATGGGTGCATGGATTTGTCATGTAAGTAGGTAGCTTGTAACTGTTGTGTTGATAGTCTCCTCAAAATTTTCTATAATATATGGTTATTAGGTAATTGAATATACCTCCAAAAGCTTTATTGGCAACAATGGTGAATACAGTCCCTGTTAGTTTTATTTTTGTCTCCCATTGGGTGAATTTTGATGAGGTTGTTTAAAATTTCTTAGATGATTGACTTAGGTGTCTCGGGTATAGTACAACATGGCTTCGAGTGAAGCCATATATACATGTGGTTGTAGAATTTGTTTCAAATTTTAAGATGGTCTTATCTTCAAATTACAGGATATGAATCACAATATTAGCATGGCCTTGGTCACCTTTATATTTTTTATCGGTTATTTTGCAATGTGCATCAGTGTAGTCAATTTGTCTTTTGTTTTCGAATCACTTATTCCCTGGCAAATCTTATTTGAGAGTGAAATTCTTTGACAACAAATTACCTTGTGTCATTTTAATTTTTACAATGCCTAGTAATATTTAATCTAGTTTCCCAAAATTCATAAAAAACTAAGTCTTTCATGTTCTATTTCTCTGTGATTATCAGAGATTTCATAGTCTAATGTTTTCAACCACTGATATTGACAGTTTACAAGCATCCAAGATTAATTTGGTAGATTTCAGTTTCAGCTATTCAAGTTGGTTGCTACCAACTACTAGTTATAGCAGTTTATAACCGAGTGGGCCAAAGATTTTTTATCACTGCAATTGTTGGTCCTTTAAGTCTCGTTACACAAACAAAATTACCATGATAAGATGTTGTCCGTGCTAATAACACCTTTTATGTGCAGGCCTTGTGGGACTGTCACTCTCTTATGCTTTTACCTTGACAGGAGCCCAAATATTTTGGACTAGATGGTTTTCCAACTTATCAAAAAAATGCAAAGCAATTATAAAAAAAATATTTTGGACTAGATGGTTTTCCAACTATATTATCTCTGTTGAAAGAATCAATCAATTCATTCACATACCAGCTGAGCCTCCTGCTATTGTGGATGGTAACCAACCTCCATCTTCATGGCCGTCCAAGGGAAAGATTGATCTTCAAGGGTTAGAGGTAATGTTCCATCCATGTCTTGTTTTCCGCCTCATTTACAATGTTGTTCATCTACTTTATTATGTCACTCTTAAAGTAAGTCAACTTTTTCCCTCTTCACTATGACAATTGACTGGTTCTGCCAATCTTGTTATGAAAGAAATGTCTAACAAACCTAGTAATATCTTTAGCAAAAAATTAGCGGCTAATATTTTCCTGAGTGAGTTGGTATCCCACCTTTTGTTATAGGTCTAAGAGCTTCTATGGGGCCTCAGATAGCTGGCTCTCCTTTTTCTTATTTTTATTTGGACAAGCCTGTAATATATGATCCATTTTTTCAAAACTTTCAATATCATGATTACAAAAACAGGATTCTGGATTAACACCAGAATCCGAATTGAATTCAAGAAGAACATTGCAGGATTAGCACCTGCTAAGAGAACATGAGCATAAGTAGTATTTGATCTCTGTCATAAGACTATTGAATGACATATAATTAGATACTGATTTAGGACCTAAGTTTAATCTATTGATCAAAATGAGGATAAGTGAGCTGCGCATTATTATTCTTGTAGTCTAAAATCCGATCTTTGCATATATCAACTTATCCTTGTGTCTCTGTATTTTGAGAAGAGTTTTGCCCCTTATCTTTTTTAGTGTCCAACAATGATGGTTCATATCTATGTTTTCCTATGCTCTTTCATTTTCATATAATTTTTGCTTAACCTATTTTTGTTGCACATTATACATGATTAGTTTGTTTAAAGGTATCTTCTAGTTAAATGCATCTAGTTTATGCATCTAGTTAAATACTTACAATTGTCCAAATTGAAGTATTGATACATCAATAATTCTAAATTTGTATTAGTTTAACACTTGTGGATGTTATATATCATTAAGACAATGGTTTAAGTATTGTTTGATTGATTGTTGTTCATATTTTGTGTTATTAAATGTTTTAAATTTGTTGTTATTTTTTAATCAATTAAATATTTTAAAAGTAATTTCAATAATTTATTCATTTGAATATATAATAGTATAATAATTAAATAATAAAAATAATGGTTACGTTTAGTGACAGCAACAAACTGTGGGTAAAAGTATTTTCTTTAAAACTGCTTTCTGGGTTGTACCTACATATATAAGTGTAGCTAAAGGTAAAACACTTTCACCGACGAACAATGCACAATGACAGACGAACAGATTTCCGTTGCAAAACGGCGTACATAATTTACGGATACAGTGCCCGTCGGTGAAAGTTAGGCGCGGTCTATGCCTACGGATTTTGACATTTAGTGACGGATTTTGTTCGTAGGTACAAGTCAAATTTCTTGTAGTGACCAAATTAAATCAACTATTGTATCTTTAATAATCAAATGAGAAAAAATGCACCTTGTGTGCGGCATAACATTGATGTCATTTTCATCCTCTTTTGAATATTCTAAACTGTAAAATGCACATTGCAATAGTCAAAGGTTGGCATAGCTATTGTTTGGTGATGAAGCTATTGCATAAGAAAATACAACTTTAGTGAGTAAATAAGACACTACATGAATACACACACATTATAAGTCCTAATCATATTTCCAGTTCCATCATCATGCATCATAAACAAAACCAAACCTCCTATAAACAGCTTCATCCACTACACCATAATGATTTATCTAACATGGCTGATGCATTCACTAAGGTGCTATTAATTTCTATTTACATAACATGTCAGTGTGTGTGTTTGTGTGACCGTATAAATATAAACTATAAGCATTCAGATTAGAAATATATTAATATCTAATCTAAATTCACTGCAAATGGTAACAAATTCCATATTTCAAACAAATTTCAATTGACCTATTGAACATATATGAAGGGAGAAAAGAAATCTGATTGAAACCTAATTGAAGTAAAATTAGGAAAAAATCACAAAATGGTAATAAATGAGTACAATACAATTAGGGTACAACAAAGTCAAAATTAGAAACAAACCATACATATGCAAGATGAGCAGTGAAATTCGAACTAAGAACAAACCATATCATTTTCTACTTTTCTTCGTCCAATTTTCGTGTTAGAACTTAGAACTTCGAATGTGAACTTCGATTGCATGCAATTCAGTGAGTGAGAGTACTAACCGGTGAGGTTTCAGAGCTTAAAGAGTCGTGGTTGTGAACATCGAAAGTGAAAGAATAGCGATCGACGCTAGCGGAAGCAGAGGAGACGAGACTCAAGTTAGATTCGAGAGTGGAGATGACAGAGTCCGGACTTGAATCTCCGGCGGCGAAGGCAACAACGGCGTTACGTTGAAACCCTAGATCGTAACAAACATCGATTTTTTGAAGTTGTTTTGATGGAAGAAAAAGCGAAAAAAAATTGGAAAAGTGAAATTTTGGAAAGAGAGAGTGAAAACGTTAAGGAGGGAGAATGTAAAAATAAAGGCGCGTGTTAATTCTAAAGTAGTTGGTATTAGATTATAAATTAGCCACGGTTAAACCGTGGCAATTGGAATTCTTCACCCACAGTCCAAATAACCGTGGCTAATTGGCCGTAGCTATACAGTGAATTTTTTGTAGTGCTAGTGATTACTTTAATTGCAAGAAAACCATTTCACAAATTGATTTCAAATATTTCATAATTTTCCTCAAGATCTCTAAAATTTAAAGTGATCAAAATAAAAATTTTCTTTTAGATATATTATCTCAAAACTCACACAACAACATTAACAATAGAAAAGAGCAAGAAAATCATAACTTAACCAAATTTATTTTTTTAGCATAAAGTCAAACAATTCAAATCACAAATTTTCTCTTGAATCTATAACTAACTATCAAGGATTTATACTATTAACAAAGGAAATAAGCAAGAAAAATAGAAATCAAACCCCACTCCACATATGTATGGTCGGCCAAGAGAGAAAGTAAGGAAAGAATCTCTACCTCATGTAATAGCTCTACTTCAAGATGATGATGATCCACTATAGGAAACCAAGACCCAGGCCTTTAAAATGAAGGGATAAAAATTTTATGAAGATTGGGAGGTATAGGCTTATGGCTCGGCCAAGAGAGGGAGATGAGTGAAAGCTTCAAAATTTTCTAAGTCTTCTACTTAAAGTAATAGCCAAGAATCATGAGCCCTTGGATTGCATAGTGTAAAGTAGTAAGACTAAATCTTAGCCATTGATTCTATCCCTCACATGATTAAAATAATACTATCCTAAGAAATATCTAGATATTTATGACTTTACCGCCACCTCGTCTCACTCAGTCCCCGTGTTCGCTCTTAAACGAGTCGTATCTTGCATACCAATAAACTTTAGGGAAACAGAAATTTTTACCGTAAACCTTTTAATAAAAACAATTCACAAACTTTCGAATAAATTTTATTCCGGACAAATTTTCGCTCCTAAGCTCGGAAAAATATAATGAGATCAAATTATCATCACAGTCGATATATACAGTCTTCATTTAAATTATGACAAAAATCAGAAACCGTAAAACTTTTAGACAGCGGGTATATCTTGCGCGTTTTCTCAAAAACCACTAAAAAATTATTTTCAACGTTTAGACGAGAGAAAAATGTTTCTAAACTCATTTAAAGTTTATAAAATCATTGTGCCCATTTTTCAAACGTTAAACTACGCGCCGGCACAATCTTAGCAGAAATTCTGTCAAAACAGAGAATTAAACAGAAAATCAATAAAAACAAATAGCATAAGCTAATTAATATATCAAGAATCATATTTCTTCTACAGTAATTCTACGGGTCTTACATACTGCGACAGAATTGAGCCCAGCCAAATTTTGATAAGTTTATGCAAAAGTGCAAGATTTCCTCTCTTACAATGTTTTTTTTATCGATACTATTTTATTTTTTATTTTTCAATATTTGTTTTCTCTTCACGGTTAGTTTGTGACAACATTTTTAATACTAATTTTTATTTATTTTCAGGGGTGTTATAGAGGTAAAATAATATTGTGTTACAACATAGAAGAAACAATGAAAGATTTCGCTACTTAAATTTTTTAGTTTCTTTGTTTTAATCACAATAATTAATGCATTTCAATTCTATTTATTTACAGTAAAAAAAAATCTAATTATTTAATGAGAGAATACGACAACAAACTAATTAATTAATAGTATTACAAAAGAAAACCTACAATTGCTTAAATATAGTAAAAACCTATAAGAAAATGAATATTTTTTATGGGAGTACAGGCACGGGAGTATGATAAATGGTTTTGTGCAAATGGAGGCATACTCGAACAATGGTTTTGTGCAAATGGATAATGTAGAGACAAATAAAAAAAATATTTGGTAGAGACAAATCAAAATTTAATCAAATATATGATGATGTACTGTTCTTTATTTATACCCTTGATTGTTTTGTATATATTTTTATTTATTTTGTTTGGGTTCTCAAGCTTCCTAAGAATATTTGTGAAGATTGGTTCTCAATGTTTTTTTTTTTTTTTTCGTGTACATATTATTATGGATTCAAATAAGTAAAGATTGAAGATTGATAATTTATAACAACTTGATATCCTTGAAAAATAAAGATTGTGTACTGCGACAGAATTGAGCCGAGGCAAATTTTGATACGTTTATGCAAAAGTACAAGATTTCCTCTCTTACAATGTTTTTTTTTATCGATACTATTTTGTTTTTGGCTTAAATGCAGTTTTACCCCCCCTATTTTGAATGATTCGGAATTTTACCCCCCCTATTCTAAAATCCGGAATTTTACCCCCCCTATTTTATATTTCTTTGGATTTTACCCCTCCTATAATATTTGACCAATTTTTGCTTATGTGGCAGTGCTTATGTGTTTTTTTACATTATCCACGTCATTAGTTATTTATTTTATAAAAAAATTTATTCAATCAACAAATTACTAAAAAATTCTGAAAAAAGGAACAAAAAATAGAAAAAATTCTGAAAAAATTACAAAAAAATTACCATATAACAAAAAAAAAAAAAACTGTAAAAACAAATAAAATACCATAAAATCATCCATTAAAAATACATAGAAAAATCATTATGCACCTCCAAAATTTTGGATAACTATTATCAAAGTTATATCCCAAAAAACATGCCAGAGTCATAACGATAGAGTATTCATGAAGTAATACACCTAGCAGTTGAGTCATAAAACAAGCATGACAACGAAATATTCCAATAATATGTCTAATAGTGAAATAAAAAAACAACCATTATTAATAAACATATTATGCTTGGGAATCTTGGGTTGGAGGAGGTTGTGATTCTTGAGTTATAATACTTGCAGCCCCTTCACCTCCTTGTACACCAAAATTACCAGCACCGACTCCACCACCTCTAGACCCACTAGCACCATTTGCTCCTCGTGTATCAGACTTTTTCCATTCTTTTGCTTCGGTCAAAATATATATCCAGTAATAGATATTCAGTAAAATAAAATTAGAATTACAAAATAAAAAATACAAGACAAAAAATATGTTTCAATTAGCACCTTATTTCCGCCTTTTGGAATCAGTCTATCAGCGGCACGCTTTCCTCCACACGTCCTCTTATTATGACCCGGCGTTTTACATTTTTGACATGTCAGTGTTGGTAGATCTCTTGCCAATAAATGAGATGGATTTTTTGGCTCATCATTAGCCTTGTTTCTATTCTTTTTGGGCCGACCTATAGCTCTTCTCACAACAGGTGGATTAATTGCCTCTGTTTTTGATATACGCCATAGTTGGGGATCATTTGTTGGCAAAATGATGTGAGAATAAGTAGCCATGAAAGTACTCTTCCTGAAACAAAAAATGTGCACATCAATAGGACTAATAGAAGTAAAACATTAATGACATGAATTCAAACTAAAATTAGTACCTATAATATGAGGAAACAAAAGCTTCAGGTTCTTTTCTGTTGTGCCATATGCATGCAATAGCATGACAACACGGGATACCCGTTAAATCTCATTTCCTACAAGTACAAGTCTTTTGGACTAAATTCACAATATATGTTTCTGTTCCATTTGTCACTCCAAATATGGCATAATCATCATCATGATGCCAAGTTGGGGACCATCCATTAGCTACCCTCTTTGTCTTTTCAAGTTGTTGTTGGATTATAGGACATATGTTCCCTCTATACCTTTGCATGAGATCCTTTTGGGCTCCAATTCTTTTTGTGAGGTAGTGCTTAATTCCTTCTAAAAGAGTGATGATGGGTTTGTCTCTATACTCCAATATTGCCCTATTAAATGCCTCACACATGTTGTTAACTTGTAAATCTGATTGTGTATCCAACTTGAAATGAGATCTACTCCACATAGTATCACCACTCACCATTCACCATTCAAAATATTTTCAAACTGCTTTCTATCAACTAAGATGCTTAGCATGCATTCTTACATCAAGCATAGGAAATAATATATGAAAACAAGAATCAGCAAATCAACCATTCCGTTTTCTCGCATAAAAGATTTGTCAATTTGAAGACAACATAATACTCAATTAGTTTGAAAAATTCAATCGCTGTAATTAAAGAATATCATTAATCATATTCATAAGGTTTATTTCTGAAATAGGTAGATTCATCACCAACTACAAATGATTGAATGAAGTAAGGAAATTATATTTTAGGCTTGTCATGAAAATTAGAGAAATAATTACCTAACATTAGTCATTGAATCGACGAAGGAAATCGGCTGGTGACGGGAATCGACAATTCTACAACCTTGCGTTTTCTATATTTTCTAAATTCTGCAACCCTTATGTTTCAACTTGCAACCTTTAGGTTTCCTGAACGTGTTTCAACTTTCAACCCTTATGTTTTTCACTATTTTCCTTTTTAAGATTTTAATTTAATTCTATTTAATACTAAATAACTAATGACATGGATATTGTAAAAAAACACATAAGCACCGCCACATAAGCAAAAATTGGTCAAATATTATAGGGGGTAAAATCCAAAGAAATATAAAATAGGGGGGGTAAAATTCCGGATTTCAAAATAGGGAGGGTAAAATTCCGAATCGTTCAAAATAGGGGGGGTAAAACTGCATTTAAGCCTTTATTTTTTATTTTTCAATATTTGTTTTCTCTTCACGGTTAGTTTGTGACAACATTTTTAATACTAATTTTTATTTATTTTCAGGGGTGTTATAGAGGCAAAATAATATTGTGTTACAACATAGAAGAAACAATGAAAGATTTCGCTACTTAAATTTTTTGGTTTCTTTGTTTTAATCGCAATAATTAATAATTAATGCATTTCAATTCTATCTATTTACAATAAAAAAAAATCTAATTATTTAATGAGAGAATACGGCAACAAACTAATTAATTAATAGTATTACAAAAGAAAACCTACAATTGCTTAAATATAGTAAAAACCTATAAGAAAATGAATATTTTTTATGGGAGTACAGGCACGGGAGTATGATAAATGGTTTTGTGCAAATGGAGGCATACTCGAACAATGGTTTTGTGCAAATGGATAATGTAGAGACAAATAAAAAAAAATAAAATTTGGTAGAGACAAATCAAAATTTAATCAAATATATAATGATGTACTGTTCTTTATTTATACCCTTGATTGTTTTGTATATATTTTTATTTATTTTGTTTGGGTTCTCAAGCTTCCTAAGAATATTTGTGAAGATTGGTTCTCAATGTTCTTTTTTTTTTCGTGTACATATTATTATGGATTCAAATAAGTAAAGATTGAAGATTGATAATTTAAAACAACTTGATAACCTTGAAAAATAAAGATTGTGTACTGCGACAGAATTGAGCCGAGCCAAATTTTGATAAGTTTATGCAAAAGTGCAAGATTTCCTCTCTTACAATGTTTTTTTTTATCGATACTATTTTATTTTTTATTTTTCAATATTTGTTTTCTCTTCACGGTTAGTTTGTGACAACATTTTTAATACTAATTTTTATTTATTTTCAGGGGTGTTATAGAGGCAAAATAATATTGTGTTATTTTTGGTTTCTTTGTTTTAATCGCAATAATTAATAATTAATGCATTTCAATTCTATATATTTACAGTAAAAAAAACTTCTAATTATTTAATGAGAGAATACGGCAATAAACTAATTAATTAATAGTATTACAAAAGAAAACCTACAATTGCTTAAATATAGTAAAAACCTATAAGAAAATGAATATTTTTAATGGGAGTACAGGCACGGGAGTATGATAAATTGGTCTTTGTATACACGGAGATGAACATTTTACATGTAAATGAGTGATTGTTTAATATAAACTATATATTTCATGTTTTTATTTAAGAAATACTAATATTCCTTAAGTATAAAACTTAAAATATTAGACACGGGAATAAACTATTTAGTTAAAAAACATATGATTGCTTAAAAAAAAGTAAAAACCTATGAGAAAATAAATTTATTCGTCTTATGTTGAGACTTGAAATTGAGTTTGTCACGGTGTGAATAATATGACTTTATTAATAAAACATATATAAATTAATTATAGATACACATACATATAAATTAATTATACTCATATATAAAATTTCAAATTAATTTAATTTTCCTTAATTTTTATGATAAGTTAAGTCAAATATCTTCTCATATAAAATAGTTGAGTTTTATTTTAGATTATCTATTTTAATATAATTTTTTTTAACAAATCTATTATGATACTCATCTTAAAATAATATAGAATTTACTTCTTTTTTACGGGGACCAGATATTGAAAAGATACGGGGAGATGGAAACGAGAAAAAATATGCTCCATGGTGGAAAAGAGTGAGGTATCACTTTCTACTCTATTTTTGTGTTGATGAGTTCCTTACAAAGACTTATTGGGATGGACACGGGAAGAAAATGTCATGTGGTAAAAAACGGGGAGTGGAGAATCAATTTCCACTCGGTTGTGCCCCTTTAACATTTTTAAACCTATATTATTTTTATACTTAAATAAATTACTTAAAATGAATCTCACAAAAGATTGAAAAATAACAAAAATCAAAATAGAGTAAGAATTCAAAATCTTCTCTGACACGAGATAACTTAATTTGATATATATTACACTTATTCATAAAGAAATTCGATTCATATTTTTACAATAATTTATATTTAAAAAAAAAAAAACTTAATTTTTCATTCAATAATTTAAAATAAACAAATAAATAATTAATTTTTTTTTAAAAAAATTATCCCGTGCTTAGCACGGGTCAGTTATGCTACTTTTACTAATATTTTGCAGCTTCTGACAATTGGCCTTAATATTTTGCAGCAATATTGCATTTATACCCCCAATTTTACTAATATTACTATCCTATAATTTTTTTTTTGAGGTCTTCCTATTTTGGAGGCCCGCTGCAACAGACTTTGCTGCACCCCTATCTGGGCGGGGCCTGGTTGTATTGCAATATGAGATTTACGTTTTGCACCCCTGTGTGTCTCTTTCATCCCCTGAACTTCCTAAAATACCCTCCTCCCTACGTACACAACGAGTGTGAAAAATGACAAACACACTCGCACCTTATTTTGCTACCTAAATAGCGAATTATGTAGTGTAGGAGTTCGCTGCTTAGGCAGCGAACCTGTCGGCAGTTAAAAATTTATGTCTCCTACGCAGTTAAAAGTTGCTGCCACTTGGCTACACATGATTGGCCATGTGGCTGCTATAAATAATGAGCCAGCCAATGAAAATGCAGCAAGAGTGGGTATATAAGGAACCATCATGTGTGAAAAAAATCCACACTTCTCTTCTTTCTTCCTCTGTAACCTTTCTTACCCATATATTTTTTTTTTTGTTTTTTTTTTTAATTTATTTATAATTTTAGTTATATTCGTGTAAATGGCCGCATAGTCTTTCGTCGATTAGTCATAATTTTTCTACCAGTGTTGTTTTGTCAACATGATTGGAAGAATTATGTTAGTCGACGAGGGACTTTTTGTGTCTTAATTGAAAGAATTATGATTAGTCGAAAGAGGATATATAAATGGTGGACTTTCCACTTATAAAATTAGAATGTAATAACATTCTAATTTTTTTGGGTCGTACTACCTAAATTTTGAAATGGGTCCGGTGGATATCAAGTGGTCCATCAGTTCATTCCATCTTGCCCATTTTTATTATTTTAATTTTCGTGTAATTTATTTTGTTGTGTATTTTTATTTTATATTTTTGAATTGCTACCTTGGTGATCTTTCAATGTAATAGGTTTAGAATGTTGTTGTAGTTTTTTTTTGTGTTGTGTATTTTTTTTTGTTGATCGACCTAAGTTTTGGTGCGGTCCGATTTTATATTTTAATCTTGAAGGTTTTTTGGAAGAATTATGATTAGTCGAGACCGGTTCTACGTTGTTGGTACTTTAGCCGACACAAATGGGGCTATCCTACAGTGCTCACAAGGACTGCGGGGGTGATAATTGAAAAACAAGGTCTGGTCAAGTTCAAACCGGTAGAAATTAGCAGTTGAATAGTTTATAAAGTGTATTATTTATTTGGAAATGATAATGTTGGTTGAATTATTAAATCTGATGTAATTTTTTTGTCGAATGATCAATGAAAAATTTCACATTCAATCGTTTTCTCACAAATTTAATTTTCCAGCCTCTACCTTTTTGGTTGACAGAGTAATTCGCTACTTAGGCAAGGAACAACATGCATCGTTCGCTGCCTATGAAATGAACGATGTAATTGTTCGCAGCCTATAAAGTGAACTCTATGGCAGTTCGCTGCCTAAAGGTCGAACTATAGCAGAATCAAAACATATTTAGAAGTAATGTCATGTGCAGCACGCAATTCACGCGTTTTACCGAAACTGTTTTGGGTTTACACTAAAAAAGTACGTTGTATTCATAATTAACAAATAAAATGGACACAAAACATGATATTGTAATAATCCAAACATCATCCATAAACAATATCCAGTACAAAACATGATGTTATAATAATCCAAACAAAGAAACATAATTCGAACAACAAAAAAATTTAATGCCTAAAATAGTTTTGATGGCACGATAGACTAAAAAAATTAAATTCTTGCAAAAAAAAAAAAAGATAAAATGTTAATAGCTACTGAATCATTGACCAATTTTACACCCAATTCATAGTCCACACATCTCCTCATGTAAGGAAAAGCTTTACCAACATCATCATCTATAGGTTTCTCCATGCAATCAAGTTTAGGAGGTATATGATAATTGATAACAAAGCTCCATAGAGACATCTTGCACACATAGCGAATCTGGGAGGTCGTTGTCTTGTATTTTGTAAAGAACCCATGGCTTTAGGCATCCCAAACTCTGAGCGACATACCCAAAAGTTGATAGAGAGCTAGTTACCAAAACATCACATAAACTTAAAAAATACATTTCTATCAACGCTTTCTTGTTGTGCAAGTTATCACCAAACTTTTGATGCTCATCATGAGTTGGCTGATAAACCCCTATGATTTCCCCTGTAACACTTGGTTTATTCAAATACATCGTTCTAAGGTTCTCACCATACTCTTGATATAAAGATGCTACCAGAACTGACTTCAAAGTTTGATGTTTCCATGAGGAGTCTTTTGAATCGTTTGCGACAGGACAAAATTGGGTAGTATCTTATTTTTTTGGGCGCAGGCCAAAACTTGATTCATGATTGTTTGGTGTGAAGTGCGGTCGGGATGAAATACTTTTACTTGGATTCCAATCTTCTCATCTGCCTTGGCAAAATTTGCTTGATGGAACCTTTTGATTGGTCCCTATACATCATTTGAAGGGAAAAATAAGTAGCGTCCCAAGTGGTGAAAAACAGTTTCTTTGTTTGGGAACATTTTTCTAAGCTCTTGACCGAAGGATGGACCCATAAAAAGAGAAGGTACAAAGTATTGATCTGATCTTAAAATCAAGATTGGAACTTTATGTAGAAGATGTTGGCTATGATCACAAGAGAAAAACATTTCATGTTCATCATCTGTGTGTTCTATCTTGAGATGCATAACCAACGGTAATAATAATGCCTTTGAATTGTCTTCCCTATCCCTTTTCATCACGCTTTCATATGTTTCAAAATCTTTTTTTCCGTTGTCATCAGTGCTAAAAGGAAATTCTTTACCATTAGGCAATAACCATGATGAGTTGAGGAATGGTTCACAAAATAAGCCAACCATGTCATCAGGAAACTTCACTAGTAGGACGCGGTCAGTGAGGATTGCATAAAGGAATGTCGCAGCTATGCTAACCATTCTGTTCCCTAAGCCATTAACATATGTCCATACTATGTACTTACATGA
The DNA here is from genome assembly GCA_954870985.1 of Trifolium fragiferum. NCBI lineage: Eukaryota > Viridiplantae > Streptophyta > Magnoliopsida > Fabales > Fabaceae > Trifolium > Trifolium fragiferum. The sequence continues at coordinate 85,258,974 of OX940789.1, read as the reverse complement.
TCCAGTAGTAACATTGGATTTGAATCTATTAAGATTTACCATGGTTCTCTTGTAAGCATTAGTATGAGGTCCACATCTTCTGTGAAGATCTTCATAATTGCGAAGTTTGGATATGAGATACGGAGAAGGTTTATAAGGTGATACTTTGCTGAATAAGTAGGATTCATATCTACTTAAGCATGATCCTTTACCAAATCCAGAAGGTATAAGCCCGTCAAGGAATTTATCAGCATGAATTTTAGTTGATGAGGGGGTACTTTTTTTTTTTGAAACTGCTAAACTTTATTAAGAGGGTGATCAAGCATAAGACATGCAAGAAAATACCAAAAGATAGTACATAAAAGGGAAAAACAACACATCAACAGGCCCTCCAAACAGAGCAGGACCAAAAGCTACAACAGAAAAAACAAAATAACGACAGCCCCAGATTAACAACTAACGCAACATACAAAGACGGGGTTCCGCTCGCCATTCGTACCACAAACAAGGGGCTGCCTTCGAACGACTGAGCCACCACTTCCAAGACATAATCTTGATTGCTGTTAAGAATATAGTTAATTAGTTAGTTAGTTAGAGTTTCAATTAATTTGTTAAGTTGGTTATTAGGTAGTTAGTTAGTTAAGTCTCAAAATAACTCTATATAAAAGCACCAATTGTACTCTTTTTCATTATCTTTTATCAAAATGAATCCTTATGATTTATATTCTCTTGATGATTTTCTCAAGTTTTCTCCACTTTCTCCAAACCATGGAAATTCTAACCGTATCATCACCTCGGTTACGATCTCCGAGAATACGTTCCGCTTCCGCCATTGTTCCGTACCGAAGGATTCTTCCATTGCTTATCACAAAGAAGTTTACACTGTACTTATTGATCCTCCTTCTTTTCTCATGGTTCATTCCATTGTTTGTCACTTGTGGAAGAAATCAAAGATTGAGAAGAAATTTTTGCCACTTCCACCACTTCCAAAATCACAGTCAGCATCGATTGATTCTCAAAAACTTTTGCTTGATTCAATTTCAAAGGCTAAGGGGGGGATTTCACCATCAACTACCTCTGTTCTTGAATCATCCACAGCATATGATCCCTTCAATTTCATGTTTGGTAATTTTCATCACTCAATTCTTGATTTCAAACCTTTGATTCCATTAACCATTCCAGAAATTGATGGCTCTACCATCAAGATTGGGGAAATAATTTGTATCCTCAAATCTGAAGTTTCGCGATTCAAAGCTACACAAGAATACACGAAATCGAAGAATCTTGAATCTGAATTTGTTGTTTCTAAATCAGCCAAGCAATCGAATATTCTCATCACAAATATGGTTTTGTCGTGCTATGTATCTGTTTGCAACACTGCTTCCATCGATCGACATGAGCAACAAGTAGTTAGTGTCGTTTCTATGGATATTTACGGAGCAAGTTATGCATTCGGCGTCGTTTTTGATCCCGGTGGAGTCACCGAACTCATCTCAGTCGCAAAGTTTAGTGGTACGATAACCTTAACATTTTCTACGTCGCTAATTTTTCGTTTGGTCATCGTGTTCGATGCTGAATTTTCCGGTGAATTCAAGGTCACTGTTTTCGATCCCGGTGGCATTCAATTAACCTCTGTTTTTGGTGAACTATTGATTTGATGCACTCAGCACATAAGGTGTTTGTGTTAAGTCCTAGCTGATATTGTTCTGTTTTGGAATTGATGAGTATTTGGAATTTATCGAGATTCAATCATTTTAGAATTGTTATAGCTTGATTCCTTTTTTCTGCATATAAGAAGCAAGATGTTGATGCCTTTTCTATAATGGTGAGTTTTGTATTGCAAACTCATACTAAGAACTCTCATACTATGAGTTTGTGGGAGGTTATTTGAATATATGCAATGCATCATATCTGAGTTGTTTTACTGCAAGCCATGGATTATGCGAGTCTGCATTTAGGGACACATATTACACAGCTGAAAGACTAATTGGAACATATATGTGCACACCATTGAAGTATCAGGAGGTTCTGATAATTGAAAGGAGAGGTGTGAGAGTGTGGAGCACAAGATGATGATGGTAAGAGAATAGTTGCATGTGATATTTGTGAGGTATGACAACATAGAAGATGTTGTGGATTAGATGGTTCTGTTCTAAAACAATGTCTTCTGAATTGTGCTGATACTTTTCTGCTGCTTCCTTTACTGATTTTTACTAAATGAATATTGATCTGATAGAGGCTTAATTCAATGGAAGAAGTGAATTGAACTACTACATACTGTTCTCTAAATATTGATGTCATAGAGGCCTAATTCAATGGGTTTGTGTTGATTTACTGGAAGCTTATAATGCTGCTGATTGTTCAAAGACTGTGTTTTGAAAACTCGTAGCAGCTGACTGACAAATAGATATCACTGTACAATCTGACTTGTGTTGCCAAATTGAATTTTGGAGTATCATTCTATGCTTCTTAATGCTTGGAATTTCCTTCAGTTGGAATTTCCTTCTGTTGAAGTTCCTTACTATTGATTTGGTTCTGCAACTATTTTATCTTTGAAGTTTGGAGAATTTCATGTGTGGACATCGGTTGTACAACTTCCATGGTGGTATGATCTTTGCCTTAGCTTTTGTTTCAATGTTCACTTGTTGCAAATTTGGAAGGTCACTTGCTGCAGATTCTAGAAGGAGATGTCTAACTAGTTGTACAGTTTTATGTTAGTCCTTAGTATTCAATGTTTTGTTATCTTTGTTGTTTGGATTTAGTATTGTAATTCAAACTCAAATTGGACAAATATCCAATGTTGAGTTTGAGGGAGGATGTTAAGAATATAGTTAATTAGTTAGTTAGTTAGAGTTTCAATTAATTTGTTAAGTTGGTTATTAGGTAGTTAGTTAGTTAAGTCTCAAAATAGCTCTATATAAGAGCACCAATTGTACTCTTTTCCATTATCTTTTATCAAAATGAATCCTTATGATTTCTATTCTCTTGATGATTTTCTCAAGTTTTCTCCACTTTCTCCAAACCATGGAAATTCTAACAATTGCCTCGACTAATTCTGCAACCGTCCCACTGCCATTGTCAAAAAGCACAGTGTTTCGATAGCGCCAAAGTGTCCAAACCACAGCAGAAAAGATCATGCACATACCAGGTCTGATCTTCTTACCCCCCACCTCCAACAAGTAGTGAATCAGGGAAAAAAGGTTATGGGGCAAACAGAAAGGAACGTCCAGCCAAAACAGAATTTCCATCCACATCAATAAAGCAATTTCACAGTAGATAAACATGTGAACCTCGGATTCCTTCTCCTCTCCACAAAGGACGCAAGACACATCACCATTTGGCTCAATAATCCGTCTAGAAATTAAATTGTTCCGAGTTGGAATTCGACCATGGAGGAGTTGCCACACAAAACCACTTACTTTAGAAGGAGCATAGCTTTTCCAAATCCCAGTAAAAACAGTTTCGTGCCACTGCATTACCTCAACATCCGGAATCAACAAATTAGAAACAAGCCGGTAAGTTGATTTCACCGTAAAGTCTGCCCCCCTTTCCGGAGCCCAACCCCAATGATCCTCCACATTTAACGAAAGTGTTATCGGATTAATAATCTCCAACAACTCATTTAACAACACTTTTTCCCACTCAAAAAGCCTCCGCCTCCAAGTGAGATTCCACCCGTTGATCCTGCAGATTTGGACATGTTAAATATTTTAATAAGTTGCAAAGTAAAACAGCTATTATATTGAAGTTTACAACATAATAAGCTATAGAAATCAAATGGATATTACCTGTATTTGACTCTGTAGAATTTTTGGTTTCCAACTCATTATTTGTAATGTTTTGTGTTATTATTCCTCTCAATGGCAAACATTGTGTTGTCAAATTTTGACCTCTTCCATTTATTACAATATTATTATCTCTTGAAAACAACTCAAAATGACCAAAGTTTGAGGTGAGTGTTAATATGAGTATAGAGAAAGATATGAGAAAGATGAACAAGGAAGCTCTTCTGATCCCATTAGAACTCAACTCCAACCATGCCATCATGATGATGATGGCTTCAATGACTTGTAATTAGCAACCACCAGACCCTTCAATACCAAGATGATATATTAGAAATAACAACATCTATTAGAAACTTGAAATTTAATTTATATATTCTTAATACATAGTGGTTAAAGAAATGTTCTTGACTTTATTTGAAAGCAATGCAACAAAGTGATAGTAATGTCAAAAGAATCAAATCAAAAGACAAAAAGAAAGTGATCAAGACACGAAATCGCTCTTGTCTATTTGATAGTGTATTATAATGCAAAAAGCTACATTAAACTAGTAGTAAACATAAATTAAAATAATAATATAATAATAACAAAAGCCATAAATTAGCTTCTCAATATTTTTTTTAAGACAGAATTCACTTGTACAAGACAAATTCACGTGTACAACTGCATTAAAGTTGAAAATATACTATACGCATTTTTTATTGATTTGTCCAAATTCACCAAAAAGATAGTGAATTCAGACAAATCATATATTTTTAAAAAACCGAACATGAAATAAAATCTTCAATCTTCACCAAAAAGATAGTGAATTCAGACAAACCATAAATTAGCTTCTCAATATTTTTTTTAAGGCAGAATTCACTTGTACAAGACAAATTCACGTGTACAACTGCATTAAAGTTGAAAATGTACTATACACATTTTTTATTGATTTGTCCAAATTCACCAAAAAGATAGTGAATTCAGACAAACCATATATTTTTAAAAAACCGAACATGAAATAAAATCTTCAACAACTTGAATTCAAAGTTGAGAGCAAGACCACTACATACCTGGAGAAGATTATGTGCTGCAATCAGTCCTCCTAAATAAAATTTTGCGAGCCACCTTCTTTTTATATGTTAAAAAAGGTCGGGATCAAATGACACCAACTAGTTTGACACCAAATGTTACACCGCTCACTAATGCTTTAACGAATTCAAATTTTACAAAATTCACCGTTGAATAGGAAAATTATATCATATAGATCATTTATGTTAAGTTTTATAAAAATGTAAAATCATTTGATATGCAATTGAGACTTGTCAATATTAACGGTATTCAATAAAAACGCATAAACAGTTAATCTTGACGAGTCTCAATAACGTATTAAATGATTTTCAATTTTTATAAAATTTAACATAGATCATCTATATGATATAATCTTTCAATCCAACGATGAATTTTGTAAAATTTGAATTCGTTAAAACTTTATTGAGCGGTATAACATTTGATGTAAAATTAATTGATGTCATTTAATCCCGACTCATTAAAAAATAAGTACATACTGTAATAAAAAAAATCAAGTATATATTGATTGGCATACTCTTTTCATATATTTGTTTTTGGAATACTTTTACATATATATATATATATATTTAATGAAAATCAAATATGATCCTATATGCAGATTTGCTATGACAAAATATTATTTTCCCAATGTTTTAAATGCACTATATTTTATAAGGTGAACACTCCGGTACATATATTATGTGGCGGTGTATCGGTACATTGCTGATATGGATTACTATGATTGGTTTACATAAAAGGAAATTCTTTGATACACATATTATGTGGGGTGTACCGGTGCATTGTAGACATGATTAATAAATGGCAAGTAATAAATGCAGATTTTGTTTCTTTTATTGATTTTCTATTTTAAACGCTACTTTTTAATATTTGCAAATGTATCCTTGGCGTAAATATAACCATCACTAATATTCCACAATAAATCAAAGCGTCAATCAAATCTTTTAAACTAGTTTTTTTTTTTTTTTTTCTCTTTTAACAAGATTCAAATAGTTTTTTTTTTTAGAAAAATATTGTAATTCATAAATTATTATAATGTGAATCCTTACTTTTTTTTACCGTTTGATTAAAATATTCACCCTTATAGCATCAAAAATAAAATATTGTTCGCCCTTATATATCCTTCAAATATTTTAATTATTTTCTTCTTTTTTTTTTTGTACTCTTAAAAAAATTTAATTTTTAAGTTAATAAAATGTATATCCTTATGTATCCTTCAAATTTTTTTTAAATATTATTAGTTTAAAATTTATTTACGATTTAAACATAAATTTATTTTATTGTACATTTTTTTTAAAAATATTTAATATGTGTATATATTTTATCATAATATTGTTAATTTTTAGTGATTCGTAATATTTTATAGAGTTAAATAAGTGTTTTATCTCTGCAAAAGTTCTAAATTTAATTTCTCAACGTCTTAAGTTATTTCATTCGTACTAAATTTTTATGCAGCAATATTAGTCATGTTATTAAGTTGATGTGTATTTATGATTATTTTGCAAATATGTATAGAGCATTATTAGGGGTTGATCTAGAAATTTTGATTTCTTTAGTCACAATTGACATTATTAATTGAGATTTAACTAGGTTTTCTTATGAACTGGTTTCATATTCAATCTAGCGAGTTCATGCTTAACTGTTTGATTGTCGAAATTTGAATTCTTAAGTGTTTCTCATTTCAATTTGGTCAAGTTGAACAGTTAGACTGAGGATATTTGATCTTCTTAAACCATTTCAATCTAGTTGGTTGTGAGTTAACAATAATTTGATAATAACTAGATTGAACCATTAGACTGTTGAAATTCAACTTCTTAAGTGTTTATTATTTCAATTAGGACAAGTAGAGTAGAATGACCGAGATGAATTGATTCTCATAGTCACAATTGAGAAAATTAGTTGATTCTCATAGTCATAATTAATCTAATTAGTTGACGTTGAACTGTTAGATTGTCGACATTTAAACTGTAAAGTGTTTTCTATTTAATTTGGTCAATTTATTTCTTTGGTTCTTATCGGGAGAATTGGTAGAGACTTAGTAATTCGTTTCTGATAACTAGGTTTTTGAGTATGTGCGTCATTCCAATTAACTGGTATTGAATTGTTTGAGAGAAAATTTGGTTTCCTCTATCACAACTGGGAAAACTATTGTTTTGAGAAATCACGATCGGTAGAATTAGTTGAGACTTAATTGTCCTTTCAAAAGAATTAAGATTCTTAATTAAAAAGTTCAATTACCATTAGATTATCAGAAATAAGTTAATTGTTTGAGATAAGTATAAGCTAAAAAAAATAGAATTTGGTTCGTGAAGGATTATTCAGTAACTGTTAGTTCAATTAGTTGATATTTAATCATTATTTACTTGCATAAGTTATTTTTTATAAGTTCAAAAATAAGTTAATCCAAACATGCCCTTAAAAGATCATTGTGTAAAGATTATAAATTTATTAAAAAAAAGGTAAAATATAAAAATTAACCCATGAGACTTGTTCGTTATTTACTTGCATAAGTTATTTTTTATAAGTTCAAAAATAAGTTAATCCTAAAAACTCATTTTGTAAATATTAAAAATTTATTAAAAAAAAGGTACAATATAAAAATTTACCCATGAGAGAATTGAACCCATGACCTTTAGCAAAGCATACAACATACCAACAAGACTAGTGATCCTTTTGATAATTGAAATTGTTTGTTATTATTTTATATTAATCTTTTGTTTTATATTGTTAATAAAAAAAAATTGAGCGTAAACTGAATCTTCCCTGGCCTAATTCCGTTGTCGCGCACAATGAGTTGGAAAACACGATCTTTCAACTTGATTTTCTTCAAAAATACTACTCTTCTAAACAAAAATCAACAAGATATTCAACTTCGATTTTCTTCAAAAATACTTCTCTTGAAAACAGAAATCAACAAGATCTTTCTACTTTGATTTTCTTCAAAAATACTACCTCTCTAAATTAAAATTGATAAAATCTTTCGACTGGTACACTTGTCAGAACGTAATAGAAGGGTTATATTTTTGAAGAACATCAAAATCAAAGTAGAAAGATTTTGTTGATTTCTGTTTTCAAGAGAAGTATTTTTGAAGAAAATCGAAGTTGAAGATCTTGTTGATTTTTGTTTAGAAGAGTAGTATTTTTGAAGAAAATCAAGTTGAAAGATCGTGTTTTCCAACTCACTGTGCGCGACAACGGAATTAGGTCAGGGAAGATTCAGTTTACACTTAATTTTTTTTATTAACAATATAAAACAAAAGATTAATATAAAATAATAACAAACAATTTCAATTAACAAAAGGATCACTAGTCTTGTTGGTATGTTTTATGCTTTGCTAAAGGTCATAGGTTTAATTCTCTCATGGGTAAATTTTTATATTTTACCTTTTTTTTAATAAATTTTTAATATTTATAAAATGAGTTTTTAAGGGCAAGAGAAGTATTAACTTAAAATAATCATAAATACACATCAACTTAATAACATGACTAAAATTGCTGCATAAAATTTTAGTACGAATGAAAAACTTAAGAAGATGAGAAATTAAATTTAGTACTTTTGCAGAGATAAAACACTTATTTAACTCTATAAAATGTTACGAATCACTAAAAATTAACAATATTATGATAAAATATATACACATATTATTTTTTTTTAAAAAATGTACAAAAAAATAAACTTATGGTTAAACGATAAATAAATTTTAAACTTTTTAAACTAATAATATTTAAAAAAAATAAATTTGAAGGATACACAACGATACACATTTTATTAACTTGAAAATTAAAATATTTGAAGAGTAAAAAAAAAGAATTAAAATATTTGAAGGATACATTATTTGAATTAAAATAGATTAAAAGATTTGATTGATGCTTTGATTTATTGTGGAAAATTATTGATGATTATATTTATGTCAATGATACATTTGCAAATATTAAAAAGTAACGTTTAAAATATAAAATTAATAAAAGAAACAAATTCTGCATTTATTATTTGCCATTTGTTAACCATGTCAACAATGTACCGGTACACCGCCACATAATATGTGTACCAAAGAATTGCCCATTTTGTAATTTCTAGTTTTGTCAATTTTTTTCCTTTCAAATTTGAAATTTCTCCCCCATAAGTTATTTCATCCGTTTTTTTTAAGTGTTGTTTTCTGTAACACCCAAACCCGTATTTAAGAAAATACTACCTTTATAAAACATTATTCAAATTGCGCAACGGAAAATAAAACTTGATTTATAAAATTGGTGGTTCGTGTATTACAGGCTTCATCAAAACGATTACTAACAAGTTTAATTAGTAAAACATCGTTATACAAAATAATTCTAAAACTCGATACATCCTCTATTAATTAAAATAAAATGATAAAGACTCTATATACATCATAGAAAACCCTATTCCCGTGTCATGATCAGAGCGGAGCTTCACCAACGACTCGGTCACAAACATAACCTGAAGATCTGGAACCCAAATCCATCACATACACAAAACAGAGGGTTAGATAATATAACAAGAAAAGAAACTAAGTGCAAGAACACACTTAACACTTAGGACATATCATGCTTATGTCTAACAATTCAATTCATAAGCATACATTCATCATATGTAATTCATAACACATAATCATACACATACAACACATCACAATAATATTATATCCTCAATCAATTGGCAAAGTATACGCATCATCATCAAATATTCATCAATTATCTCATAATACATTTAATCACTTAAATTAAGGATTACCAATCAATGCCAATTACCAAGTATCATATTTAATCACATATTCCTAATGCAACTAATGTCAATTACATAATGTCATGTCACCCTAGACACAACTATATGCATGTGGTACCCTCATCAAGTTCAGTTTATAGTCATGATAGACTTCTCATCAAGCTCAGTTTATAGTCATGAGAGACTTCTCATCAAGTTCAGTTTAAAGTCCTGATAGACTTCTCATCAAGTTTAGTTTAAAGTCCTGATAGACTTCTCATCAAGTTGACTCATGTATGCATGAATGATCACATACCACATCATGATGATAACCCCACACAACTACATATGAATAAAAGGACGCTCCTCCTAATATTCCTCATCAAATATGTATGAAACTCATCATGGTATCATCACTAAGGTATACATTCAAGCACACATATCACAAAGTAATTCATTCATCTCAACTCAATTAGACATACAATTATTATTATCAATCACTAAATAATAATCTTCACCATCATCAATCATCATTTATCAAGTCATATATGTATATACATAATCGTATTATCATCATCACTAATCATCCACATTTATCTATCATCATCATAAACATAGGTCATCATAAATCATCATCTTAATTCATTTAGAATCCAAACATAACATATTATTAATTAATCTCTAATCACCACATATCATTAGTTAATCAACATGATCATTAACTAAGTCTTGCACCTCATAAATCATCACACATATCATATACATACATAAGGTTCATCTGATACTTCAAGTCAACAATTACTAAACCAATCATTCAACCTTAAGCATATTATTCACATGTCCTCAAGATATAACCAATCTAATCCTATGATATTTCATAAGATCATAATCTAATCATTTTATAAGCATGCAAATCATTACTAATTATTATCACTTATTCGCACACGAACATACACTTTAATTCATCATCTATTCGTCGACATGTACATATTTAATAACAGTCTCAAACACTACCAAATAGCCTTCCTAATTAAAGTACTCTTCGATAGCTAACCATAGAAACAAACGGCGTCGAAAACGGATTATAAACGACTCCGGAATCATCAAAACAAGCAAGAGTGCGCGGCTGAAAAATCAGGGGCGCGTGGCACGCAATACCACCCTGTTTGCTATTGTTTTCACGCGTGGCACGCACTAGGGGAGGCGTGGCACGCGTGTGCTTGTGCTGGTACGCGTTTTTCTCAAAAAAATCTCTTTTAACACCCTATAAGCACTTATTTGACCCTATAACTCAGATATAACATACATAAACATGTTCTTACTCAAAAACACTTATTTTGACTCTTAAACAACTCAATAAACAACCTATATCATGGTTTTGAAAACTCTTAAAATCATGAAAATCCATATTTCAACAACAACCCATTTATTGCATCAAAACTTAATCATACAAGTTCATATATTATAACATCATGTTGATGAAAGAATAAAATCATAGAAGTACAACCTAAAACATCATCAAGCATCATTTCATGTCATAAATTATATATTTTCATGTATTAACTCATGAAACTCATTTATCATATAATCAATCAAAATCAAAGTTCAAGTAATCAACTTTATCATGGATTTCATACAACAATCATAAGTAGAAGCATATTATATACATGAATCATTATCAAGCTTCAATGATAAACACCTTCCCAAAACCCTTTTCTTCCCAAAACCCAAAATGAGTGAAGAGAGTTTGGGTGTGGAGTCATAGACAAACTCCCCTCTCTTTGATCACCCAAAATTATATTATCTAAACCTCTTACCTTAGATTGAAGCTTTACATCTCTAAGCTCTACACTTTGACTCCCTTCTACATCTTCAATTCTATCTATGGCTTTTCTTCTTTTTCTCCTCTCCTCTCCATGAGTTCTTCCTTCACTTCTCTACCTCTCTACCTCACTTTCTCTCATTCTATGATAAACAAAACAACACAAAACCTAACCCTCATAAAAATCATTCCTTTATATACCCCTCTCTAGGTTTTAGTAAAATCTCCACATTACCCTTCTTTTCTCTACAATTTCCACTCACAATTTCATTTTCACTCTAACCACCCACTTTCATACTAATTACAAAATTGCCATTAATTCATCTCCAAGATACTCTATCTTTCTAGCTATTGACCAAAATGTCCATCTTATCTCTACACACTCCACTAACTCACACTAGATTACTATATTACCCTTATTTCCACTACAAACTCTTATTCATTATAATTAAGTCCAATACTCATAAAAGCCCACCACTAACAAACATAAAGGTAACCACTAATTAATACATTCAAAATACACCAATTAACATACAAAATTAATTAAATAACATCAATTAATAAAATATAAGAATTGGGGTGTTACATTTTCGAATAAATTTTTTTATTCTTATTTATACTATATTAACTAATATGCAGACGCGAACTGATGCGATCATTTGTCTACTTTTCTCAAATGAATAAAGACCATTGTCGGCTTCAATATAGAAAAAATGAAGCATTATTTTTTTTACTACCGTAAAAAATTTATATTTAAATTACTTTTACTTTAAAATTGAATTATGAATAGTTAGAATTTGATTTGTTGAGATTGATTTAAGGATTTGATTTAAAATTTAATTAGATAAAATTTCATTTTGATTTAAAATTTACTTAGAATTGAATTCAATTATTTGATTAAGTAAAGAAAAATAAAATTTAAATTAATGAGTTTATAATATTTGTATGGCCTTTTTTAATTTAGAGTACGTTTGTATTCGGCTTATTTTTTAATATAACTTATGTAAATAAATAAGTTTTTTAGTTAATTTATAAGTTTTTACTAACAAAAATTGCAGTTTCTAAATCGATTGTTATAGTAAATAAAATATTTCTACCACTAAATCGGTTTCTAAAATCAATCTTTCTAATAGTGAAAATTTATTTATCTTAATCTTAATCTTAATCTTATCTTAATCTTAATCTTAATCTTATCTTAATTATAATAAAAGTAAGGTTTAGCAACTACTTAACCCTAATTTTTTCCCCTCCTAATCACTTTCTTAATTACCACTCCAACAACTTATTTATGACCTCCTTATTTCTCTCACCAAATTTGCAAATACTATGCACACATTTTTCTATGTTATTTTTTTTGTTTCTTTGTATTTATGACCTACTTATTTCTCTCACTAAATTTAAAAACATTATGCACACGTTTTTATATGTTATTATTTTTTATTTTTGTTTCTTTGTATAAAGCAACATAAAGTTTTAATGCTATATTTATATTGTATAGAGCAACCCCATCCACGAAATTAGGTCAGAATATGTACAAATAATTTGATTTTGTTTAGAGTTTTCATTGGTTTATGCAGTCTACTATGGCGTGGGGTTGCTTCAATTATTCGCATGTAATTCACAATCTATTGTAATATATGCGGTTGTTTTCTTTCTCATCCCAATCACAGCCGTATAAAAATATCAGTGTACATCTTCAAAGTCTTGACTTCAGAAAAATATTGTAGTCTGATACTTTAAAAGACCTGTGCGACTCACAGACTACATGGGTTGGATATTTATATTTGACAATTTGAGCAAGACTTTATTTTGACTTATATTTATATTTAGATTTCATTTTGTATTTTTATATGCAATTTTAATTATAAAAATTTAAGTCATATATTTATCATACAATCAAATTCGTACAACGCACGGGTTAAAATCTAGTTATAATAAAAGTAAGATTTTGTTTTATGTTAACCCTAATTTGTATAATAAGTGAATACACTCTCCCAAATCAATAATTTAAAAAAAAAAATTAGCCTAAAGTGCACTTGAGAGAGGATTGTTCACCAACAATGTGTTAGTAATGCCTATATTTGAAAACGAGTGCTAGGACCACCGTTTTCTTCACTTTTCACTCTCTTCATCTCCAAAAGCTGCCGTCATCTCCGCGCTGCACTCAACTCTACCGGAGTTGAAAGGTACGCATTATTTATCATATATCTGTTTATGCTCATGTAAATTTTTTTTGAAGAAAGTTGGAAAACGTACGAAACCCTTCTCTTCCAAATAGAAACTCAGAAACCCATTTTTTTCCCAAATCAAAAACTCTAAATCGCTATAAACTCACTCTCATGGTCATCCAATTCGGGTGGGATGGGCGATTCAAAAAAAACGAAGGAGGAAAACAAAAGAGGAAAACGATAACCACCTTGTTGTTGGAAAAGCACAGTTTCAATCATCAATCACGGCAATCGATTTGGGGTTTTAGGGTTTGTCCGTTTTGATTTGGTTTCTAGTTTCTGCCTTTATGGTTTCTGGGTTTCTGCCTTTATGATTTCTTTAATTTTTTGTTTAATTTTTTTTGGTACATAGAAGGATTGGCAAATTAAATATAAGAAATTCTCACAGAGAACGGGGTTCGAACCCCGGGCATGACGTCCATGTCTTGCAATTTTTATTTGTTTAATTTTTATTAAAAAACAAAAACGATGGATTTGGATTTATTTGTTAAATAAAAAAAAAATTGACGTTTTTTTTAGCAATAATAAAACATAAAGTACCAAACTGTTACAAACTCAAAACTTAAAGGACTATAGGATCAATTTTGCCTACTTTGTTTGTGTTTATGTATGTAAGAAGTAAAAAACATCAGAGAATGCTTGCTTCTCTCAAAGAAGCATGCTTTGTTTGTGAAGTTGTCATATGCAAGTGTTGATTTAAATTACAATTTTACTGAAATTGCGCTAGAGAATGTATTTGTGAAGAACACTAGGTGTAAATTTGCTTGTGCAGGTTGTCAATATTGATTTAAATTTGCCTGCCTATAATTTTGTTTATTCTCTTTGTTGTGTAAATTTTTTTAAATGCATAGGAACATAGGAATATATGAATATCGAATTCAAGGACGATAATGCAATTTTCTCCAATTTAACTTATTGCTTCTTATGGTTTAGGATTTTGAAAAGCAAAAATGGATCTCCGAAAACCAATAAGGCGCCAAACAGATGTTGCCCTCAACATCGCAAAGCATTTATTCTCAAAAGAAGAATATCAAGAGAAAAACTTTGTCTTTTCACCCTTCTCTCTCTATTCTCTTCTTAGCCTCATGGCTGCTGGTTCACAAGGCTCTACACGCGACGAGCTTCTTTCTTTCCTCCGATCTCACTCCAGCGACCATCTCAACACTTTCTGCTCTCAGCTCGTCTCTGCAGTCCTCTCCGACGCTGCTCCTTCACTTCGCATGTCTTATGTCAATGGAGTGTGGGCTGATAAATCGGTTCCCCTTTCCCGTTCTTTTAAACAACTTGCGGCCACTCATTACAAGGCCACTCTGACTTCACTTGATTTTACCAAGGTACTTTGTCAGGAACATCTTAATTTTTTTAAAATTTGAAAGTCCATCCAACAAACCTTTGTTAAAATGTTTATGAAAAAAATTAATTTATTTTGATATGTGGTTTGAAAGGTTGATCAAGTGTGCCATGAAGTGAATTCATGGGTTGAAAGAGAGACGCGTGGCCTTATCTTAGAGGTTTGTCCTTCCAACGCAATAACCAATTCAACCGGCCTTGTCTATGCAAATGCACTCCACTTCAAGGGTGCATGGAAACGCAAGTTTGATCCTTTAAGTACGTTCCATTGTGATTTTCACCTCCTTAATGGTACCTCAGTCAATGTTCCTTTCATGAGCAGCAAGAAGGAGACACAGTTTATTAGTGTTTTTGATGATTTCAAAGTCCTCCGTCTTTCTTATAAACAAGGTAGTGATAAAAAGTGTCAGTTCTCCATGTACATTTTTCTTCCAGATGCAAAAGACGGACTGCCAGCTTTAATTGAAAAGCTGGCATCAGAATCTAGTTCTTTGAAAGACAAGCTTCCTCGGAAAAAAGTGCGAGTACTTAATTTCGGTATTCCAAAATTCAATATTTCTTCTACATTTGAAGCTTCTAATGTGTTGAAGGAGCTGGGAGTGGTTTCACCTTTCTCTCGGGATGCGGATTTTACGAAGATGTTGGACTCTGCTTCAAATGAAGTATATGTTGAAAGCATGTTTCACAAAGCTTCCATTGAGGTTAATGAAGAAGGCACTGAAGCTACAGCGATTAATATAATATTCATGAAAAAGTTGTGTCGAGCCCGTCGTACTGGTATAAAGTTCGTAGCTGACCACCCTTTCCTCTACTTGATTAGAGAAGATTTGACAGGAACAATCCTCTTTATGGGGCAGGTGCTCCATCCTGATGGAGCAGACTCGTCAGCGAAAGCCAAGTCAGCAATGGTTAGTAATTTATATATCTTATTGTATTTTGTGATTAGGATTGTTCTTGTTGTCCTTTTGAATATTGATTACAACCATATGGGGAAGTTAGAATTCTTTTCACTTGGGATGTGCATTATATAATAGACTAGGTCCTTCATAGGCATAATATTTGTTACTTGAATTGTCAGCAATTCAGGCTAATGATGTGTGGGGTTTGAGAATAGTTTAAGCATTTGAGTTACTCTTTTCAATAAATTCATTTTGCTATATTTTAAGCATTTGAGTTACTACAAGTATACATTCATTTTGCCATATTTTAAGCATTTGAGTTACTCTTTTCAATAAATGGTTTAGGACGATTTTGTAAGAGCATACCATGCCCGTTGTGCTGCCGTTGTTAAGGATTTGAAAAAATCTCGTGATTTTAATTCGGAGGCGGATGGAGAGAAGGAAGGTGAAAGTGATGACTCGTACTTGTGTGATGAAATGGTTAGTAATTTCAATTTTCAATATCTGATTGTGTTTTGTGATTAGGATCGTTTTTGTTGTCCTAATAAATATTGATGCCAACCATATTGGGGAAGTTGCAATACTTTTCACTTGGGATGTGCATTACATAATAGACTAGGTCCTTCATTGGAATAGTATTTGTTATTTGAATTTTTAGCAATTCAGTCTTCGGACGTGTGGGGTTTGAGAATCAATAAAATACAATTGAGTTTGAAGTTTCCGCTAAAAGAACTCAACGATATGTCTTACATTACATAATTCCTTCTTTAAGTGAGATTGAAAATAAAGAAAGTTGACATACAATTTTAGTCACACACTTGTTGTGCATGTACTACAAGTATACTGTCATTTTGCTATTGTTATGTTTTAAGCATTTGAGTTACTCTTTTCCAAAAAATGTTTTAGCGCAATTTTGTAGATGAATATCTTGCCCGTCCTTTTGGCTATGTTGAGGAGGTGAATGGAGAGGAGGAAGATGCCGCAGCCGATGATGATAAGCATGTGGTTCCGCCAAAGAAGAGGTCAAGTAAAAAGGTTCCGCCAAAGAGGAAGAGGTCAAGTAAGCTCTCTTAGGCTTTGTTTGGCAGAGGAGAAATAGGAGAGAAAAAGAGAAGAGAGAAAAAAAGCACGAAAATCAATGCATGAACTTAGTCTAAGTTCATGCATTGATTTTCGTGCTTTTTTTCTCTCCTCTTTTTCTTTCCTATTTCTTCTCTGCCAAACAAAGGCTTAGTGTTAGAGTTGGGTCCGTTATTTGCTTGAGGACTTAACCGTCAATAATTCTCCCTCTGTCCTTTAATTCGAACACATTTCAGAGAAAGCACTCATTTATTATTATTATTATTATTATTATTATTATTATTATTATTATTATTTTGTTTCTAACATTATTAGGTTTGCTAGTTTTGTCTTGTGTATGCATGTTAAACATGTGATGTGAACATGGCTTCAAACCAAGTTGTTGCAGCATCCTCCTTGCAATTTAGTATATTTTTTTTGTGAATTTCATTTTTTTGTTTACTTTTTTGTTTGTTATGATCTTCCATTGAATAAGAATATCTATTAGTTTTTTAAATAATCATTGAATTTAAAATTTTATTAAAAATCTCTTATTTTTTGATAATATTAAAAATCTCTTTTTAAAAGGCAAAGAAGATTTGTAGAATATTCTAATATAATTTTTCTTCCGATAAAAAGATCGCTATATTAAATATGTATTAATTTTTTACCATGCACAAGTGATCTCTCACTAAAAATAAAACTTCAAGTACCACAAATATAAATCGAGACATTTTAAAATTTTAATCTCTAGCTAAGCTCTTACCTAAAAATTGTGTAATGTTTTAATCCATCCTATCAGTCTATTGTGTCACCACATTAGATACATGTCACGTCACTAAATTAAATTACTATAACATGATCTCCGACATCCGTAAAATAAATAAAAATAATGTGATTTAAATCCTAGATTGTGTCTTCTTCGTGAAATTCACGGGATTATTTTATTTTTAATATTATTGAAATGTTTATTTTAAAATATTATTTGAGATTTTTTTTTTTAATTTTATGATTAATGGAAGATAATTTTTGCCGTCTTCATCCCTAAGGCTATCTAGGAACTCTATAAATATAAAATAATTATAAATTCTATTATATTTCAAATAAATGTATGTAAATCTATTTTGACTATTGATTCTATTTTCAAATGAAAATATGTTTTGGTTTTTCATGTCCTTGGAGATTTTTTGGGAGCATGACTTTCCATAAAATTAAAATATACCATGCGTAACAGTTCAGGTTTCTTCTCTTATATAGTGCACAACCCGACACTGTACCTCATGATCTTCTCTACTCCCCCTCTCTATAGAGTTTTTGACTTACGTGAAAATCGACCATGTCCCTTGAGATTCAAGTACATGTTCAATCAATTCCCCTGTGTATTCACATTGATGAATTAACATCCTTAAAAAGGTTGAAAGAAGGTTTATCGAAAGTTTAAAATTGAAATTATAAAAAAATTCCAATTATATTTTTGGATTTCATCAGTTTGAAGTAATTCTAATGCAAGTGCGTTGAACATAAAATGAGGATAATTTCCGCAGTCAGAATACAAATATTAATTAGTCAAAATTTATGTATCGTTCCAATATTTGAGGACATTCAATAAATGTGCGGTAAAAAGTGCATCATGTTTCCCATTCTACAACACTAAAAGATTCTCTCTATTCTCAATTTTTTTTAATAATGCGATGGGAAGTGCGTCTCGTTTCCCATTCTACGCCACTGAGAGATTCTCTCAAACTTTTTTAATAGTGTCATGGAAAGTACACCTCGCTTCCCATTTTATACCACCGAAAGATTTTCTTTCTATTTATATCTCTCATTCGTCTCCATTTCAGGTATCTATAGGCTCCATCAACGACAAAAATAGTTGTTGATTCTATATTATTGTTTAATGAATATCAAACTATTTTAATCTTGCTCATTTTCTCAAACTTTTATTGTCAAAAGAAACAATCTCCACACATAGCGTCAAATGGGAAAATGTAAGGATCTCCACTCACATGGGTAAATTAACATCTCTAAGAAGGTTCGAATGAATGTTTATGGAAATTTAAATATTTGAAATGTAAAAATATTTAATATTCTCATAGGTTATATAAACAATTAAAGTTATAATATAGACAATGACATTATAATTAATATTTCTTTATAATCCAAAAAATTATAAATCTTGATTGTTTATTAAGAAGTTACTTTATTTTAGAGATAGAAATTTATTTTAAATTTTACAGAGATATCATACCCGTTATAGGACTCTATAGAGACTTATCAACAAAGTAATAGTTGTTAATTCTATATTAAACTTTTAATAAATATCAAAATACTTTGATCTCATTCATATTCTCAAAAAAAAATAAAAAAAAAATTGTCACCATATCATAGAGAAACAATTTTCATTTTATGATCTTTTGGTTACAAATATGTGCAATATAATTATTTTTTTTCTTTTTCAATAAAGCGCAATCTAATTATATAAGATATGAAATATGATTTTAATTTTTCTTCATCAGTTTATACTAAAATTCTCGAGCTCAACTCTCGGTACCATCTATAGAAACTTTTTATTGTGCTGGATAAAATTTTGAATCAGTTATCCCCATAAAAAAATTAAATATGATTTAAATTTATTTTAAAACAAATTAACATAGAAATGAAACATGTAATTGAATGATTGGATAATAGATACATGTCCAAACAAATTTTAAAATATATATTCACATAGTTTTTATATAAAAAATATATAATATTGATTCGTGAATTAAATAAGTTTGTCTTCATTAAAAATATAATATTTGAATTATAAAAAATATATAATATTAGAAATTCTACAAACAAAAATAATATTAGAGTTTCTGCAATAAAAAAATATTAGAGAAATTCTAATTGAATGAAAAAAACAAATACAATTTTTTTTTTAAAAAGATACAAATAAAAATAGAGGAGCTCTAAATTTAGTTGTATATATCCAAAAAAAAAATAGAAAATTTCTAATTTATTTGTATATATCCAACAATTTGTTTTTAATAATGTGTTTTTTTTAAAACAAAAAAAGATACAAAAATAATACAGAAGCTCTAATTGAAAGCCACCTAAGCAATTTTCTAAAAAACTCTAATTGAATCTCACTTAAACAATTTTTCTTGAGAATGCACGAGAGAGCTCCGTGGGAATCTCGTTATATATATATATACTAGTATGTTAGCCCGTGCCGTGCACGGGATTATTCTCTTTTTAAATATTATTTATGTGTTTATTTTAATATATAGTATTTGAACAATTTAATTAAAAATAGTAAGATAAAATTGATATAGATTTTGCATGATATATATTTAATAATGTTATAGGATAAAGCGAGATGAAGAATATTATTTCGCTTCCCGTTATACACTATTAAGAGATAGATATTTTCTTTCATCTTCATCTTCAGGACTATACAGTGACCCTTTAAATATAAAATAATTATAAACTTCATTATGAAATGAAAATTTAATTAATTTAGGCGATTTTTAATAGTGGAATCGAAACTGTTACGCGTTTCTCATTCTACACCCGTGAGAGATTCTATCTCTCTCTCTCTCTCTCTCTCTCACTATTTCTACGTTTCTCTCACATGATCATATTCATTTTTAATAATATTGATTTGCTTATGTTCTTCATTTTTTTTTTTGAAGGTTGTCTATGTCATTTTATATTATTTTGAATGTTGCCTATATTTTTCTTTCAATTATTTATGAAATTTATTTTATTTAATTTACTTGAGTATGAAAATGCGATATATGTTTAAGAATGTTACAGGGACATAGTAGGATGAGAAATACTCTCTCATTCCCCGTTCAACAACACTATTAGATTATTTCTCCCTCCCTCTCTCTCACGTCTCTATAGGAACTCCATCAACAAAAAATAATTGTAAATTTTATAGTATTTTTCAAATGAATATTAACATACTTTGACCGTGTTTCTATACTCAAACTATTTTTTGTCATTGTACCACAAATAATCAATTTTCATGTGTGAGCGTCAAATGGAAAAATCTATGTATGAATCTTCACTCACATTGATAAATTAGAATCCAGAAAAAGATTTGAACGAATGTTTATGAAAAGCTTAAAATCGAAATTATAAAAAAAAAACTCATTGATTATAAAAAATTAAAATTATATTAATTTATTTTAGGTTTCAATTCCCATAGTTTTTTTCAGTTGGATGTAATATAGTGAAAGTGCGATGTACACATAATATGGAAAACATCCCGTAGTCGGAATTCAAATTTTAATTAGTCAATATATATTTTTAATAGTGTAGTGAGAAGTGTTTTCTGTTTTCCATTATATATCATTGAAAGATTCTTCCTATCTCTCTCTCTATTGTGCTTCCGATATTTCATTTTATACCACCGAGAAATTGTATAGATAGGTAGGTATAGAATATTGGAACAAAACAAATAAATATAACTTTTTCACGTGGGATGTGTATAATGGGGTGCACTATTTTTTTTGGATATGTATATATTGGAACAAAACAGATAAATATAACTTTGTATAAGCTTAGATGTTTTATTTTTATGCGCTAATTTTAGGAAATTTAGTTTGTTTTATTTTTTTGAGGTGATTTTAGGAAATTTAGTTGTACAACTTAGTATAAGCTTATATATATATATATATATATATCCGATTAATAGTATATATCCAACAATTTAATTTTTTAAAAAAATAAGGTTATATATATTCGATTAATAGTATATATCCATCAATTTTATTTTTTAATTTTTTTAATAGTATATAACTGAATGCCACGTAAGCAATATTTTATAAGAATGCACGAGAGAGCTTTATTTTTTAAGAATGCACGAGAGAGCAATATTCTCTTGAGAATGCACGTGAGAGCTCCGTGGGAATCTCGCTTTGTATATAATAAAGATATATATATATATATATATATATATATATATATATATATATATATATATATATATATATATATATATATAAATAGAGACGATTTGTTTATAAAGACCATAGTCTATTTAGTTGGAAGGAAAGAAAGAGAAAGGAAAAAAATTACGCAACCTAATGAATGAACTTGGAGTAAAGTTAGTCCAAGTTCATTCATTGATTTGCGTAATTTTCTTTCTTCCCACTTTCTATCCTTCCAACCAAACGAGCCCTAAAATTTACTCCATCCAACTCGGTTTTTTATTTTTATTTTTTAGTTTTGTCTCAAAGCTTTAATTCTTTTCAGATATTAAGGTACAACTAATGATGTTATACTATTTTTTTAGAGACTCACTTTAGGCGGAGCTTTCGTATATCATCGAATTAGATGTACATCCCATGGGCTCATACTACTAACTTCTAACTTAAACTTAGGTTTTCTCAAGCTTGGGTGTAAGTTTTTTCTATAATTTGTAAGTTTTTTCCTTCTCTTTATTTTTATGTATGAGTTTTATAATTCTAGTTTTTTTTCTTCAGATCTTTATTTTTTTTTATATTGATTTACAACTTATGGTCCAGAAACACCATAGTTAAATTTTTGAAATATGAATCATGAATATTCATAGTCTACGATCCAGAAGCATCGTGGTGAAAATTTTAACATATGAATCCTGAAGATTCATAGCATGATAAAATTTTAAAATATGAATCCTGAAGATTCATGTCTTTATGTATTTGGATGTTTGATATTATTCGAATTTCGTGACCGACACATGTATGGTGAAACATCGATACATCGATCATCCAAAAGAACATAAATATGTTTATTTTATTATCTTATATAGTTCCTGAAGAACATATAAATTTACTCTAGTAACTAGTATTGAGACCCGTGCCAAGCACGGGTAAATACGTTTGTAGATTTATTAACTTATAATATATTTTATATTAAACTGAAAAATTAAAATTTTAATTGCTAATGAAAGATAATAATAAATTACAACTATATAAAATATTTATAATCTTATATAATTTAATAATTAAAATAACCCTATGTGGTAAAATCTAAATGTGAAATTTATGAATAGTGTCCCAGATTTTCTTAAGGAAGATTCCTATAGTTCTTTTTTTTTTTTTATCAAATTAAAAATGCATCATGGTTGTTGTTTCTATTATTCTCCGCTAAAAGAATTATAAAGTTGATGGAAAATAATTTTTCTATGAGATATATGGTAGAGACTTCGGGATTTCGTAAAAAGACTTTGAAGTGGATAATTACAAAATAAAAAATTTGTGTACCAAAATATGAGTCGAAATATAGACTACAATATAAATAACAAAAAACAAAATTTGATTCCTGCATTAATATTTAAGTAGAAATATAGGTTACGATCGATTATTTTTTTTAAATCACATATTAACATATGACTACAAATATAGATCACATAAAAATTATAAAATAAATTGATATTCGTATTAATATATGAGTAAAAATAGAGATCTAAGTAGAAATTATATATAAAAAAAGTCATCCGTATATAAGTTGAAATATATGTTCATGTAGAAATTTTAGAATAAAAAATAGGCTCCTGTATTAATGTATGAATTGAAATATAGGCCGCATAGAATTTTTTTTAAAAAAAATCTTTCATATTGTTATATGAGTAGAAATATAAACAACGGTATAAATTACAAAAGTAAAATGGATCCCATATTAATATATGGAGAAAAAAAAGTTTATGTAGTAGTTAAAAAAATAAGTCCTCATATTAATATGAGTAAAATTATAAATTTCGTAAAAATTTAAAAAAAAATATGGGGGTCTTCATATTTATATATAATAATAGAAATATAAGTTCTCGTAGATTTTTTTTTTTAAATAGTCTTTTGTATTAATATGTGAGTAGAAATATATGTACCCATGGATATTTTTAATAAAAACAGGCCACAATATTGATGTATGAGTAGAAATATAGATTTCATAGAAATAAAAATAATCAGGTCATCATATTAAGATGAGTAGAAATATAAACTACAATATAAATTACAAAAATAAAATAGATCTCGTATTAATGTATGAATATAAATATAGGTTCTCGTTTAAATAAAAAATAATCCTCGTATGAGTAAAATGTAAAAACTATATTAAAAAAGAAACAAAAAGATAGCGCCTCTGTATTAATATATATAAGTACAAAGTACAAATATATTTTCTCGCATAAATTGCGATAAAATATAGGCATCCGTACTAATATATAAATAGAAATATAAATCATGTAAAAATTACAAAAAACAAATAATTTCGTAATTAATTAATATGAGTAGAAATAGATTCTTGCATAAATTTTAAAAAACAATAGTTATCCGTATCAATAGAGCGACTAAACTTAATAAACAGTGGTTTTATGAGTATCACGTGGATTACAATTTTCAAAGTTTAGTTCAATGTGTAATATGATGATGTGTATAACTAAAATATGGATCAAAAGCACACCGCACATTTTTTGTGTTATTTTTATTTTTTCGCATGATAGAGTACAACATATATGAAAAAAAAATCTCGTATAAATTATAAAAAAAATCCCCCTTTATTAATACATGAATATAAATATAGATTACGAAAAAAATTTCAAAAACATAGACCTTGTATTAATATATGAGTATAAATAAGATCTCATATTCATATTAACTATAAATGTAGCCCTCATATAAATTATAATAAAATAACATAAAATAAAATATGCTTTGTATTAATATATGACTAAAATTATAGGTCTCATATTAATATATGAGTACAAATATATGTCTTGTATAAATTAAAAAATAAAATAGTGTCCTTATTAATATGAGTATAAATATAGTCCCCATATAAATTACAAAAAAATAAAATCCCATATTAATAGTAATATATGAGTATAAGGTTCTTGTATACATTACAAAACAAATCCAAAAATAGTTATTTTGCGGGTAAACACCAATTATATAAGCAAAAATGTACCACTTCACAAAACAAAAGTATAAAAATAGTTGTTTTGGTAAAGATCTGAAATTCACATACAATTCACATACAATATTTGTAAAGAGAGCACTTAATTGTCCCCCGATAGATACATGGTCCCGTTCGATTCATGGGGTAATTAGTATGAAAAACATGTACCAACAATAAATAAGTCAAAGTAATAAAATTTTTGGCTCCATTAAGTAGATGGTTAGGGATTCAATTTTTGACTTGTGCATATGAAAAATTACGCTTCCATTTTTTCACACACTCATTGCTCTATAAAATATAAATAGTTAAGAAAGCTATTACAATTATATCTTCCGGTTTATTGTACCATCTTTTTTATTTTATACATTTTTCTTTTGTCTTAATTAAAAATATATATTACAATTTACAGTGTACATATAAATAATAATATTATTAATAATTCACGATTAATATTGTCTAATTTAAACTGCATTGTGTCCAATATAAATAGAGAAAGAGTTGGAGAGTCTATCATCTGATAACCATTCTCCAATCATTATCTACATAAAGAATGTGCAACCCTGATTACAAAATCTCACTTTATAGCGGTCATTGTTCACTTTGTGACACTATAAAAGATATGCCACAAAGTGTTTTTTGAGATTGAAATTGCTATGATAAGTCATCTACCTTAACTTTCTTTACAATTACATTCAAAATCTAGAGAAAAAAAAAACTGACAATAGTAAACGATAAAGATAAAGGAAAAAAGTGAGACTCGAATGAGTTTATCTTCTAGTAACCATTCTTCAATTTTTTACTATTGACAATCCTGACATTGGAACAAACACACTTTAAAAATGTTCCTTAAATAGAGAAAAATTACGTTTGCAATAACAAACAGAGAGCAAAACTACATTCCCACAAAACTAAAACACAAAAGCTAAATTGAATAAAAATAATTTCTTCAAACGAAACACATATTATCAAAACGCAAGTCCCACATAGCACGCCACGAATAGATCAAAATCTACAACTCCGTGAACAAACCATAATATATGGAATTATAATAATAATAATAATAATAATAATAATAATAATAATAATAATAATAATAATAATAATAATAAACGAAAATTGAAATTTTGTTTACCTCTGACCATGATTTTCATCTCCATCCATCTATCGTTTATATAGAAGTTGTGTTGGTTGTAGCACAAGCTTATAAACTTGATTTGATTTTTGAAATTTTCATAATTTTAGGGATTGGTTTGACCACAAAAATTTCCAAAAATATAATGATTGATTTTTATTTAATGTGTGATACAAAATATTTTCATATTTACTGCACCATTTAAAATTTTGAATCAAGATACAAATATACTTTATTCAAATAATCTAATTTAAGTAACTAAATTAAGACTTCTTTGATCAAAAATTAAACCTTCTAACGTAAGCCAATATTATTTTTTAAATCATTTGAATTTATATACATATATAAAATAAATTACAATTTTTTTAGTCAAAAACAGTCATGCAAGAACATGTATTTATAAATTATAATAATATTCATTTATTTATCTCCTAAATATATTTTAACTTTTAATCATTTGACTATATATATATATATATATATATATATATATATATAAAATAATTATTTTTCAGAGAAATATAAACCTTTTTTGTTAAAAAAAATATCTTGCATGAAAAAAAATTGAATTTATAAATTATTTAAAATAATAATATTTTAGATATTTGCGTAAAAAAAGTTAAAATTAGAATTATTTGAATTAGAATTATTTCCTTTTTTAATAGGCGAATTAAATGCAATATCATATGTATTGGTCAAATCTTGTATTATTTTATTAATTCTTTAATTAATTTAGTTATGATTAATTGCTTATGAGTATTTATTGTCAAAACAATGTTAGAAGAGAATTGATATGAGTGTGCCATGTGAACAATAGACTTTGAAAAAATGGTCTCAAATTATATATATTGAGATTCCAGAAGAATTCAATAATATTAGTTCCCGAAGAACTAAGAAATTGAATTTATGAATTCCTGAAGAATTCAACAAATTTAGTTCCTGAAGAACTTAGAAAACTAAACTTTTATCCATTCTGAATTCCAGAAGAATTCAATGGTCTAGTTCCTGAAGAACTTGAAAAAAATCAATTTTTATGAATTTCAGAATAATTCAATATTCTAGTTCCCGAAGAACTTTGAAAAAAATCAATTTTATGAATTCTACAAGTTCCTGAAGAACTTATAAAACTCATTTTTCTCCATCATGAATTCCGAAAGAATTCAGTAATATAGTTCCTGAAGAACTTACGAAGTATCATCATGAATTCTGGAAGAATTTCAATAGTCATGCAACTATGATGGATTGCACAAAGAATTATTTGTACATTATAAATTAATCATATCTAATTTTGTTGAATTACAGAAGAATTCAACATTAAAGCATCCTCAAAGGATTGCTCAAATAGTGATTTTTTTTGTTATTGATAAAGATCAATTTTGATATAGTTCCAGAAGAACTAAAGAAGAAAAAGAGGAAAACCTTAACATTGGAGCATTCTTTGAATATAGTTCCCGAAGAACTAAAGCTTTAATATTTTGGATTGCTCAAAGAATGAAATTTTATATATTATATCATTGTTTTAAAGATTTGAGAGATAGTTCTTGAATAACTAAAAAGTCAATATCAAGTATCTCAGAAGGATCGCAAAATCGTAATTTTTTTATAACCATTGTTGATAGAGATATATTATTAAGTTCTTGAAGAACATACTATTTGGACCATGATAGAAGTCCATAAAATTTATTTGATTTTACTATAAATAAATGAGATGTTGGACAAAAGAAAATTAGAAGAATTATTTTCCTTGAATATGCTCCTGAAGTAGCAAAATTGAGAAATAATTTATTCATATTACGTATATAATAATAATAATAAATTATTAATCAATTAATTTGAGCAATTTTTTTATTTATAGATTCTATACATCTCTAATTTGGTAGATATAGACCATATTATGGTTATGTTAATTGTCATCATATATGGGTTCAAAATATTTTTGATATAATATTGGCTCCAAATATTTTTGTGATAAAAGTATATAAAAATTGTGAATAAATATTGATCGGTTACAATTTTCATTCATATTTATGTGATTCATAAACAATTTTTTTTTATAAAGATTCATAAAGAAACATGATTCACCATAAAAAAATCGGTTATATTAGTGTAAGATTTAAATGTTTCCGTTACAAATTAAACTCATGACATGACCTTTATTGATTTTTATTCAATCATTCAATTATTAGTCTTCTATTTTTATACCTATTATTAAACAAATTGAAACCACAACTATCATAGATGTCATTGTATATCGGTTTATATAGTTCTTGAAGAACTTCCTATGAATTCTTTCTTATGAATTTCGGTAGAATTCATTATTCATGCATCCTGAAGGATAGCTTTATCATTTTATAATATTTTATTGGATTTATTTGTTTACTATAATAATAATAATAATAATAATAATAATTTTTTTTTTCAATGTTCACTTTGATAGTCAAAACAGTTTTATCTGCACATTGTAAACACATATTTTATTTAATGAGCAATTGTTGCAATTTCTAATGATAATAAAATAATTAATAGCATGCATCTTCATGTTTCAATATCTAAACATTATACCAATTAACTTTCTGATTTAATTTGCATTATAATCTTTTGGTATGTTACATTATATTAGCATTAATAAAAATAATTGGAAATGTTTTTTATTTGGCTGTGTTTACTATCTAATTTAATTATTTGCTTAATTCTATTATTTTATAATAATATCAATGAGTAATGAGTGAAAAATTATTCCCAGAAGTGAATAAAAGTCTGACCAACCGATGTTACTCCATTCCCATACGTGAATGTAGCAACACGCGATTATCATGGACAAAATCATGGTCATGGTAATAGTCATGGCCGTGTTAGTTTTAAAATAAAATAAAAACTCGGCTTCTCACTAGAAGATTCAAATGAACTATGTGCTCTGAGGACCATAGTATGATGCTATATAGCTATGAATCAAGAAGATTCATAAATACTTTCAAAAAGAAAGAGTGCAAGCATTGAAATGCACTAGAAAATTTTATGCTCAAAATATAATATTTGTTTAGCTATGACTATTGATTGTCATAGAGAAAATATTTATCTCGCTGATTGCGCAACAACGCACACAATAGTTAAAAGTAAATTATATTCCTCATCTTTGACAATAAAAGAATCAAATGTGCGCATCATATCTGGCATTGGCAAATGATTGAAGGCTCTAGAAGAGCTAAGATATTATTATCCGAAGGAATTCTAGTAAATAGTAAGATCAATGCATTATATTCCTCAAGTGCTCATAGAGATTTATTGAGTTATATACTATGAGCCCAGAAGAGCCATAGTGTGATGTACTTTATCAAGTTGTGACATTTTATTAAAGTATGATTAAATTGTCACATAAGGACATGATGATGCATACGAAATTGTATGGTGATTCTCCACCAGAGATATATGAAATTCCAAAGCAATGCTTATGATGATGTGGTGGAAATCACACTTGAGGGGGAGAATATTGAGAATTCAAGTGTGATTTAAAGACTCTCTTATTTTTCCTAACTATTGATATCAAAGTATGAAGATAAAATGAGGAAATATGAAAATCCCAGAAGGATTCAAATTGCGAGAAAATATTATTTGAAATATTGAAGTATCATTGCTTTACATTTGGAAACCCGAATATAATTGGCATGACCGGTTAGACCATCCCGAGTCTTATGATGCAATCGAAGAGTATGAACATTCTTCATTGAAATGAATTATCAGATGTTGTTCTCAAAGCCAACAAAAGACAAAATAAAGGGTTTGAATTTCCCATTATTTGATGTGATACATGTGCATATATCTAATAGTTTGTGGCCACATGAATATTATATAAGTTTATCGATGCATCGACTAAATGACCAAGTAAATGTCACCAACCTTGATCAAGTTGGTACGTGACATGATTTTGAATGTCGAGTTGCACATGTTCATATTTAGAGTGGTCTGGAAAAGATATTTAGCTAAATGCTTCACATTTATAGTCAGCCAATTATCATGAAACAAAGGTTCTTAATTGGACAATTTATTTTGCTAGTAGCAACATCTATGTGCATCAAGCCAATAAATCATTAAAATTCTCCCCATTACAATTGGTTCATGGTCAGGAACCTAATATCTCTCATCTAAGAATTTTTATGTGAACTATATGTTCTTCATTGTCCAGTAGACACCATTATATGAAACTACAAGAAAATTGAGATTATATGATGAATTTGAGTCTTTACTGTAAGATATTTAATATCGTGTTTTTACTTATTGGCATTAGGGGGAAAAAAATAAATTAAGCAGCTCTGAAAAATTTGTATAGAATGCATACATATAGTCGCACACAATAATATGAACCTGAAGTTCAAATTATGCATTAAGCTCTGACCTAAAAGGAATTTCTAAATTCCTTAATGCTGCAATGTCCTTCTCTATTGAAATTTTATTATACTATAAGGCATGCCTAAAACTTGGTTCCAAAGAGAAATCTTAGAGAAGGAAGATGGTCTTGTTGGTGAAGAAAACTATCATGAAAAGTGTAGAGATTGCAAAATGTTTTTATACCTCCTGAAGAGGTTCAGGTACCTGTCATTTATGATAGAAAGAGATCTCAATTGATTATATCTCTACCAGTTAAAATAAGGAACCAAGAACTCGAAAAATTGTCGACAAATATAGTAGTGCTAAATATTATAAGTGCGAGAACATTGAACCCAAATTAAAGGGTGTGGTTAGCCAAAATATAAAGAAGCAATTCATTTGCAAAATATAATGGTTTTTGGACTTGAAGTCTATGCCCTGAAGGTATAAATCTAATAAGCATTTATGAGCCTTCGTATTCAAGTGAAATGAGAAATATTCACCGGAAGTATTTGCATGACTCACTTTATTTGAAAACTGTGTTACAATGTATTTGCATGACTCACTTGTTGTTAGTGAGGATTATATGAAACTCATTAAAGGAATTAATTTGCATGAGGCATGCAATTAAAATATTAAAGAGATGACTTAATAAAACGAATAAGTCTCTTTGTATATGCATGCAATCAAAATGCATGTTATATAATAATTTTAGTTAATATTTCCAAATGAGAAATATGAGATTGACCTTTGTCCATCATTGAAAATGAATTTGTTATAATTGATTTTTTATGATGATAATATAAACTTGACCAGAACTCTTGAAGAGCTCTTGAAATCCATTGATTAAAGAAAAGTTTTGAATAAATATGTTGGATGGTCAAAGTTTGTTTTGAATTGCAAATTTAGTATTTCAATGAGGTTTATGCACCAAGACACTCATATGAAATATGTTGGTATGAAATAAGGTATACTAAACACATTTTATACGAAAAGATATAATTTATATATCAATGTCACCTGATGTGAACAAAGATTATCACACGTCTCAAGAAAATGATGACTTACTTAAATTGGTCCTGAAGTACCACATTTTAATTCAAAAGGAGACAAATACATTGTTGACGTATTATTTGTTATTATATATATTTTTTGTTATTTTGAGATACGCAGGTTATTTGTATAATACAAACTATATGTTTACATGAGTAAATACAGTCACAAATGAAGATCTGTGAAACTAACTACAATAACAATCTTATGAAATAAAATGACGAGGAAAATTTAGCACTACATGAGATAATCAAGAATGTGATTTGGTTCAAGTACGAGATTCATCAGATACAAGAGATTTGTGAATTTTCTATTAAAGGGCTCTTGCAATAATTCAGTGTGAAGATAATGTCGCACAAAATGTAAATTTGGAGAAGCGTACGATAAAGAAGATATGATAGATCTTACTATGAAGTCAACTTCAAGTAAAGCTTTTGAGAAACTAATATAGATGATTATTTGATTTTTCTTCACCTCATATATAATTGTCTTTATGAGGGGGATACACAAATATGTTCTGCACTCTTTTTTCCTTCACCATGGTTTTATCCCACTGAGTTTTCCTGGTAAGGTTTTTAATGAGGCAGTTCACACACAAAGGATGATGTACTCTTTTTCCTTCACTAGGATTTTTTCCCAATGGGTTTTTCTCTAGTAAGGTTTTAACGAGACATATCCTTAATGGACATCTAAGGGGGAGTGTTATGAATACTTCTAGTTAGTAGATGTCTACTAGGTTTTGGCCCATGTCTTTGGCCCAATATATTGTCTTATAAATAGAACCTATATTACAATGTAATACATACTTGTGAATGAAATATACAAGAGTCTATTCTTTTCTCTTATCTCTTTCTCTCATTCTTCTATATTCTTGCTATTCTTTAGAAATAGTTCATAACATAATTTGATTTGTTTGCATGTTTTTTATTAATTATTAAAATATTTACAAGAGGGGAAATTTTTATTTTTTTTTATTGTGCTTGACAAGAGTTGTCTCTTGCTCCTACATATCTCCCGGTGCAATGGAGAAATCAAAGCTATGTAGTTCTTTGTAAAAAAATATTCGTTTGTTGGTTGATTTTATTTGCTAAGATTTTTTTTACTCGCACTTGGACGATAATATCCGTTTGAAAAGGTTTAAACGCGCATGGGCGTGAAAAAAAAAATTGTTTGGAAGAAAATGACGGACTCGTACTTGGGAGACGATATCTGCTTGAGAAAAAGTTAAATGCACATGGGCATGAAAAGATTAAAGGTTTGGTGGGTTGAGTTTATTTAAGTTTTATGTTTTGAAAAATAATATGATTTTAGGTGTGGAAGACGGATAACTGGTAGACAAAGTGAACGCTAAACCTCGATTATTCGAGAGACGAACGGATGTACATCCGCCGATCTCCTTTTCAAACCAAGATTTATTGAAAATTGCTTGGTGCAAATTGATTTAAAAATATTTTAAAAAATTTGATGTATTTCTGTTTTATGATTATTTATTTTTTTGGTATTTTTATGTATATTCGAACATGGGATGAATTTAAGACATAAATGATATACATTTTTTTTTGTGTTATTATAATACTCCCTCCGTTCCTTTTTACTTGTCTTTTAGGGCTAGATTTAGCGTTTCTATTTAATTGTCCTTTTAGTATTTTACCGGTTTAATTTGTCAATTATAGCATTTGTCAATTGCTCTTATCTTTTTCAATAAAACAAATTAATGCTATATATTTGGAAAACTAAATCTCTTTTATTTTTTTTGGAACATAACATATTAAATTTTGTTTTTTTTTTAACATAATATATTAAATTTATTGGAAAGAGAAAGTGTGTGAAAAAAAAATAGGAATTTATTGGTAGATTAAAACGAGGGTATAATAGGAAGATAAAGTGCAAATATACACTTCCTTAATTTGGTATTAGTATTCTAAAAAGACAAGTAAAAAGGAACGGAGGGAGTATATAAAAAGAACAAAAGAAACAAATTTTTTGATATTTTCAATAATATATAAGAAAGAAAGTTAAATAAACATATTTTTTTGGATGTTTTTAATAATAATTATAAAACAAAACAAAACCAAAAAAAAAACAAAGGTAAAAAATAGATAAAAAAGTTAGCACCTGGGAGTTGAACCCATGCTATCTAAATGACAAGCTAAACTACCAACCAACTGTGACAGCGTGAGCTAGTTGACATGTGAATATACTATTTTGCTCATAATTTCGAGAGGAATTCAAATATAATATTTATATTAACTTTAATAAACTGAATAATGCAAATTTAACCAAACAACATAAGAACCCTAAACTTTAAGTTTGAAATTAAATTTTATACATGAACAATAAATGTCCAATACCTTAGGGCTATTATTACTCAAATAGAAAAAAACATGAATAGACCAAGAATTAAACAAAATGATACTCAAATAAGTGAGTTCAAAATCTCAAGAACCTTACCAATTGGAGAAAGGCCCATGCTTCTTCTCGGGTGTTTCAAGGTGTAAAAATAATCTATTTAGGTTCCTTGAGTCCCCATAAACGTAATGGAATAGTTACTTTTGCTTGAAGCCTTCTCCAATGTTCTATCCAATTCAAGTTGAAAGTGGCAAACAATGGGAGTTGGGTGGCACGATTTTGGTGTTATAGTTGGATATTAATGCATACAGAAGTTTGTTTATTGTGTATGGATTATGATTCAGTGGAAAAAGTAGAAGAAACTTGGAGGATATGCAAATTTCGAAATTGAGAATTTTAAAGGTGTAGTAATTGAGTTTTTTGAGCAAATTTGTGGATGTCCTGTTCTGAACTCATGAAGGCCTTTTATAGATGTCTCGATGTGGTCTTAGAAATGAATGAAATGGACTTTGGTTGTATCTCAATGTTGGTTTGTCTCAAAACTTGCAAAAGTGATCTTTTTCTTTTAAAGCTTCGTGGTTTGAAGACAACAAAGGTGGAGTGATTTAGGGGGAAGGGAAGCTTTTCAGAGTTTGTATGCATTGCCTCTGGTGTTTAGATGAAGTGAAATCTCAGCAAAATCAATTTACAAGGCTCAAAGCAAAGTGATTGAGAAAAAAACAAATGTGTAAGAAATTTTATGCAAAAGTGCTCTATAAAGGATATTTAATTGGACAATGCTTATGACACTTGTTTAATACACCTCTAAGCCTATAATTCATGTTCATTTACTGAGATTTAATGGTACAATAGGTCTGCAAAAGAGGATCACAATGTTGGATTTAGTTTGAGCAAGATCTTGACATGATTTTTGACCCATAAATCTTCTGCATCATGCCACCTTCTCCTCTTCGAAACTTCCTGCTGGTGCCATGAAAGTTCTTGATATTGATATCATTGGAAAGAGGGAATGACATTCTACAACTTTGATGTTGAACACTTGAGCCGAATCAATTTTTATCATATAGAACAATGGCCATCAAAATTGAATTTGGCCTTCTAGTATGCTCACTTCATCTCTTCGAAACTTTGTGCTCAAACAAAAGAAATTCATGATCCTGATACCAATGGAAAGAGGCCATAGTATACTACAACTTTGATTTTTAAAACGTGACCTGAATCAACTTGGATCATATATAAAACTGACCATCAAAAATCAAAATTATCACTGACAAACACTTAGAAAAAAATTCTTAGTTTCCAGATTATTCAACAACTTGAAACATCAACTTTGGAACTTCACAACTTCCAATTTCCATGAGATTTTGGTTTAATCTTTCCATGATATTGAAGTAGGCAGTGTCATATTTAAGTACATCTCTCTAGTATGAAAAATGATTTCTTGGATTGATCACAAGTTGACCATAAAGTCATGCACTTGGTAAGGTCAAAAACTTAGAAAAAATTCTAAGTGTCGGAATTCTTAACAACTTGGAACATCAACTTTGGATATAATTTTAAGCACTTTAATGATCCTTATGACCTCAAATCTTTTAACCATCTTGAAATTTTCCATGAGATCTTGAGATAAAGTCATTATTTGTAAACTTTAGTGACTTGGGGAGGAAGTTACAACCATGAGAAGTTACCTCCAATGAACATGAATTCTTGGTACTTAGCAAAAATCAAATCACAAGTAAATATGTGATTTCACACCTTATGTGCATGATTGTGAGATTGTTGACCTTGTGAATAAATGCAAATAAACGTGAAGCCTAAATAAATTAAAATAAATAAAAAATAAAATGTCGGGACAAAATTGGGATGCTACAACTTGCAAAACAAGTAACAAAAGTGCCTTAAAAATAAAGTGAATTTAACTACTTTTTGATAGGGCTGAGCAATGGGTGGGTTCGGTCGGTTTCGGGCCGAAAACTCACATCTCATCTTTAACCGAACAAGATAATATATGACCCAATTTCGTCCGATTCTGTTAGCGGGTTTGTCGGATGACGGTTTTGACGGATAGCGGTTTTAACGGTTCGGTTGTTACCGGTTTGAAGTTTAATTTCAAATTTCAAAAGAACCATAACAATTTGAAGAAACCCCCTCTGTTAAATCAACGAGAGAAAGAAGTTTTTCAAAAAAAACTGCAAAGAAAGAAAAATTAAAAACCGTAAATAGAAAGAGATAGGAAAAAAAAAAGAATTGAGAATATGTTTATGTTAAGCTCACTTTTAGTCTACCAGCTCCAGACGCATAAAAATTTGTATTAGTGATGAGAAACAGGAAGTTGCAGTCATGGTAAAAATTGTTGTGGCTAAGTCACTGGTTTTGTGAGATAGAGGTGAGAGAGGGTCAAGGTACAAAAGAAAAGAATGGAAGGTGAGAATCATAATCAATTATGTATGAGATACAACTTTTTAATTAACATTAGTATATTGTTTTTTCTAGTAACTAGTAAGGCTTGCTTGTTAAGACGATGATAATGTCACATTGTCATGTGATAGTGTCTCTATAAGCTATAAATTGGATTTGACATTTGCTTTATGGCATAATTTGTCTGTTTGTGTAGTGGTGATACAGTCTACTTGCAGAATATAGGAGAATGTGAGTGAACTATTATCTGTCTCGTTTTTTCAAATTTTTGCACCCGACACCCATTTTTATCCGCCGGACAGACCCACGGTTGGTTCGGATTTGACGGGTCACGGTCAGATTGTTACATTCTGCTCACCCTTACTTTTTGACACTTATCAGAGGTCAATCACATATTTTTGTTATAAAATACTAGTCCCGTGTAAAATCATTAGTGAGTTTATTTAGCAAATGATTGAGCTCAAAGATTTACCTAAATCAGATTCAACTTGACACATGGACAACACATAAGGATGCAGAAATTCAGTGGTCAACACGTAATCAAATGTAGGCATAGTAAATTTGTAAGTGGTTACATTACATGAAGCTTCATGTTTACCACTTATAAACATAATTCGTTTCTTTTTTTTGAGAGGCAAAAAGATGAATTATTGATGGGTGAATTTGCATAAGACATGCAAAAACACTACAAGAAACAGTACAAATCAAGTTACAACACTAGTTCAAGTGAAGAAGCACACGCCTAACACAAGGAACCAAAATCCACCCAAAGCCTCAATCTGACAAAGCCATCCTAACAGTTATTTACAAGCAAAAGAAAAAAAGACAGACAGAGCTGTAACTACTAGAAAAATGCACCATTCCTGCAAGACTGCAGTTTACTTACAAACCAGTTTTTGTTATGATCTACCATTAACACAAACAAACTATTAAAAGAATTATGACAAACAAACAAACTATTCTTCAAGTGTGAATATCTTTTCAGCAAAGATATTGCTTCCCCAAGGAGGAAGCCTTGCAATGAAGCGTCGGGGTCACATTTGGGTCAACCCGCTGCATATCTTTTTTCACTTTATCGAAGATCTTCTGATACGTCTTCCCTTTGCCCCGCTTCATGATTGGGGATAATACTTGGTACCAAAATGACCCAGCAATTATGAGTTCATTTGGCCCAGAGGGTGCGAAAGAAATCACTTCCCCTTCGCTTTCAGCAGCGTCTTCGAAGAACCTTGCTCCATAGCAAGTGTTCATGAAAGTGACAAGAGTACATTTTGGCGGAACCTTCTTCAAAAGTCGAGACCAATAACTTTCTACAAAAGCAGAGTAAACATTTGATTAGTCAACTAGTAAGATATAAATTGTTTAAATTAAAATTTAAAAACTTACCCATAAGTGGCTTATCATCACATGATGTGACACCAACCGACCCATTACGACCCTTTTCCCCATGCCCACTAACATAGAGAAATAATATGTCCGACTCTTTTGCATCTTTAAGCAATGTCCTTATCTCCCATCTTATGTTTTCTTTTGTTGGGATGTGAAAAGGGTTTTTCATTTTCTCTGTCATAACTAATACATTTTCCTTGGGGAAATCATGTTCCTCCACTAGAATATCTCCCAACTCTTCACCCCCAAAAACACCAACTGGTGTGAAAAGCTCTGGATGGTTCTCATAGTTCATGCTTATCAGAATAGCCTTTTTAGAGGGGATATGGCTTAGCTTTTTAGCTTTTGATTCCCTTTTGAATTTTTGGCTTTGCTTTCCCCCTAGCTTTTTAGATGAATGCTTGTGCTTCAATATTATGATTGGCATCTAAAAATAAACAAAAGTAAATTAAGTTCATATGCATCAGATATTCTAAATACTAGCTTCACCAAAATACTACAATACCAGAGTAAATTTTGTGGGACTCTCTTTGCTATAGAGAAATGCAAGCTTCTTGTCAACAAGAGTCTACAACAAAAGTACAATAAATCAGAGAGAAAGAAAGAGAATGCTGTAATTCAATACAAATAATCAACAACATTAAATTTGCAAAAAAGCTTACATGTTGGATCATGCTGAAAACATCCTTTATGGCCAATAGTATGGTAACAGGAGAATTTTGATTTCCCTGTACATATTATTATTGAAAACAAATTAAAAACACAGATCAATTGAAGAAGGATTTTCATACATCCTAATAGAGAACTAAAGAGGTTCATCATCTTAATTTTGAGAAGAATGAAAGGTCTGACCATGGGAGAAAAAAGAGTGAGAAAATGAATGGAATGTAGTAACTTCATTGTGGTATGCAAATTAAGGAGCTTCATAGTTACAATAAGGAGGACTAATAATGTCAAACATGATGGAGATGGAATCTGATGGTGGTTCTCCATGGACATGAATCACACATGAAGAGTACAAAAGACTACGGGGAAAAAAACTATACTTTTTTATCTACTGCAATGAACAAAAGAAGTTACTAGTACTAGTATCACACATGAAGAGTGCAAAAGACCATGGAGGAGAAAAACCTTTACTTTTTTATCTACTGCAATGAACAAAAGAAGTTACTTACTAGTACTAGTATTAAGTACTACTTTGCAAAGTAATTTTTAATATACCGAAAAGTTCAGTAAAGTGATGGTACTAGAGTACTAGTAAGAGTGTCATAGAAATGCTACAGTGAATGCTTTTACTCTTTTTTTTTATAATATGAATGCTTTTACTCTATGGATGTGTTTGTGTATCTCAACAAATATGTAGGTGTCTACTGTCTTATATGATAATGATAAATAAGTGGGCCTTTTAAAAAGTTGTGATTGGACAACTCACTCTAAAGCTGTGAATAGCAGTAACAAAAATTTAAGTAAACAAAATACAGTACAAAAGTTCAGTAAAATGATGGTACTAGAGTACTAGTAAGAGTTTCATAGAAATGCTATTGTGAATGCTTTTACTCTTTTTTTTTGATAATGTGAATGCTTTTACTCTATGGATGTGTTTGTGTATCTCAACAAATATGTAGGTGTCTTATATGATAAATAAGTGGGCTTTTTAAAAAGTTGTGATTGGACAACTCACTCTAAAGCTGTGAATAGTAGTAACAAATTCAAGTAAACAAAATACTATACAAAAGTTATCATATAGTACTTGGTCAACAATTTTTATTTTCCATTTGCCAATGTAAATTTCTACTTAGTAGTAGTATCTTGCATCTAGATCAGTAATCATACCTGCCAATTAGGCATAAATTCTGGTTTAGTAGGACCAATCATGCTAGTTAGCTTTCTCTTGAGGTTCTCTATTTCTGTCACAAAAATTGAATGTATGAGAGGCATGACACATGAGTACATTAGAAACTAGTAGTATTCAGGGTAGCCACTAAAGAACCAGATCATAAATCATATCAAGGACACCCACCTGGAAGCAGGAAATACGAGCCTGCAATTTTGAGCAGGAGTAAGTGAGGATGAATTTCCTCATGTACCTGCAACAAAATTAACGAAATATTGTAATGAAAGGAAGATAGGAGTTTGTCGATAAATGTCTGACCAAATAGGATCGTCCAGTTCCTATAGAACCTATCACTAAAATACCCCTAGGAGGGGATAATGATAAGCGGAGCGAAAAGGGTTTCCCATGAGGTGGGGAATCCAAACTACTAGTCCCACGCAGGTTTTCTGAATAAGTGATTGTCTGACAATGAGCGAGGAATATCCGTCTTTCTGCTAAGCAGAATGAATTCAACTCATAAGTCATTAGATCTTTTTTATGAATGTCAATTAAATATCGTAAATAAATTGTTCCCGGTTGCTCTACCATTTGATAACCAGAATTATTTTTTGATAAATGATCACTATTCGTTAGACTCAATAAAATTTGATCAATCCCCTTTTTTGTCGTTAAGGTATAGAACTGAAATAAGAATTCTCTTTCTTTATCAGCAATGCAATCAGTCTGAAAGATCCAGGAGTCCATTTTCTCAGAATTCCAATCACTATTCACATATTTTTTTTTTCTTATCAAGGAATAGATCGCTTTACTTGTATGACTTAAATGTCTTGTATTTTTCAAAAACTTGATTCGATTGATGGGATTTGGTATAATACTTATGAGATCTTTGACTCCATAAGCGGGACCACCACCCCTTAGCATGTTGCTGCCAGAAGCCGAACCTCGTCTTTCTTCTTGAAAATTTCTTAATTGTTCCAGAGCGACTAGAAAGATCTTTTTTAACCCGAAAGAATTCAGTTCCGATGGAGGATACCTATCCAGAAGTTTTCGCAACTCAATCATGTATGAAGGAATCATAAAAGATTTGACCTGTTCGAACTCTTTCCGTAAATCATTGAATTCAGAAACAAGTGAAAGGAGATATCTAGTAACAAAAAGAAGGAAAAGGATTGAAAAGAGGGAATCCCAAATAGTTAGCGATCTCAAACGTGTCGATATCAATGCTGACTCATTATTTGCGTTAAAAAAAATATTGCACATCTCTACAAGAAAATTATCTAAACACTTACTCGAAATCTTTAGTTAATTCTTAACGAATCAAGAGCCGCGAATCAATAAAACTGAGAAGGTTGATTCAACAAAAAAGAATCAAATAAGAAAATTTTAGAAAAATGAAATCTTATTAAAGAGGCTCCATTATAGAATTTAGACCTAACCATAAATCGAAAAGCGATGGGTCTAATAAATTTAAAGAAAAGAATTGAAATTAATAGTTACATAGAATATAATTCTAATCGATTTATCTAATAAATCTTTTTTTTTATCAATAAAACAATATCATCATTTTAATTCGTATA
Source organism: Trifolium fragiferum (assembly GCA_954870985.1). Lineage (NCBI taxonomy): Eukaryota > Viridiplantae > Streptophyta > Magnoliopsida > Fabales > Fabaceae > Trifolium > Trifolium fragiferum. Next base: position 85,218,024 of record OX940789.1, on the reverse strand, counting down.
GTAAGATTCTCGTTTTTTTAGTTTTGAATATTTTGATTCTTTAATTTCTATTATTTATTCGATTTTTTTATATAAATTATATGTATTTATCCCGATATCCTGATTATATATAAATATATTATTATCTATTATATAATAAAAAAATGAATATAATTATATTAGGAAGATGATTTATTTAAATCATTATGAATATACATACAAATAGATTCTTTAATATTATCGAATACCTTCTATATCTATTCTATATATCTATTCTACTATCTATATATAAATAGATATAGAAAATTGTAAAGAAATAGGAAAGAGGATATTATCTTAAAATTCTCATTTTTTAGAATTTTAAATAATGACTAATTAGATTACAGTAAACATTAATTTATATTACAAAATTCTTATGCATTAAGATGAAATATGTATTAGGAGTACATTTATGTTTTTGCTTTATGAATATGATATTTTTTGGACATTTCTAATAATATCGATCTTTATTCCTATTTTAGCATTTCTAATTTCTGGAATTTTAGCTCCGATTAGAAAAGGGCCAGAAAAACTTTCTAGTTATGAATCCGGAATAGAACCGATGGGCGATGCTTGGTTACAATTTCAAATCCGATTAGAAAAGGGCCAGAAAAATTCTTACACTTCTTATTAATTGATTTTCTATTTGAAACCTTTTGGTTATTAATGAAAACCAATTAGTCGTGGGAAATCGATAGTTAGGGGATCTTTCAATTGAGAAGATCCCCATATCGACTTACTTGACAGAGAAAGAAGAATTTAGTTATTCGGTTAATCAGTCATTATTAGCACTGATACTAAGAACCATCTCGTCCGGGAAAAGCCATCTTTTTCTCAACAATGTCTTTGTGATTTGAGCTACCAGGGTTCCATTAGATAGCAAGAGATTTGATAAATATTGATAACTCTCGGATAGAGTATTAGAACGTGAAAATCCATTTGATAATGAACTATTGGTTCTAAACCATCTCTGGCGATCAATCAACAATTTGAAATTCTTTTCTTGCTCTTGCGTATTCTTCCTAAACCAGCGTTTATTTAGATATCTCCAATAAATTTGTTTTGTTTGGCAAGTCAAAAGTATCCTTGATATCTCTTCATCTGCAAAAAATTCTCGATGTAAAAACACGGATACAAGAGGATCATCTTGGAATAGCAAAAAGAGTGGATCCTCGGGGTCCCAAATGAATTGGCTTATTTGAAAAACGTCTTGTTCTTTGGAAGATCTATATCGTGTCTCGTACTGCATGGTTCCCTCCTGTAAGAACTCCGAATGATTCTCTTGAAGCTCATCCTCTTGATCTTCATCATAAATGATCTCCTTGTCCCGAAATGACCCTTCCCAAAATCCCAATTCATTGGACCTTTCGAGACAATCAAATAAAAAGCCCCAAGGGCGCCATATTCTAGGAGCCCAAACTATGTGATTGAATAAATCCTCCTCTATGGGTTGCGGGTCCAGGACTCCTTCTTCTTCGAACCCCGATTCATATTTTTCATATAGAAATCTACGATCTTGATCAAAGACAGAACGAGATCCATTTCGAATCATATTTAAGGGATTCCTTCGTTCGGTGCGAAGAAGCAATGTCACTCCATCATTATCAAACTTACTTCCTGTCTGTGAAGATCCCACCAGAGCACCTTCTACTTCTAATAGGCCATGAACTAGATCAGAATCATTCTCAAGGAGTCTATAAGAAGTGATGCCATCATTTTTTTCATTAGGTCCGGGTAGAGACCAAAGGTCTTGAGCGACCGATCCAGCGGAACAACTCAAAAGATACAGAAGTATCGTCAATTTCTTCATGCTTGTTCCAAGTTCGTAGTACCATCTGTACAAAAAAGAATCCCCCTCGTTGCATGATTTCTTCTTCATATAGATAGATATAGGATCTATAGAGCAATTACTTAGAAGTAGATTTTGTGAAAGAGCCCTTCCTACCTGATAGAAAAGGATCCCATGATCCTGAACCGATCTTATCTGAGATCTAAAATCCCAAGTTTGTCTATGAAGAGCCGATCTAATTATATTAGTGTCTAAAATAGATTTCTTTTGTATAATACTAATTGATAGCGCCTCGTTGCTAAGTGCTACAAGATCTCGTATATTAGAACCCAGAGTTATGGACCCGAATGCATTAGTACGGAACATTTTCTTTTCCAAGTGAAATCCTTTAGTATATGAAAGAGTGAAAAAGTGCTTTCTTTGTTGTGGAATAAGAAGCCTTCGTATCTTAATGCATGTATTTAATTTATTGGGAGATATTAGAGCGGGATCTACTTTTTTGGGACTATGAGTCGAAGCTATTATAAGATTATTTGTAGTAGAAGATTTTTCAGACTCCTCGGATAGAGAGTTCACTAATAGACCCAGGGCCAGGGATAAGTCATTCGAATCTTTCCTATCCAGATCATGAATGTTTGGGATCCAAATTATGCAAGGAGACATTGCTTTTACTAAGTCGAATTGAAGATTGATAAAAAATTGGTCTACTTCCCACTCGTGTGTGGCCTCCTCCAATATCGGATGCTGCGTACTTATAAAATCCAATTCCCTATCAAAGTCAAAGTTACAGCCGAGATCTTCATTACGATACTTATTGATATCATAGCAACTATCCTCAAAACTTGGTAAAAGACTGTAAATCGTACCCTCTCTCTCATCAAAAAGATCATCATCCTCATTATCATAGTCATACTCAATACCCTTTGGATATTTATCCAGAAACTCGTTTAGAAATATTGTAATGAAAGGAAGATAGGAGGGGATCTTTCAATGTCCACTGTCAAGTAATAACTAGTGTAATATTTTATTTAAAATCATACATAATGCTCAAATGCTATTAACTATTTACTATACCAAGTCAGCTGTGTCTATTTTAGCTAGTGTCAATTTTGCTTTCACTGTCAACTGTATCTTAAAATCTGGTGTAGAACCAAGTTTGCTAGTCAGATTTCTCTTGAGGCCCTCAATTTCTGTCGCATATTATTATTGAAACAATACACAAAATTAGTGTTGACTGACTAGGATAACGATGTGTTATATTTACTTAATCTAATGGCTTAAAACAATTTGTCCATGTAAAATTGAAAATTAAAATCTTCTTACCTGTCTCCCCTGGCTTGAGACAACCACCCTGAAGCATGTAATATGACTCTGCATGTTTTAGGAGCAGGATGTGAGAGTTGATGTGCTCATGCACCTGCAAAATCAAAGGCATGTAATATTAATCATAATTGCTTATACTCTAAAATGTTTATACCATTAGAAACAAAATCTATGAAGCATGTCACATGAGGAACAAATCCAAATCTTCTTTTGTAATTCTTAACATCTTAACATAGACATTTCACAAACATCTTAACATCTTAAGACTAGTTGATAAAAGGAAAAAAAATTCCCAACTAAACTCACCAGTAAAATGATTTCAATGGTAGTTTTCATTCCATCCTTCCCAATCCCATAGCTGTATAACAAAAGAAAGAAGTAAAATGTGTGAGAATGAAACAAGAATGTGAGCCAAGCAATCAAGTCAGAGTATTTATGTATACATTTTATTCAAGTGTGGGATGCTATTTATCGCTGCTTCTACTCACACATGAAGGCCAAAGCTCATCAATGCGGAATTCAACAAAAAGAGGAACAATCTCAAACTGCCTTGTTTGAATTGAATCCATTATTGACACCCGAACCTCTAATATATCTATTATTTTGCAGGACCATATTGATGCAATCCTTCCCTTACACATGAGGACTATGATCCCATTATTACTATAGTAAATGGCTGATTTGATCCTTTTCCTGTAACAAATGTTAAATCTCTTCTCATAGCTTGAGGTTTGTGTCAAAAAGGATCATCCCACCACTGCATCATGACCCTCTCAAACTAATACCAATTTAGAACACTAAGTCAAGACTCATCTCAATTTGGCTATAGCACTCGACCATTTGGTCCAGATGGAATTACGTAAAACCCAAAACACATGGAGGAGACAGACTAACATCAGTGATTATGGTGGATGGTGGATTTTTTACATTATGAAAAGCAAACATATACTTCAAACATATATAAACATTAACTGCAAACATATACTTCATTCTAGGTAGAGTTGTAGGTCATTAGTACCAGTAGTTGCAACTTTAACACCAATCAAACCGAGAAAATGTACTAAAAGTACACAATTATCATAGAGGCATAAACTACCGATGTAGAAGTGGAGACTTTGAATCCCAAAACAACAAAATGAAATGGTGGATGGTGTCGTGTGTTTTTCATAAAATTTAAGCAAATCAACAAAATGAAATTCATAAAAACCTTGTTGTTGGAGGTAACATAGGCTTCCATGCAAACCTAAAAGGAAAAAAAGTGTCAGGATAATTTTTAGAATAACATGCTTGGAATCATAAATAACAAACAGAAATAACTTAATATCCAATTAAAAGTGAGATAAACAAGAGATGGGATCTTAAGTACCTATCCTTTGTGGCAACTGATTGACCTCCATATGAATTAGAACTATTCTTCTGATCACCTAAAGAAACCCTTAAACCTGTGCGTACTAATTATTAGATGAAAGGAAGAAAAAAAAAGCTAAGACTGTTCAAGCACACGATAAAAAGGTCTGTGGGGAAATTATTCACCTCTATTGGGAGCATCTAATTGAACTCCGCCACGACCAGAATTTATTGGCTCTCTTACCTAATTTGAGCAAGAAAGTAATCAGTGCTTCACGTAAGCTACCCTTCTACTATCACCGTCCCAATAAGAAAAACATACAAAGTTCCATGGTTAATGTTGCTGAATGAAGAAAATGGTTAAAAAGGTTGAAAATAGAGTAGGTATGAAGTTAGTGGCCAGCTGATTCTGCTATCATATGGCTTGGATGCAATGCAACTACTCCATGCTGCCTAAAACCACTGAATCTCCCAGCAACTACCTCCAGAAGTTTATCTTCTATACATATGACTCAAGTACAATTTCCTGTCTTCGCACAATACATATGTTTACTAAAAAAAGTCCAATCAGTCACAGCACAGTAAGGATAGCTACATTTATGTCCTTTTTAGATTGTTAAATCTGGAGATCCATGTCATAGCTACTGCCACATTAAATTAAAAATGCTATGCTCGATAACACTAGTAGCTCTCACAAAAGAGGAGCTGGGGACAAGGGCAATTGAAAAAAGAAACAGATAAATGATTTACCGCAATAACAAATAGATCAAAAAAGTATCTGCCCAATAAACAAGATGAATGATTTTATAGGACTTTTTCACATTTATGTTTTTATTAATATTTATAATAGTGATTTTGTAGATTATATAGCCACAATTCCATCATTATGGCATCAAGTACATTAGTTAATTAGTACAAATAAAAAGGAGTATTCCGTTAGTTGAATAACTGATTGAGTAAACAAAAATAACACGGGCTTGGCAGAAAACTGGAAGAGTGTGACTTTTCAATTTTCATACCGTGCAGGATTTCCTCAGAGAGATGCCCACTGTTTTAGTAGTTGAATCTCCTGAAACCCTGGTAAGGCACATAAGACATAAAATAAAAGACACTCAGTTAAGGAAGAATGCATTAGAAGAAATGCTAATGAAGTCATTTAGGTTGCTATTAAATAATCCAGTGAACTATCAGACACCAAGATAACGGCCCCAGTAAAGAATATCAATTCACAATAAAGAAGATTCTTACTTAATTTTGGAGATATTATGTTTAGCAGCTGCCGTAGAGTTTCCTTGAGCATTGCTAACATCAGCCAATGCCTTTCTCGCTTTCATATTTGCTACCAAAAGCAAAAGTAAGTGAAAATGATAAATCTGGTTTGCAACATATTTGTCCATGTTTTAACGAAAAATAAGTCCAGTTAAAACTTACCAGAAGTGCCATAAGTTCCTTTACTTTTCTCCATGCTTTTGAAGTCACCCTTTATCATTAAGTTGCAAATTAATTATACATGCAGTAAGAAATACCAAACTCAAGGATGCAACATATATAGAGACTTTCCAAGTATTTCCAGATATTGCGAGTACTTAAAAGTATTAGAAATTTAGAATGTATATTACCTTTGGATTACTGACACCATTTGAAATAACCCCTTTTTTAGCTTCTATAGCACTTTTTCTACATAAGTTACAAAATGGGAAGACAGAACAAATAGATGAATATGTAGCTCTATGGTACCCAAGAAACTAGACATAAAGGAAATATATGACATTCTGCTGTGTTGTATGTTATCATGGATTCTAAAAATCAATTCTGCACAACAAAATGCAATACTCAATACATACAACATTAACATACACATATAAAACTAGGAAGTTCTGGTATTATACTCTTTCTATACGAAAAACATATCAATATGTTGCACTATTGTACCTAAGAACTACACATAAATGAATTATATGACATTCTATTCTATTGCATGTTATAGTGGTTTCTAAAATCAATTCTGCACATTGACATATAAATGAATTATACACTACACGGATATTTAAAACAAGGAAGCAGCTCTGGACCTTTATCAGAACAGCTAAAGCAGAAAAATTCTCAAAGCCAGAGAGACAAAATTCCCTTCCACTAAAGTAGAACAGCTAAAGGGCAGAACAGCCTTTTATCACCAATAAATGTAATCAATCAGATATCAGAAAAAGGTATCATATCATACCTTGAAGCTGCACCGATTTCTCTCGCAGATGTCCTAAAGAAAGAACTACAATTAGTTCTGAAAAAATTTCATACTCAATTACATATAAAGGAAAACAAAAAACACCTACATAGTCCCATCCTCAACTTTAATCCAGTCATTTTCCGAAAAAACCTTGAAATTCTTACCACCAACTGTTCCATAAAATTTAAAACAACATCAAAATCAAACAATATATAAAATAAATTAAATTAATCAGTAAAATCTAGTCAATAACATTTCAAATTCACAGAAAAATAAAAACCAATATATACCAGTTGGACGCGATAGGCTACCTACTGAGGATTGCGTTGATCCAACTCTCGATTTTCCCTGAAACATGAAAGAACGAAACAAGAACGTCAGAAAAAAAAAAAATTAAAACGGAAACCCTAAGCACTGTTCCTAGGGGATTGATAATGAGAGGATTTGTGCGAAATTTGAAAATGAAAAGAGGTTAGGTTAGGGTTTATGATTGTGAGATGATTGAAAGGAATGAAAAATACCTTGAGAGTAACCATTGAGGTTTGGAAGAGAAACGCGGTGAACTTTGAAGAGAAGAAATTGTAGAATTATACCGTCGGAATGAATCTCAGAGTCAGTTAGAGGAGAGAGAACCTGAGATTGTAAGAAGAAGAAATATGAATTGAATTATAAGAAAATGAGTAATATATACAATGGCTTAAGCAAACCATCCTTTGGAGGGAAAGTTAGTTAGGCAACTTCAACGCGTTGTGTTTGTGCCTTTACAATTTGGGATAATGTTAACACTTAACATGTGCCTAATATGGAAAATGTTTATTGAAGTGCGTATACTATTTAATCATCTAAGAATTAAATTTTTTTATCGGTATATTTCTATTTTTAGGTGGCTTATCATGTGTTTTTAGGACACAAGATAACATGATCTTACAATTTGAATTTATGTCATCCTTATTAATTAATTAATTACTCTTTTATATTACTTCCAGCTTTATTTATAAGCAAATTTTGCTTTTTAGATTCATTGAAAAAGTAATGTATCTAATTTTAGGTGGCTTAATTATAGACGACTAAATACAATACTTCTTCAATAGTTTAAAAACAATTTTTACTTATAAACTAGTGATAGACTCGTGCTATCGCACGGGTCGTAACGTTACGAGTATTTTTATTTTAGTTACAATTATCGTTATAGTTACAATTTGCTTAAGTTGCCAATTACCATTATCGTTCTATTACGCCTAAATTTTTAGAAGTTACACTTTACTAATTAATTTTAAAAAAAAAAAAAATTTAGTCAGTACTATCAGTCAATAATATAATTTATCTTATGTATGATTTATTTACTATATATAATAATTATTTTGAAATTGTTATGAATTATATGAATCAATAACATAACTTGTCCCATATATGATAGTTATTTTAACAAATATTTTTTATGTATGTATCAGTCAACAATAATTGTTTTATATTTTATTTAAATTTATTTTCATTTCAATTATTATACTTTATATAAAAGACTAAACATTACATTTTTTAGGTTTTTATAACAAATACATAAAAGATAAATCAAATGTGCTAAAAAAATCGTGACAATTTAAATACATGCATCTTTTATAGTAATAAATACATGAAAAAGCTAAAATAAAGGGATGAATGATAATATAATTATGTACAATGCGTCATAAAATTTTGTTACGAAAAGCAACTTTTTTTATATTTATGTATAACAACATTTTAAAAGGAGATATAACAACAAAAAAAAAGTTAGTACAATATAGTAACAATAATAATGGATAGGCTAGCGTAAAAAAATGTAAAAAATTTACTTTTTTAATTTAAATTGTAATAATATCTTTTTAATGATAAAAATGAATTTAAGATAAAAGAATATAAGGATAAAATTGGAAGAAAATATGATAAGCTATAAGCTAATAAACTACATGAATTAGCTATAAGCCAGTAAAATAAGCTATAAGCTATAAGCTCATGGTAATATGACAGTTACCAAACAGATCTTTTAGCATATAAGCTATAAGCTAGCTTATTTGTCTTGCCAAACAGACCCTTAGAAGTTACACTTTACTAATTCACAAATATTTTCATTACATTAAATGAAATAACTTTTTGGATTGATGGAACAGAACGGAACGGAGCGGAATGAAATAAAATGGAATGGAGTGGAATGGAACGGAATGGAACAATGACTCCATTCCATTGTTTGGATATTATATGAAATATTTTCATTCTATGAATGGAGCGGAACAAGTTATAACTTTTTAATTTCATTTTTATCCTTATTTAAAAATATATTATTACTAAAATTTTATTTCTTTAAAAATGTAAATAAAAAATACCAAGATAAATTATGCAAGCGCAACTTGTATCTTATTATATAAATATCTTATTCTCCTTCCACTCTTTAATTTAATTATTAACATGAAATTACAATACTCATACTCCAAAATTCTAAATAGTGAACCCTTTGATTCAAGAAAAATAATTGAGAACCCGTTTCACTATTTTTTTCATCTTTTTATTAGTTGCATCACCAACAATTAAAATAACCACATTCCAATAAGTAAAAAAATAATAATTATGTGTTGCACTTGCACTGGTACTACGGAAAAGAAAAGAGAAAGAGACGAAAGTTGGTGGACATATATCACACAAAATGAATGAAAAGAAGAAGAAGAAGAAGAAGAAATAGTTAAAGTGTTGGGATTTCACAAAAAAGTTGATAATAAGTGAGTTTTCATGTAAAATTAAAATAAGGATACATTAAAATTAAAATAAGGATAGTTTGATAATTAATTATTAAAAAGGATGGATTCCATCCCATACACCCCAAATTGGAGGGGAAGGAAAATGAAGGAATGGGATGGAATAGATGCCATCATATACCACTCCATTCCACCCATTTTTTAAATATCCAAACAATGGAACCTTATTTCATACAATTCCATTCCACTCAATTCCACCATATCCCACCAATCCAAACATAGCCTAAATGTGATGTCTATATTTGTTCCATGTATAATTTATTTAATATATAAGATAATTATTTTGAAATTGTTATCAGTTTTATGAATCGATAACATAATTCGTCACACGTATAATTTTTTCAATATAAGATAATTATTTTGAAATCGTTATCAATTTTATGAATTAGTACCGTAATGTTTCCCATGTATGATTTATTTTGAAATTTTTATCAATCCTACGAATCAGTAGTATATTGTGTCCCAAGTTTAATTGATTTAGTATATATAATATTTATTTAGAAGTTGTATCAGATATATGAATTAATGACATATTTTGTCCCGTGTAAAATATATTTATTTACGGGCTTTGCCCTCTTCATGCAAAAAAAAATTATTTAGTATTAATGATAATATTTTGTCTCATATATGATTTAATTATATGATAGTTATTTTTTCATAAGTTCTAATTTGTAACCATATGAATCACATATTTTGTCCAATATATGATATATTTAGTGAATTTTTTTTTAAGATGATATATTATTTAGTACAGTGTAATTAATTTTTTCCCCGTATTTAAATCAATAACTATTTTGTCCCGCATATTATTTTTTTTAGTATATATATGAAAAAAAAATAAAAAAAAAAAGTTTTTTTTAGTATATATGATAGTTCTTTTAAAAAAATGATCAATTTAAGCATTTTAATTGAATAATATTAAATAAAGATAGAATACGGGCTTAGAGAAGTTCTTTCACTTTCCATATTTTCTAATTTTAATTTGAATAAAAAATAAATAAAAGTCATTCCTTCCTCATTGGTGCGTTTCCATAATTTTATTTTTTTTTGACGGAAGCGTTTCCATTATTCGCAATTCCAATAATAAAAATATTTTTTAAAATTTGTGTATTTAAATTTTTTATATTATCTTAATCTTAATATTAATCTTAATTATAATAAAAGTAAGGTTTTGCTTCATGTTAACTTTAATATTTTTCCCTCCTAATCACTCTCTTAATCTCTCAACCACATATTAATTATCATGACCCGCCACTTATTAAATCTTCCTTAGTTTGAATTTTGAATTGATCTTTACTTTATTAGTTTTTTTTTTTTGACAAAAGTCTATTAGTTTTATGCATTGAAAATAAAATATTATTAAATGCTCATCTAAAAAATAGCACAATAAAATATTATACCTATATGATTTGTTAATTGTTCCTACTTCTTAGGCTTACTAATATTATTTTGAAATGTAATTTTGATTGTTTTGTTTGTATTACTCTTTTATTGCTATTTTTTTCATCTCATTTGATGGTGAGAACAAGGAACCATGTTGGCTTAAAGTAGTTTTATCTTTAAGAATATTGATATGCCCCAATAAATAATATGTAAGTAGCAAGTGATTTCTCACTCTATGCAATTTAAATTGAGTACTTGGTTAATTGATATTTTATTCTTTAACTTAATTTTGAAATTGGTGATTGAAATAAGCTTTAACTATTGGTGGCAATGTGATTTGTGCAAAAGGGATAAGTCCCTACCTTTTTGGTCCTACTTAATTTTCTATAGTTATGATTTTTATGCTTAGTTTTTCAACATTTGGGTATAGCATACGTTATTTCCATGTGCTGCACAATTTTAAATAATGTAGGATATGGACTGGTGTTGGAAATTCGTCTGTAGAGCAACCAATTAGGATTTCAACAAACAATCTATATTATGGTGAAAAATTATTAAAAGGTATTTCATTGCAAATATATATAATTGATATTGTATGTTATAAAAAAATTACTTATGCTTAGTCTTTTAATATTTATGTTCCTTTTGTTTAAGTAAACGGTGATCTTCAATGTTTATTATAATGATGCTTGATTTGTCTTATATGTCATAGCCATACATACAATACAAGCAAGCGTCACCTTATTGGGCAATGAAATTGTCAAAAAGTGTATTGATGTTATTTTGATTTTGCCATAGCCATAGCCATACAATACAAGAAAGTGACTTTTGTTGATTATGTAGCTACATTGATGAAGATTATTATCTAACATTTTCTTCACTATAGTTGCAAGAAAGACCGATATATGAGGAAATACACTATCAAGAATTGTCATTGAATTATCATTGCAACAAAGGCACTATCAAGAAATGCTCTCACTAATTTCAAAGACCTTAACTTTGGTTTTCTTCTTTGTGTGTTTGATTGTGATGTATATTTTGCTATCAAGAGACTATTATCGCATTACTATTGCAACAATTGTTGAAAGATCTACTATTTATTTTATTTACTTATGTTGCAATTTTTATTACAAAAAACTATATTATATATCTATCGCTCAATTAAATCCGTACAACGCACGGGTTAAAGACTAATTTAACTCAAAATTTATATAAGAGTATTTAAATACATTAACATGTGCCTAGAATACATGTAAGACATGACAATTTTCATACGCTATATTAAAGACCTTATAAAAATATGTTGAAAAAAACTTATCTAAATTGTAACTATTTGCATAAATTCTTTCGAATATTCTTACAAAATTTATATTAGTAAAAAAGCTCAAATAAGACTCCATTTGGATTTGCTTTTTTTTTTTTAGCTTATACAAACAGTTTATACAATATAAATTAGGTTTTATGCTATTTTATAAGCTCAAACTAACGAAAATAGTATTTTTATAAACTATTTTATCATAAATTAACTTGACAAATTTATAATAATACATAGCAATTGCATAAATTAAAAATTAAGATAATCCAAATGGAGTCTAAGTCTCATAAAATTAACTAATCATCTATCTTAAATAGATCAAAAGAGTTTGTTGCTCCGCATCACCTGTTAAACCCCGTGGAAGCTCTCCCATGTCCTCTCCGACGACCACCGCACCACTCTCCATGTCTCTGTTGCTTGCCTTGCTTTCTCTTTTGCTCACCGTCGTTGCAAGGGTCGATTTGGTTGGTTTCAGCTCTGTCGATTAACTCTCCTCCGTCGTTAGCTTTCTGGTTGGTTTGGTCGGGCTGCTTGGGTCATGGGTGGTCGTTTCTTGGTGGTTGCTCCTTCTCCAGCTTGCCTTGGATTGGTTTGTGGTTTCTTTGATGTTATGATTCTTGCCCAGTTCTGTTGAGACCTGCAGATTCAAAGTTTCCACTTCTACATCGGTGGTTTTTATGCCTGTTGTTACTTTGCTCAGGGGTTGTTGGCACGTGGGTCATGTTCCGTGTTGGCGGAGGATTCATTAGTCAAGCTTTAATCCTTTTTTATTTTTGCCATCTGGTTACTCCTCATCTCTTTTTTGTAACTTGGTTTCGTGCCCGTACGCGGGTTCGCTGGGTTGCGTTTGTGTTGAGTTTCTAGGTTGGTAGGATTGATTTGGATTGGTTTTATCTGATTCGTTCGTTCACAATGTATTTCTTTGTATTGTAACTGGGTTTGGCCTGATATCCCCCCGGTCTCTGTATCTCTCTTTTTATTTATTATATTTTTCGTTTGGCCTAAAAAAAAAATTGATCAAAAGAAAAAGCAGTGTTTTGAAAAAAAATATTTCTTTTTATAATTCTTGTATGAATTTTCTAACAATATTTCTTCTTTTTTTTGTATTGATGTATATCCCGTGTAGGAATTTTGTAACAGTGTTTTTTCTCTATTTGAATCGATGTATATCTCGTGCATCGCATGAGATAAATTTTTATATTTATCTTATAATAGGAAGGTTGATTAATTTGCTAATATCAGTTCCTTCGTTGTTCCTGGAGTAGGTGCTTTGAGCTTGAACTTATCTGTCCGAGATAATGACATTACATTCACACTTGAGCCCATATCACATAGTGCATTTATTCCTTCCTCCCCACTCCGACAGATAATGGTGACACTTCCAGGATCTTTCTTCTTGGGTGGTAGCCGCGGTTCCTTGGCTAGGCTTTCTCTGTATTCTTCCAGCTCGCTTGTGAATTCATCATAATCTTCTTCTAATGTCATTCCTAGCTCAGCGAACCATTTCTTGAATTCCATTAGCTCTTCTTCATTGCGGTTGCGCTCTGTCTTTTGTTCTTTCAGCGCTTTGCATTTCTCCTTCGAATTATCCACCGTGTTACCCATTCGCGCTTCGTCATCTCGTCTAGCGCAATCATCACACCATATTTTAGTGTAATCCTCCACAAAGATAGCACCGGACCCATGCAACCATTCACGGATAACATTTTTCTGGTAGCCAATCTTGCAGCGCAATTTTGCCGAGTATGGTCTTTTCACACTGAATTTAGATTTCGGTGCCAGCCTATTCCATCTGTTAAGTCATTCCTCATGCTCTTTCCACTGTTTACCGGGAAAAAGGCCCAATGGCTTCCAATTGCCTCCCATGGATTGTACTTCTATGGTGTTTCCGTAGACTGGTGATGTTTCAAAAACCTCGGACAAGTTATCCCCTTGAGATTCATACTCTTGCCCTTCCAGTTCGTCCCATAGTATCCCTTCAGAATCGGTGGGATTGCTTGGTGTGGACCATCCTGGTTCCTGCTTTATGTTGATCTCCTTGCAGTAATCTCATATAGTCATTATTTGCTCGTCCCCCATGACTTCAGTGTTGGGATTCTCTTCTCTCTTGAGATTACTGGTTATCAAGCACAACAAATGAATATCATCAGTAGCACTGGAAAAAATAGTAATATTTTAGGGTTTGTGACTACGGTCTAGCAAGGGCACCAGTCTGTCGTCGAGTAATAATTCACACTCTAGGTGTCTAGAATGAGTTCATATCCACAGGGATCGTGTCAAAGCATAATTAGCGTTATTTAAGTTTGTAATTTTTGCATTCGCTTTGGTTTTTAGAAAAAGGTTTTTGTTTTATAAAAAGAAGCAGAATGTTTTCAGGAAAATAAAGATAGTGATTCAAGAAATATAGAGGATAGGTATGGTGGTTGAACTCTCTCACTTACTCATATTTGGCATGACCGGTGTATAACATAGTATTCAGCTTAACATTCGGCGTTGATTTTATAATTGTATTGGTAGAACCTTACTACTACCCTATGTAGGCGAGGTTTTCCTACATTAAAAACTAAGGTACCTACGAGAGCCTAACCTCGATGTGTCACATACCCTAATTACTAAGTGAGTTATTCATCATACATGCATTATGCTCGTCAACCATTCAATGCCTCTAGATCATAGTTTCGGGCTATTCAACTTCTATTTGCTAAGTTCACAACTAGTGTCTAAATCCTCCTCTAATTGCTCAGTTCACAACTAGTTCAGGATGTTACCGTCTCTATTCATCTAGCATATTTACTACTATTTTCGGACAAATATTAGAGTGAACCCTAATATTAATATTAAAGCTAACCCTGATATTTATTCTATTGGCGCTCTCGCTTATCCGGCCAGATTACGAGAATGCGTTTTTAAAGCAAGAAAGTAAATAACAAATATAATACTGAAAACATTTATTATAACTTTGACTCAATCACATGACCTAAATATTCATAGGGGAGTTCATCTTCTCCACCACAACCTAAGACATCTATTACAAAAGACTTACATATTTAAATTACAAGAATCTAAAAATAAAAGCCTAAAGAAAACATACCTTGCTGAAAATAACTTTCCCGTAAGGGGAGAAAGCTATGTCTGTAGAGCTCCTCTAAGCAACTCTAACAGTACTATAGAATGTTCTACTATTTTTGAATGAATAATAATGAGTAAATTGAGCTCTATTTATAGTTTTTCTAACAGGCCTCGGCAAGCCATCGTGCTACGATAGAGAGATTCAGTTCAAAATTATAACTGATCTCGTGTGTTTCATCAGCTTGTGCATCAAGTAAGGTTATCGTGCTATGATACATCCCATCGTGCTACGATGAACAATTTTTTTTCAAAAATAAAACTTCTATTTTCTTGGCCAGCAAGGCAGCAAGCAGCTCCCATCGTAGCACGATGGAGGCATCGTACTATGATGTAAATACTTTTTCTTCACTTTTTTTGGCTTTTTCTTGTCTTTTTCTGCATTATTGCTTTGCCTTGATGCTTTTCTTTTATTCCTTAGAGTTTCCTTCGTATTTGGGTTTGTCTTGATCAATTTATTACTATTTTTACTACTAAAACTAACGTAGAAATTCCTGTCATTACAACCCCAAACTTAAATTATTGATTGTCCTCAAGTAACATGCTGTCAGACAAGACCGTTAGCGAGTTAAGAGATAAATAAAGATGATAGGAATTTCACAACCTTGCTTGGATTTTGAAAATGGTACCGCTGATCTTACCGCAGCGTTCATGCTCAGTCCTACTTGGTTCAGGAGACGTTGATAGTAGCGAGTCGGACAAATGTCTGCAAGAGTCAGTGTTCAACCTTTACTCTCTCTCACATTTTCGCTCGAAATTGAAAGGGTTACTCTCAATCATCGTACAATCTGCCATTTTACCATAGACTTGCAAGAATTCTAAGCGACCGGTTAAAATTTAAAGCACATGCATTTTTTTGGAGGTCTTTAAGGGTTATAACGTGGCTAGGGTCAAGGTAGGACATTTTTAGGATAAGTATGTGACTACAGTATGGCAAGTGTATCAGTCTGTCGTCGAGTAATAATTCACACCCTACCGAGTAGAATGAGTTCGTATCCACAGGGTTTGTGCCAAAACAATTAAGCAACTAATTTACTTTAGGAACTATGAGTTGCCTCCGCTTTATAAGTTGAGATAGTTTTTAGATTCAAGAAACATATAATACAATCTAGAAAAGAGACAATTTAAGAGGAAATGTTAAGTAGTTGGAATCCCTCCCTTATTCCTGCTAGGTAGTTGGTGTTATATCGTTGACTATTCCTTTTTATTATTGACGAACTAATATAAGTAGTAATAACCGCGTACGAGAATTACCCTAATTACGAGTATAAAGAACCTTAATTAATAGAACATGGAACCCATGTTAGACACGTTGTCACATCCCCACGCTAGTGATTAGACTCTAAATATGTAGTCAATTAAGTTTGGTTACAGTAGTTCTTTAGCTCTTAACCACGAGAATGGCTAAGCTATTATATATTGATCGGGGTTAGCTGCCAGCTATGAGGCACAATATTAGGTATTACTAACTCTAAGAGTGTTCCCTAATTGTGGCCACCAATCAGGTTACGTAATTAAAGCATAGACAATAGAATAAACAAAAATGAATAGAAAATTAAAAAATTTAGTACCAATTTACATGATTCCGGCATTCCTAAGGGAGTTTATCTTCTCCACCTAACCTAAAGGAGCTTAGCTACTGACTGCATTTTGGCAAGTGCACCAGTATGTCTTCGAGTAATAATTCACACTCTAGGTGTCTAGAATGAGTTTGTATCCACAGGGATCGTGCCAAAGTATCGTTAGCGTTATTTAAGCTTGTGGTTTTGCATTCGCTTGAGTTTTTGAAAAAGGTTTTAGTTTTATAAAAATAGCGAAATGTTGTGCGGAAAAAGTAAAGATAAATTTGATTCGAGAAATATAGAGGATAAGTATGGTGGTTGAACTCCCTCCCTAATTCATATTTGGCATAACCGGTGTATAACATAGTTATTCAGATTAATATTTGGTGTTGATTTTATTCTTGTTATGGTAGTACCTTACTACTACCCTGTGTATGTGAGGTTTCCCTACATTAATAACTAAGTTACTTACGAGAGTCTAACCTCATTGTGTCACATACCCTAATTACTAAGTGAGTTATTCAACATACATGCATTATACTTATCAACCATCCAATGCATCTAGATCCTAGTTTCAGGCTATTCAGCTTCTAATTGTTCAGTTTGCAACTAGTGCCTGATTCCTCCTCTAATTGCTCAATTCACAACTAGTTCAGGACTTTACCGTCTCTATTCATCTAGCATATTTACTACTAGTCCCGGACAAATATTGAAGTGAATCCTAATATTAATACTAAAACTAACCCTAATATTTATTCTATGGGCGCTCCCACTTAAAGTGCAAGAAAGTAAATAAAGAACATAATACTGAATAACGATTTATTATAACTTTGACTCAATTACATAACCCAAATATTCAGAAGGGAGTTCATCTTCTCCACCACAACCTAAGACATCTATTACAAAAGACTACATATTTAAATTACAAGAAAATAATCTAAATACAAACGCCTAAAGAAAACATACTGATGACAGGAATTTCTGCGGTATTTTAGGTAGTTATATTAGTAGTAAATTGACCAAGACAGGCCCAAATATCAACAAAAATCTAAAGAATCGAGAAAAAGCATGAAGACAAAGCGAAAATGCGCAAAAGACAAGAAAAAGCCAAAAAAAGAAGAAAAGCAGCTCATAGTGTCACGATGGCTCCCAACGTGACACGATGAAAGCTCCTTGCGCGCCAAGATTTCAGAATTTATATTTTTGAAGAAAATCTTAGCATCGTGCTGCGATGGACCTCAACGCAGTACAATAGGATTACTTGGTGACCACGCTGATAAAATGCACAGGATCAGTTATAATTTCAAACTGAATCTTTCCATCGTGTCACGATGGACCTATCGTGTCACAATGGCTTGCTGAGGCCCATTACGAAAAGTATAAATAGAGCTCAATTTCCTCATTATTTTTCATTCAGAAATAGAAGAACTTTCTATTCCTTTTGGAGAGAGGTTCGGAGGAGCTCTAAGGGCATAATTTTCTCCCCTTACGGGAAAACTAACTCAGCAAGGTATAAATTCTTTAGCCTTTTTAGTTAAGTTCTTATAATTTAATTATGTAGTCTTTTGTAATAATTCCTTAGGTTGTGGTGGAAACGATGAACTCCCCGATGAATACTTAGGTCACGTAATTGAGTCAAAGTTATAATAAATGTTATTCAGTATATTAAAGTTATTTATTTTTTTATGCTTTAATAACGTTGCTTGAAATCTGGCTGGATAGACGACAACGCATTTAGAATAAATATTAGGGTTGCTTTAATACATAAATAGAGTTTACTCTAATATTTATCCGGAACTAGTAATAAATAACACTATATGAGTAGAGACGGTAAAATCCTGAACTAGTTGTGACTTAGCAATTAGAGGGGGAATCAGGCATTATTTGCGACATAGTAATTAGAAGCTGACATAGCCCGAAACTAAGATCTAGAGGCATTGGATGATTGATGATCATAATGCATGTATGTAAATAACTGTGCCTAGTAGTTAGGGTATGTGACACAACGAGGTTAGGCTCTCGTAGGTACCTTAGTTGCGAAAGTAGGAAAAATTTACTTACATAATGTAGCAGTAAGGTGCTACTAAAACAAGGATAAAATCGACGCCAAATAATAATACGGATAACTATGTTATACATCGATTATGTCAAGTATGAAGGAGAGGGAGTAAGTCCAACTACCATACCTATTATCTATTTTCCTGAATCAAATCTTTATTTTTCTGCAACGCATCTCGCTTATTTTTATAATTAAAAACATTTTTTCAAAAATCAAAGAGAATGCAAAAACTTACGAACTAGAATAGCACTAACAAGACTTTGACACGATTCCTGTGAATACGAACTCATTCTAGACACCTAGAGTGTGAATTATTGCTCGACGACAAATTGTCCACTTGTCAGCCGACAGTCAAGCTTTTGGCGCCGTTGTCGGGGATTGTGTTCACAAAACTTTGTTAGAATTATTCTAGTTTGTAAAAAAAAAAATACAAAAAAATCAAAAATCAAAAATTTTATTAATGATTGTGAATTTTGATCTGTGAAATTATGGCTAAGGCAAAGTCAAGGTATTTAAGCGATCCTAGTGATCCACCTCACTTACCTGTGAATTTTCACGGTGACAAAGACACATAAAATAAAAACCAAAAATATTTTTAAAATATCTCTACCAGTGCTACTAAGGTATTTGTTGAGTGCATGTAGACAGGTACCCCAAGGCAAGAGAGGCTAGAAACAGCCAACCAAAGACAACATTCTCACTAAAAGCTTTTGTGGAAGATAAAGGGAGACAAAGCAAAATTGTAAAAGAGAAAGCTGCAAAAGAACAATCAATAGTCAGGAGGATCATTACACTAAGAGACTTTCGGAAAAGCATTAATCAAAGAAAAATTCCAAGAAGTAAGTAAAGGGGCTGTAACAAAAAATGGTTTCGGGACTAAGGGAACCATTTGAGAAGATGACATGAGAAAGAAAGTTCATCAGGAATTAACGCTTGCAAACAAGAGAACCAGCCACGAAGTCACTCAAATGACAGTCATGCAAGTTTGGGGTGAAAACACTACGCTCTATGAAGCTAACCTGAAAAACAAGCCGCCAACATGGATAGTCGAGGGAGTAGTGAAGCTGAGCAGGTCTTGCCGAAATTGTGAGAATCAAGTATGGAAGATGGTAAGTGCTCAAAGACAGAACAAGGAGAGCACAACAAGAGACATGCGAATCTATCCTCTATAATAGAGGAAATGCGTCAAGCTAATGAGACGCTAAACAAGCGCTGCTTGGGAGGCAACCCAGGGATACGTTTTTAATTTCAGTTTATAATTAAAAACCTTTTTTTCAAAAACCAAAGTGAATGCAAAAACTTACGAACTATAATAGCACTAACGAGGCTTTGACACGATCCCTGTGGATACGGACTCATTCTAGACACCTAGAGTGTGAATTATTGCTCGACGACAAACTGGTCCACTTGCCAGCCGACAGTCACATACCTTTCTGAGATAACTTTCCCGTAATGGGAGAAAGCTATGCCCTTAGAGCTCCTCTGAACACCTCTTTAGTAGTATAGAATGTTCTACTATTTCTGAATGAATATTATGAGGACAATAGAGCTCTATTTATACTTTTCGTATTGGGCCTCAGCAAGCCATCATGTTGCGATGGGTCCATCGTGGCACGATTGAAGGATTTAGTTCAAAATTATAACTAATCATGTGCATTTCATCAGCTTGGTCGCCAAGTAAGGTTATCGTACCACGATATAGGCCATCGTAGCACGATGAACAAATTTTCTTCAGATGTTTTTGTAGTTGTCTTGGCCAGCAAGCAGTCCCATTGTGCTAAGATGAAATGCACATTTTTTTCATTTTTTTTGGCTTTTTCTTGTCTTTTATGTACTCTGACTTTGTCTTGATGCTTTTCTTCGATTCTGTAGGTTTTCCTTCGTATTTGGGTCTGTCTTGGTCAATTTACCACTAATACTAAAAATAACATGGAAATTCCTGTCATCATAACCCCAAACTTAAACCGTTACTTGTCATTAAGTAACATGTTATCAGACAAGATTTTTAGCGAGTTAAGAGATAAATAAAGATGATAGGAATTTCACAACCTTGCATGTATTTCAGCCATGGTACCAGTGATTCTTGTCGCGACGTTCATGCTCAGTCCTGCTAGGTTAGGAGACGTTGATAGTAGCGAGTCGGACAAATATCTGTAAGAGTTCGTGTTCAACCTTTTTTCTCTCTCACATTTTCGCTCGAAATTGAAAGGGTTACTCTCAATCATCGAACAACCTTCCATTTTACCATAGACTTGCAAGAATTCTAAGCGTCCGGTCAGAAATTAATAAACATGCAATTTAAAAGATGTCTTTAAGGGTTATAACGTGGCTAAGTATGAGTATTATTTAAAAAAAAATAATAATGATTTAACCTATCTTTCTCTCTCACTGCCGGCTCATCATCATCATCATCAATTATCTCATTTTTCTGCGAACCCTAGATCCCAAATCATTACTTAAATACTTCCTGCTTTGTGAAAACCATTCATTATTCATTCATTCTTCTCTTAAATAAATTGAATCATAATAATAGTAATCTCCACTCATGAACGTTGCGATTTGTCCCCTTTGTTGATGCTATATATGCTGTTGTTAGTTAGTTAGTCATCTTTATCCAATCCAATCCAGGTAAGAAACAATTTTCCTTCTTTATTTATTTTTCCTAAATCTCTATTCTATTTGCTTTGCTTTCAAATTAGTATTTGTTTCAACTTCATTTTTCAAATACCCTGTTGTAATGTTCATTCATTGTTTGTTTGCAGGTAGGTTAGGTTGTTGTACTGAAATGGTATGTTGTAATTATAGTTCCTCCGCCAATGAAACTCATTGTGTAATCCTTATTATACATTCCCCGAAATGCAATTAGCTTCAAACACTGATAAGGACGATGAATGTTCAGAATCCCAACCCATCTTGAATCACCAAGAAGACCACTCCTTTTCCTGCGAAATTATTCCTGATGATAATAATAATAATAATAATAATAATAATGACGATGATATAGAGAATGTTCCCGTTCACGACTCTGACCCACAATGCCGAATATGCCTTGATCTTGGAGGTCTATTATTATTAATTAATACTCTATTCACGCAATGCATTCTAACTTACTAACCTTGGCTACTTATTACTACTAACCTTTCAATTAATTCTTTTAGGAGAAGACTTAATTGCTCCCTGCCATTGCAAAGGTACGCAAAAGTATGTCCACAGATCATGTCTGGATAATTGGAGGTCTACCAAGGTAACTAACTTCATTTCTCCTTCTTCTTTGATTGTAATAATAATAATAATACTAATATCTTATTCAAATGAAATAGGTGTTGCTTAATCTTGTCCTATGAATATATACGCTATATTAATCATTGTACGATGCTTATCCACTTTCTATTGTTGTACTAGGAGGGCTTTGCTTTTTCTCACTGTACAGAGTGCAGAGCTGTCTTCATATTACGAGCAAATGTCCCAAAAGATCGGTGGTGGTTGAGGTTGAAATTTCAGTTCCTTGTTGCTAGAGATCATGCATTCATTTTCATCATTGTTCAACTGGTATGTAATGTATTATTATCTCACGTGTTGTCAAATTGGTACTCACATTGATGACATTACTTTTGTCCTTTCATACTTGTTTTGTTCTGGTTAACAAATTAATATGAACACTCCTGTATGTATTCACCATTTCCCTGTCAAGTGAATGTTCTCGAGTCTTACTCGTTAATATTGCTGCTGTATCCCCTAGGAGTCTATATAACTTAATATATGTGAATATATGCAATGTCCAAGCTGTTCTGATTCTTGAGTGAAACCTTAGTTGTTAGTTTTCCTCTCCAACTGAACAACTTGGTTTATGTTTAATGGTTCTGCAAGGAAAGAAACAAACCCAAGTAATTGAATATTTTTAGCATGTATAACCATAGTTATCAATAGTAGGTGATAGCACTGTCTTGGAGCAGAGCAGCTGATGTGCGCTATTTGGACTTGATCGTATCGCATTTTCAAGTAATGGCTGGGGGCGGCGCTTTCATTGCCCCCTGAAAACCTAAGTAGCTATGCCGATTAAGTAATAGCAAGTTAGCAACCTTAGTTACTATTCGTACCTACAGTGGTTTTAAATATATAAAGGACTAAATGCTGGCTATCATGATTGGTGTGGTTGATTGAATGAATATTGTTTGAAGATCTCTTCCCCCTCCAAAAATAAAAGGTTTAATTACAGTTTTGGTCCCCATATTTTCACTTACTCATCAAATTGGTCCGCCATGTTAAAATCAATCAATTTTGGTCCCTCCATCACATATTTATACTTAAATGGTGATTTAACATATTTTAAATGACATTGCATACAACCCAAATTCATGAGCGAATGAAAATGAAGTTCCACATCAGATGTGAGATGACCTGTATTTGGGTTTATAAAGTTGAGGCAATCCTCACCTTAGAAGCCGGTTTTCTAGGATTGAGTTAGGTCGAACTCCCAATTCTAAGAGAAAATAGGGGGACCAAAGCCAAGATAACATAGATGGTCTGATGGGATATTATTACTATTTTTGAGATTTTTTGTTAATTTCTCTTCCTTTTCTAATTGCACAGGTTGTTGCTTTCTTGGGAGTGCTTATCTACAAATTCTATGGAGATGAACTTAGAGAAATGTTTGGTTATGAAGAACATCCATATGGATTTTATACAATGGCTGGTATTCCCCTTTCTTCTGCACCGTGAATTTGATGCCCATGTTTGCAGCTTTTCCACTCATTTGTGACACTTTCACGCTATGATGTTATATTTTCTCACTTATATAGTAAATTCAACACTTAAGATGTATGATAGTCGTGCTATCTTAACCTACCAACTTATTCCATGCAATGGAAACTTGATAATATTGCTTTGTTTTGCAGTTCTTGCCATTATTTTGGTGGGTTTGCTCTATGGCTTCTTTATAGCGATAATATGTGGCCAAAGAATCAATGAACGCCACTACCATGTTCTTGCGAAACAAGAACTGACAAAGGTCTGTTATGTAATAATAAATGCTTTCAAATCATTCTGACTTACAAATTAGTACAATCCACAGAAAACCGAAGCATGTTGTTACGCAAAACTAGTAATATGCTTGCTACTAAACTGCTCTTTGGTCATAATATATGCAATTTCGGGGAAACAATAATTTAATTACCCGTTCTTGTATAATTTAAGAATTATAGTTGATTCTGTATCATACAACGATTATATTAATTTTATTTTTTTATAAAAATTTTACGGTTTTAAACTCTTCACCATGTTCTTTACAATTTCAATGTCAGGAATATGTGGTAGAAGATCGAGAACATGTAAAGAATGTGCCTGAACTCGACCCCAGCCATGTGACAGAACTAAGGATGTTGGGCCTTTACTAGCTGGTATATGTACATTCTTTCTCGTTAAAGTTTTCAGTTTTCCATTTTTAGATGTTAAATTAGAAATGGTCTAAAGAGGAAGGGAGACCAATGAAAAGTATAGGCAAAAATGTTAAAAGATATATAGAATTAAGCAGACTATCTGTAAACTAGTCTTTGCAAAATATTATGATGTTGTTTGATCCATGTAGCTTACTCCACCTAGTGGAAATAGATTTGGTTCTTGTTGTTGTTGTTGTTGTTATAAGTTCAAAGACTTTCTGGACCTATTATCCTTGTACAGATATGGACCTATTTATAGCAATTCATAGAAAGTAAAAATTGCAAGTTTTTTTGTGGCTCCCTAATTTCGTGAAAAAAAAGTGCTGCTAAATATTACGACGGAATTTTGAGACGAAAGGCAAAGTATGTGCACATGGAACATTGTACAGAACTCAATTGTAGTTTTGTTGTTTCATGGAAATCACGTGGTGGGTGGGCGTAAATGTAAAATCAATGGACCAAAGTCATTCTTGTCTTTCGTTATTTACAATTTCGTCATAATCAGCATTATCCTTTCCGGCATATGTAGCATTCAAGATCCAAAATCAGTTCCATTTGGCAGGATGCTTCTGATTTCTGAATTTTTATCTGTTATAAAGGAGTGTATGGCTATTATTTTAGCTTCTAATCAAAACTAGGATGTTATTTTCTTAGGAGACAAATATATATGTGGTTGCTCATTCTCTTAATTGGGTGGCCATATATTGGTCTAAGGTCTCTATTTTTCATTCTCTACCACTTTGTATCTTGAATTTGCATTCTATTGATATGAGATTGTTTTAGTTAAAAAAAGAATTCAAAGTTACAATTTTTTTTTTTTAAATGTCACAGTTTTGTGGTACTATTAAATTCAAGTTTTGTGGTATTTAAAAAAAGAATCCAAAGTTGTTTTTATTTTATTTTTAAATGTCACAGGTTTGTTTTAGCTAATTTTTGTTAAAATATACTTTGAAAGCTAATCCCTGTCTTCATATATTGCTGTTTGAAACCAAAAGTACTCTTTTCCGCATCCATACATGTGAGTAGCAACTTCAATACTCGTACGTGTACTCCAAGGTGACCTATGTATTTGTACCCATACTTGTTACTCACACCGTAGCTATAATGGGTCATGATTTTCGTTATTTTTATCTTGAATTTTTACCGTTTAAAAAATTTATATTTAATTCTCATATTGAAAAATTCCAAATTTTAGTATATAAAATTTATATCATATTTAAAACATGTAGAAAAAATCATTAAGAGTTTAATGATATTAAAAGTAGAGAATGTCGTTTTCACATATATTGTCATTGTTTTCAAGTTTCACTTTGGTGAATTGAATCCGTGCGTCTAAGCCAATTCAATGGAGAATGGACGATGATACTCAACACTAGTCAGCATTCTTGTATCACAGTATATGAGGACCATTCAATTGGCTCCTCAAATAACTCAATGTAATATTTTAATGGATCTAACTAAATCTGGTTTGTAAACTATTTTCAATTTAATGTTTTTAAGTCTGGTGTGATTGATAGCATTCTTAAACCATGTTTGATTGGAGTATTCAATTTAACTATTTTTTACCGACTAATTAAGCGTCTCACAATCTTAAAAAAAATGAATAAATAAAAAAGAAAAAGTTAACGAGTGTATTCTGAATATTTTTTAAGGACTTTAAATAGTAAGATTTTATGAAAAAATTATGAAAAGGTGTAAAGTGAATGCATAGGAAATTAAAATGTTTACTCTTCTCTCTAAGGTGATATGAATTCTGTTTATTTATAAAGCATTACAAGAAATAAGTTAGAAAACAATCAGGGCAGAAACACCTTGTTCGAGTTTTAGAAATCACGCAGAGCAGATTTTGAGGTCTCCCAACAGTTTAGAAGACAAAAAAACGCATGCAAACAACAAAGATTTGAACAAGTATGTTATACAAAATTTTGGGTCACATAGTATGTAATATTGAATGTGTTACGTTCATTGTATTAATTAATCAAATTCAAATGATCTATTTAATATAAAATTGCGATTAAGAATATACTTGTCATGAAAATTGTTGTGTAGATACCATAAATATTATTTCTACTCTTATGATAGATAAAATTAAAAATAGAAAAAAACTTTTGGTAAGAAAATTTAAGATGAAGAATTGCAAGAATAAATCTCCATCATTGTTTACATCTACCACCACCCATGATTTTGTGATTTTGCCATATGTTGATTCTTATACATTTCTTATGTAAAAGATTCTTACTAAATCACAATACTCTTACAAATAATATTTAAAAGCCCTGAACCGGTCATATGTCTCTTAACTTTAGAAATGCATAAGCAGAATCGGTCCCGACAATTTAGAAGCCCTGAACAAAATATTTAAAATAGTATTTATAAACAAAAATCATAATACTATATTTGGAGAATGAAATAAAGAACGTACGAGAGTATTAATTTAACTAACATTCTTCTTCCTTCCTTCCAGCAATTAATAATAGCATTGGCCAATAATAGGCATTGACAAAATGTGTTGCGCTGTGATGATAATTCCGACTAATTAGTATTACATTTGAAATTCAATGCAATGATGCATGATGAGAGCGAGGATTAGGGATTGAAGAAGAAGAAGAAGCAATACCAATTGCAATTTCATTATGACAAACAACAACATGACCACGGATACCACATCACGCGGTTCAACTTCATCCTCCAATGGACTCCTCACCGTCACCATTGCCAGCAGCACTCACCCTCACGGTCTCTCTGCTAACGACGATGATGACGACCTCCTCGTTGATCCCGACGATCCTTTCAACATTACTCAAACCAAGAATGCTCCCCCCGAAACCCTCAAGCGTTGGCGAGTAAGCCTTCATTCATTCATTCTTTCTGTTTTCTCTTCATTTCTAAATAAATAAATTAATTAATTAATATCCCAATATCTCTATTTGTTTATTTATTTGCAGCAAGCATCATTTGTGCTCAACGCATCCAGACGTTTTAGATATACTCTCGACTTGAAAAAGGAAGAGGAGAAAGAGCAAAAGAAAAGCATGATCAGAGCTCATGCACAAGTCATCAGAGTAATAATAATAATCTTGTTTAATTATTATATATTGATAATAATATCAATGCTTATTTTCTAATCCATCATCAATTCTTTTATTAGGCAGCTTTGCTTTTCAGATTGGCTGGTGAACGCGAACTAGGTATGTGTATACTTATTATTCTCTTATAAACTTCCACAATCTTTTTTTCGCTTGAACATGTGTTTATAAGTAGAGGCAGTCCTTATCTTATAAGCTGAGATTTTGTAAAACCGAGATAGGTTCAACACAAAATTCTAAGATGGTATCATGGGTCCCACATTGGATGAGAGATGACCTCAACAAGCCGGTTTTGTAAGATTGAGTTATACCCAACCCAAAATTCTAATACCTTCCAAAACCTTATTCCTACAATAATACCTTTCTTAATGATATTACAATGTGCCTTGTTCACCTTTCTAAAATGGCAAGTTTGTGCAATAAATAGAGCACGGCCAGAGTTCATCACAAACAAGAAAGCATTGATTGTTGTTAACTGCTAACATAAAATCCAAACTATACAACACTTTGGCCTCTATGCATGCCTTTTCAGCAGCTGCATTCAGTTTATTTCCAGTTTTCTTAAACTTGCCACATGAAATAGCTAGTACTAGCAGCAGGCTGTATCTGCATAACCAGTGAAAGTCATCCACCAATCATCATTATAGAGTTAATGCAATATGACTTACTTTTAGGTCCTACCTGGTATTTGTTATATACTCTTAAAAATTGAATCTTGGTTGTATCCCTTAATTAGTTTCTGTTTATGCTAAGAACTTTTTTTTGGTTTATAATAGTATTTATAAACAAATCTAAATCTATATAACTATGTTTGATTGAAACTTAGTTATTTTGAGCTGTGATGAGTTTTTTAAATTGCTTATAACATCATTAAATTAATATTTTGAATTGCAGTAACAGGTACATCAGTGGCACCCACAACTCCAGGTGGTGACTATGAAGTTGGACTCGAAGAACTTGTTTCAATGTCCAAGAATCAAAATATTTCTGCTTTACAACAATATGGAGGGGTAGGTCTACTTCAACATAATTTTGTATGTCATATTTTGTTGAAGCCATCTTATTTGCTAATACTATAATATAGTGATGTCCTTATTCAGGTTAAAGGCTTATCAGATTTTCTAAAATCAGATCTGGATAAAGGGATTAGTGGAGATGACGTTGATCTATCAAGGAGGAAAAATGCATTTGGAACTAATACATATCCTCGGAAAAAGGGTAGAAGTTTATGGGTATGTGATATTTTTATTTTTATTTTTAAAAAAGTTAGCATTGTTGAATTGGTTTCCTCTGCCGGTACTAATCATTTACAGTTGTTTTACAGAGGTTTCTATGGGAAGCTTGGCAAGATCTGACCCTTATAATATTGATTATAGCAGCTGCAGTATCATTAGTGCTTGGAATAAAAACAGAGGTGTGATTCAATACTCATCAATCACAACAGTAATTTGAGCATTAATAGGTCCCTTGGTTTTGTGGAAGTATAGGAGGCTTAATAATTGAGAAATTAGGTCTACACATGTTTGATACTTATGCTGTCCGAGGCTTAAACGAAAATCTTAACTGAATTTTGTCATCGTTAAGCTATGCACACTGCATACACATAACAAGAAAAAGTGAATTCATTGCATTTTATTCACAAAATAGATATTCAATTTCTTTCTTTTATTTTTCATTTTGTTATTTCGATATTTTATGTGTTTATTTTGGGATTTTTGCATTCTCTTTCTGTCTTGGCAGTGCTTGGTTTCATTGTAATTTTTCTTTAATTCTAGGTTTTGACAGCCCTTGGTTTCTTTGCAATTTCTTTTTCCATTCTATTTAAGTGTATATTCTTCCTTGAAGATTTTAGCTTTATCTTTTATTTGAAATGACCAGGGTTTGGAAGAAGGATGGTATGATGGAGGAAGCATTGCTTTTGCAGTTTTACTTGTCATTGTAGTTACAGGTAATGGAACCAACATTTTGTTTCATTTCGATGAATAGATATGTATTTAATCTTGATACTTGGTGTAGAAGAAATCATAGGACATGTTGATAATTCAAGTTTGATATACATGGATTGATAGTCTATACTCTAAATCAATTATTGAATCATGCAAACTAAGTTATTCCATCTGTTCCTTTTTATTTGTCGTCTTTTTAACCAACTCTACACTCTATATTTCAATGAACATTAAATATAATAATAATTTTCTGAAGCTAAGCATAAGAGAATGTCAGATTAGAGTTTTGGAAAATTGCGTATTAATTACTCTAGTATAAGTTGTACTAGTCTACCAAATTTCAAAAAGTATGCATGGTATTATTAACAAATTAAGATAAAACTACTAAATGTGAAATATAATCATATCATTTGTGTTTTGAGAAGAAAAAACTTGATACATTTAATTTAAATGATTGGTATGATTTATTTATAATGAATATTGAAATTCCTAAGGCAGAGATTAGGAAAGTTCTTAATTTATTTATATTAACTTTATGCTGTTACTTTTATCTTTTTGTCTGTCAGCTGTCAGTGATTATCGGCAATCTCTTCAGTTTCAGAACTTGAATGCAGAAAAACAAAATATACAATTGGAGGTGTGTAGCATTATTATATTATTAAAAGATAACATCATGTGGAAGTTGAACTGATCGATCATGTATTCATGAACTCGCTACAGGCCATAAGAGGTGGTAGAACAATAAAAATATCGATATTTGAAATTGTTGTTGGTGATGTACTGCCCCTTAAAATAGGAGATCAGGTGAATTTACGTAAATCTCATTTTCTTTCTATGATAATTGAATATTTTTGTTCTACGTTAATTACTCTATTGATATATCAGGTTCCTGCTGATGGAGTTTTAATTACTGGTCACTCACTTGCCATTGATGAATCCAGCATGACTGGTGAAAGCAAGATTGTATGTTGTTCATATATTCTATTGACCTAATTACTAGTTTTTAATCCGTATTGAATTTTAAGCAATGAGTGTTCTGTAGGTTCACAAGGATCAAAAAGCACCATTTTTAATGTCAGGTTGCAAAGTAGCAGATGGAGTTGGTTCTATGCTGGTATAATATGAAATTATATTCTCTCTGCTAGTTTGCTTGTTATTTTAATGAGCAACGACATAATTGTTTTCAGTATTTGAATATTTATAGTGCAAAAGGTTT
The DNA here is from genome assembly GCA_954870985.1 of Trifolium fragiferum. NCBI lineage: Eukaryota > Viridiplantae > Streptophyta > Magnoliopsida > Fabales > Fabaceae > Trifolium > Trifolium fragiferum. Next base: position 85,187,412 of record OX940789.1, on the reverse strand, counting down.
CTGATTTATAAAGTTTGTTGCTGCATTATGCTCTTTAGCCACATGAATGCTAATATATTTTTTTCTGTAGTTTATCTTTAAAAATGACTTACTAATCACTATATGACATCATTGTGTCATTTGATTTGTGACTGTTTCTTAATTGGAAGGAAAAGACTTTGTTGTTTTTGTTTTTATGGTACTTTTTTTTACTCAAATAAACTTACTGCATATCATTAATCAATAAATGTTCAATACAAGGAGGAGCATTCTCAAACACCTAGTGACTAGCCCAAGAAACGACCGCCCTCGCTAACGAGTGAGCAACCACATTGGCTTGTCGCCTAACAAACTTGACCTCAAAATTAGAAAACACAAATAAAATTTCTCTAATACTAGCAACAAGGGAACTAAACTCTGACACTCCCAAACTATTAGAATTAATAGAGTTATCTGAAGTTTGGGAATCAGTTTCAAAAATAACAAAATTAAACCCTTGCTGCCTAGCTAGATGGACTGCATCAAGCATAGCCGAACTTTCACTTTTGAAAGAAGAAGTTTGCAGTCGATACCACTGCGGTTGTGCTCGCATGAGAACACCATTGCTGGTCCGAAACACGAACACAATAAAAATTATACCCTCTCTCACGAAGAAACCGGCATCAACATTACACTTTAGCCACCCCTCACCTGGTCTCTCCCAACGAGCCTCACTCTGAACCCGCGGCTGATCATATTGTTGCTGCACCTTCTTCGCTTCAAACCAATCCCGCCGCGCGTTAAAAGCTTGTTTTAATGGTATTTAAGAACAAGTGAAAAGTCCTTTTACAATGCTTCTTCCCTGACACATTTTATCCTTCCATTTGTAGGTAACTAGTGTTGGTATAAATACTGAGTGGGGATTGTTGATGGCAACTATCTCAGAGGATACTGGAGAAGAGACTCCATTACAGGTTGTTTCCCGTGCCCTATCCAAAACAAAGAATGAAAAGGCTGTTGCTTTGGCTGTACCTTAAATAAACCTACATCATTTATGTGTTAAACTTGTTTTTGTTGGTATGTAATAGGTACGATTGAATGGAGTAGCAACTTTTATTGGTATCGTTGGGCTTACTGTAGCTGCAGCTGTTCTTGTAGTCCTCTTGGGAAGGTAAACATAGATTGCTCTTTTGGATGTACTAACTTATTAACGGAAGCTTGATGCCAACTTTGATTATCTGTGTAATGACTTTGGAATGTCAGATACTTTTCTGGCAATACGAAAGATTTAGATGGAAAAGTTCAATTTGTTGCTGGAGAGACTAGTATCAGCGATGCTGTGGATGCGAGCATCAAAATTTTTACCATTGCAGTAAGTGTGAATTCAAACTTATGTTAATTACATTGATTTTTATCTTATTTAATTTTTTGTAATAGTTTTTCTCAACTAAATATAGAGCCACGCAGGTAACAATTGTGGTTGTTGCAGTGCCAGAAGGTCTACCTTTAGCAGTTACCTTAACGTGAGTACATATTGCTAGTTTATTTCGATGTACAACACAAGATGTAGCCATAACTAAGCTGATTGATGTTGTTTATTCTAATCTGTAATTTACAATATGAACCACTCTAATGACAGCCTAGCATACTCAATGCGGAAGATGATGGCAGACAAAGCCTTGGTATGTATCTTATTATTCTCCAACAATCATCCCAATATTCTTGTAATTTTTGCAACAATTTGACGTATTTAGTGTTAAAATATTTTCTAACAATGGTACAGGTACGAAGGTTGTCAGCTTGCGAAACCATGGGCTCTGCTACGACAATTTGCAGCGATAAAACGGGAACTTTGACCTTAAACCAGGTGGGTTCCGTGATCGGATGATTGGATAGTCTAAGAGGAGTTAGGCCGTAATTTAGATTTTTGTTTGTGAACAAATGCTTAAAGAGTTATTTAATTGATGCAGCTCCCATTGGTATTGGATTTTGTTGAAACTGAGTGGAAAATGAGACATATGGTAAAACCGTGTGTCTGAACTTCACAGCGAAGAATTTTATATATAAACTCAACGTAAATATTGCAAAAATAAATATATATAAGATACTAATTCTATTTACATGATATGCCTATTAGTAGAATTTGGGTTGAGCCTAATACAACCTTACAATACAAGTTTGCAAGATGAGGTTGCCCAAGCTTTATATGTACTACGTACGCCATATCATTAGGCAATGTGGGACTAAATCCACCCGTTCATACTCAACACAATGAAGGTGTTGGGGGGCTGCAAAGAAGGCAACCCAAATGCTGCAATTAGGAGGCTATGGGTGGACCGCAATGGCGGAATTTCCAGCACCTATACAATAAATACAAATATCAGAATAAACTTTCAACAGATTAGATTTATCATCTCTTTAAACTTTTCAACTTACATGTTATCGGTCAAATTTATGTTTTTGTTGAGTTACAATGCAGATGATTTGGATTTTCTTTTAGATTTCCGAAAAATTTAAACATTGTATCTTTGCAAAGATTAGTACCATGAGATCGTTTATGTTTCATTTACACTGGAAATTAGTGGGCTGCTATATGGTCGGGAGAAGCATACATTATGTATTTTATTGGGAAAAAATGAAGTCCTACATAGAATAAATATAAGACCTGAAAGGAGTTTATAAAGAGTGACACCCCCCAACTTACAAACTGGTTTTATAGGTATGAGTTAGGCCTAATTTAAAAACCTGATTTATTTAAATGTAATATGAAGAAATAGATAAGAAACTCATAACGGATCAGCTGGTCAATGAATGTATTGAATTATTTGATAGACCCATTCTTGTGTGGACAACATTTCCAACTTCACTTTTTCTTTTGGTCACATCAAAGGTGCAAGCACATAGGTGTAAGAGAAAGATGACATAGTAAAGGATTGAACCTCACCCAATGCCGAATAAGTACAATCTAGTTAACAATGTCCATAATATTGTTACATGCATAATCTATCTAAAATAGGTTTACAAGCTATTTGTTTATTCTGCCGAACTCCATGGTCCTTGCTGTACTGTATGCATGCATTCTTTCTTTCATTTATTTAGATTCCTTGAATTATTAGGATGTGACAGTGGCTTATATATTGGAATTGTAGATGACTGTGGTTGAGGCATATGTTGGGAGGACGAAATTAAATCCACCAGATGACTCGGCAAAATTGCATTCAGAAGTTTTATCTCTGATAAATGAAGGCATAGCGCAAAATACAACAGGCAATATTTTTGTTCCTAAGGTATGTTTTGCATTTCTTCTTAATTTTAACAACTATATATCCACGGTTCCTTTTCATGTTATGATATTTGGCACTAGATTACCCCTATAAAAGATCTTGTTGTCGTCCAACACAAACAGTTTCTTATGGTTTGTTATTTGAGAATCTCAATTCTTGTGATTCTTATTTCATGGATGCTTGAATCATAGAATTACTAGCATTGCTCTCTGTGACTGTATTTTCTTTGGTAGGATGGTGGAGAGGCAGAGGTTTCAGGATCTCCTACAGAGAAGGCAATTCTATCATGGGCTCTGAAGGTTCCCTCCCTGTTCTTTTTCCTTTATTTTTATTTTTTTTATTTTCTTCTCTCTTGATTTTGAAGCTAAACTTATTGAATTCTCGTGGCAGTTGGGAATGAATTTTGAACTTACCAGATCAAGTACAAAGATTATCCATGTCTTCCCCTTTAATTCTGAGAAAAAGCAAGGTGGTGTTGCTGTGAAACTGGTATTCACTTGATAACACTGTTTACCAACTCATCATTTTATTTGTTGTATTCCATAACTTTTATGGGACAAATATCCACCCAATTGTGCTTTTGATATTTTTGCTCTCACTTTTGAACAAATTTGGTTTCCAGAAGTGTATTTAGTTTTTCATTTTTGCTTATATATATATATATATATATCAGTTGGATGTTGTTTCCATCAGATTTCATATGCTAATCAGAAACGTTTGTTGTAATCTTCTTGGCAGGCGGACTCTGGAGTGCATATACATTGGAAAGGAGCTGCTGAGATAGTTCTAGGAACGTGTACCCAATATCTTGATTCAGATGGTCACCGGCAATCTATTGAAGAAGAGAAGGTTAAGAATAGCAGATACAAGTTGTAGAAAGTTTGTTGAGGGAATTAATATCATTGAACTGAACAAAGTGGAAATATGAAAAACATTTTCTTTTGGTTGATAGCTAACCCAAATTTAAACACCGACACACAAGGCTACCACTTAATCAATTTATTCATATCAATGAGGTTATAGTGCTGTGTCAAGTTACTGATTGTATGCAATTATATATCAGTATTACTTTCCTTTTAGCTAACATAGCAAGTGATAGCATTTCATAATACAGCACTTTCCGACATGTGTAATATTCATTTAATAATCTTCAGGCATTCTTCAAGAAGGCAATTGATGACATGGCTGCTCAGAGCTTGCGTTGTGTTGCTATTGCATACAGATCATATGAATTGGACAAAATTCCATCTAAGGAGGAGGATTTAGACCAGTGGACCTTACCCGAACACGAGCTTGTTTTGCTTGCTATTGTTGGAATAAAGGTTAAACACAGTTTTTTTTCTTTTCCCACTTGTAATGTGTTACAAATTTGCCCCCCCCCCACACACACACACACACATAAATTGCAACTTTCTGAACGATTTAGTCCTAAATCGTTAACCGTTCTGGTAGGCATATACTAATAAAGCCTTAAATATCACAAATTGTGAGGTTGAATATATAATCCTTCTAAGAGATGTTTATCTGAATGATCAGGATCCTTGCCGCCCTGGAGTCAAAGAAGCTGTGAGATTATGTACTGAGGCTGGCGTTAAGGTAAAGTTTTCAGATTGTTCGAATCAAACAACTAGATATCGTCATATTTAGATTGCAGTTCATTGAAAACATTAAGGACAGTGTTGAAACATGGCTTTTGACTTAATAACTTGCATAAGTATTTCTCCAAAATGTAAAATCAAGGGATCCAACACATTGCACGTGTGTGAACTTTGAATCCATAGGTACGCATGGTTACTGGGGACAATCCTCAAACAGCAAAAGCAATAGCTTTGGAGTGCGGAATACTGGTTTCAACTGAAGATGCAGTTGAGCCAAATGTAATTGAAGGAAAGACATTCCGTCAATTCTCTGAAAAGGAAAGGGAACAAGTTGCTAAGAAAATAACTGTATGATTCTTTTATTTTGATTTCTCATTATATTCATTAGCTGTATGTACTCAATAGGGTTTGATTGTCTGTACTTTTGATTTTAAAAAATATATATAGGTGATGGGAAGATCATCTCCAAATGACAAGCTTTTGCTTGTGCAAGCACTACGTAAAGGAGGTGAAGTTGTTGCTGTCACAGGAGATGGAACTAATGATGCCCCTGCTCTTCATGAGGTCTGTATATTTCTTGGATGTACAGTTTTCAGAATGCAAAATTTCAAAGATTAAATACGTTATTTGATACATTTTCAATGCATTTTTGTTAATTTATTTTAAATATGTTTTTTTAAGATTATATTTGAATTTTAATTCTTAAGTTCTATATTTAACAAAATAGTGTTAACTAACCGATGGGTATCTAGAGATGAAGCCGAGTGCCCGGAGAGGCTATGCCCTGAGGGAGAGCTATTGATTATTGAGTATTGGCCCAATTTTTTTGGAGATAAAGCATATAGTACTCGGTGACTTCAACCTATGGGGAAGCCTAACTGTCTGCCAAGTGTGTGATGAAAAAAATACATGTTAGCTCAAAATAAGCTAAATGAAGATGATATAATAAGAGAACATGCATATATAGAAAAGCCTTACGGTTTTTATTAAATATATGGCGGTATGTTCACTCTTTATTGTTTGTTATTTGGCCCATTACCAACAGATTATGCATAATGCAAAGGTGAGGCTAATGTGCACACGATGACTCAAACATGGAGTTATGACATAGTAGACTAGGCATATAAGTGACAAGGGATTAGAGATCTTTTTAAACATGAACAACAAACAAACACCACTGGCACAATGACATATTATGAAAAATGATAAGGACTTACTTGTAAAAGGAAAAGTACCACTCATTTTATGAATAATTTGTGCTTGATGCAGAGACCAAAAGGTCCATTTACCTTGGATCTCGAAAGTACAACTTTGATTAGCGATTTGGGACCTTGTCAAACAAGAAGAGTTTTAGAAGTAGAGATGTTATATTTTTTTGAGGATCGGGCAACTAAATATTCCAAACAGTATGAGAAAACTTAGTCAAAGGTCAAACAGTAGTTGTACTTGTAATCAGAGGTCACCGCCTATGGTACGCCATGATGATTTAGGGGGGAAAAGCTGTCAAGATCAATCATAATGAATTTGATGTATACAAACAAAAGTTCCATTAGTTTGGTATAACAATCAGCAAAGACTAATAATATACAACTATTATGGCAAAACCTATTAGAAAACATCAACTACGAAGATAAACCAGACAGAGACATCTATCTACTGGACATTTTTCAATGAATATGCAACACTTAAAAAATAAGAGAACCTCAAAGCTATGGAGAAGCTACTGTTAACAATGATATGGAAGAATGAGTCACTCTATGCAAGAGGAGGTGCAATTTGTGCAAAAGAATCATACACATCATCTCGTTGAGCTACTAAAGGGGAAGCTAGTTAAGAGAGTAGCTTGAGATCGGGGTATAAGGCTTAAATTATTTAAATGATGTAAGGAAAATAAAGACATTGGTTTTGAAGAAATATTTTGTCTCACAGTGTATGGTCATAAAAAGATAGACAACTATTAGATTAACCAAATCATATACTTGATGAGGAGATTTCATCGTATTTTATTCCAAAAAAGATATAAATTATAAATTCATATTACAATGTAAACTATAGTACAGTTTTTATTACAAAATAACTCATATACCAAAAGGATTCGACACATTTGGCAGACTGTTTATGGTTCACCTAAAAAAACACATCACTTCATTCAAATTCAAATATACGCCGACATGCTAAAATACAAATCACCAAATTACTTAAATCGGGCTCACAAAATATCTGCAGTTATACTATTGTTCTTATTATAGTTGATATCTGTTTTTCTATTTTGCATTTTAGGCAGATATTGGTCTTTCTATGGGTATCCAAGGAACTGAAGTTGCAAAAGAAAGCTCAGATATTATAATCCTGGATGATAACTTTGCATCAGTAGTAAAGGTAATTAGTTATTCAGTTTAGCATCAGTAGTAAAATATTTTTTTTCTTTTATGTGTCTACGATTGGTGCACCACTTCACATGCACAAGTTAAAATCACATGCATTTCTTTTGCAGTTCTTATAAGAAAACAAAATTTTCTGATTATGCTTGAGTGAGTAAAGCAACTTAGCAACCATGTTTCTATCAGGATCATGATTGCTAACCCAACAGAGAAATTTACTAATAATAATAGACTTTTATTGATGACAAAATAGAATTACACAAGGAATTTCCAAGAAATTCGAGAGTCTTGAGTCTCTCCCTCCAAGAATTAGAGAGCTTGGTCTCTCCCTACCAATCCTTTACCCAAATAACCGAATGCCATCCCTTTCCTACAACTTCCTTATTTATTACAATTCATAAAACACACATAATAGAAACTGCACACATAACTGTCAATACATGATAAAAACTGCACATAACTGCCATAACTACTATTATAAAATATAATATTTATTTAATAATGATAGTCTGACAGATCCTTGTATACACTTCGTAAGTAATTACATGTTATGTTTATAAGGAGAAATAGTTATAAGTACAACTTCCTAAACTCCCTAAGTACATGAATCTAAACATACAACCTAAGACTTAAAGTGCTCCTAATTCGAATGGGAAACATACATGAATCTTTATATTTCCAAAACTAACCCTCAATTTAGTGAATAGGTGTTCTCCATTCCGAGTTTGGATACAATTTGTTCAAAATTTGAGCTTGGAGTTGTGCTTGGATCAATGGACCTGGAGCACCAAAAAGTGACACATCCACACCTTTAATTAATATTTTAAAACAAATAAAAATGGGAAGTCATATGTATATAACTTGGGATTTGTACTTTTTCATTACTAATTAATTACGACTTCCAGTCTTTTTAAAAAGAAAAAGGAAAGTATTGATTTTCATTCACAACTTCCCCCAATTTAGTAATCGCTTTTACTCCATATTTCTCCACATGTTACATCATTTAGGTAAAAAAATGGTGTAAATTGTCTAAGACATGTAGTTCACTTTGAATAGGTTGTTCGCTGGGGTCGTTCTGTTTACGCAAATATTCAGAAATTTATTCAGTTCCAACTCACTGTAAATGTTGCTGCTCTTGTTATAAATGTTGTGGCAGCGGTATCTTCTGGTGATGTTCCTTTAAATGCAGTACAGGTACCTCATCCTCTTTTGTTGAGTTGTGTTATGTGTATGATATACATTTACCAATCTGTAGCTACTGGTTTCTGATATGCATTCTCTTGGTACAGCTTCTGTGGGTTAACCTTATTATGGACACGCTTGGGGCTCTTGCTCTGGCTACCGAGCCACCGACTGACAGCCTTATGCACAGATCACCAGTTGGCCGAAGGTTTGGATTGATTGGCTTCCTCACTATGTTTGCAGCTTAAGCTTAATAGTTAGTAATCTTGAACCTGCACGGTGCTGGCTAGAGCATAAAAGAAAAACCCACTAATCTATCGCTTACTGCTTGCTCTGTTAAACATAATGAGTTTTTCACAGAGAAGACAAAGAAACATTTTTCTTCCCCATAAAATAGTATTGATAGTGACAATGTACAGAAAACAAATGTCATAGTCCAATTAAGTACATCACAGAAAAATCTGACCATTCTCCATGAGTCCTTGCACTCTTTATTTCCAAAAAGCATGAAAATGAATGAGAAGAAAGGAACTCACTGTTCTTCATCATACCAATAAAGCATGTGAGAATATGAGTTTACACTATGCCCCCTTATGTCTTCATCGTTAATTTTGAGTAAACTGCATTATTTTTCCTCACGTTTTTTGTGAAATTCCTTCCACTTTTATGTTTATTCAATCAACCAAATTTTAAATAGTGGTAATAGAGGCACCTACTGACTGAGCTTATAGTTGATTTGGGTTTTGACTTAACCTTTATTTGCACAATTTTAATATGATCTTTTGTTTGGCTTTCAGGGAACCTCTTATAACGAATATCATGTGGAGGAACTTGTTCGTACAGGTAAAATATATTTTACTCCTTAAAATCATTGAAATGGAATCAGAGGGAACTTCAGATCCTACTATTTAACGATAACTAACTTGGCATTGTAGGCTCTTTATCAAGTGATTGTTCTTCTGGTTCTTAACTTTGGTGGTGAAAGTATACTACGTCAAGATTCTAGGACTCATACCTTACAAGTGAAGAATACTTTAATTTTCAACGCATTCGTCCTGTGCCAAGTTAGTACATGTTAATGAAATTATGAGATATATATTTGGTCATGCCCTTGCTTATTATTGGGTAATTGGGGTTTTGTCAGGGATTGATGGATTAAAACACTCTTTATACCCTCGCCTACCAGAATCTCTTATTCTTTGTTTGGATTGATAAAACGTAATTAAATGGAGTAAAATGAAATGGAATCGTAGTAGGTTCCATTGTTTGGATTCTTTACAATGAAATAAGATGGAACATTGCGGATTGTATTACATCTCATTTCATCCACTGCCCTCCTAAATTTGAACGAAAGGGGTGTAATCTGGTTTTTATTTTCTTTTATATTATTTCATAAAAATATCCATACGATGAAATGGTAACTTCATAAAATTTCATTCTATCCCACTATCAGATATCTAACAAGTCATGGAATCATCAAAGTGGTATTCTCCACTTATACAATTGCAAGAATGTTTGGTCTAGTTAGTTCATCAAATTCTTAACAGTTTTATAATGTTTCAATTGACAGATATTCAATGAATTCAATGCTCGAAAGCCAGAAGGAATGAATGTCTTCAAGGGAGTGACTAAGAATCGTCTCTTCATGGGAATTGTTGGAATGACCTTTATACTCCAGGTAAATAGGCATCATTCTTTTATTATTTTCTCAGTTGTCAACATTTTGAGTGCAGCTATGATGCTTTGTTAAATTGATAGATAATCATCATCGAGTTCCTTGGGAAGTTCACAACGACAGTGAGGCTTAACTCGATGCAGTGGCTTGCTTGTCTTTGTATTGGGCTGTTCAGGTTAGTACACTCAACTGCAGCAGGTTGATTATCCATATTGATAATATTTTTGCAATCACAAACTGATAATCATTCTTCCCTCTCAGTATATCTTAGCAATATTATTATGTGAAAAAACTTAAAAATTCTATATGCAAGTTTGCAATCCATTTAGGAGCTTCATATGTTGGCCCTGGCCCTGAGTACTAACCGGCTGATTTTTCCTTTCAACAGCTGGCCACTTGCAATACTTGGAAAATTGATTCCAGTTCCCAAAACACCATTGTCACGATGTGTCTTAAAGGTGTTTAGGCGCTTGAAGAAATCTCGGACTGCATAATGGGTTGCCAAACTTATAACCAGCAATTCATAGTAAACTAACGACTGACAGACATGTAACCGTACATATCCCTGAGCTGAGTCGAGTCTTCTTTCTAGAAGTTGTAACATACTGTATATTCAACATATATAGCAATTATATCATTTTTAGATTGTAAGATATTGTATATTCAACAATGTAGCAATCATATCATTTTTAGACTGTAATATACTGTATATTCAACATATATGGCAATTGTGTTTAGACAAGTTCTGGCAAATATATGTCAAAGGGGACAATGCACACTTTTCTCCGTTTCTTTGGGGGGGTGGATGGACTCTTACAAATACGTGCTGCGTTACCAAGATTATCTTAGCTCATGATCACAACATGTTTCAACAAGAGCTTATAGGATTATGATAGTATTCACTAGATAAAGAGCATACATACAACAAAAGGGATATCCCTATCAATATCATATCATGATGAGCATATATAGATACAAGTTAGAAACCTTTTGAAAAACTAGGCCTTCATGCTTATTTTCTGTGGATTAGAATCCGATAATTGCTTGGTAACATCTGTCATTGTGGGCCTGTTGTGTGGATCCTTCTCAGTACATCTCAAAGCTAGCATAAACACTTTGGTAACATTTTCCATTATATTGGTATCTAGACATTCATTTACAAGCCTTGAATCGACAATTTGTTTAATTTCTCCTATTTCACTCCACAACATTTTCCATTATATTGGTGTTTGTCTGTATCTACCTGTTCAACTAATTTGCTGATATGTTTTGTTTGTTGAGTTCATATCCTCTCCATTTGGAAAAATGATATGAACTATTGTTTGTTTGGTCATTACTCATTAAATATACTAGCAGTTGTTCTGTGCTGAGAGCTTAAGTCTTGAGTTCACACTTACTAGTACTTCACACACATTCACCTTCTTGAGTTCACACTCTCATGTCTGTCAGTCCGCTCTTTTTTACGATTATGAAGGGTAAAATGGGAAGAAAAAAAAGACTACATCAAAACATCGTTTTCCTTTTATATATTGTACAGATAGATATTTTGTTTTTGTGCTTTAATTTTAGAATATTTATATTTTGGTTTTTAAATGTAGTAACTGATTTCAACTTCCATCCTTTAAGTTTTTTATTCTTTTTTTAATTTTTACAATTCTGAAAGGTAAAATGAGAAGAAAAAAGGCTACACCAAAGGGTGACTACTCCTCTATCCTTTCATAATTTGAGGACATTTATCCCTCAACTAGTTGTAACAAATTTATAGCACCACATACAAATTATTTGTTCTCATTGATTGAAAGATAAATGCCATCAAATTAGGGGTGGGTGGGGTAGCTCAGTTGGCACTTGCTGACTGAGCGGGTGTAGGCTGTTGGTCAGGGGTTCGATCTTTGGCAGCATGTAGTATTTTCTTTGTAAATAAATTGGTGGTACTTATAAACCATCAACTTTGTGTAAAAAAAAAAAATGCCATCCAATTATGAAAGAATAAATTAAAATTTCCCTACACAAAAACATTGTTTTTCACTTTATATATTGTATAGATTAGGAAAAAATATATTTAAAAAAAAATTCCAATATACCAATTTATCTTTATTTATTAATAATATATTCTCATTATCATAATACAAAGCGCGAAATTATATGAAATAAGAAAAATAAATTTAAATTATATTAGGAACTTAAAGTGGGGAGCGTTGTGGGTGTTTTAGTTATTCTAATGCTCTATTGTGGAAGGTTGACCCATATCTTTAATTATTTTGCTTAGTTAAAGACATCTTGTTCATGTGTTGATAATATTCAAAAGAAGAATGTACTGATAGACATTGTAGAATCAAAAGTGGAATCTTTGCTCCCTTGTCTCATATATTGTGTAATAAACTAGGATCTTATTTGCGTGTCTTGTTATCTTTTCGTATATGTGCACATTCTTGTTGGTGTTTGTCATATTTGAATGCAAAGGGATTTGCTGCCTTTGTCCTCCCTTTGCACGACTGCATTGGGAGACAGCAACCACCTTTGTCCTCCCTTTGCACGACTGCATTGGCTACTGCTGAAGGCAGAACATGGAATGGAGATTTGCTGCCTTCTGGACCTCAGCATTTAGGTGGCGATAACAATAGTAATTGTTCCTTGAGTCGAGTCCAATACAAGCTGCTGCCATGGCTGCTGAAAGAAGACTGCATGGTCAAAGTCTGCAGGGGGCAATACTTGCATTCTGGAGGGTAGAAGTTCTAGTGGACCTTATGAGAGATCTAGTCAAAGTATGTAGTGGTAATTTCTCTATAATTGAGGCACAGGCACCCACTGACTGAGCATTTAGTTGATTTGGGCTTTGACTTGACTTTCATTTGCACAACTTTATCATGATCTTATATTTGGCTTTCAGGGATAACCTCTTATAACGAATATCATGTGGACTAACTTGTTCGTATAGGTAACATATATTTTATTCGTTATAAACACCTTTAGATTCATCATTGAAATGGAAGCAGAGGGAACTTCAGATCCTACTATTTAACGATAATTAATTTTGCATTGCGGGCTCTTTATCAAGTGATTGTTCTTCTGGTTCTTAACTTTGGTGGTGAAAGTATTCTACGTCAAGATTCTAGGACACATACCTTACAAGTGAAGAATACTTTAATTTTTAACGCATTCGTCCTGTGCCAAGTTAGTACATGTTAATGAAAATATGAGATATTTGGTCATGCCCTTGCTTATTATTGTGTAATTGGGGTTGATGGATTAAACCCATCTTTATTCTCTCATCTACCAGAATCTCTTATTCTATGTTTGGATTGATAAAAAGAAATTAATTGGAGTAAAATGAAATGGAATCATAGTAGGTTCCATTGTCTGGATTCTTTACAAAGAATGAAATATGATGGAACATTATGGATTGTATTACATCTCATTTTATCCACTGCCCTCCTAAATTTGAATGAAAGGGGTGCAATCTGGTTTTTATTTTCTTCTATATTCTTTCATAAAAATATCCATACGATGAAATGGTTACTTCATTCCATTTCATTCAATCCCACTATTAGATATCTAATAAGGCATGGAATCATCAAGTGGTATTCCCCCCTATACAATTGCAAAAATGTTTATAGTCTAGCTAGTACATCGAATTATTATTTAACAGGTTTATAATGTTTCAATTGACAGATATTCAATGAATTCAATGCTCGAAAGCCAGAAGGAATGAATGTCTTCAAGGGAGTGACTAAGAACCGTCTCTTCATGGGAATTGTTGGAATACCTTTATACTTCAGATAAATAGGCATCATTCTTTTATTTATTTTCTCAGTTTGAAACACTTTGAGTGCACCTATGAAGCTTTGTTAAATCGATAGATAATCATCATTGAGTTCCTTGGGAAGTTCACAACGACAGTGAGGCGTAATTCGATGCAGTGGCTAGCTTGTCTTTATATTGGGCTGTTCAGGTTAGTACACTCAACTGCAGCAGGTTGATTATCCATATTTATAATATTTTTACAATCATAAATTGATGATCATTCTTCCTTATCCGTATATCTTAGCAATATTATTTTGTGAAAAAAACTTTAAAAATTCTATATGCAAGTTTGAAATCCATTTCGGAGTTTATATATTGGCCCTAGCCCGGCCCCTGAGTACTAACCGGCTGATTTTGCCTTTCAACAGCTGGCCACTTGCAATACTTGGAAAATTAATTCCAGGTCCCAAAACACCATTGTCACGATGCGTCTTGAAGGTGTTTAGGCGCTTGAAGAAATCTTGGACTGCATAATGGGTTTCCAAACTTATAACCAGCAATTCATAGTAAACTAACGATTGACAGACATGTAACCGTACATATCCCTGAGCTGAGTCGAGTCTTCTTTCTAGAATTTGTAACATACTGTATATTCAACATATATAGCGATTATATCAACTTTAGATTGTAAGATACTGTATATTCAACAATGTAGCAATCATATCATTTTTTGACTGTAATATACTGTATATTCAACATATATGGCAATTGTGTTTAGACAAGTTCCGGCAAATATATGTCAAAGGGGACAATGCATTTATCACTTTTCTCCGTTTTTTTTTGGGGGGTTTGGGTGGATTGTTGTCAAAATGTGTATCATATCATGAAATATTAAGTTCAATTGTGCATTGTTAAATTAAAATTTGAATTGTTAGGCTAATTGAATCAGATTGGTTTTCACTTCAAAACTCATTCGAAAAAAAAAAGATGACTCTTGTGTATAATGGATCCTATTAATTAAAAAGCACACTGCTGATAAAATTTTTTGACAAACATATTTCTACAAAAGTACAATTTATTAAATCTTATAAATCTCATTTCCAGTCTGGTCAAACCCATTCTAGTTAAAAAATAATAATTAGTAGATAACAAAAGACTCCGCTGCAACCATTTCTTAATGCAGAGACTCTCACTAATACGTTCAAGATCACAACATGTTTCAACAAGAGCTTAAAGGATTATGATAGTATTCACCAGATAAAGAGCATACAACAAAATGGATATCCCTATCAATATCATATCATATCATGATGAGCATATATAGATACAGATTAGAAACCTTTTGAAAAACTAGGCCTTCATACTTATTTTCTGTGGATTAGAATCTGATAATTGCTTGGTAACATCTGTCATTGTGGGCCTCTTGTGTGGATCCTTCTCAGTACATCTCAAAGCTAGCATAAGCACTTTGGTAACATTTTCCATTATATTGGTATCTAGACATTCATTTACAAGGCTTGAATCGACAATTTGGTTTATTTCTCCTGTTTCACTCCACAACAATCTAACCCAACCCACTATATCAGTACCTTCCATAAATAATGGATCTGCTACCTTCTTTCTGGTTATCAGCTCAAGCAAAACTACCCCATAACTGTACACGTCACACTCCCTACTACTTCTTGTTGTATAAGCATTCTCTGTCACAGGCCAATACAAACATATTGATCAGTAGTTAGTTAGTTAGTTACCTGGCGCAATCAGTAGCTAGTTATTGCAAAGAAAAGAAAAATCCAATCAGTAGTTAGTTAGTTAGTTACCTGGCGCAATATAACCAATTGTTCCCGGCACAAATAAGGAAGGATTTGATGTAGAAGACTGGTCCAAAAGTTTGGCAATACCAAAGTCAGCAATGTGAGGCTCCATATCAGAGTCTAAAAGTATGTTATTCGGTTTGATATCTCGGTGCACTATGGGAGGATCACAGTCATAATGGAGATAAGACAATCCATGAGCAATTCCAACAGCTATCTTATATCGGACATTCCACTCTAAGGATGGTGCTGGTTTCTTTTCATGCAATACATCATAAAGGCTTCCATTTGGCATGTATCTGTACAGAATTAGACCATAATCTTGTCCGAACCAAAACTCTTCCAATTTGACAAGATTCCGATGCCTAACTTGTCCAAGGGTTTGAATCTCTCTGATCATGCTCATGTTCTTACCTTTGCTGGCAGCAAATGCTAGCTTCTTTACAGCAAAAGCTTTGTCTTGACTTACAAGGGCTTTATAAACAACTCCATGGGCTCCCCTTCCAATAATATACTGATCACTGAGGTTCGATGTAGCCTTCAGGACTTTGTTAAAAAGGGACGAAGGACCACCATTATCAGTAATATGGACTTGCTGCTTAGATTTTCTGCCATAAACAAAGATATATACTAATCCCAGCAACATAAAAACAACAAATATTGACGATCCTAAAGCTATCATCACGATTGCAGTTTTGCTGAGGCCTTTGTGTTTCACTGTTTTGTTATCACATGGTTTTAGATATTGGCTGTTATTGGTGCAAACCAAACCATCAGATGGTGAACAACTGATACATAGCCCAGGATTCCCCAAAAATGATGACAAGGAAGAATTAAGCAGCTTCATTAGACTCTTTGGTATGGGACCCTGAAAAGAATTATATGAAATATTGATTTGAACCATTGAAGGGAGTTCATCAAGAATTTGTATGCTTCCTGTCAAATTGTTCTGAGACAGATCCAGCATTTGCAAAGTTTTCAGTTTTCCAATTTCCACAGGTATGTCTCCTATCAGCCCATTAGAACTTAGATTTAGCCCGTAGATCAAATTCTGCAATGCCCCAACCGATCTAGGAATCCTCCCTGCGAACATATTGCCGCCAAGCTGTAGTTCAGATAGATGGTTAAATGCCGACAAGAAAGCTGGAATGCCGCCACTAAAACGATTCTCACTCAAAATTAGTGTGTTTAGCGTTGTCCATCTCTGCAAACTTGATGGCAAAGAACCATTTAGGAAATTAAATCCCACATCAAACTTGTCCATTTTAGTACAGTTTGACAGCTGAAATGGCAAAGGACCTTCTAAGTTGTTGTGAGCAAGAACCAAAGACCTAAGGTTCACAAGGTTTCCTATCTCTGATGGTATTGGGCCGCTAAATTTGTTCATGGGCAAAATTAAATCTGTGAGATTTGTGCAGTTTCCTAAACTTGGTGGAATTGAACCGTTGACTTTGTTGTTGGTGATATCCATGTATAAGAGATTGGTATTGGTTTCAAAATCAGGAAGAGGCCCAGTAAAGCTGTTTTGTTTAAGAATGACCCTTCTTAGAGTTGTGCATCTTCCAACATCGCGAGGTATGGTACCTTGAAGTTGATTGATGCCCATATTCAAAACGCTTAACTTTCTGCCAAAACAAAGATTTGGCGGGAGGTTGCCGGTGAACCTGTTATTTATAAAGTCCAACTGCAACAAAGTGCTATTAATTCCCAAGCTTTGAGGTATGACTCCAGAAAACATGTTGTTAAACAAAGAGATGTTTTTGAGGTTCTTGAGCTCTGTCATCTCCACAGGAAGTTCCCCAGAAAGGCTATTATTATACACAAGTAGATGCTCAAGACTTTGAATCTTCCATATGCCAAGTGGAATTTCACCGCTCAATTGATTGGAAAACAGTTCAAGGTCCTGCAGTTCACTCAGCTTTCCCAATTCAGTCGGTATGTTTCCATCAAGTCGATTGGAATACAAATGCAACTGATTCAAAGACTTACAGTTACCTATTTCGGGAGGTATTTTTCCGGTTAAATGGTTCTCAGGAAGCCTTAGAAGGGAAAGCTTGGTGAGCAGACCAATAGAGGATGGAATAGTTCCAACCAAGTTACATCCGACAGCAACAAATTGTGATAAAGAAGTACAATTCCCAATGGTTGAGGGAATGCCTCCACTGAAGAAATTGTATGAGATATCCAAAAACAGTAAATTTTGACAACCAGAAGAAGAGCCAACAGCAAATGGAATGGTACCTGTTAGTTTATTGTAGGCAACATGAAAACGAACAAGATTATTATTATTATTATTTAGAGTGTGAGGAATGACACCCTGGAATTGATTAGAGTTCAAATACAAGTCTTGCAGTTGAGTGCAGTTCCCAATGGATGAAGGTATTGGACCAGACAAGGTGTTATTTTGGAGATACAAGTTGCGAAGTTGAGTCATGTTGCCAATACTAGCTGGAATGGAACCGGTAAATTGGTTATAAGAGAGATCAAGAAAGTGGAGGTGAGGGATCTGAGTTAAAAAATGAGGAAATGGAGCAGTGAAAAGATTAGTAGAAAGACTGAGATAGGTGAGTTTGTGAAGATTAGTGAATGAGTGTGGTATTTGGGCGGTAAAATAATTATAAGTAAGGTCTAAGTGTTTGAGTTGTGTACAATTAGCAATCTCAGGTCCTAGTTGACCAGGAATATCATAATAGGAAAGGTTGAGAGAGATGACACGGTTGTGGTCACATTGGACACCCACCCATGAACATGGTGTGGAATGAGATGGAATCCATGTGGAGTTTATGAGAGGAGGAACAGATGTCCAGTGAGACATGAATGATAAGAGTGCCAACCCATCTGAATTGAGTGAAGAAACAGAATAGAAATGCTGCAAGAAGAAGAATAAGAAGAGAAGGGACAAAGCAGCAGCAGGTAGTAGTCTCATTGTTGAAGATGAGTGAGTGAGTGAGTGGTGTTGCAAGCAAAGAGTATGAATGAAGCGGTGGTGTTTGTCTGTGTCTATCTGTTCCATTAAATACTAGCAGCAGGCAACAGCTGAGTTGAAGTCTTGTCTTGAGTTCACACTTTACTAGTACTACTCCACTACTTCACACGCATTCACATTCACCTTCTCTTCACTCTCTGCTTTTTTCTAATTATTTATTTATATGTTTGTCTTTAGTCCTTTCTATCTATACATACCATTTCACTTTCTCAATTTAATTAGTTTTAATTCTTTGATAATTACCTGTTTGTACTTATTCTTCTACTAACCCTGGTTTTAACTAACTGAGTCATGGAAGCAAGCAAGGACATTCTTTTTTCTTATATTAAAAAAAAACAAGTTAGGTGGGTGGAATAGGTGGGTAGATTTGCTTTCATCGATTAAATTAAGACTTCCTTTAAAGAAAATAAAATACAAATTGCAGATAGACTTTTGTCACATGAATGAATTGTACTGCACTTTCATTTCTAATACAATTCAATAAAATACAAATATAGATTTAATGTTAGCCTAACTCATTTAACTACAAACCTTACCAAATTGAGTCCACGGATCATGGATGTAAGTGGTGGGTGTTAGGGTTGGAAATTTGGAATGAATTCTCTAGCTTTTAATTTTGGTGTATTTATGAAAGCAATTGGTGATTAAATAAAATTAATGGAATGCAAAAGAATAATAGACGGTGAGAAACACAAAAGGATATAATTATTTTATAATATCCAGTGTTTTTTATACACGCTTGATAATGACAATATATAAGTTAAAGATTAAATTGCTTTTTTTATCCCTTAACTTAATTTTTGGTTTCACTTTCGTTCTTAGGTCCCGTTTGATCCAGCTTATTTTTTACTTTTCTATTTGGCTTAAACGAAATAGAGAAGTATAAAATTATATTTGACAATATTTCTCCTTAAAAGTATTAAAGAAATAAAGTAAAGAAGTAAAAAATAAAGAAAAGTAAAGTCAAACACAATTTTTTCCTTCTTTACTATTTTTAAGGAGACGAAAAAAATGAAAAAATAAGCCGGGTCAAACGGGGCCTAAATATATTTTTGTTTCACTGCTCATTTTTGTTCTCCAAAATTAGGATTTTTTATTTTCTTCATCTCCATAATCTTCTTCATTATAATTAAAAAATAAAACAGTCGTGACATAAATTAGTTATAACTAAGACGGTAAAACAATCGATAAGGAACAAATCTTTCAATTTTTCTAAACATTCCTACACCTAAAGGTAGATGATTTAAACGTAGACAACTTAAAAGTTTCAAAATAACAACATAATTTTTTAATAAAAAATAGAGATTAATACGACATGCATAAAATTTTGGGGTAAATATGTTTTTTTGTCAGGGAGTTAAATATGTTTTTAATTTCTATATTTTGTTTTATATTTAAGAATAGTCTCTGCATTTTAAAAATGATGATAAAAAAAAGGCAAAATGCATCCATAAATCCTTTAAGTTTTACGTTTGTAATAAATAAATCATTTAAGTTTTTTAAATAACAAATAAGTTTTTTAAGTTTT
Source organism: Trifolium fragiferum (assembly GCA_954870985.1). Taxonomy (NCBI): domain Eukaryota; kingdom Viridiplantae; phylum Streptophyta; class Magnoliopsida; order Fabales; family Fabaceae; genus Trifolium; species Trifolium fragiferum. Next base: position 85,167,262 of record OX940789.1, on the reverse strand, counting down.
ACATTTGTAACAGATAGGTCGTTTAAGTTTTTTAAGTAACAAAGAAGTCCTTTAAGTTTGTAATTTATAACATTCAGGTCCCCTCTGTTACTTAAAAAATAGAACCTAGATATTACAAATTATAAACTTAAAGGACTTATTTGTTACTTAAAAAACTTAAACGATTTATCTGTTACAAAAGTAAAACTTAAAGACCTATTTATTACTTAAAAAACTTCAAGGACATATGTGTTACAACGTAAAACTTAAAGGACTTATGAATGCATTTTGCCTGAAAAAAAACCTTATAATTTTTTCTTCGGCAAGTTTAGTCCTATTTAAAAAATGTAAAATTGGCCTTTGAAAATTGAAAACTTTTTAAAAATTGGAAAATTGGCCTTTGAAAATTTTCAAATTGTTCCATTAAATATTTAAAAATTGCAAATTAGTCCTATTTTTTAATCGAGAACTCCTCAACTCATTTGTTACGGTTGACTTTGACAAAGAGATTCGAAATTGAAGACAATTTTGGAAGACAGATTTGGGGATATAATGATTGATTTTTATGAGTAGAAGAAAAAGAATAACTTGTTCCCGTAGCATAGAATCAAAGTTGAAGGTAACAAGTTCGTTCATTCATTCATTCATCTTAATGATCTTAACAAGGTCTGGGAAATTAAACCTCTCAACAGATCAATTGGAGAAGATGAAGCCACAAAGATTCTTCTGAAAGTAGCTCAGCAGGTGCAACCAATTATGACTAAAAGAAATCTAAAAAAATAGTTTTTTATTTATAATAGTGAACGGAGTGAGTATTTGTTTTGAAAATATAAATTGTATTTAGGAAAAAAGTATTTAATATAAAAATTGAAAGTAATTTTTTTAAAAAATGTTGTCTTGTTAGATAGAGAAATGATGATTAAAAAATCAATTGAGAAAAACAATACACTGGATGAAATTGTGATATGCAATGATAATTGTAAAATGACATTGTTAATTAATATTAAAATCATGTTGCTTGAACCTTAAAATTTAAACGTGATTTTCAACATGAATAGTCATGAATATGGCTTTGATATTTGTTTGAAAAATTGAACGATTGGAATGATTTGATAAAATAGTTTTCTTTATGCCTTAGATGAAATAAATTTATCAATTGGAGAAAAGAGTGGATAAGATAGTTCAATTGGTTAAACTAGTTGAGCTAAATGTTATAAGGAGTTTGAGGAGGTTTAGAGTTCAAATCTTAGTTATGAGAAAAACTAACATATCTTTGTAATATACTAACAACTAATAATTTACCATTAAAAAAATTAGAAAGACATATATAGGAGATAAAATAATATTATTTTAAAATCTTATACATATTTATAATGGTATGTTTGATTATTTTTTAGTTAGATCTGACAAAAAATAGTGTTTTATTCATTTTTAACGGTTGATAAGATGGATGAATATTGGGTGTTGGATTTGATTTTGATGGTTCATAAATGAAAAAATAAAATAAAATCAATTTATATGTATCATGTTGTAGGAGACAAGCTTTTTTTAAGAAATTAAATTAGTCCATTAAAATTGATATCAAAGAGAATCAAATTTGAAACTTTAAGAGAAGTATACTTTCGAGTTCCAAATAAATATCACCAGACCAACTTGAGTGGAATTGTTGTAGGAGAGAAGTATAGTTTAGAATGACACGTCAAATAAAAATGTGGTTGATAATTTTTTTGACTTATCATAAGGTGGGTCTCTCGCTGGTCTAATAAATTTGTTTTTTTTTTGGCAAATAAATAAATTTGTTTTTATCAAATGTTTATTTGCTTTGAATAAAAAATAAATTATTTTGTCTTGTTAAAGATGGTAGGAGTATTAATTAATATAACAATAATGAAGTTAAAAGGTTTCAAAAAATAAATAAAATTGATTATTGATTAAAATACTGTTATAAAAATGCGCGGTAACGCGCAATCTGGAAAAATTGATATTAATTTGGTAAGAAAATGAGAGGATAGATTTAGAATAAACATGTTATGTGATGGAGTTTATGAATTGAAAAAACATAAATAAATAAAATAATTAGTAATTGAAAAGAAAAACATGAGAAGAAGAAAGAAAATGTTGGGTCGTGTAAAGTATTTTGCTAATTAAAGTGAATACTAATTTTGAAAAAAAAAAAAGGAAGTGTTTAGAAAGGAGTGATATTTCTACGAAGCTTCGCAGGGTGTGACTTCCCACTTGCCGGCCATTCAACGCTCGCTCGCTCGCTCGATTACTTTCTCCTAAATCATTTGCAGATTCATTCATTCCAGATTTCCAGATATTATTATTACCTATCACATAGATACATACATACATCTGCTGCTAGATTTATTCATTCATTCATTCATACTGTGGGGGTCCACCTCTCTCTTTGTATTGCCAAACAATCAATCAGACCTGGCTGTAAGCTTACACAGGTAGATTTGATTTCATTTGATCTGATCTGATCTGATCTGTGATTTTTTTATTTAATTTTGGACCTGCTTGCTACTTCTTCTTCTTTGTTGCTGATTTATTATTATTATTATTCAAATTAGAAGAAGAGTTGCAGCAGCAGCAGCAGCAGCAGCAGCAGATGGGTTCTGTATCTGCTGAGGACAAGATGGATACTGATTTCGATGAGGAAACACCTTTCAGTTCTACTTCACCTTCATCTTCTTCTTCTTCTTCTGCTCCATCTAAACAACAACCACACACTTTTCATTTCGATTCTTCTGCAGTTACTTTACCTAAATCATCATCATCTTCTTCTTTCTTCAATCATTCTCGAACAAGACGAATCAGTAGGAGTATATATATTGTCTTAATCAAAGCTAAGGTCAACATCTTGCTACCATTTGGTCCCTTGGCCATCTTCCTACATTATTTCACCGGTAAACATGTTTGGGTCTTCTTCTTCGCCTTATTGGGTATTGCTCCTTTGGCTGAACGCCTTGGTTATGCTACCGAGTACGTTCTTACCTCTTCTATTCTCTCTCAATCAATTCATAAATTCATTCATTTATTTTATTACTTACTAACCAATCAACCCATTTTCTATTCTCTCCTGCAGACAGCTTGCGTTTTACACGGGACCAACAGGTATGTATCTACGTACTATATTTGCTTCTACTTCACACATGGAAAAATCCACTTTTTAATTTATTGATTTACTTTTCTTGGTATGTCTGTAGTTGGGGGTTTGCTTAATGCCACGTTTGGAAATGCAACTGAAATGATTATATCTATTTACGCATTGAAAAGCGATATGATTAGAGTTGTTCAGCAATCTTTACTCGGTTCAATCTTGTCAAATATGCTTCTAGTTCTTGGTTGTGCATTCTTTACTGGTGGGATTGTCCACTACAAAAAAGTTCAGGTTTTCAATAAGGTATGCTATGTATCATGTCATCACCACCCCCCCATTCATCTTATTGTGTTCCCGACCTCACGGACTTCCGCTTGCTACAGGCAGCTGCTGTTGTTAATTCAGGGTTGCTGTTGATGGCTGTAATGGGAATACTGTTTCCTGCTGTGCTTCACTTTACTCACTCAGAGGTTCATCGTGGGAAGTCCGAATTATCCCTATCAAGATTTAGCAGCTGCATAATGCTAGTGGCCTATGCAAGCTACCTTTTCTTTCAACTTAGAAGTCAACAAAATTTTTATAGTGCAGTTGATGAGGTTCGTTCTTTTTCCCCCTTTTTTTTTTCCCATCCATTTAATAAATATATGCTTGTTGTTAAGTAGGAGTATTTACTTATTTATTTACTCAATCAATCATTATCTTTTTCCCGTGTGTGTTAACTAGTGTCACACATTTACTGGTATCCATTTTGCTATTAGGGCCTTATTTTACAGGTGACAATTTCTAGAAATAAGTTTGAATTGAGTTAGACGATGAAAGATACATTTATTATGTCTGTTTGTCAACAATGTAAAAACTTACTACACACAAACAAAACAAAAGGAATTGTCAATAATTCAGGATGCCTTCTTCTGAGAGGATTTATTTATATATTTTTATTTAATTAAGGAGACTGTTACCAAATGAGCAATTTAAAACTAATTCAAATGGGAGAAGTCATTCACATGCATTTCGTGAATGTTAGTACTTAGATAGAATTCTGATGGATTCCTCAAGACGGGGGATACCTTAGGGATACAGTCATTTATCATTCTATTACAAAAGGAAAAACACTCTTTCTTTATTGTTTAGAAATTACTATATATATTTCAAAACAGAAAAAAGTTTATGTGAGTGAATCTGTGCCTATGATTTGCCGTTTTTCTCTATTATCCAATCGTCCCTTTATAGTTAATCTCCATAAATTATAATACAGGAAGTAGATGCATGTGAAAACTCTGACGAGGAGGAAGAACTTGAGTTGACTAAATGGGAAGCGATAATCTGGCTTGCTATTTTGACAGTATGGGTATCGGTATTGTCTGGATACCTTGTGTATGCCATAGAGGTATAACTATAATGTTACTTTCAAAATTTCTCAATCATTAAGCTTCTGTTATTTGTTATTCTTGCGGAATGTTGAGTTTTGGTCTGTTCCTCTTAATGTTTGCTTCATTTTATTGTATTTTATTGTGGCGTAAAACTTCAATCATAGAACATGTCTATAGTCTTATAATGCGCCATAGAACCATGTCAGGACAGAACCTATGTTTTACCCTGGTCAAAGTCAAAGATCAGATGATAAAACTCAATTATAACCATAATTTTGAGCAAGTAAAAGAAGTGTGTAAGCCCAGCTCAATATATTTTAATCCACTAATAGGTCTTATTTTAAAATAATGCTGATATAAATGCTGAATTTATTTTCATAACTGTACTAAAATCTAGATCAAGTACTAGTAGAGTTTTTTAGGCCAACTCACTAAAACTTAAATACAATTAATTTAATTATACTATCCAACACATAAACCCTAATGATCTATCAGAAAGTATTTGTGATGATTTTGTTGAATGTTTTTTATGAAGCAAAAATAGTATTTTGACTCTAAAATCTGTTAAAATTGAAATCATACTATTCGTGTAAAGATTGCCTCTTCTCCTCAGCACCCTTTATTTTTGGTTAGGGTATGGATTGACTCTGTACCATTCCTAAGCAAAGCAAATCTTGTCACCTTCACATTGGCCAATGCCATGCAACAAAATAATATTGGAATTCATGAGACAAGATTCTAAAGTCCTGAAAAGGAAATATGGTAACAGAAGTGAAAGGGTTTAAACACACGTTAATCCTTGTCCAAAACATTAGTTGACCCAAAAACTACACAGAAACAGAAACTTAATGATTGCTTTGTGAGCAATGTTTGCTTTGTGATTTGAGATTATACGCTTCTGAAACATCTATGTAATTCCTGTCCCTGATGACAAGGAACTCTGAAGAACTCTACTAACCCTAGTATTTTCCATAAACATCACATTAACTCCTTGGTTGAATCATAAGCATATTATGTTTCTGGTCTCTTGCAGGGAGCATCTGAATCATTGAATATGTCAGTGGCTTTTATTAGTGTCATCTTGCTTCCAATAGTAGGAAATGCTGCAGAGCATGCAAGTGCTATCATGTTTGCCGTAAAGGACAAGCTAGTAAGTAGCTTTCAAAGCCTGCATTTATTCTACAATACTGTTTAATCTGTTGTTAATGGATTCAATATTTTCACAGGATATCACAATTGGAGTTGCTGTTGGATCATCAACCCAAATATCGATGTTTGTGGTATGGCCTTGAACTGTTATCAAATAGTTTTTGGGGTTTACTTTACATTTATTATTATACTGTTATGTGAATAAACTAGCCTGGATTTCTCCATGTCATAGGAAGGTGTTTCTAATTTATTTTAACTTATTAAAACGGGATGATGGTTGTTAAAAAATTGATTCATATTCTATTGAAATTTGTAGATCCCCTTCTGTGTGGTTGTTGGATGGTGCATGGGAAAAGATATGGATTTGAATTTTCAACTTTTCGAGACTGCCACACTTTTTATCACTGTGCTGGTAGTTGCATTTATGATGCAGGTATGTGTTTTCTTATTTAACCCTATGAAATTGTGTTGACACGATTTGTTGATGTTTCCCCACTTTATAAGCACTTAATGGATACTAGTTAGTTCTCATCTAAGTGATTTATTCAAGCCAAAAATTCATGTCTTATATATTGAAGTAGAATGGAAAATCCAAATGACTATAGAGATAGAAGGACTTCAGAAATATTCTGAATTCTTTCAATTATTTGTCATTTGTTTTATAAAAAAGTCATGCAAGAATTAAGATGCTTCTTACATGGTTATTGCGTATGAAACCTAATTCAAAAGTTAGGCCACCTCCAAAGTAACAATCATTATTCTATTTTGCTTTTATGTTTCGGTGTGATACTACATAATCCTGTGTTTGTGTGCATCTCTTTTTAAACAAATGAATGTACTGAGGAGAGAATGGATTAAGCTGACCAGCTAATTAAGAGCTTATTCTCCCTAAATGCACATGCATTAGACACTCTTTCTTAATTCTTTGTATTTTATAAACATGGATTCCTTCACATGTTTCTCAAAGTGAGATATGGCATATTACTTGCTTTGGCATTGGACCACTCTTCAGTTTACAATAAATAATTGAAACAAAGTGAGATATTGCATATTATCTTATTTCTCTTGCTCTGGTATTCTCATTCTGCACCTTGTCCTTTTTTAAAAGGAAATATCTTGCAACGGAGATTTAGTAGATATGTCCGAAAAGCATGAATGTTGGTTCACAATTTGCTGTTAATATGGCATATTTATGACTATGGATCGCATTCCAACTGGTTAGGGTCAAGTATCTGTTTAGTCTATGCATGAGCTTTTTGCTGCATTCTCTTCGTCTGTCTATCTTATTTTTATTTTTTCATATTTGCTACCATTATTATGTTGGTTACAACCATCTTTACATTGCTTTTATCCTTACAGGAAGGGACGTCAAACTATTTTAAAGGCTTGATGCTTATTCTATGCTATCTTATAGTTGCTGCCAGTTTTTTCGTACATGTAGACCCTAAAAGTGGTGAGTTTACTGATAATATACTGCTAGAGTCATAGTATAGACTTTATGACGAAGCAGAAGCTGTAGACGAATCTCTAATCCTCTTATTGCTAAGAAAATCTTTCAACAATCAGCATGCCTAGTGTGTTGTCACCTGTTTCTTTCCCTATCAACTTTCGAGAGATGCATATAGTAATATGTTTGGTATGCAATTTCTGTACTTTGAATTTACCACCATTAGGAAACAGGATGCACTATCAGTGTGGTTCGTGTATGCTATACCAAAAGTAGATTTGGTTGTGCTGCAACAAGCAAAAATTAGCAGAAAGGAACAATTGATGAATTTAGTAAAAACTTAGATATATTATTCCTATGAACTGATGATTATTGCCTAACTAATTTGAAGATAAATAGATTTTAATAAAAGATTAAATTCTCTTATCTTTTAGTTGGGGGGAATTTCTTTCAGAAAAGCTTGAGCTAAATAGATATTTCTCCCCCTCATATATGTTCACATTTATAAATTAGGATCGTATCTCCAACTTTGGAAGACCGGAGTCACTGAACCCCTTTTATTGATATGACACATTCATGTGGCATGCACCAAGCCTATGCGATTTTGTTCATCAAACCTGTACTCCTATATGATATAATCTACATAGTTTTGCAGAATATGTAACTTTGCATTTATTTCAATCATTAATGCCTCAGTAAAATTAAAGACAGGAGTTTACGTTTTGGTAAATAGTGTATTTGGGCTGTCCACATTGTTGATCCTGTCAGTTTGGCACAACTCTGTTTTCAATTTAGTTGTGTTCAAGCTGTGTACTAGATGATTGGTAGTTCTACTTTAGGAAATTTACTTATAAAATTGAAACTTTTTAACGATGTTTAGAAAATTTACTGAAATACATGCCGTAAAACTTGCTTTAATTCTGCTCGTGGAATCTGGTACAGGTGATGACTAAACATAGTGGTGGCCTGACGGTGGCTGCTGTCCATGTTGCCTTTGTATACTCGGAAAGGTAGTACTAGTAAGCAGTGTGTTTGAAAGATTTCCCCAAAAAAGAATCTTCATCCTGCTTTCAGCATTCAACATGGCGTGGAAAACCATCAAGTAATCAGAGGCAATGCATTGCACTGTACTGGAAATTTTCAGCGTTGTACTATATTGAATTTTGAATGGATGATTTAATCTGTATTATTTTGATCTCCATAGTTTTCATTCATTTTACCATAAAATCTTGGTCTTTTCGGCTCTCATCATATCTAATGAATCACATTGAAAGTAACCAATCATTGCAAAGATTTGTTTGTTTTTTTTTCCTTCTATTTTTGTTGCTTTTAAGTGTCTTTTCAGCTAGTAGTAAGTTTAGCAGCATGAGAATGTGTCAAAGAAATCAATACCTTTAATTTGCATGAACGTTGCACTATCCTTGTACCATTCTAAGGAAACATCAACTTTATATTTAATTTTGTAAACTTATTTACAAGTTTTTTTTTTATCTTAGCGTAGCTTAGATCCGGGAAGGATCTTTAACAACGTGTTTATATGTAGCAAGCTCAGAAGTAGTGGAAATAGAAGAAATAAATCTAAATAGGTATAAGATATATTTTGATTTCTATATGATCTATGTTTTTATTCATATATTAATAAAATTGTTTATTTTTTTTATAGTTTTTTTTTACAATTTTTGTGGATTATGAACTACGAATTTTGGAAATTGTTCAAAACTCGGTAAACATAATAATTTAATGTCATTGGATTTTCGCTTCAATTGATCTAAAGACACACTATATGAATTGAATACAAGATTCTTCAAACAATATGGATTGAAAAATAAGTTATTCTTTTTTATAGTTTTTTTACTATTTTCGTGGGTTATAGTCTTATTGGCTACAAATTTTGGGATTTTTTCAAAACTCGGTGAAAAAAAATTAAATATCATTGAATGTTCGAATAAATGGATCCAAAAAATCACTATATGAGTTGGATAGAAGATTCTAAAAAAAAAAAAAGAAAGTGAATCGAAAAACATGTTATTCTTTTCGATAGTTTTTTTTACAATTTTCATGGGTTATTGACTACGAATTTCGAAATTTTTTCAAAACTCGGTGAAAAAAATAAAATATCATTCAATTCACTCATAAATAGATCAGAATACACATTATATGTGTTAGATTGAAGATTCTTAAAAAAAAATCAAAAAATAACTTATTCATTTTGTTAGTTTTTTGGTTTAAATGCACTTTTGGTCCCCCTATTTTGATATTTTAGAACTTTTGGTCCCTCTATTTTAAAATTCAACTTTTTGATCCCCCAATTTTATGGTCCCACTCCTATTTGAATGGGGTGTCACTTAGGTGGCATCAATGAATTAGACACTTGTTTTTCATGTAATTATTATTTAAATTAATATTATTATTATTTTTTATATAAATTAAAATATTAAACCAAAAAACCGGCTGAAAAATTGAAAATCGACCGAAAACCCAAAAATCCTAAAATCGGCCGAAAATCCAAAAATCACCTGAAAACCCAAAAATCGGCCGAAAAACTAAAAATCGGCCGAAAACTCAAAAAACACCCGAAAATTCTAAAATCGGCAGAAAACCCAAAAAAAGGCTGAAAAACCGAAAATCGGCCGAAAACCCAAAAAACACTCGAAAAGCCTAAACTGGCCGAAAACCCAAAAAATGGCTGAAAAACCGAAAATCGGTTGAAAACCCGAAAAACACACGAATACCCGAAAATCGGCTATTTTGGGCTATTATGGATTGTTTTCAACCGATTTATGGATTTTCGGGTGTTTTTTGGTTTTCAATCGAATTTAAGATTTTCTGGTGTTTTTTGGGTTTTCGGCCGATTTTTGGTTTTTCGGCCGATTTTATGTTTTTCGGATTTTTTTGGGTTTTCGGGTTAATATTTTAATTTATAAAGAAAATAAATAATAATATTAATTTAAATAATAATTACATGAAAAACAAGTGTTCAATTCATTGATGCCATTTAAGTGACACACCATTCAAATAGGAGAGGGACAAAGAAATATGTTGATTTTGATAATTGGGGGACCAAAAAGTTGAATTTTAAAATAGGGGGACCAAAAGTTCAAAAATATCAAAATAGGGGGACCAAAAGTGCATTTAAGCCTAGTTTTTTTTTACAGTATACGTTTACATTTTTGGATTTTTATCAAAATTCGGTAAAAAAATAAAATGTCGTTGAATTCTTTCCTAAATGGATCCAAAGACACTTTCCTAAATGGATCCAAAGACACACTATATGACTTGGATAGAAGATTCTAAAAAAAAATGGATCGAAATTTTTTTTTATTCTTTTCGATTGTTTTTTTACGGTTTTCGTGGATTATAGAATATGAATTTTGTTATTTTTTCAAAACTCGGTGAAAAAAAATCATTGAATTCTCGCCTAAATGGATTCAATAACAAACTATATGTGTAGGATAGAAGATTTTATTTTTTTTAAAAAAATGGATCGAAAAAAATATATTCTTTACGATAGTTTTTTCTTACAATTTTCGTGGATTATATATACACTGCGATTTTTGGAATTTTTCAAAATTCGGTGAAAAAATAAAATGTCATTGAATTGTCACATAAACGGATCCAAAGACACACTATATGTGTTGGATAGAAGACTCTAAAAAAATGGATTGAAAACAAAATTATTCTTTACGATAGTTTTTTTTACGATTTTCGTGGGTTATATAGACTACAAATTTTGTTATTTTTTTAAAACTCGGTGAAAAAATAAAATGTCATTTAATTCTCGCCTAAATGGATTCAATGACAAACTATATGTGTAGGATAGAAGATTATTTTTTAAAAAAATGGATCGAAACACAAGTTATTCTTTACGGTAGTTTTTTTTACAATTTTCGTGGGTTATAGACTACAAATTTTGGAATTTTTTCAAAACTCGGTGAAAAAAATAAAATATCATTGAATACTCGCATAAATGGATCCAAAGACACACTATATGTATTGGAAGAAGATTCTAAAAAAAAAGGATCGAGAAACAAGTTACTCTTTTCGATAGTTTTTTAAACAATTTTCATGGATTATGGACTACGAATTTTGATATTTTTTCAAAATTCGTTGAAGAAAATAAAATGTCATTGAATTCTCGCCTAAACGGATCCAAAGAAACACTATATGTGTTGTATAGAAGGTTCTTAAAAAAATATGGATCGAAAAACAAGTTATTTTTTACAATAGTTTTTTTTTTTACAAATTTCATGGGTTAGATTACGAATTTTGAGATTTTTTCAACTCTCGGTAAAAAAATAAAATGTCATTGAATTTTCAGGTAAATGGATCCAAAGACACACTATATGTGTTGGATAAAAGACTCTTCAAGAAATATGGATCGAAAAACAAGTTATTCTTTACGATAATTTTTTTAACAATTTTCGTAGGTTATAGACTACGAATTTTGAGATTTTTTCCTACCTTTGGTGAAAAAATATAATGACATTGAATTGTCACCTAAATGGATCCAAAGATACACTATATGTGTTGGATAAAAGACTCTTCAAGAAATATGGATCGAAAAACAAGTTATTTTTTACAATAGTTTATTTTTTATAATTTTCGTGAGTTATAGACTATGAGTTTTGGTATTTTATCAAAATTCGGTGAAAAAAAAAATATCATTGATTTCTCGCCTAAACGGATCCAAAGACACTCATGTTGGATAGAAGGTTCTTCAAAAACAATATGGATCGAAAAGTTATTCTTTACGATAGTTTTTTTTTTTCAATTTTCGTGGGTTATATATACTACGATTTTTGAGAATTTTTTCAACTCTCGGTGAAAAAAATAAAATGTTATTGAATTCTCGGGTAAATGGATCCAAAGACACACTATATGTGTTGATGATAGTTTTTTTTACAATTTTCAAGAAATATGGATCGAGAAACAAGTTATTCTTTACGATAGTTTTTTTTACAATTTTCTATTTGGTCTATTATTGTCATTAGAATTGCGATTTTTATAGGTTTTGTAATTTTCGGCCCGAATCCAACCGAAATCGACCGATGTTTCAGGCCTAGACTCAGTAGCGGACAACAACTATCCACGTTTTATAAAGGATTATCCATCTTTTGTGAAGAGTTGCAGAGCTCCTACTAAATCATGTCATCGGAGGAAGGATAGAAGAAAAAGAAGTGGAGAGAAGGGAAAAAATAGTTTTTTTAAAAAAACAAAGAACTACATTTGTTTTAGTAAAAATAATATTTTGAGTACATGATGATAGAAATGAAAGTTAGATCGGGATTGAATGATTTTACAGAATAGTTGTAAAATAAGATGAAAAGAACACACAACACAAGCTTGTAACTTATAATACATATGGTTGAGAAGGTGATCATCCATTTTGAACAGCTTCTGTTGCTAACTTTGCTCTGAGATCCTTACGCAAGATTTTGCCTGAAGGTGACTTGGGAATTGCATCAATGAAGAATACTCGACTTATTCTTTTGTAAAACACCACCTGTACTTTCATTAATTAGTTTAAAAATTAAGAATTAGCTAGCTAGCAGCTAGAATAAAGAAGGTACTGTAATTACCTGTTTGGAGATAAATTGCTTAATTTCATCCTCGGTTAAGTCAGTGTGACCATTTGATCTCACAACAAATGCAACAGGTACCTCTCCAGCCGTTTCATCCTTCATTCTGATCGATCGATCCATCAAATTTAACTTATAAATTGATTAATTATATTAAATATACGAATGAATGGAAATATATATATAGTCGTAAATCTTACGGAACAACAGCAGCATCAGAAATTTTGGGATGAGAAAGAAGAAGAGCTTCAAGTTCAGCTGGAGCAACTTGAAATCCTTTGTATTTGATCAATTCCTTCAATCTATCAACAATGAATAACTCATCGTCATCGTCAATATAACCAATATCACCTGTATGCAACCAACCTTGTTTGTCAATTGTTCTCTGAGTTGCCTCCACATCATTTAGATAACCTTTCATGATCTGGTCTCCTCTAATGCAGATTTCACCTGATTGGTTTCTAGGTAAAGAATTACCAGTTTCAGGATCCACAATCTTCATCTCTGCATTTCTTACAACTGTTCCACACGCACCCGCTTTCACATTCACTGCTTCTTTAGCAAATGCTAAGCTCATTGTTAACACTGGCCCTGCCTCAGTCATTCCATATCCCTGTATGTATGTAATTTTCATTTATTATTCCTTGTGTTATTCTAACTTAATAAGTTGAAATGCCAACATTGTCAAAGTTGTGAGGTAACAAAGATGCAAACATGATTCATCAGCATAATCATTAGTACAGATCATATTTAATTACTAGTGGTAGTAGTACTATAAGCATAAGAAAATCTAACATCAAAACAAGCATGGGAATTTATATTATAGACACACACAATTTAATTGACATGATGATTTTTGTGGTCAAAATTGATGTGGAAAATAAGGATCTAGCTAGCAGGTGTTGACATTGACATGTAACAATAAAAAACATCAAACAGCTGGTCACATGACTATATTTATTGATATTAGTTTGTTGCCTTTACTAAAATAATGAAGAGAATAATTTGCCATCCCATTTATATAGGAAAACGTAATACTAAATATTTATAGCTAGCAGTTTTTTTTTTTTTTGACAAAATTTATAGCTAGCAGTTTACTATCATAAGCATTTGTTTTTGGTGTTGCCATTGGAAGAGGTTTAATAATTTGGATCTCGGCGACGTGGCAAAAAATTTGATTTTAATAATATGAAAACAATTTATGTATTATTATGATTTAATAAGAAAATAAATATTTATTTTTACAAAAAAAATAAAATATAGTTGAGACTTTAAAAAACGTGAACTTATAAGTAGCTAACATTTTCATTGATTGCGTCATGATCATGAAATCTGATGCGGTGCAACAGTTTAAATTTGTAGATACTATACTACTAGTAGTATTAGTCGAGAGATTATATTATATGTAATAAAAAGGTAAATACAACAAAAATAAAATGCGTGAGTGAGGGAATAAGAAATGAATGAAAAAGGTTGCTATACCAACCTGTCCAAGTATTGCTTTGGGAAATTTGTTCCTAACAGTGTCTTCAAGTTCTTTCCCCAATGGAGCACCTCCTGATTTCAATATCCTTATTGAAGACAGATCATATTTGTTTAGATCAGGCGACTTTGCAATCGCCAACACAATCGGAGGAACTACCGGTGCAACTGTAACTCCATGTTTGTTCACAAGATTCAAGAAACCATTTATGTCGAATTTTGGCATCAAAAGTATTGTTGCCTTGGCTCTTAGTCCACATAGCAAAACAGAGTTTAGAGAGTATATGTGAAACAGAGGAAGCACACACAGTATCACATCTTCACTGCTGTAATATAGATTTGGATTCTCTCCATCCACCTGCTGCGCTATGCTGCTCACTAATCCCTTGTGTGTTAACATCACCCCTTTTGGCAGACCTGTTGTCCCTGATGAATATGGAAGCGCCACCACATCGTCTGGCTGGATCTTCACATCTGCTGGCAATTCCTTCTCGTCAGCATCCATCAGTGTCGAGAAATGAACATGATCATCTTCTGTTGTTGTTGTAGAGGGAGGGAGAGAGTCTATTAGCACCAACTTCTTCTTCTTCTTCTTATTATTGACGATGACATGATCAGGAGAACCGTGGTTGTCCAACAACAACAAATCCTTGACTTTGTCGTAGTAACATGCTTGTGTTATGATCAACTTGGCTTTGGAGGCTTTTGCTTGTTTTCCAATCTCGGCAGCCATGAAGAAAGGATTGGCTGCGGTGGCTATGGCGCCGAGATAAGAAGCTGCGAGAAAGGAGAAGACGAATTCAGGGGAATTGGGGAGGAGGATCATGATGACATCACCCTGTTGGACTCCCAATTTGTTGAGACCGGAGGCAACTTTGCGAGAAGTGAGTTCGACATCGTGATAGGTATAGACTTTTCCGGTGGGTGCATTGATGAGACATGGACGTGAACCAAATTGGGAGAGATTTTCAAAGCAATAAGAATGGAGGGGAAGGTGTTTTGGGATGTATATGTCTGGAAGTTTAGACCTGAATATTATTTCTTCTTGTTCTGATGCTGCTGCCATTGAATTGAAGGAGAATGAGAATTCTATCTAACTTGTTGAAATATTGGAAGGAATTCTGTCTGACACAACTAGTAAACAACCTATGCTTTGTTCATTGTTTGTTTAATAATGTTTTATTTTTGTTGGATTATAATACCAAAGGATTACGGCCCCGCAATTGTTGTTGGTAAGGGGCAATATAGGAATTATGAAAACATGTCATGGGTAGAGATGGAAAATGGAAAAAGTTGGTGAAGGGGAAATTAGATAGTTGGTGTGATGCAATGTGAGTGGTTATTTATTTTACTTTCTTTGCTTAGATAGATGGATGT
The DNA here is from genome assembly GCA_954870985.1 of Trifolium fragiferum. NCBI lineage: Eukaryota > Viridiplantae > Streptophyta > Magnoliopsida > Fabales > Fabaceae > Trifolium > Trifolium fragiferum. Next base: position 85,151,773 of record OX940789.1, on the reverse strand, counting down.
TGAAATTGTTGATACACCTCCCTAATCCTATTAGAGACAGAGAGTAGTATTACTATGTCTTATTAATAATTGCAATGTGAGTGGGTTGTTGGATTGGGTTGAATTCTTGAGTGAAGTGGGTGGGGTCATTCATAACAAAACAAGGATTATCGGGTCGGGTTCTACCTTCCTTCTACACCCACACACCCGATCTAGGCTTTGCTTTTCACCTACCTCACCTCAATTTCATATGGCCAACCAAGGAACTTCTATTCCATCCCATCTCCCACTCACTCTCTCAAATTGCTCTTATCCTTCTTCACCTACCACAACTCACCATCATCACAAACATCCTTTACATTGTTTTTCCCTTTCTATTTCAGTATATTTAAAAGTTCTACGTTGTTTTCAGAATCGAAGTCAATAGTAATTTATATAGAACACTCACATTTCACAATCTATTAAGATGCCTTATACAAAAGAATAGAATTGTGAGAACTTACTCACGGCAAGAAACAATCAATACTTCAAAGTGTGTTGTAGCGTACTTAAAGTAGATTAAAACCATTTTATTTCTTATCATGTCCGTTATTTTTTTATTTTTAAAGGGTCTTTCTTTGCCCAAGGGCTTTCTTTGTTCTATCCCATTTGTCATTTCAGCCCAATCTCATTATGGGCCTTTGGTGGACTGATGTTCATAATATCCATTGAAAAATTCTAATCCCACCCTCACAAGTCTTCCCCCCCCCCCCCCCCCACGGGTTTCCAATTTTACCCTTAATTCAAAAGTTTGGAACGCGTTTTTCGAGATTTTTCTAGTGCAAATTCAGCAAAATTTTTGGAAAAACACATACCGAAATTCATTTTCAAGGCAAAAAAAAAGTTCGAAAAACGTTTCCCGAATTTTTTTAACAAAGACAAAATCGGAATATTGAGGGTGAAAAAGAGTTATGGGGGTGGAATTTTTCATATCCATCTACGACGAGAATGGATTCTCTCAATTTATTTTTCCTCAATTTTCACATCTCAACCATCAATCAACTTTTCCTCATTTCTTTTCAATTTAAATATTACTTTATATTTATAATCCAATGGTTTAAAACCCCACTTTATTTCCTCAATTTTTTTTTTCAACTTGAGAGGATCCTTTCTCATCTACGACATCATTCCTCCAAAATCCAAATCCAAATCACACAACACAAGGGGTCTCCATCATAATTATACGTAGATTTAGGGGTGGCAAAACGGGCCGAGCCCGCGGGGCCGACCCGTTTGGCCCGCAATTTTTGGCGGGCTGGGGTGAGGTTTTCGGCCCGCACACCTAAGTTGGCCCGTCCCGCCCCACACCGTTTTTGAGCGGGCTTAAATGGGGCGGGCCTAAACGGGGGCGGGCATGCCCGTTTTTCCACCCCTTTCTAGTATTTATCGTTTTATCTTATATTTTAAGGGGTACTTATTAATTTAGTCGATGATTTGTTAGTTTAATTAAGCATAATTATAAGGAATTGTTTATTAACTTGGTTAATGTTTCTTTTAGTTTAATTATCTTTATTCTCTGCTGCAAGCTTCTCTTAATTATCCATATTATAGTATTATTGTTAGTTTTAAAATAAGAGGTAAGAATTGTAAGGAATTATGCAGTTATTATAATTCAATCTGTTTAATATTTTTTTAACATTTAATTGTGAGTTGTAATTCAAATCGTAAAAAAAAAAAAAAAAAAAGGTATTTGGCGGACATGTCCGCCAACCCGCAACCCCGCCAATAAACGGGCGGACTTGAATTTTGAGCCCGCACATCTAAGTTGGCCCGCCCCGCCCCGTATTTTAGCGGGCTTAAATGGGGCGGGCATGCCCGTTTTGCCACCCCTACGTAGATTGGACCATACAACAACTTATGAGGACAAATAATGATAGCATTCAAAGCTTAAAGAAATGAAGATCATATATAGGAAAGGAATGAAACCATGTTCTATAGGAGGAACTCATTTGAAAATGAGTGGGGGAATGCCAGCTTAAATTAAATCTGATTTATTATAGATACATGATAATGACAGTAGCTAATTTCATCAATACTTGTTAACGTCTTTTGTTGTTGATATAATTGTTAACTAACGTCTTTACGATTGAGGAGGAGTTCATTGATATTATTACCACTGTTCATATTGTTGTAACATACTAATAGTGTTAATTAGTTCTTCAATTGATTAAGTTGATTCACCAAGTTTTTTTTTTCCTTAAACCAAGTATCTTTTGCATGCAATATGGAGATACTAATCTTTCAAGCATTGTGGAATTTAAATCGGTGGCAAATTTCTCTAAAAATTTTAATATTGCTACATGTTCAAACCAAAAATCGAACACAAAATCTTGATTAAGTTAGAAGAGATCTACACTATCTCATCTAAATGTTTTTTTTTTTTTTTTGGTTTTCATCACCAGTTAAATCTGGTTCGGGAGTCAGTTTTGACATTAAATGGTTCCAGCCCCCTCCCGATCGTAGTTGCGGGAATCGAACCGTGGTCCTCCCTACCAAATTCAGTGTCGATCACCACTGAACTAACTAACGATTGGAACATCTAAATGCTTTTAGACACCACCAGGTACATTTTTTGATACAATTTCATTGAATTTTGGTACCCCACAAAAATATATTGATTTAAATTCTTCCATAATTTACATAGAGTGGTTACATTAATGGTAGGTTGAATTAATAAAAAAGTAATCCGTTTCAGGGATAAATTGCATCTTTAGATATCCTTACACGGTCATTTGGCATTTTATATGATTTAGAGTGTTACTATCCTTGGTGCGTCTGAATGGTCAGTGTGATTGGATTTGGATGTTAACCTTACTCATTGGGCTCCCTATGAAGGTGAGAGAGGTTGAGCTAACTGCTTTCTTCCCCTTTATATATATATATATGTTGGAGCAGCCAGAGATACAAATTATATAAATTAGTAGTATACGTGCACTAGTGGTGCATATATCAATTTATATATATGCACACAAAAACGAAGGAAAATCAATATATTATGGAGTACTCATCATCAAATTTTGATAGTAATGCGGTGATGATGTTTTTCCTTGCACTTGCAGTCATGTGTTCCAAAGGTACTACTAGTAGTAGTAATATGATTATCGTATCCAAGGATGGGAGTGGACATTATACAACCGTGGGTGAAGCTATCCACAATGCTCCCTATTTTAGTGAGCAACCTTACAATATTCACATTTTCGCAGGCATTTATGAAGAGTACATTCTTATTCCACCAAGTAAGACTAATATTAAGCTCCTAGGTCATGGTTCAACCCACACAATAATAGTTGGTCGCCAAAATGGTTCCACCATAGGTACGCTCGCTAACTTCACTGCCTCATCAATTTTATTTTATTTTTTTCACCATCAATATTCGATTCATCAAACTGCCTAATATTACTTATGATTTATATATTAATATTAAATATTTTTAAACGATATGAGAGATTATTTGATGTATTCGGAACAATATCTATCTTATTTGTGATCTATACTGATGTTTAGTTTCCAACGTGTATTGATTTTGTTTTCTTAATCATGCATGAATAATATGTCTAAAGTCAAAAAAAGAAGAGTTGTAATGTGTTTCGTATATATGCACAAATCACTCGAGGCAAGGGTATGCATGTGAATCCAATATATTGGAAAATTAAATTGGTTAATTTTTCAATCAAGAATTTCACCAACCTTGTTTTTATTTGATCACGTATCAATTGAGGAGGTCCTATTATTTTATATTTAAAAGCAAAATACAAAGGATTGGAGGGGGTGTTATACCTGCTTGCTTGCAAGTTGCAACAAAATATAAACAAGGCAGATTTTTCCATACTAGAAAAGATATTTGCATTAGATTACTGACTCCGCACTCAAATTGTAGAAAACAAAGTGCAAACGCCCACAACGACTTTAGACGTGTACTTAACCTATAATTTTTATTTTTTAATTTGGTATCCTAACTACAACAACAATTATGACTTAATTGGGTCATGTATCGGTGTCACAAAACAGTACTCAATTTAATTTTTATGTATTTATGTTTTTAATTGGGTTCTTGTTGTAATTTTTAATTGGGTATTTTAGTTGTGATTTTAATTGCCATTGTAGAGTTTCAATTGAGTGTTGGCAACCTACTACAAGAAAATTTATAATTTAATTGGTTCTTATATTGGCGTGACACAACATTAATATTCAAAAAATCATATGTTAAGAAATTCTTAATTTTAATGAATGAATTTTTTATGATATTTTAAATATGTTTGCAAAATATTATTAAAAAATTAAAGAGATTAAAGATAATTAAACAACTTTAATTTTACTAAGGACTAATTAAACTATGTGTAACAATTTTTTTATAGGGAATAAAAATTAAATAAGAACTAACTCAGAAGATGTTATTTTATACGGAAAAGTAACATATTTTACCCTTTTTACTAAAATGAGAGGTTGAAAGCTAATTATTAGTATTGGTTTTTTTTATGGTAAGCATGCTTTCATTAAAATAGGACTGGAACACAGCCAACCATAATACAATCAGTAGTAGAAGAACCTGCATAAGTTGAACTAACAGAAATATTGGGAGCTGCCCCTACCCAAGCTCTATTTCCTACTAATAAAGAAGCCAAATTATGAGCATCCACATTTTGTTCTCTTCTAACAAACAATACACTATGGCTTTTTCAAAAAAAACAAACAGTACACTAACATTAGACAAACTAGACAACAAGTCCCTACAATCTTGAGTTACCATTTCAATGGCCGCAATATGCACCTTGTTATGAATACAATCTACCACATTTGCTGCATCGGAATAAATGGATACAGATTGCAAACTTTGCTCACGAACCAATTGGATTGCCCATCGAACACCTAGCGCTTCAGCCATTACCGGATCCACTGCAATGTCATCATACTTGGAGGCACTAAAAGTTGTAATCATATCATGGTTTTTAAACACAATTTCCCAAACAGTTGGGTCATTTGAGTTACATCCAGCATCAACAAAAACAGAAAAATATGGTGCGGGAACCGATGGCATTGTGGTGATCACATGAGGAGAAACTCGACCCCTATTTGAAGGATTTGCCTCATTAAATTCTCGGACAAAAGACATAGCGTTATCAGCCAAGCGAACTGGTTCCAACCCATCTCCTCTAAAAACAACATTGTTTCTAGCAGCCCAAAATTTCCACAGAATGGTACAAAACAGTTGAGTGCCTAAAGTATCATGGCATGTGAGCCAACTCAAAATCCAGTCATTTAAGTCAATTTGTGAAGGCATATGAGACCCAAGGTGGGAAGCAAAAAGAGTGAGTTTCATTAAATCACATTGAAGAAATAAGTGATTGGTGGATTCCACCTCATGATGACACAGAGGACACTGCAGATCAAGAGAGATGCCTTTTTTGTGCAAATTTGCTCGGGTAGGTAGAATATTTTTTGTGAGTCTCCGCATGAAATTTTTTTATCTTATTAGGAAGATGGGCTCGCCATATTTCCTTCCACACCTTGTCTTTTCTAATTATCGACGGTCCAGGAAGAGACCTCTCCTTCTCATCACAGATAACATGGTATGTTGATCGCACAGAGTAAGTGTCGTCCTTTTCCCAATTGCAAAGCAGATTATTAGCATTCCTCTTTCGCTAGTATTGCCTATATATAGCTCTTACAAGTTAAACATGACTAACTAACTCATAACTAGGGGTTTGTAATGCGGTTAGGTTCGGTTTTGAGTTTAAAAGTCATCATAACCGCGAGATAAAATTATATGCGGTTTGGTTTGGTTCGTTGATTTTTAAAAAGTCATCAAAACTAAATCAAACCAATGCAGTTAGGATCGTTCGGTAGTTGCGGTTTACACCATAATTAAAATGTACTAAAATAAATTAAACGAAACACAAGAAGTGGTTGCAGTTTACATACTTTTTTTTTAACAGCAAAAAGATTTATTAAAGTTAAATATAACATAAGGTGTATGAAATAATCTTCATAGAGCTAAACCCATTAAATTAAACAAAATATCATACAACACAATGACATAACATTATAGTAGAAAAGAACAAAATCTTTGATTTCATTCTCCATATGATAATTGGACTATGTATATTGGAATATAATATAAATTGAATGTGGTTTTAACGGTATTAGAATATAATAGAAACTTAATGCGGATAATCGCGGTTTTGGCGGTTCAAGGTTCAATGAAAAAGTCACCCAAGTATATCCAAACCAAATGCGATTTTTCGTTTAAATTTGCTCGGTTTGCGATTTTACTTTTGTATTGGTTCAGATACGATCACCCCTACTCATAACCGCTATATCTAACTCATACAAGAGATAACTTGCTTAGGAAGTAACTGTGGCTAAGAGCTAGTATTTTCACGGCATCCACCTAAAAGTTTCATTCATATATTTTCAACCGTCTTCCTTATATCTTACATCATTTATAAGTTTTCTCAAGACATGGCTAATGCCATTCAACCATCATTTATCATTATTCCTATTTTTAATGGTGAAAACTAAACGATACTTGTCTACTCTTAAAATTTATGGGAGATTAAAGATGAAAGATTTACTATTTTCGAAGGCACTTCAACTCTCAATGCTACTAAGAAAAAAGAGTTGAAGGAAAATAAACAAAAATATTCAAAGATGTCAATCTTTCTACAATAAGCAGTAGAAAAGATTATCTTTTCAAAAATAATAGGAGCTACAAGTGGCAAGGGTTATGTGTGAGACACATTGAAGGAGGAGTTTCAAGGAAGTACAAGATACGTGCCATTAAACTTGAGTTTGAGTTAATAAAAATGAGAGAATCTAAGACCGTAAAATACAATACCAATTCTTCTTTAATAGTGGTCTAAGGTGATAGAATTTTTATTTTTTTTTAATATCCAAATTTTATTGATAGAAACCATTCTAAGCATAAGAATAGAATTAATAGGGTCACTAGATTTTTATGACAAAAATTGAGTCATGATGATAATACAATTGAAAATGCCTTTTCATAAAAGTTGGAATTAATAGTATTGATTAATTGATGAGAATGTGTGTGAATGCAGACATCCGTGGAAAGGGGTTCATGGCACAGAACATTGGATTTGTGAACTCAGCGGGTTTAGATGCAAGCGCTGCAGTGGCCGTTCGTAACGAGGCAACCAATAGCATATTCTTTCAATGTTCCATCCAAGGATTCCAAGATACCTTATGGGCAGTTTCAGGCAGACAATTCTACAAGAACTGTGAAATATACGGTACCGTTGATTTCATCTACGGCAATGCAGCCGCTGTATTTCAAGACTGTATGATTTACGCACGCTATAGACAGTTTGTGACATTCACCGCTCAGTCGCGCGAGAATCCAAAAGAGAAGACAGGTTTCACATTCCAACGTTGTAAATTCAGCATTTCACCTGAGGATGAGAACAGAAAGTCAAAGGTGGTGCGTGCCACGTTGGGACGTCCTTGGAGGGCATATTCCACGGTGGCTATACTGCAGTGTTACATAGATTCAATGGTTGATCCTGAAGGTTGGGAACAGATGGCGGGACAACCCATTGATAAGGTTACTTATGTGGAGTTTAAGAATGTTGGTCCTGGTTCTAACACTGACGGTAGAGTGAATTGGCCTGGTGTTAGAGTTCTTGGCAACCCAAATGAAGCACTCCCTTTCACTGCTTCCTATCTATTGGATGCTCAATCTTGGATTCCATTTACAGGTGTTCCATTTGATAGCGGACTTTAATATTCTTGTCTATTCTTAACCTTCAATATCAGTTCAGATGTACTATCATGTAATGTGCCAAAAAAAATTGAAATTATTACTTGTTAACTATTTAATTTACAATTTTAGATATGCAAAAGTTAAAATGTGTTTGATTAATTTTTATCAAATACATTTAGACTTTTTTTTATATTTTAAATCTGAAAAGAGATTGCAAATTAATTTAAATATAAAAAAGACTTTCGCTCTGATTTTGAGTCTTGTATGACACAATTTAAAAGTCAAGCTAAACAATTTTGACTCTGAATCTAAAACATAGAGTAACAAGTAAAGAAGAGATGATTATAAAAAAAATTGCAACACCTTTTTTTTTCTTTCTAGCTGACTATTCAATTTAACGAGATTTTTAGTTTTCTAATTTCTTAATTAATACTCAAAACTTATTTGATCAACAATATTAAAGAAGGCTTATAAAAGTACTTACAAATTATCCACAAGTGCTTTTATAAAATGCAAAGACAATTTTAACTCTTTTTCACATGATTGCTATTATAAAATGCAGAGACAAAAGAAGTTCTTCCGGTCTTCCACCATGCACCACTTGTGAATATTATTATTATGAATTCAAATTTTATAAAATTTATCGTTGGTTTGAAAATTTATATCATATATAGATCATTCATAATTTTTTTTTAAAAATTGAAAATTATATGATTTGTTATTAAGATTCATCAAAATTAATTGTTTATGACTTTTAATTGAATATTGTTAATTTTAATGAGTTTCAATAGCATATCAAATAATTTTTAATTTTTTTAAAAAAATAAATTATGGATAATCTATAATGTATGATATAAACTTTCAATCAAACGATAAATTTTGTAATATTTGTATTCCTACACTATGAAAGTTAAAGCCTTTGATTTGATAAACACAATAATGAAGAAAACACCGCATAGGCTATAATACGGGGCTGCTTCAAAAAAAAAAAAAAAAAAGCTATAATACGGGGCCACATAGACCGTATAATAATATCGGGCCCTCCTTGCAAATATTGTAGTATTCAGTTACCTATAATAAATATCGACCGTTGAAAATATCCCTGAGGTAGTGGTCAAAAATTTCGTCAGATAGACAACAAAATATAAGGATAAAAATATTGGCACGAGATTTCGTCAGATAGACAACAAAACATAATGTTGGTACAAAATTTCATCAGATAGACAACAAAACATAATGTTGGCACAAAATTTCATCAGATAGACAACAAAACATAATGTTGGCACAAAATTTCGTCAGATAGACAACGAAACTGTGAAAATGTAGTTTCGAGACATTAAACTGTGGTTCGGTAGTTTCGTCAGTTTGTCAACGAAACGGATTTTTGATCGTCGTCTATTTAACGAATTTTTTGATTAGGGGCAATTTTGTCAGTTTGGGAGGCCTGGGAGCAAAGATGGGGGCCTACATAGCAATTTTCTCGACCGTCTGTTTATTAGAGCTATCAAAAGGGGCCGGCCCGGCCCGGGGGCCATGCCATATAAAGGGGCTTTAGTGGGCCGGTCCATTTAGCCTCATGGCCCGACCCGTTAAGCCCAGCCCAATAAGCAAAGACCTATATGGCCCGATGGGCCGGCCAGACAAACTTTCTTTTCTTTTTTTTGACAAATTTTGTTTACAAAATAAATTCAATGGACAATAAAACTATTTATAATGATTGATTAAGTTGTTATTAGTTTTTTCCAAATAAAGATAATCGTAACAAACTTGATTTAACCTTAAAAAAAACAACAAATTTGGTTTAATAATTATCTCCTAACTAACAAATCTTATCTTTTGTTACTTAATTATCTAAAGATTTAATGGTAATTAAAACTCCTTATTTTTAGTTAAAATTATTTTTAGAATTTTTTTAAAAATATTTTTTTTAACTCTTTAAAGGACCGGCCCAAAAGCCCGTGGGGCCGGCCCATAACGGCCCATTTAAAATATAGGCTCGAAAGTCCGACCTGATAAGACCCGATCAACTTTTTTAAAAAGTCCGATCAGTATAAAATTATAGGGTTAATGGGCCGGCCCGATAGCCCGACCCATTTTTACAGCTCAACTGATTTATTATAAACTCAATCCAATGGCAAATACTTTAGAAACCGTTATTGAAAACTTTTTTTTTTTGGACACAGTCCGTTATTGAAAACTTAAAAACCTGAAAACACAATTAGTGCAAAGCAGAATGGCGTGAATCAAATTGCTTTAATTATGATCTAATTTAATAAAATTGATTTTTAAATTATAGGCTTAATTGCATTTTTGGTCCCCTTATTTTGCCAAAAGTGCGATTTTGGTCCCCGTATTTTAAAATCAAACATTTCAGTCCCCCTATTTTGATTTTTGTTGCACTTTTGGTCCCCCATCCTATTTTTTAACCAAGTGGCAACTAAAACGCTTACATGACAATACTTGTGGCAAATAAAAATTCCACATCACCAAATACTTTTATTTTAGGTATTTAATTTCCAATATGAAAAATATAATTTTTTTAAAAAAATCTGAATAACCAAAAAAATTAATTTTTAAAAAAAATCTGAAATATTAATTTATTAAAAAAAACTGAAAATAAACCAAAAAAATTTAAAAAATATGAAAAAACAAAAAATATTATATTTTTTTAAAAAAATCTGAAATATTAATTTTTTAAAAAATATCTGAAAAATTATTTAATATTTAAGTTTTATTTCAAATAATATTTTATTTTCAGATTTTAAAAAGAAAATAATAATTTCAGTTTTTTAAGAATCTAATATTACTGATTATAAAAAAATAATATTTGAAATATTATATTAAAAAAAAATATCTGAAAATCGAAAAACATTTAAATTTATTTTTATAAAAAACTGAAAAAACTAATTTTTTTTTTTAAAAATCTGAAATCTTGATTTCTTTTAAAAAAATTAAAATATAAAATAAATTTTCAGATATTTTTTTAAAAAACTAATATTTCGATTTTTCTTTTAAAATCAATATTTTTGTTTTTTCAACTTTTTAAAAATTAAAATTTTTTGTTTTTTCAGTTTTTTTTCTAAAAATAAATTAATATTTCAGATTTTTAAAAAATTATATTTTTTTCGTTTTCAGATTTTTTTTTAAAAAAATTAGTATCTTTCATATTAAACATTAAAAAATTAATATTATAATTAAAATATTTATTGATTTGACACTTTTATTTGCCACATGTATCGCCACGTAAGCATTTTGATTGCCACTTGATCAAAAAATGGGATGGGGGACCAAAAGTGCAACAAAAATCAAAATAGGGGGACTGAAATGTTTGATTTTAAAATAGGGGGACCAAAATTGCAGATTTGGCAAAATAGAAGGACCAAAAGTGCAATTAAGCCTAAATTATATAATATATTGGCTCTGATCTATCTATCTATCTATCTATCTATCTATCTATCTATCTATCTATATACTATATGTAAAGCAAACTATTTTTTGCTGACGTGTCAGCTTAAGAAAACTTCTCCTATTTTTTCTTTTTTCTAAGCAATAGTTAGTGTTTATGTGTCATATTTCATATTTATTTTTAATTAAAAATACACATTTTATTGCATATTATTATTACTTTGATGATGATTTTTATTGTTTTGATATCTAAATTAAAGAACACACTCTACGTACACCTTTCTATTTCTTTCTAAATGTAACGGCCAAATAACTCTCATTGATTTATATTATTTATTTTAATTGTTGAAAGGAAAATCATCATAGTTATAATTTTAACAGTTAGTGCATATTAAATTACATGCCGTGGTGTGGCTCCTCTATAACGATGGTAAATTATTATAATGAAAGATCAAACATCACTCTTCAACTATATATATGCTATATTATATGGTTTGGTACACATATGCTCCTCTATGTTTTTTTCATCTATAGTGCATATAAACTTTCAACTCTGGCATATGCGTACCAATTCATGTTTGAGTCAAAATCAAGTCTGAATAGGTACAAAGGCAATTTTTATTTTTATTTTTGGGTACATAATATCAACTTACTTATGTGGTGTAATAATAATGTTCCTCTCAATTCTATTCTTTCTCTAATACTTTCTCAAATTTTAAATCTCACCCTTAAGCAATATTTTATTCTTTTTAATTTATTTTTCTTCAAATTATGAATCTCTCTCTCTCACCCTCTTTAGGGATATATTATGTTTTCTCATGTTCTTCTGTATTCTAAATATTGATTAATTAACAGTTTGAGGGGGTTACATCACAACATATATAAGTGGATTGGATAGGTCATTCGTGGAGGGAATGCAGGAAGTTGGGCATGGAAGCAATATTAATCTTAAGACATTTTAGCTGCAATTTCAAGATCAATTTGAAAAGATGTTATGCTTAGTCCTTAGAAGTTAGAATTTTATATGTTTGTTGTTTTTGTGCAGGAAATTCTCTCTCACCCTCTTTAGGGATATATTATGTTTTCTCATGTTCTTCTGTATTCTAAATATTGATTAATTAACAGTTTGAGGGGGTTACATCACAACATATATAAGTGGATTGGATAGGTCATTCGTGGAGGGAATGCAGGAAGTTGGGCATGGAAGCAATATTAATCTTAAGACATTTTAGCTGCAATTTCAAGATCAATTTGAAAAGATGTTATGCTTAGTCCTTAGAAGTTAGAATTTTATATGTTTGTTGTTTTTGTGCAGGAAATTCCTCGAGATATGTCACGTGTATTTGTTTGATAGGAATCAAGAAAAAATTATGATTATTGATCATGATACTAATGAAAGATGTCGATGTGAAATTAGTTTGAATGTTGATGAAATAAATAACATATATGAGTAGGAAATGGATGAAACGACTTTGTGAAATCCAAGCCACTAGAAAAAGGGAATACACCTCTGTGTATTTTATATGATGATAATCCTTATAATCTTCGTGTATTGTTGATAGACTTAGTTGGTATCATCAAGCTTTAATTAATTAATTAATAGATTTGTCAGAAATTCTTAATATAAGAAACTTATTATTTAATTAGCAGTGTTGCTTCTTTTATGTTAATTTGATTTTGTACAATACATTTCTCTTATATTTTGTTCAACATCATATCTTTTCTTTTGGTACTTATGTGTCATTTCTCATTTCATATATATCCAATTAACTTGTCTATTCATTAAATTATGCAACTCCTTGAATTAGAAAATAAAGACTATAGATTTACAATCGAATTAAGCAAGTTTACAAAACACCAACATCTTTCTTAAAAATTTTATGCTAATCATTTGTTTAAAAAAATTAACTTACATTTTTTTGTCATTATATAATTATTAAGTTTCTTTACAATATTAAGAAATTTAGAATACTATAATGATAAAGCCCACAGTATTATTAATTTATTATCATGAAAAGTTTCCTCTTACATATTATAAAATATCAAAATTCAAGTATTTTTAATATTCTATATAATACATTAAAGAATGAAAAAAAGAATTAGTAAAAAAATATTAAATGGAAAAATAAAATATCATGTAATGATAATATTTCAAATTTAGTCATAAAAATATTTGCATTTATAAAAATAATGAGAATAATTTAAATTGATAAAAAGGTCAATGAATAGTTGTAAGTTAGAATTGAATGAAATATATTGATTAGTTATAATTTTTGTTCTCAAACAAATGAAATATTGAATGAATAGTATAACAAATAAATGTAAACATATAATTCGAAGAGAATTCTAAAAGAAGAAAATAAAGAGACAATACGAATCATAATTACATAATACTAACTCATGATTTTGATAACACACAAATCCTTGCAATACTATTTTTTTACTATTCCTTAACTCTTATTCTTTAATTATGATTATTCGCTTACTCATTGTATATTGATGCAAAGTTTTAATTTGCAAGTCGGATAGTTACAATTTTAATTAATTTCTATTGTCCAATTATTATATTTTATTTAAAAATAACTTTATCATACCAACCTTTGAACTACTTTTTTTTTTCTTTTTATCTTTAACTGTTGTATGTATAAATATATGATTTTATTTACAACTACTATATGTCGATAGTATACATTTTGGATTTTGGTCTTTGTCACTTTCTTCAAACAACTCTTGAGTGATATCTTTTCAATCCCGTACGGTAGTTATTTCCTCTTTTTCTTGCATGTTTTATGTCTTGACTCTTCATTGGCTACTATGACATGATCGATCGGAACTCAAGTTACTCTATAATTATATAAATTGAGCGAACTTAATTAGTCATACTTTTTTAGTTGCTATAACAAGACCTTTGTAATGCTACTTTTCTAACTTTCTTATTTTCTTTAATCTTTAATATTGATATGATCATTTTCGTGTCAATTAGGAAAAGAGGATAAATGATCAGACTTCTATTTTCACTTTTCCTGCATCATTGCTATTCAAGAAGTCTATGAAAAATGGTGTATATAGTTTGTGTGAATATATATATATATATATATATATATCTTTAACGCTAATATTTTTCAATTTTCTTGCTTATTTTCTTTAATTCTTAATGTAGATATGACCTTTTACATATGAATAATTATTCTTTTAAAGATTGGATCTAATATAAAATATTACTTACACATATATGTATCAATAAATATTAGCTATATATATAATAAAAATATATGCAACTTTTGAACTACTATTTGATTAATAAATTGATGATAGCAAAATTTTGTCATTTTCAATTACAATTATTATATTATATTTTATACAATGATTTTCTCATACCAACCTTAATTTAAACTACGTACTATTTTTCAATTTGTTATCTTTCATATCCTAAATATATGATCTTTCACTTTGGTTTTTATAAATTTTTTGACTATTTCCTCGCTCATTCTTAATTGATTTGTTCCAAAGAAAATATATTTTATACACCAAATTATTTGAGAGTTTTGGAGGATTGTCTTTTATCTTTTCGCATAGAGAACATTTTTTTTTTTGAAAATTTTGCACACAAATTTAATTTAATAAGTAATTATATTATGTTTTAAATAATTTTTATATGTTTTTACTTATATTTCAACTAAAATTGTGTGTATTAAATACAAAGGTTGTTATATCAAATTTATAAATGGTTTTTATCGGTCTCTAAATTTGATAAAATCAATTAACAATAATGTATTGTACAAAAAACAAAATTATATAACTACCTCTCAAAATTATCCACTTTTTTAAATTTGGTGTTACTATTCAAAACAAACAGTTAAAAAGAAACGAAGGGAGTAATAAAGAGATTATATTATAATTAAGATAAAGATAGAGGTTGAGAATTGAGATATATTGAAAATGATATTAAAATAAAAAAAATTAGACTAATTAATTTGAAGAGATATAAATCAAACTCAGAATTTTAAAAAAAGATTAATAAAACAAATATAATGCGCTTTTCCGCTAAATTTCTATACACTATAAATGATAGTCTAAAAAAAAATTAGTTTAAGGTAGCTTCTAATGATTTCTATACACTTAATTGATATCTATTGCAATTGTATTATTTCATATACTATTCAGGTTGTTTTTAAGTCTTAAAAAAGTAAGGTTAAATAAAACTTTAAACTATACTTCAAGATTTAAGAACCAAATATAATTATTTATCAATATGCTTATTAAATTTTTAAAAATTGAACATCATATTATTTTCTTGAATAAACAAATTATAAAATAAAAAATTTAATCAAGTCCGTGCAACGCACGGGTTTAATACCTAGTACCACATGAAAGACAATATTGATCGTTTATATTATATGAAAAATAAAACAAACATTTACTTGTTGAAACAATAATCACACGTTTAATGAAATCCTCAATATCAAAATTAATCACCATTATGTTAGACCAAGTCTTCCTTTGCAATTGCTGAGAGCTCATTGAAAGCATTTGAAGGCAAGAAGATGGAAGCATCAGAGAAGTTGAGGGAAGCATCGAAGTAGCAGTATTGGTGGTGGAATTGATTTTCATTCATCTAAAAAAAAATTCAATAAAATGATGAAATCAATAAAAAAAATCAATTCCACCACCAATACTGCTACTTCGATGCTTCCCTCAACTTCTCTAGCCAGTATGAGTTCTTAATTTGCTGAGTAATTTGGTAATATTGCTTGTTTGACATTGATATATAGATGTTTTGGTGTGTTTCCCATTTTTACATCCACGTATTTTGAACTGTTGTATCTAGCAGATACCTATAATAGCATTAGCAGCACAATATGTGATGTGAGGATAGTAGAATACTGTACTGCAGCATTTTAATTAAATCAAGGCCATGATAATGATTGGATCATGAGAATGTGAATGAAACTATGGAACAAATTGAGCGCATGCACCACTTTAATAGTTTTACCACTCCCTTAACTTTTCTTGTCCTATAGGGATAGTCCGAGTGTAACTTTTCTTGCATAATAATACCCTATACTCCTTGTCCTAGGGATTGTTTGGCTACGCGACAAAGGTTGAACGAATGCCGTGTTCCTTGTCCGAGTAGATGTGGGTTGTGTGGAGATCCGGTGAAAAATAGTTGTCATATTTTTTTCCAATGCGAGACCAGTGTTCAGTCATGGCAGCAGGCTGGTTTACGGGCTGTTATTTGCGATAGAATGCAGCGTTTTGTGTGCAGTAGCGGCCTTAATATTGGATGTATTTTGGTGGGGAATATGAAGCAGTTGTTACTCGCTTTATGATGTTGCTACGGGGATTGTGGCACAACCGAAATGATTGGATTTGGAACCAGCACCAAGTTACCTCGCACCAGATCAGTACGGCTGTGCAGATGATGTGGCTGGAATGGTTGACAGTGCAGCTCAGCCGCAACAGAAATAGCGCCGCATAGGACAGAAGAAACAGTACGAGAAGGGAGATTTAATGAATGTAATGTGTATGCTGGATTCCATCAATCATGGAACAAGACCAGTTATGGCTGGCTGCTGTATAAGGAACTCAAATGGCGACTTTATTCAAGCGCTTTGGGGAGCCACCACCAAACATTAATAATATATTCAACAATCAACTATACAAGCTCTTATTTGTCATGATATTATCTTAATATATATTGCAGACCTACAATCATTGATTCAAGTAGATGAGAATAATTTGATGTAAATCAAAACCTAGTTTATACTTTATGGTAATACTGAAGATTATTGAACATGCAGAAATTGTAGTTCAAAAAAGAAACATGCAGAAATTGTAGTTCAAAAAAGAAACATGCAGAAAATAGTGATTCTACACCAGAGGCAAGTTCCAACAACATAAGCTATATATGCATGACATTACATACAAACAGCTGCTCCTTTTTTCTGATTTAATGTGTGACCCCTCAATTTCAATCATTGAACCTTATCCTTCACTCTTAAGTTGTGAATTGGCGTGCCTTATCACTGGTAGTTTTGCTCAGCATCTCCTACTTCACAATGCATCTCCTAAAAAAACTCTGTTTCCTCTGCCACCAGCTGCATGTATGACTGGAATTTGGAGAGCATTTCCCAAGATCGTCTGATTTCTCGTGACCTTTTCTGGGAGGACTGCATTGATTGTTCCATTATTTTCCCATACTACAACCTTTTCTTCACCGAGTCCTTCTTCCCTATAACATTTCATAACCATGTCTCTCACTTTTGCAATCAGTTGGTAATAGGACAAATCTTCATTTCTATACTTTTTCATCACATTTACCAAACAGTTTGTGAAAAGACCACCATATAGCCCAGATTTCCTCAAAACATACTCTTGTGATAATTGGAACCATTTGCAAGCAGCGAGCACTATTCCCCTCTGCCCGATCTTAAAAGACCCGGCACAACAAGAATCCAGAATGAGTACAAAATCACAGCCCTCAGTCAAAAACTCCAGCTCCTTTCTGAAAAACTCATCTGTAAAAAAAAAAACAAACAAAAACAGAATTATGATCAAGGTGTTGGTCTAACGGTTACGATTGAAATATGATTTCAGAGTAGAAATATACCGGTAATCTGTACGCAGTCTCCGGCTAAAAAAATCCTCCACGAGATTTTCTTCTAAACGGAGTTTCAATGCCTCCGTGGCCTGCCATAAAAACGACCAATGTGTCTCCAGGTTTGGCCGTCCTAATCATGTCGCTTATTGCATCAGCTACAACAAGGTGTAAGGTTGTTAGAATCGAAATTTTACCTTAATTTCTTTTGCCTAGGTAAAATCGAAACGTAAAATGAATCAGAGTATAAAAACTATTCTACTAGAAAACTTACCAGAAAACTATTTCTTTTGCCTACGATCGAAATTTTACCAGAAAACTATTCTACTAACAACCTTGATAAGGAGTGTATAAAAATGAATCATAGTATACGTACTAATTGCGCTGGCAGTCACGTTTTCTCTCCTAAAACGTTTTCCACGAGTGCGCGTCCCAATGGAGTCCACTATCAGAGTCGTGTTCCTGAATCCTCTAAGTGCGAGTGCATCCTTCATGCGGCGAGCATCACTCGCACACCCTCTAACCCTATCTTTATATTGGTAATAACCAACTCCGACTAGGATGGCTCGACCCTGGATAGCCTAAAAAAAAAAAAAAGTCAAAAAATGTGTTTTAAAGAAACCATTTCTTTTAATAAGCAAAATGTAAATGCAAAAATTCTTAAATGATTATTAAATTCAGTCACATCTGACAATTGGAAATGTTAACCACCTGGTGATTTATTAAATGAAGGTTCTCCCTTTTCTGAAAAAAAAATAAAAATCAATTAATCGACAGTTCGTAATCTAAAATCCATGGCAATAACATGTTTTCATAAGTTATCTCAGTGGACTTATTGCAATAAGTCCAATAAAAACTAATATAATAAAGAAGCTATTTCTATAAATTCTTCAAGACAGTCACACAAGTATAAATTGTCAAAAAGCCTCACAAACATTTATATGGTGAAAACCAATCTTCACTAGTGTATGACCATGGCATCCTTCACAATTGAATTCAAATTCTTTTGGACACTCCCTGGACTTTTTGTTACATTATATATATAAACTTGTCTAATAACTCACACGCCTAATTTTACAAACACATCAAAAATTATCTTGATACTCTTGAAATAGTAACAACACAAGATAATCAATTAAATATCATAACAAGTTACTATAATATCATTATATCATACTCTCAAGTTCTAACTTACCCACTCAGCATAGCTTTGTCTCTTGGGCCTGCGTGCTTTTCTTCCCCTTCGACCTCTTTGTCTCCTTGCCATGCCTAAAACAAAATACACAACATATAATGCAAATTAATCCCAGTCACAGGGGGTTTCAATTCTTTATTGGAAAGCCTTTCCAAAGGTGACCCTATTGTTAATGTAGATAAAGAGGCAGAACACAAATGCATAACTCAGAAACAGCAATATTTTTAGTTAGAATGTCAGGAGGAAAGGATCGCAAGGCTCTTCTTGAAGCCATGGAGAAAAGAAGAAAAATAGAGGCGGTGGGAGGGTTTCAGCTGCTTTAGGGGTATTGGTTCCGAGTTGGTAGTGCGTAAGTGTTGTGTAGTTTTAATGAAGATTTTGAGCTATAATATAAGAGGCTTATCTCCAACAAAGAGCAAATGCTAAAACAGAGAAAGGTATTTTTCCCTCATTAGGTTATCCTAGTGAACTTATTGCAATAAGTCCAAAAAAAAAACTGATACAAATTCTCCAAGACAATACTCGCACCTAAATCACACTATACTCACACAGGTATAAATTGTCAACAAGTGAATGAACCATTGAACATGAAGAAAAAGAATATTGAAAGCAGCAAAAAACGAGTTTCATTTTCATTAATCTAAAATCCTTATGAAGAAAAACAGAGAAAGAAGCAAAGAACCTGATGAAGCTAGAGTTGATCTTGAGAAAGAATCAAAGAAGCTGATGAAGCAAATTAGAAAAATGCAGCTGCTGAAAATAACAACAACAAATCATCATCCATTTTCAATGTTGATCAAAAAATAAAATAAAATAAAAAAGAAGAAGAAGAAAGGGAATAAGAGACGGCGTGAAACCTGGAGATTTTTCTCTCCTCTTCCTCCTCCTCCACTACTTGGTCAGTAAGTATACTGCAAGAGTGTGTAGTGGTATTACATACTCACTCTCCACACAGCCACGCGTTTAATACTCTCCACGCGCTTAATAACATGTACTTTTTTCTTCTCCTTTTTATTTTTTCAAATTCCTTTCCTTTCCTGTACTATTGTTTATTTTCTTACTCATTAATTCTTTTACTTAGAGTGAGATTCGGCTATGTTTGCTAAAAAATAGCACATGACTAATAAATTAACGATAACTAATAGTAGATAAATTAATTGCTTTGATAAGATTAGATGTTCAACTAGTTTATAAACGTAAAATGAGACATTCTTAAATAATACTTCCTTTAAAGTTTTTTACTGTCCATTTAAGTATTAGAAGATTTGTTTTTGTAACAAAAAAAAATGATTTGTTTTATAAATAATTAAATATTAGATGAATAAATATTAGTCATTATTTTAAATAAAATAAAGGGATAAGATATGATGTCAAATTTAATTTTGACATTTGGTATCAATGGATCATAACTATATATATATATATATATATATATATATATATATTATTAAGTTAATATTTTTTTTTTTTGAAAACTCGCATTAATTAAAAAATAAAACAAGGCCAATTACTTGTGAAAAAGAAAAAAAAAATTCATCACTCAAATCACATTACAAAAACTAATTTAGAAACTCTCAAACATTCTCCCCCCTCATAGTCACAGCCGCAAACAACCTTCTATCAAGCGTAGTTTTGAATTTTTGTTTCGATTTACTCTCAAGCGTTACTCTGCTCTACTTGTTTGTGATTTCTGATTTTTATTTTGATTATGTGATTTCCTTTTTCCGATTTACTGTCAAGAGTTGTTCTGCTCTCATCTCATGTTATTTTTTATTTTTACTTTGCAAGTTTATAGTTTATAGGTCATTTATTAGATTAGTGTTGATTTGGTCTTAGTTCATTATTTTGGTTATATAATCAAACACATGAGTTAGTTTGATTAGTTATATAATATGTTTTAGACTTAGTTCTTGATTTTGAATATTATGATTATATAACCAAACAGAGCTGCTAGAATAAACATATTTTGGTTATATAATATTTGATCTTAGTTATTGATTTTGCTTTCAATTTTTTTACAACGGTTTAAGCATATTTGGGTTATATAATTAAACTACTAATTAGTATGTGCATTCCTTATATAAATGAGAACTTATTAAATGAACTTATGAGAAAAAATATATATTTTGTATTTGATAAACTTATAGGAAAAAATTGTATTTTGTATTTGATGAACTTATGGAAAAATAATATATCGGGAAAAAAATAGCATGAAATACATTGAAATAAAAATGTGTGGTAAAAACCGATTAAAGTATCCGAACCAAATTAAAACGATGAGTTTGGTTCGGATTCATTTTTGGAAAACACTAAATGTCGAACCAAGCCGATGAGTTTGGTTCGGATTCATTTTTGGAAAACACTAAATGTCGAACCAATCGAGAGTTCATTAGTTCGAACATTGGATTCGCTCAAAACTGATCCAATTACACCCCTAGGTATTCCGAGCACTTCAAGTTCATCATATTTGTAGTCTTTGTCACACTTGTAGAAATTTTGCCGTTATATGTTATTAACGTGAATGCTGTGAGTTTGTTCACAGATTCATTCTTTTCAGTTTTTAGCGATCTTGAATTGTATTATTCGATGTATTCTATCAATTTGAATAAATGAATGTCGTTTTTAGTCAATATATATAAGTTTGCTAATTTAAACCCATCTAAAAACATGAAGATCTAAACTAGCAAGGTGCATTTTTTTATTAGGACTAAAAATATCTTTCTTCCACTATTTCAAATAAGTTCAAAGTAAAAGGTAATTTTGGAGTTTTATAAAAAAACAGCAAAACATGTTTTATCCTTCCTTAAAATTCTCAAACATTTTTATAATAAAAAAACATAAATTTGTTTTATAAAAGTTGATGTAAATAAGCAAATGGATGCACAATATTTAATAAAATTTCTCTAACTAACTTTCAATTTTCCAGTGTAAAATAACTAAATGTCAAAGGTTTTTTGTCCAAAGTGAAAATGTGCACTTTATTAATTAGATTTTCGTGTTGTTAAGTGGATATAAATTAGCAAACCCCTATATGCATATATGTACACTGAAATTTTCTATAAAAAAAAAAATGTATAGACTGAAATTTTATTTTTATTTTTAATTAGTGTACAATCAACCATAACAACTATGCAAAGTATGTGATCCGACTCTATTTAGTAAAAATAGTGGATGACTTTTATTTCAAAGATATATGGATCCAAAGTATGCAACATGGAAAGAAAATAGACGTGCTCACCTTCAAACTAAATTGTACGACAATATACATTCGTCAAATATGCACGACGGTAATAAAATACTTTTTTTTTTCTTTTCATATATTATAAATTTTTAAAGTATGAAATTACAAATTACAACTTGTTTTGTAGCTTTGCCACTTCTCCCAATCGTATGTTTTGATTTGTCTTTTATCTGTCTTATTATTGATTTGTCTCTCATTTGTCTTACTAATAATTAACAAATGGATAAAAACCAACGTTCCAATACGTGTTGCGGTTAAAGTGTTGTAGTCTTTATTTTACTTTTAATGGAGCAAAGTGCATATTGCAATGCAGGCGTCGTGCCTATTCGTGAGTGAAGTGCGTCTTACCGTATAACAAGGCTCAAAGTGGAAGTATACAAAATGGGATTTGGATTTGACATAATTACTGCGTACGTGGACGCGGTAATTGATCTGGACTGGTCAATTGAAAATACACAATCGAGATATCACACTGTGAAACTACTCAAATTCAGATGGTGTATTCAAAACTGTTTGATGGCAAATGGACAACCAAGATTTATTTCAGCAAACTGTGAACTCACTTTCACGGTGAATACAATGGGATCTCATAAGTCATAATCCCTATTTTTCTTAGTGTTCATCATTGCTTAACGTTGAATTAATATTTGTCTAAAAATGTTAAAAACACATGAAGCCTAATAATTAAACTTGAAAGCTAGCAAAACTTGAATCAGGTGTTACATATAGTCATGAATCAATATTGAATAGTGATTATCAGCCTTAAATAGGATTTCACTATAATTTAATTCCAAAATCTTCCCATCAATTAGGGACAAACAATGAATAAAAGCATGCTCATAAATACTAAATCAGCCCTACTACATTACAAGATTGATGACAGAATCTCTCTATGAACATATATCCTCATGCACTAACTAGGTTTATCAGAAGCTGCCAATCTCATTCTCTGTTGATGCTCAGCAACTTTATAATCTACCACTTTGTGGAACAAACTTGCGTCAAAGGACACATTTATCGTTTCCGTACACTGCAGCTTGGACAATTGCCATCAGTTTTGCTATTTCCCTTCCAGAAAACTCATTGGTTTTAGCTGCAGCTTCCTTTATAATATCAGCAGTCAATCCTTTAATCTCTATCTTTTGTGGGTTTGCTTTGAACAGTGAAAAACCAGATTTTCTTGATCCATCTTGAGCTATGTACTTGTCCGGGGAAGGGAAATTCTAGAACCTCATCAATATGGTCTGCCACAGCTGAACACCCAATTCACTCAGACAATTCTCCAAGAATGTTAGTTTCATTAACATTGCAACTTTTGCTAACTCTTTGGACTTTGCTTTTTTAAAAAAGAAACAAAATATGCTCCCGAGTCATGGCAGATTACCATCATCTAATGGAATAGAAGAAGCATTGCTTACTCGCATAGAAAAGCAGTAACCCCTATTGGACTTCTTGGCCCAATCAAACAATTGGTGGAGCAACATCTCCTTCAGTCATCAATGCGTAATCCAATCCCTGAATTAAATTGAAAACAAAAATCAGGCAAAATAACTATATCTCTAAAAGGAAAGAATAGCAGTTACCAAAATTATGAGCACATTGCACACATCCAATTGCCTACTTATTTGACACAAGAACCAAAACAAGGTAGATAGCACGAAACAATTGAAAACCATTAAATCAGAACAAGATCAATTAATAGACAAGAACAAAATAATACTGATTTATGAGCCAACTCTCTGACAGCCATCGTCTTTCCTGTTCCTGGAGGACCAAAAAACGCATGTTTCTGAACGGTGCCTGATGTGCTTTTGTGTTTGCAGTTGCATTTGCCAGCTGCTCAATTCTTTTATTAAGAGAATGATGCAAAATTACATCGCCAAAATCCTTTCCATTCTTTGAACCAGATTCTGTACCAGCACGTCGAGAAAGGGTGCTCTTGGCTCGAGAAAACATGCCAGACCGGGGGTATTTCCCTCTGGAGGACTCTCGGATCAATGATGGTTGTCCCAATATTCTATCAACATATCCCCGTATAACCCTTGCACCTTCCCTACATTAAGTCCAACGTAAATTATGCATGGTGTTACGAACCGGAAAATCCGTAACTTGACAGAATAAAAAATCAATGGATAAACAAGCACAAATATGAAAAATAGTGTATTAATTCTGAAAATGAAAGATAAATGCAAGAGGATGAATATCCTAATGCCCACAGAGCCAAGCTCCTACAGAGGCAACAAGCCAACTGTCCATAACAAACTATAATCTTCCATAATGAACTCACACTCCCCTTACCTCACTATATATACTACCAAGAGGCATAACAAACTTGCCACTAAGCACTCTATCTCAATCAATAATTACTCATAGAACCTCACTATAATCTTTATTACATAATTGCCCCTTTTCCATATATCTCTTATATTCGGTACCTATCACATGGCATGCAAATAACAAAGTACAATTTCACTATGAGATTTGAAATAGTCTGATAAATAGAGATAAAAAACTTAAATTGTATATTATCTAAAAATGGGCTAGACCAAGCAAAAAATAACATCCAATTACTTTTTTGCCCTACTTCCTCATTTTTAGTAGCTCATTACAAACTTTTAGGACAATTTATACCTTGTTGTGTAGACCCCTTCTGCCAGAGCAGTCACTCCACCAACTGCTACAACCAACTTATTTTGAGTTCATCATCCAATTAAGCTACAATGCATCCCGTAATGGGAAATATTAAATGACGAGTAAAAAACGATAACCAACAAACTACAATTATGCTGACTAATGATTAAACAACATGATGAAAGTAAAATTGATAAAATACTATTCCAAAAAAATCCACATGAAACCTCAATTTAAAAGCAAAAGCATTCATAAAGAATGCTTGCTTTAGTCCATGCATTCAAGTCGACAAATACTAATAGCATATTAAATAGTTTGCATTTGGTAAAAAATGTACCTCCAATATGTTCAAAGGTTGTATTTATGATTGAAATCCATTTTTCTCGCTCTGCATCACCACACTCAAGTAGTAATCGTCTGTTAACCTCTTCGGATTGCCTTGCTTCATGCGCTCTCCCTTCTGCTCCTGCCATTTCACTTATTCTGAATTGTTTCACGTTCAATCACAGTCTTCTCCTTTTCAGTTTGCCTTCGTTGTGCTTGAATTTTTTCTTCTGTTGTGCGTCGAGCTTGCTACAGTCTGATTGATGATTCTTGCAATTTTATAACCTCTTGGTTCCTCACTCTATGGTAGTCATTTTCTGCCTGACAATAATAATGCGAGAATGAGAAAAGACATGTAAAATTGACAAAAATAGAAATCCCAAGTTTCAAAAAGTTTAATGTAACACCTGCATCCTCTTCCTTACCAACACATCCTCATATTTAGCCATCTGAGATTTTATTTGTGTCTGATGCTGGGCCAGCTTTTTTCTTCGTCATATATAATCCTTTGTTTTTCCTGCCATGCAAACCAATTGATAAGCCAAAAAATTTAAACAGAACAAGAACAAACAGGGTTTAATTTTCACATATATAATCAATTGTTTAAGGCCATACTTGCAAAAAATGAACCCGTCTCATCATGAAGCTATAACTTACATGGCAACAGATATGATTTATTAAACTGAGACAACTTAAACTTAGAATAATAAAAAATTGATGGCCAGTGTAGAAAGGTGTAATCCCCTGAATACTGCTAAACGTGTTATAGAGTCTTTGAATTAGAGTTAGTCCTCTGTTACTACTAGTACTTTTTTAACCTGTTACCAGTTAGCTATCAAGAGAGTAAATACTTGTACTTTTAATCCCCTGAACACTGCAAAAATGTTTGTTATGTAAATACTTCAAGGTCAGCTAATACAACAGAAAACTCTTGTTTCCTATGAAGAACATACATGGACACCAACACAATGCAAACATCCCGGTAATGTCCAAAATAGAGGACATGTAACACAGATGTGTGTATAAATTATTATATATATATTTAGATAAAATTAAACGAGCATCATCATTTATAAAGAAATTAAATTGAGAATCATGATTTATATATCCATTATCATCTCAAGATAACTTGTTATGTATTATTAAATTTTCTCCATGATAATGGGCCTCACATAAAAGTACTGAGAAACATCATTGATTCACTATACAATTTGAACACATTTGTGTCTTTACAACAACAAAATCTAAAACAAGATGATGAACTAATGAAAGTCTAAAAACACAATATTTTATGTTTTCCGAAAATGTAATTGAGTATTGTAGCACTGACACATTATATAGAAGGATTGCCCAACACATGTCAGTTTCAGACATCGACCCGTGTAATTATATTTAATAATTAACCACTTCTATTTTCTCAAATTATTAACGGTGTATATGTGTTTGTGTCTGGTGTCGCGTACAGATGTTTGAGTGCCCAACACACAAGTGCACGTTTCTGTGTGACACAACGGGCACCCAGACAAACCTTCAAGCTGAAGTAGAGTAGAAACTCACACACACTACTAAAATGCAATTTTACCCGGCTCCAGAATATCTAATATCTCTGCAGTCTTTTACCATATGAGTTCTACTTACGAGACTAACAACGTGGGATTTTACAAATATAAAGAAAACTTACGGTCTCTTATTGTTCTTTGAATTAGGCGTCTCGGTGTCCGACACACTTTGTTGGTGTCATCGACACATGTGATTACATCAAATTATCTCATTTTCTCAAATTATTATCGCATTGGTGTCTCATGTGTAAGTGTCTGAGCTTCATAACATAAATACATAGAATAAACTTACACTCTCTTGATGTGGGATTTGGATCCTCTCCTATGATTTTTCTCTAATTCCCTCTCCAATTCATTGTTTTGTGAGTGTGAAGAGAGAAAAATTAAAAATTAAAAATAAATAAATGATGATGAGAGAGAGAAGAAATGATGAGAGAGATAAACACATAAAAAAAATTGGAGAGGGAATTGGAGAGAAAAAAAAGGAGAGGATCCAAATCCCTTGAGGTGCTTTCATTTGTTGAAACTCGGCAATCTTATTAGCAAATTCAGCTTGCTTAGTCTCCTCTTTTTCTTCAAAATTTCAAACACCTTCAACCAAACAAAGCAACAAATAAAAAACCTAAACATGAAGCAAAATCATAATCGAATAGAATAGAACATCATACAAATTAGAAACGAAATGAACCTTTAAGCAGAAATATCTTTAAGAGCTTTAACACCTTGTTCAAGAGGTTCAGGATCCAATCCAGAAGATCTAGTCCTTGGATTATCATTTCGCACTTTCGAAGACGATTCCGTATTTGAAGAAGAAGAAGAAGAAGAAGAAGAAGAAGAAGATTAAGGAATGGCGCCATCGGAGAAAGTTGATTGTGGTAAACGAGATGCGGCGGCGGTTATGGCCGAGAATAAACCGGTGACATAAGTTTTCGCCATTGAAGTTAAAGGTTGGTTGAAGAAGAAGAAAAATGGTTTCAGCCTTTGAGGTGGAAAAAGAAGTTTCGGGATTTTGGTAGGAGTAGGATTCCGAACACGAAATGGTTATTCTTTTCGGTGCTCCGATAGTCCGATTTGAAACCCGAAAATAGATCTCAATCTCGCTTTCGAAATGGCTTCCATAAAAACAGTACCTGATGGTCCTTATAATTTTATCTTAAATACATTTTCATCTTTTAAAATTTACTAGTATGTTAGCCCGTGCCGTGCACGGGATTATTTTCTTTTAAAATATTATTTATGTGTTTATTTTAATATATTATTTGAATAATATAGTTAAGAATGATAAGATAAAATTGATATAGATTTTGCATTATACTCCCTCCGGCCACTATTATAAGCAAATTTGACTTTTTTGAGTGCCCAACACACAAGTGTACGTTTCTGTGTGACACAACGGGCACCCAGACAAACCTTCAAGCTGAAGTAGAGTAGAAACACACACTACTAAAATGCAATTTTACCCCGCTCCAGAATATCAAATATCTCTGCAGTCTTTTACCATATGAGTTCTACTTACGAGACTAACAACGTGGGATTTTACAAATATAAATAAAACTTACGGTCTCTTATTGTGCTTTGAATTAGGCGTCTTGGTGTCCGACACACTTTGTTGGTGTCATCGACACATGTGATTACATCAAATTATCTCATTTTCTCAAATTATTATCGCATTGGTGTCTCATGTGTAAGTGTCTGAGCTTCATAACATAAATACATATAATAAACTTACACTCTCTTGATGTGCTTTCATTTGTTGAAACTCGGCAATCTTATTAGCAAATTCAGCTTGCTTAGTCTCCTCTTTTTCTTCAAAATTTCAAACACCTTCAACCAAACAAAGCAACAAATAAAAAACCTAAACATGAAGCAAAATCATAATCGAATAGAATAGAACATCATACAAATTAGAAACGAAATGAACCTTTAAGCAGAAATATCTTTAAGAGCTTTAACACCTTGTTCAAGAGGTTCAGGATCCAATCCAGAAGATCTAGTCCTTGGATTATCATTTCGCACTTTCGAAGACGATTCCGTATTTGAAGAAGAACAAGAAGAAGAAGAAGATTAAGGAATGGCGCCATCGGAGAAAGTTGATTGTGGTAAACGAGATGCGGCGGCGGTTATGGCCGAGAATAAACCAGTGACATAAGTTTTCGCCATTGAAGTTAAAGGTTGGTTGAAGAAGAAGAAAAATGGTTTGAGGTGGAAAAAGAAGTTTCGGGATTTTGGTAGGAGTAGGATTCCGAACACGAAATGGTTATTCTTTTCGGTGCTCCGATAGTCCGATTTGAAACCCGAAAATAGATCTCAATCTCGCTTTCGAAATGGCTTCCATAAAAACAGTACCTGATGGTCCTTATAATTTTATCTTAAATACATTTTTATCTTTTAAAATTTATTACAATTTAAACGTGCTAATTATTTTATAGATTAATAGATTGTTATCTCCGGTTAAGTAAGCGAGTTTTGTATTATTTTTACTCAATTTTTTTTTTAAAGTTGTCTTCTTGCAAAATATATTTTTTTTATTTTTCCCTTTTTCCCTCTTAGGTGTAAAAAATTTGAATTTTTTTAATCGATTGAACAAAATAACCGATTTAAAAAACATAACTTTTAAAATCGGTTAAACAAAATAATCAATGTATAATATATTGAGTAGAATATAAGACTCATAATAATTAATAATAATAATGAAGTAATTTTGATGTTAGAATAATTGAAATGGTAGCATGCTTCCAATGTAGCCTATTGACCATCAATGATATGTTTATCGGGTTAGAATAATGTGATATCGTATCTTTTGGAGTGGTGATTCAATATCCAAATTAGGATATCTTGGTGATGGTGAATCTTTCATATTTTCTCACTATATTTCTATCACTCTGTTTGGTAAAAATAATAGATAATCGATAAGATAGTTTATGGTTGATGGCTGATAGTTTATAGCTTATAACTAATGATTTATGGTTAATAAGCTGATTGAAATTTTTGGTAAAATTAGCGGTTCAACTGATTGGTAAATGTAAAATGACAAAAAAAGACATATAAAATTTCTTATAAAAAATCATTATTAAATTTATATCTAATTAATATTTAACACACTTCAAATTTAGTTATTCAAATTTATTAATTTAATATATCTTTTATAGATTATTATATTTTTATATAGAATTAAATTTTATTCTTTGAAATTTTATTTAAATTTATTTTCATTTTAATTATTATACTTTATATAAAAGATTAAACATTAAATTTTTTAGGTTTTTATAACAAATCCATAAAAGATAAATCAAATGTACTAAAAAAACAGTGACAATATAGATACATGCATCTTTTATAGTAATAAACACATGAAAAATAAATCAAAAGTACTAAAATGAAGGGGTGAATGATAATATAGTTATGAACGTGTCATAAAATCTTATTATCGAAAACAACTTTTTTTTATATATATTTATTTATAGGAAAATGTTATATAGTGTACCTGGTTCGTTAATTAAGCACATAAATAAAGAAATTATGTCTTGAAATTCGTGCATTCAATACATTGAAAATGTAAAAATTACTTTTATCAACGTTAACTTTATTTTTTATTTTTAGTATGCCTAACAAGTGCACCTGGTGCACTGTTTAGCATGACCCATATAGGAAAAATGTGTATATTAACATTATAAAAGGAGATATGAGATACATCCTGCCTTCTCTTTTTTGTATATGTTACTCTTATTTATTTATTTATCTCAAATTAGGCTGTTGTTTTTTTATATATGTTTCCCTTTTTATTTTTACTTTTTTCTAACTTATATATTAAATATTAGTGATTTAGTGTTGTTTTTTAATATCTTTAATCTTTTTTATTTACCTAATTTCTAAGTACAAATAAGTGTAGCCAATATTAAAAGTAGGACTATCATATGTGTTTGAAGTAAATGTAAATGTAAATAAAGTTCATTTACAAAAAGAATCTTATTTGATCAAACGATGTTGTAAAGTCCTATTAAAAGTAGGACATCATATTGTTTAACATGTACATTTCTATGAAATACTGTATATTTATCCGCAACACTTGGAAGTATTTTAGGATTGTGATTGTAGACGAAACAAGTGGTATAACAACTAATTTTAAAAAAGCAATTTTATCAATAAGAGTCCTGTTGGGAGTTACTGTCGTGACCTTTGAAGTTTTGTATTATTTTTGTGGTTGACGAAACGCGTCAATATATTCTATATCTGTGAATTTTTATTTTTTTTTAGCAAATAGTTGTGAACTTTTAATTAGATTAGAATTTGCAGAAGTAACATATTGATTTGCTATTTTTCATATAAGTTTTATTATTTATATTAATTTGATAATATTTATCGTTTCAATTATTGATTTACAATTTATGCTAATAATATTTTGACGCTACATTAAAAAAACAACGCATAAAATATATATATATATATATATTTTAAACCAATGAAAACCTTTCATTTGGTCACTTCATTCACTTTATATCATTTAATGTGTGCTACTAATTGTCGATATTATTATAATTATTATTATTATTTTTTTTAAACAAGCCAAAATGGAATATATATAAATATATGAAAAGGAAGTACAATCTCCCTAACACAAGGTGTGCCAAGGTAGATCACCAATGTTTACAAACAGGGTACAAGGAAATACATTAAATAAGGCCCAAACAAAGCAAGGGACTAGACCACCAGCTATGGTAGTTAAAGGCTAAGGTAACACTCGTCGCCTTCAACCACCGAAAAGAGAATAGCTTGATATTGTCCATTATAATTATTATTATTAATTTTTTTGTTACTATTCATTTTAATTTATTTATTTTGATTTAAAATAGTTAATGTTTTTGCTAATAAACTTTTGTCCATCGTTATGTATATAAGGAGTTAGTTGATTGTCAATACAAGAATGATGGTGGAATGAGCTTTAAAAGCCTACATGCTTTTAATCTCGTCATGTTAGGGAAGTAAGGATGGCGGATTATGTCAAATTCATATATTCTTATTTTCAAAATTTTCAAAGCTAAATACTTTTCTCATTGTGATTATTTTTTTTTAATTTTAATTTGGGTCATAATCCTAGTTTTGTTTGGAGGAGTATTTGCAATTCCAAGTTTATTCTAAGAGCAGGTAGCCGGTGGAGGATAGGAAGCGGACAAGATATTCCACTTTTCAACGAAAATTGGCTCTATGATGCTTCAGCGGTGAGTATACAACAAGCTGAAGTGTTACTTGATGATAATCTTACGGTGGCTGATATTATTGCTCCGGATGATAAGTGTTGGAATCTGCCTCTTGTAACGATGATGTTTGAACCAAGTTGTGCAGCAAAAAATTATTGCTACTCCGTTATTTAAGTCGGTGTCAGATGATAAGCGTATTTGGCAGGTGGAGAATAATGGTATGTACTCAGTTAGGAGTGCCTACCGTCTATGTGTTCAGGAATTAATAGATACTTCACACCTAAAAATGAATGGTGCGTGGAATTTACTTTGGAAAATTCAAGCTCCTCCGCGTGTTAAGAACCTTTTGTGGCGAATTTGTCGTGGTTGTTGTAACACCCAAACCCGTATTTAAGAAAATACAATCTTTATAAAATATTATTCAAATTGCGCAACGAAAAAATAAAACTTGATTTATAAAATTGGTGGTTTGAGTATTACAAGCTTAATCAAATACAACTTATAATTTAATTAGTTAAAAACATGACTTGGACAAATACTTTTCAAAATGATACAACTTCAAATATAATCAATAAAAATCTAGACTCTATATACATTTAGAGAACCATATCCCCGTGTCATGATCAGAGCGGAGCTTCACCGATAACTTGAACGCAAACATAACCTGAGAACCTGAACCCCCAAAGGTTCAGCACATACACAAAACGGAGGTTATATAATATAGGCTTAAATATCATTTTAGTCCTTGTAAGTTCGCAATCTTTTGGTTTTAATCCCTGTATATTTTTTTGTTGCAAATTAGTCCCTGTATGTTCAAATCTTTTGGTTTTAGTCCCTTAAAATAAAATCCGTAGGAAAATCCGCAGGAAACCAACAAAATTTCCTGCAGATTTTAGCTTTAGGGACTAAAATCAAAATGATTTGCACATACAGGGACTAATTTGCAACAAAAAAAGATACATGGACTAAAACCAAAAACTCGCGAACTTACAATGACTAAAATGATGTTTAAGCCTATAATATAACCATAAAAGAAATAAGTGCAAGAACACACTTAACACTTAGGACATAGTATGCTCATGTTTACATAACTCAATTCATAAACATACATCAATCTCATGTTATTCACAACTTATAATCATAAAAGTATCATACATCACAATAATAAGTCATTCTTAATCAATAGACAAGTATACACAACATCGTCTATCATCAATCATTCATCACATATCTCATAATACATTTAATCACTTAAATTAAGAATTATCAATCAATGCCAATTACCAAGTATAACATTTAATCACATATTCCTAATGCAACTAATGTCAATTACATAATGTCATGTCACCCTAGACATAACTATATGCACGTGATACCCCGCATCAAATTAGGATAAACATATATCCACCGCATCAAGTCAGTTTTAAGTCATGGAGGACTCCGCTCAAGTAGACTTATGAATGCATGAATGTACACATACCAAGTAATGATGATAACACTACGCATATACTCATGAGTCCGCATCAAAATTAGGATAATCCTATATATCACGTATAAGCCTAGAAGTACAACTTTTAACATCATCAAACACTAATTCAAGCTAAAAGCATATGAATTTCATATTTTATCTAAAAACTCATTTTTCAAATAAAACAACATCAATCATTCATGAAGCATGTTATTAATCATACAAATTCGTAATTGAATCATACATAAACATATTATCATGCAACAACATCATGAATGAACTTTAAACACCTTCCCAAGAATCCCCTTTCTTCCCAAAACCCAAAATGAGTGAAGAGAGTTTGGGTGTGGAGTCATAGACAAACACCCCTTTCTTTGATCACCCACAATTATATTATCTAAACCTCTTACCTTAGATTGAAGCTTTACATCTCTAAGCTCTACACTTTGACTCCCTTCTACATCTTCAAGCTTGATTCTTCTACATTTTCTCTCTACCTCTCTTTCTCTCATTTTTGTGACAAATGAAAATCATAACACTACTCCTCGTAAAAACTACTCCTTTATATACTCTCCACTTAGGTTAGGATCAATATCCTATATTACCCTTAATTTCTCTACAAATCCCACTCATAAATTCAACTTTACTCTTACCACTAATTCTTGTACTATTTACTCAATTACCACTACTTTCTCCCCAAGATACTCTATCATTTTAGATAATAACCAAAATGTCATTCTTATCTCTACACAACCCACTATCTCATACTAAATTATTACATTAACCTTAATTCTATCACAAACTCTTATTCATTATAATTAAACCCAATACTCATAAAAGTCCATTACTAACAAACATAAAAGTAACAACTAATTAATGCATACAAAACACACCAATTAATTAAATAAAATCAATCAATCAAATATAATAAAATATAAGATTCGGGGTGTTACAGTTGTATTCCGACTCGCATTAATCTATAACATAAGGGTGTGAATTGCACAACTTCATGTGCACTCAACAACAATAATGAAGAGGACAACTACCATTTATTTTTCAATTGTCCTAATAGTATGAATATATGGAGCATGTGCAATTTTAATTCCTTAATAACTTCAGCAATGCAAAATTTTCACGATGCAGCAGAACTGATATTTCATTTGTTGCAGCAGCTTAATGCATTTGATTCTTCTCTTTTGGCATGTGTCATATGGAGTATATGGAAGCAGAGAAATAATATTATTTGGAATAATGTTACAAACGCGCAAAATCTTGTTTTTACGCGTGCAAATAACATGCTATAGGACTAGCGTGCTGTGCATGATGCTAGACATGGTCCTTCAGTCCAGCCGAGAGTGCAGGTACACAAGTGGAAAAAGCTGGCGAGAGGGCGAGTAAAATGCAATGTTGATGCGTCTTTTTCGTCATTACATAATAGAGTTGATATCGGTATTTGTATTAGAAATGAATTTGGTGCTTATGTGTTAGGAAAATATGAACAATTCGCTCCGTTGTATGATGTGACAAATAAAACTATTTAACGATGATTTTGGTACGCAAATTCATCGTCTATTCTTTTGGTTGATACAAATAAAAATCAATTTAAAGTATTAGTAAAAAAATAAATAAAATAAAATTTATTAATAGTTGGTATGGTCTGTATTACTTTCGCGTTCAATATAGCAGCTAATTTAGGTCCATCTCCCTTATAATAGTTGTGTGAGTGATGATGGGGGTTAAAGAGAAAAATTCCTTGATTGGGCCGCGGGTAGCCAGCCCAATTTGCTTGATTTATTAATCTAGAGTTTCCATCGATCCTTGTACACGCGTTTATTCTTCTTCTCCCGTTCGCTCAATCAAAGGTATTTTCTGTGTTCTTTTTCGTTTCTAGTTTGGAATTCAATCTATCTATCTTTTCTCTAATGGTTGGTTGATTTAGGGTTTCAATTCTGCTATTCTCATACGCATTTCTTCTCAAGGTATTTTCTGTGTTCTTTTTCGTTTCTCTAATGATTGGTCGATTTAGGGTTTCAATTCTGCTTGATTGGCTCTATGAATCTAGGGTTTCCGATATATATATGAAATCGATCCTATTCTCATACATACGCGGCGTTTTCAATTCTGTTTTTAGGAGTAGGAGTCTCTTTGCAATGGCCTCCAAGAAATCATCGAAAAAGAAGTCCACAACGCCACAAAAAAATAAAAAGTATTTGGGTACGTAGCTGTTTAATTTTTACCATAAACAACTCATTCTATGTATTTACGTTTAAGATTTTTGGAAAAAACTGAAACTATGTAGTTTACACGTTGTTTGGTTATGTTTATGTTGCTATTTCGTTCTCTTTTATCTTCTTTAGTTATGATGCCATATTCAAATTATTTTCTTTCTCATTTATTTAAATCAACTTTATGGCAGCAATCTTTCCTAGAACTAGAAGGATTTCCGGCACTGTAAGTTTTTCTCATAGTCTCAACAAAGTTTATTGAGCCTTTAGCAATATATGTTTCACAATTTTATTTTAATTCTTTATTATCAATCTCCAAACCCACAGAAGGAGGAGGGGAGGAAGAATTTGAACAAACCCATTCCAAATGTCGTCTGGAAAGAGTTCAAAAAGTCCCAAAAGGAAAAAGCTGCTCGTGCCAAGGCTCACAGTATATCGAAGAAGAAGAAGAAAAGGTCTGAGGCGAAAAACAGAAAAAAGGAGCAGCCGTTTGTATGTAACTAGTATTCATACCCGTGCATCGCACGGGGCGGCACGGGAAGAATTCATTATAAAAGGTGATCTCAATACAGTATATGATAACATATAGTCGGAAAAAGCATAATTAATAAAAACAACACTGATAAGTCTATTATAATTTATCATACGAATTTAGCATGGCAATATTGATAACATATAGAAATTTATCGAATATTATGGTTCATAATTGTAAACATACAAAATTGAAAGCATAATTTCTAATAGAAATCATCAAATACGAAACGATAGATTGTCATTACAACATAAATTAATAAAAACTTTAGGAGTCTGAAAAATAACATTAGAGTCATGCAAATAAAGAGACATAATAACTGATTTGAATTACAAACTTAAAGATCAGGATTTATGACAACCGGATCCATGTCAACCGGCTGGTCGACAACCATATCCATGTTAAGCGGCTCGATGACAACCACGGTTAATACTCCAGTTGCATTTGACATAGTTAATCTTAGTGTGAAACCTGCTTGAATGTTAGCATTATGCAAAAATCGTCCCCAATTATTATCTAGGTATCTGTCACGGGTTCTCGACAGTGCTGTTCTAACAGTGGCTTCCAT
The DNA here is from genome assembly GCA_954870985.1 of Trifolium fragiferum. Taxonomy (NCBI): domain Eukaryota; kingdom Viridiplantae; phylum Streptophyta; class Magnoliopsida; order Fabales; family Fabaceae; genus Trifolium; species Trifolium fragiferum. The sequence continues at coordinate 85,115,094 of OX940789.1, read as the reverse complement.
AGAAACATTTGAGTTTTGTAGAACAACAACAATTTGCTGGTTATTTCGCAAATGCCGACCAATTCTAGTCGGAAAATACTGCATAGTTGGCAGGAAAAAATAAAATCAATTCAGCTTAATGCTAATATAATAATTAAACATTATATTGTGATTAATCAGTTGTATTTGTTATTTACCATGACAGCCGTACTATTGACATGACCATCAGTAACTTCCATATCCCAAATCAACATATTAGCATTCATCCTGCCACAATAGCATACCTAAATGGTTGGTTTTTTATACTAAAATTAAAATAGCTTCAATTAAAACCTAAATTATGGAGTTTAAAATAGCCATATTTGAGTTTGAAACATATAACATGAGTAAATTGGATGAACACGCATTGTAGGATAAAGAGAAAAATATAATGAAAGATATAATCAAAGACATTGAGCAACAAAAAAAATAAAATAAGGAAGAGTTTGTAATGCAGCTGCCAAAAAGGGAAACTAAGCATGTTTTAGGTTTTCAAATACAATGAAAGCTTCCTAAGCTATAATCAAAGAAATACAGATTTTAGTATAGATTGCAATACAAAGTTGTGGATTCAAATGATGGTTTAAAAAAGCACAGAAATTTAGACCACAAACACAACATTTTTTCATATTGAGACATTTCTTCAAACACTTTGAGTGCTACGTGTCGCGATCAAATGAGAGTTTTCAAATACAATGAAAGGAGAGAAACACCATTGATAAGCATGAGATGAACCCAAGCTAGAACTCCAAACAAATCCATCAGCTACTATTGAACTACCGAAAAGATTTAGAAACAAAAAAGATACTTAAATGCATTTATATTTAAATTTAGCGCAAGACATTGTTCAAATCCAAAGAATATCAGAAACATGCCAATCAAGGTATCCCCAACATACTTGTAAAATATATAAGAAAAATGGCAATATCAGACACATCATACTTATTTAGCAACTATGCCTATTTCTAATATTAACAATCAGTTCAATTTAAATTTACTATCAGACAACACTATATCTAAAACCTATGATTGTTCCTCAACTTATCAGAAATATCCAATTAACCAATATCAGAAAACATGATTTGCAGATTTGGAATATCAAACGAAAATCAACAAAACTTTATTTGAATTAAAGAGAATGAAGAAGAATTGCATGTTTATGATTATTTGAAACTGATTGAAAGATAATGAATTGAGAATTAATTTGGTAGAGAATGAAGAATAATGGAAATAAAAAGAAGGAACATACATGATTGAAGCAATTGAATGTTGGGAATGTATTGGGTCTGCAGGTTGGATTTGTTGCTTCACTGTGTCCTCAACCCAAAAATCTCTCAATGGAAATAATGGTTAAGCCTTGGTGTCTCTAGTTCACGTGTATATACCCTGATATCAATAACCCATTGCCTTTTGGTTCTATTTTGAAGTTGGACCCAATTTGTGTCTAAGTGTTAAATCCAAACAAATCCAATTTTAAAAAATATAAGGGTATAGATGAGAGTTATAAATGGCATAAAAATTTATAAATTACAAATATTTTCCTAATTTGTAGGGGATTAATTCTAACTTTCGTAAAGTTGCGCAAATTTGTTGCAACCACATCGAACAGATATACATGATATTCACCTATAGTTATAAATATATTATATCGTAACCGAATATATAAAATATAATTATAACCACTAATATCGGCAAATAAGAAAGGAAAATTCATATATAATATATGCTAGATTTATAAGATTTGTTACAATGACGTAACAATAGCCATTAAGAAGTTACAGACAGCATATGAAATATAAACTTAACATAGTCATAAGCCAAAATCTCCTACTAAATAATAAAAATTTAAATAAACATGACATGGTAAATAAAGATATATTTGTCTCATAACTCATAAATTAAAGTGGTATTCAAAACATGTAAACATGTCATGTTTCAATCCAAAAAAAACCTGATCGCTTCTTGGTTTGACCTGCAAATATATAAAACATTATTAGTTAGTTGACTTATCATTTTGAACAACAAATAATCAAACAATGTAAAAAATAATACCATGTGGTTGTCAGTTGCTACAATTGTTCAAAGACTTCAGGATAAACCACATTCAAAGTGGTTGTTGATGTCTTGCCGTCTTCATCTAATATTACCATTTTCAAGCCTTTCTTGGTTGTTACTCTAGATATAGCTACATATAATTGGCCATGCGTAAAGACTGGCCGAGGCAAATATAATCCAACCTTTGAAAGTGATTGCCCTTGACTTTTGTTTATGGTCATTGCGAAACACAATGCTATAGGGTATTGACGACGACAAAATTTTAAAGGTAGCCCTGAGTCAGTAGGAACTAAATCCATCCTTGGAAGAAAAACAGTCTCACCAGTATTTTTACCTGTGATGAATTTTGCAGTTATAATGTTTTTGCCTAAATCTGTAATTTGTAATCTTGTACCATTACAAAGACCACCAGCCTGATCAATATTGCGCAACAACATAACCGGAACTCCAACTTTAAGTGTGAGTCGATGATTGGGAATACCCGAACAGTTAATGTCGTTCAAAAACTCAGATGTAAACCAATTGCTTTGTACCTCATAATCCACATCAGACTGGCATGGTGTATCACAACTTAAATACTCTTTAGAATCACCTGGAATCATGGACAGGACAAAATCATTAACATCTTGAACAACATCTAAGGTAGGTGCAAGGATAGCTTCATCTTCAAAAAAACCTTTTTGACCAATGTTTGTAGCAATATTTGGATAAACAAAATCCACTAAAGAAAGCAACGGCTTATCATTGTCTAAAACGCAAAGCTCTTCAGGAATCTCCAATTGCATTTCTCCAGTTTGATCTGTATTCCTAAAACCATCACCTATTTGTAAAAGCCAATCTGCAAAGTCTTTGATTTCATTTTGTGACTCCACTGTTTTACCACTCTGCAACCTCATATTTTTTGATAACTTCAAAACTTGACAATGTTTCCATAACTTGGATGAGCTAACTGTAGCCTTTATAATTTGCCCTCTTGAACCTTTTCTAATGACAGGCAAAATTTGTCTAAAGTCTCCTCCCAAGACAACAACTTTGCCACCAAATGGCTTGGACCTGTTAGCCTTGTCCACCTTTCCCATCAAATCCTTCATTGTACGATCAAAGGCTTCAAAACATAGTCGATTCATCATCGGAGCTTCATCCCATATGAATAGGCTTGTAGCTCTTAACAGTTTGGCTCTCATAGAATCTTGTGTAATATTGCAAGTAGATTTGTCATTGATCTCCAATGGAATGCAGAATGTAGAATGAGCAGTCTTGCCATTAGGAAGCAACAATGAAGCGATTCCACTTGAAGCAACGTTTAAGACTATTTTGCCTTGTGATCTAAGAGCTGCTGAAAGTGTTCTCCACAGGAAAGTCTTGCCGGTACCACCATAGCCATACAAAAAATAAAACTGACCAGTTTCGGCTAAAACAGAATTCATTATTGTTTCATAAGCAGAAAGTTGATCTGTATTCAACTGTTGAACTAAACTTGTATGCAGAACATTTAACTCATCTTTGTCATAATTCAGCTCATCTACTATGAGTTTGTTTACAAATTTATTGGCATCTTCAATTGAAGGCATAGGCATGGTTTTATAATCACTTAATGATCTTCCATTTCTCATCAACAACTCATTGATCTCAATAAGGCACAAATTTTCTAATTCTTCATCAGGTATTTGTAAATCTACATAAATGAAATTGAAATTAAGATATCATAACATATAACATTAAAATCATAATAGACCGCAAAATAAATAAATGTTATTAAGGGAAAGATATGATTACCTGGAATTTTGAGTGTCTTTCTTCGATGATATACAATACCATCTGCTAATAATTTCCAGGTAGCACTCCAAACTACGAATGGATTGTTCATAGTTCCCATATTTAACAATCTGACAAACAAACTCCTCATTTGCCAACCTGTACCTGTTTGATGCGCTTCAGCAATTGCATCTTTAAATTCTTGATCATCATTTAAAAGTCCCAATTCACTGCAAGCTTCTTGACATGTTTTACATATCTTACCCTTGACAGTTTTGATACTTTCATAGCTTGTGCAACCTCTTTGAACTGTCAATAAAACCCTCAAGTAATACAACTCACCAGCTCCAACAGGAACATAAGTCAGCCTTCCAATGCTACAACCCTTCTGCCTAGGAGTCCAACAACGATCCTTTTCATGATAAACAAACTTTGAAGGAAATTCAGCATATGTCAAATTCCGTCCTTCTTCGTATTCTTGATTTGCCTTGAACCATGCTAGAAACATTGAACCCATCATTTCATTATAGCTAACAACATTATGGAGTGCACTTGTATCTTTGTAAGTAACACATTGTTGATTTTCCAAATGAATTGATAACCGAATTACGGCTGGAAATTTTTGATGAATGTCAAATTTCAAAGTTCTCCAAACAGCCTCTGACGGAGACAAATACCTGCAATCATACCAGCGCTTGATTTCATCAACAGCTTCTTTTTGAGTTGTAACACCTTTGGCATTTGTGATTTCAAGATTAGATCTATCAGGACCTTTATTCACATATTTGAACAAATACTTGATGGCGTTTGACTTGTTACAGGCCTCAACATTTATATGCGCTTGATACCTCATCAACAAAAAAGGATTGTAAGGAACAACATAGCCGTTGTCCAATTTAACTCCATTTTTCTGTACAACAACTCCGGTATTACGTCTCTTGTATGACGGATAACCATCTTCATCAATAGTTGTGCATGATTTATACTTTTTTGGGAAGAATTTTGAGCAATGATTACCATCCATGCAAGGAGAACTTTTGTTAGCCTTACCACATGGGCCATGGATCATATATTTGGCAACAACACTATGGAGTTTTGGATATAATTTTGGATGAGGAATTTCAGCCGATATGACCTTGTCGATCTCACGACCAGTGTTGATTTTGTGTCCAGCACCTAACCACAATAACATATGTGCATGTGGGAGACCTCTTTTTTGAAACTCAACCGTATACATCCCTATGATCACCAAATTATAGTAGAAAATTTATTAGTTAATTCAAACAAAACAGACTTAACAAAAAAAATTTCAATGGATAAATGGTAAAAACTTTGAAGTAGACATTAACTTGCCTGCTATAACGGTGCCAAAAATCTCAAATTTCTTTAAATCTGACATCATTTGATCTAACTTCATTTTAAAAACTCTACATACAATGTCAGGCCGGTCAGATGGTTGAAGACCTTTGGAAGAAACTAAATCACGTATCTCTGGCCAAGTTGCATTACATGTAATTGTAATGAACAAATCTGGATAACCAAACCTCTTGCAAATTCCCATTGCATCTTGGCAATTGTTGAACATATATCTTGGACCTCCGGTGAAAGAATCGGGCAAAACAATGCGCTTTCCAACTAATGAAGCATCTATGTCTCCAAGTTCAACTGCTTCTTGGAGACCACTCAATATATCACAACGAATGATATCTTGATTCTCTCTTATATAGGATAAGCGTTGCGCCTCTATCATAGTGTAACAATCCACAACATACTGTTGAAATAACCTCTTTGACTGAACAATATTGCCAAATTCATTGTTTCTTTCTTGAATTCTAAAGGCCATGAATTCTCTAATAGTGACTCTGTTTTTCTTTTTGTCGATTGGTTCTTCTGCTGTAGCCCTATGTGGGATATCTGGTTCCCAACCATTTTCACCCCAAGGAAATATCAGAGGATATTGAAGAGGCAAGAACAAAACATGAGTTTCATGTATCCTTGTCAATCCATATTTTCTGTCGTTAACAATAACATCTCTTCCAAATTCTGAATCATCAAAATCACCAACTATCAATCCAGCCACTTCATCAGCTGATGGAGTATTATGCATCCTTGAATCTTGATGACGTTTGCGAAATAGCCTTAAAGACAACTGGGGACAGTTGGCTATTTCTATGGCATCTCTCACCTTTCTAAAAGACTTTGCAAGTGGATTGCAATGATCCAACATGTCTGTAAGATCTCTAACTAAAGAAATATCAAGTCCACCTGAATCACTAACAGATCTAAAAACAAAAAATTCGGTATAAGTCATTTGATAGAGATGAAAAAGTCAATATAAGAAGGTAAAGACAGTTTAGAAACTAATACGAATTAAGAAACATTACCTAAAAATTTTTGCTCTATTATTGACTTCATTTTGGGTATCATAAACATATAATTGAGCAAACTTTGGAGTTACTCCTGGTTCAGGTAATAAAGAACCAATTCTGTGATAATTTTGACCCGATAGTATAAACTGTGGAGGTCCTTTGCCATTGTTGATTTTAGTGATTGGCTGACCACCCATTGAAGTAAATGCGAACATGCTATTGTAAGCCCTATAATTATCTTGGAAATGTTTGCTTCTTGGATCAACTCCATTTATTAACTCTAGCAAAAGTTTTGGAGGTTTTTTTATGAGAGGGAGTTCCACTTTGCCTCTTTGACAGCATATTGAAAATGCGATATCCTTGCCATTCCTAGATTTCTCAGCTCGTTCCTCATACCACAGTTCAGCATAACAGTGTTTGCAAGTAAACTCAGGCAGTCCAAAATTTAAGAAAGCTGCAAGTAATAAACTATTTCAGTAATTGATAGCACAAGGACATATGGTATACATATAATGATATATCTGAGTTTTATTGTGCACTAATAATTTATGGTACTATATTAAACCATTAAACAAAATTAACTTCTATATCAGATTATTATACATAATGATACCTTCAATTTCAGATTTTGCATACATTGTAGATTTGTAAAATTCAATGTCATTTGTGTCATGGGAAATCCCTGTGTTGTAAAGAATAAAAAGTCATTATACATATAGGATTAACAAAGAAATAATTCATAGTTTGTAGATATAAGGTTAAATGATAAATACCATCTATCAAATTGTCATCAGCAAAATCTAGCCTTTGAACACCAATGTATCTATTTTGTAGACGACTTGTCCTAGAGCTTTTGGCTTTGACAGTGTTGGAAATAGGATTGATAATTGCAGATGATGGCTCAGATGACTTTAGAATAGTAGCTGTATGTAAATAGGAATGGATTATAAGTAAAGCACAGAACAAATTTGTTTAGTAATGTATCTCACATATATCATAAAGTTAACCTGTTCCCTTGAGAGATTGTAGACTTGGAGTTGAAGGTTGACCACTTGAGATACTGTATATGTTAGTTACACATTCAAGTGGAGTGAAATATTTAGGATTAGGCTTCCTAATTCTCTTAGACGGTAGATTCTGGTTTGCATTTGTTTTGGTTAAATAATCTGAGAAGATGAGAATTGTCATATAAATCTTGGAATATCCATATGAGAGGTAAAAAGACAATAATGATGAAATTCCTGTCATGACAAACCTGCATCCAACTGAGAATGTGGGAGGGTAATATCTGTCCTCTTGGCATGACAAACATTATCATAAACAACATCATTTTGATTTGTATATGTTGGATTGATATTTTCTGGAAAACATTAACTAAATTATAAAGTAGCAAAAAACAAAGTTTTAGAAGAAAGAGGATAAAGAACAAAAAAAAATTTAACCTGCTCCAAGAGGAAATTGTCTTGTTGTATTTGAAGATTGAGGTAGTGAAGAAGTGGATGTGTTAGTCAAACATGAAGCTGGTGTAGGAAAGTCAGAAATAGGAGTTTTGCATCTCTTAGGTGTGCAAAACGAATCTGATAAGAACATGTTCAAAAGATGGATATAAAAACAGTCATGTAATAAAGCATGTTGATATAGTAATTTTGGTTTGAAGTCTTACCTGGCCTCAAAGGTGAAAGAGGGATTCTAACTGCTTTCCTTTTGGAATTAACAGATTTAGCAAAAACAACTTCATTTGGAGAAACATTTGTTGGTGGTATATTTTCTGGAATAAATAAATGAAATAAATCAGGTGATTAAGAAAGCCAACATATAAAGAATATATTTTGTATTACCATTGAAACATTTTGTTGTACATGAGAATGCTGATTTCAACAATTTTTAATGGTAAGGAATATTTGTAGTCACTTAAAACCAAACCTGATGATGACAATGTACCATTTTGGGTAAGCTTCTTCCTTTGTTGTATTCTACTAAACCTTGCCAACTTTTGTTTGTCAATCTCCATTTTATCAAATAGTATTAGAAATCCATAGCTGCCATATTATACTAAGAGAGTTTTGTGATGTTGGTAAGGTTAATGGTGTTTGATGGTTAGACTTGGTAAGTTGTTGTTCATGGTTTTGGTCATTCACGTGTAGAGATGTTGGTTGAATAAAGTGGATGAATTTGTTTTGTTAACACTTGGAGAAAGGTATTGTCAGATGGCTTCTATTTTGATGATTGGAAAAAGAGAAGTTGCAATTGACAATTTGTTGTATGGCTATTTTGGTAATAAAAAAATATAAACCTTGGTAAGATGAAATAGTGTTGTCTCTATCTTATGGGAAGATGATCAAGAATACAATGGAAAAGGCTAGTATGTAGCTATAGGTCAAATATGTTTTTTAACTATGTGAAGGTGAAAAAGCGTTTTCAAATTCTGCATATTTGGCATTTTATGTTTGATAAACAATTTTGTCAATACATGTCCCAACCTTAAGGTATCTACCTAGGAATATATGCATACCATATACCTAAATATAATTGATATGTATATTAAGGTTTCTGCAGAAATCCTCTTGCTACTAACCTCGCTTTGTGTTTGCCAATTGATCCATCTGGCTTTAGTTTCTGCTTGAAAACCCATCTGACGCTGATGGCTTTCTTGCCTTTTGGAAGTTCTGAAAGCTTCCAAGTCTTGTTCCTCTTTATAGCATCAAGTTCTTCTTTCATGGCCTGCAACCAGACTTGTTGCTTAAGAGCATCTTCTGTGCTCACAGGTTCAGAATCTACTAACATTGCACACTGAATAATTTCTCCCTCAGAGTCTACTTCAGTGTCTTGCAACATTTCAAATCCTGCAAATCTTCTTGGGATGTTTCTGATTCTCTGTAGCCTCTGAACTTGTTCAGAAGCATCTTCAGAAGTTTTTGACTCAGAGGCTTCACCTTCAGAAATTCTTTCTTCAGAATTTTGACCTTCAGAAATTCTTTCTTCAGAATTCTGACCTTCAGAATTGGCTTCAGAATTCTAAACTTCAGAATTGGCTTCAGAATTCGGACCTTCAGAATGGGCTTCAGAATTCTGACCTTCAGAATTGGCTTCAGAATTCTGTCCTTCAGAATTGGCTTCAGAATTCTGACCTTCAGAATTGGCTTCAGAATTCTGAACTTCAGAATTGGCTTCAGAATTCTGAACTTCAGAATTGGCTTCAGAATTCTGACCTTCAGAATTGGCTTCAGAATTCTGACCTTCAGAATTCAAGAATTGGCTATTTAAATTTCACTTTTTTATCTTATATCCTGTTAAGTCCACATATATTTTTTAATTGAATAGTATATTAGCAAAGAAGATAGATGTAGATAAATAGCGATGCACACAAAATTAAAAGGATAATAATAATATCATATAAAAGTTCATCAATTAGGATAATATCAGAAAAGTCAACTGCCACTTGACATACAATAAGAAAAAGTGAAATTTAAATAGTCACATAACTAACATTATCAATCCACTGCCACTTGATTACTTTGATTCATTAACCTACAGACTTGAAAACTAAATAACTTAAAAGGCCTTAAACATGGGATATGACAATTCAAATCATTAAACAAAAAGGCCACTTGATCCACCCTAGGCTAGGCAATTTTCTCTATCTTAATTGCCTTCTTCAAGAGCTTGATGGGAGTGTTATCATCCTCATCTTGTTTGGTAGGAGAAAGTCTCTTTGCAGTGTGTTTCTTTTTGAAAGTCTTTGTTGGACCATCAGCAGCAGATTCTTCATCTAGGATAACAACTCCAACATTCTTCTCTTTTTCAACCCTCATATCCTTCCCAGCATTATTAGCAGCTGCCTTACCCTTATCACCTGCAGCTAGCTTGCCATTACCAATTGCAGAGACCTTCTGATTCTCAGGTGTAGACTGGTTAAATTTCTCAACAGCAGGTGGCTTCCCTTGATCAACTGCAGATGCCTTACCATGAGCAAGTGCAGATGGCTTAACTTCAGCAGATGCAGAAGGCTTGGCTTGAGCAACTGCAGAAGCCTTTGGATTTGCAATTGCAGCTGCCTTAACTTGACCAAGTGCAGGTGACTTAAATTTTTCTGGTGGAGTTTGCCCAATTTGGGTGGAGTCCAAGATCTCCATTGAATCATCAGCAAGATTAACTATAGCACCAGAAAACTTAGACATCAAATCTTGTGTAACTTTGACAGGTGTTCCCTCCAGAATAATCCCCTTTCCCTTGACAGAACTGCCCTCCCCAATTTCAATGTCCTAGACAACATAGACACAAACATAAGCAGATGTTGAAGGTAAAATAATATCTAGGTTATGTTATTTGTTTTAAGCATGAAATATAGATAAAAATTTTAACCTCAGCTAGGACATTTGTGGAGCCATCAACCAAAATATCTTTCCCTTTGACCAACAGAGTACTTAAAGAACCATTTTCCTAAACATGAAGATGATAGTTAGGAACTAACAACAGATATAAACTGATGGAATGAAAGCAACAAACATGAAAAGGAAAAAACATACATTAGTGTTTTTGACAAAAGTAGCATCTTCGTTGTCCCACTTTTCTCTAAACTGATTGATGATAGCTTCATCAGTGCATATCTTCCTAACACGAAAGGATTGTTCAAATCTTGGATTAAAGGAAGGTTTGGTCTCAACCTTAAACAACCAGGTTTGATCAACCATGTCAGCAAGTTGTGGAGGCAAAACTCCAGCACCACCAGCCTAAACAAATGTCAAAATGGCAAGAGTTAGGTGAAGCTGTATAAAAATCAAAGCTTAAGTAAATTGATATACTCACCCCTGCTGGTCCCTCTACCATATCAGCACAAGTCATGTTGAAAAGAGCAGTTGCATCTTTGTCAAATATGACAAAACATGCAGAATCAGTGTGATCTAAAACACGAACCCTGATAGAAAACCTGCTTGAAACAGACAACCAACAATTAAAAAGTTGAAACTACATAAGAAATTGATAGAATGCAGTGTGAGTATTAGCAAATATACCTAGGGAAAACACGGTGAACATGCTTGTTGCACTTCTCACAATAAAACATCCTTGAATCCGGGATTACAGCTTTGTTGCATATACATGCAGTATACCAATAGTTGTCCGGATTGAGAATCTTTTTGACAGTTCCAAGCACAATCTTCATTTGTTCCTAAAAGTGTGAAAATGTGAAACAGTGAATAAAAGTGAAACAGACTATATATTATTGAGGTATGGAAGATGTGTGTATGATAAATTGCTGTAAAATAAAGTGGTTAAATTCCTTACAGTAGTGGCATCTTTAAGAGCCTGAAGTGTGCTTCTTGGAGTATTGTAAAGAAATTCATCAATAGGTTGAACCTGGGTATCAGCCATAATTTGAGTAACAGGAGTTGGAGCTTCAAGGAGCTCTTCTTGCCTAATGATATAAAAAAAGGTGTTCATTTCAATGTGCAAACAATAACATAAAGTTTTCTTTACTAAACTGAAAAGTGTTGTAAATTAAAACTTTAAAAAACAGACCTTGATTTGAAAGCTAAACTTTCTGCAGAGGTAGGATTGAAAAGCAAGACACTACAGTTCATACAGTTTTGTATGTGAATCTTGTCTACACATTCCATGTCAATAACTAAATCAGATGTGAGTATAAGCAAAAAGCTAGATAAAATGAAGCATATAATAAATGTATTGGACAAAGTTACAACCTTGAAATGTTTTTGCCTTGGCAAGCTGAATAATGACAACAGCATTTTGGACCTCGCCAGCTCCAAGGAAATTGTTGAGCACATCAACATACCCCCCAAAAAGTGTGCATTGGATCTTATGCCTAAGGTATTCATATAAAAACAATTTTTAAGTTAAATCCTGGCTGGTGAGAAGCAATGTCCTCATTATAAAACAGTTTCAGTGGTAAATAATGATAACATACAATGGATGAGAAAGAATCCATGTAAAACCTTGAAAATAGTTTTATATCCAAACAAAAAAATATCCAAAATAAGTATAACAGAATCTTTTAATTTAGCTAAAACATGGTTTAAGCATAATAATAAAACTGTAAAGTAAGCAAAACTGAGAGCTGGTTATGCAGATAAGCAAAATAAAAATATCCTGATTTATAAGCAAAATAAGCCAAATAATAAAACTTTAGCCAAAATAAGTATAGTTTTATCTAAAACATGGTCATGCAGATCTAAAACTGTGTATATCTGATCATATTCAATAGATATTATATGGAGATAAACAATCCTATTTTCAATAAAACATATTATATGATGTGTTAAGTAGACATCAAAACTTTATAAAGTTGAAAACATGTTACCAAAATCTTGGATGTTTAAAAGAGAAGCTTAAATAATATATACATAGACAGAAAAACAACTCAATCTAGGATTGCAACCATGTTAAACGACATTTTAAGAAAAAAGAAAGGGTAAAGACAATAAAAAATTGTTACCCATCAGCCTCCAACTCAATAACATTCAGCTTTGATGTTGTCCCATTTTGGCTAGTGATTTCACGCTCACTCCCAACACCAGTCAACAACCCAATGACATCTGAAAATGAATACTTAAAATTGTTAGTCAAGTTATATACTTAAGCAAAAAAGTAAGGCATTTGAAAACATAATATGAAACAACTCACCCACTAAAAAGTCAGTATCATGAGTTCCACCAACAATGTCAGCAATGGGAGTAAAGTTATAGGGTGAAGAAACAAAGTTTTGGTTAGAAAGCCTTTGAACTTTAGATGTGAACTGAAAATTTAACTTATAAGGGTGATGAGTGGTACGATACTGTCCACCATTAGTTGCAACACCCAAATTTTCCAAAGCATAAATATTTCCCTCTTTCAAATCATCCTTAAATTTGTAAATCAAAGTTTTCCTAACAGTAGCATGAATCCTACCACCATCACTATCCATTAAAACCATTTCAATAGAAAAAGGAATGGTATTTCGATTGAAATCAGTTACTTCCCAAAGTCTTATGATCTTAGCATTCAAATTCCATGTTGCTTGATCAGAATTAATTTCATCAATTTTTGAAAACATATCAGTTTCAGCAAGTTTGAGAGACATTGTTGTAAAAATGAAAATTGAAATTAAAAGTTTTTTTAGATTTATGAGTGAAAAACTTATAGTTTGAAGAAAGGCAACCAAAGATGTGTGGTGCGGTGCAAAAATTTCAATGACACAATGCCCCTTTATATAGCCTAGTTCTGTATCCATATTGTCTGAAACCGTAAATCAATTAAATAATTGGAAAAAACAGAAATTTTGAAGGCGGGAGAATGAAAAAATCAAATTACCTGTTTTTTGAGACAAATTGTCTGCAGCATGCTCATTGAACAGTACCCATTCACCTAAAAGTTGGCTCTCTCTTAAAATTTGTATTCACGAAACTGGTATGCATCCAACATTGGTTTACGGTGAAGGTAAAGAGGTTGATTTTGAAAGCCAAATTCAGCTGGCATTGGGAAATTGGTTTGAAATATCAAAAGATTTAACTATTGGAATTTGCCAAAATGAGGAGTTGATTTTCTGAGCAAGATGTTGACATATCCTTCAAAGGGGAGCAGCTTCACGTGAGGTAGCCGTTTCAAATGAGGTTGGTTCATTTTGCTTGAGTTGTTTCTTCTGGGCCGGGTCGGGTTGAAGAGAAACCGGCAAGCCCAAATGTTTTGTGTATTGAAAGGGTTTAAATGAGGTAAAGTTTTTGTCATTTAGTACAGCAAGGATTTTGTGTAGCTCAACCTGAGCTTGACATGTGTCAAAAGTTGCCTTCTAGCTGTTTTGTTTTTGTGTAGTTTAAGGATGTCATGCATATCTAGCTTATGTTGTTGGAACTTGCCTCTGGTGTAGAATCACTATTTTCTGCATGTTTCTTTTTTGAACTACAATTTCTGCATGTTTCTTTTTTGAACTACAATTTCTGCATGTTCAGTAATCTTCAGTATTAAACCTCGAATTATTCTCATCTTCTTGAATCAATGATTATGGGTCTGCAGTATATATTAAGATAATATCATGACCAATAAGAGCTTGTGTAGTTGATTGTTGAATATATTATTAATGTTTGGTGGAACCTAGCGTACATGTTGCATTCATTGAGTCTCCCTTCTCGTACTGTTTTTTCTGCCCTGTGCTATTAATGTTGTGGCTGGAGCTGAGCTGCACTGTCAACCATTCGAGCCATTTCATCTGCACAGCAGTACTGATCTGGTGTGAGGTAACTTGGTGCTGGTTCTAAATCCAATTGTTTTGGTTGTGCCACAGCCGCAACATTCTATCGCAAATAACAGCCCATAGACCAGCCTGCTGCTATGACTGAACACTGGTCTCGCATTGGAAAAAAATATGACAACTATTTTTCACCGGATCTCCACACATCCCACATCTTCTCGGGCTAGAAACACAGCATTCGTTCAACCTTTGTCGCATAGCCAAACAATCCCTAGGACAAGGAGTATAGGGTATTATTATGCCAAAAAAGTTACACTCTGACTATCCCTAGGACAAGAAAAGTTAAGGGAGTGGTAATACTATTAAAGTGGTGCATGCACTCAATTTGTTCCATAGTTTCATTCACATTCTCATGATCCATTCATTATCATGGCCTTGATTCACTATCCTCACATCACATATTGTGCTGCTAATGCTATTTATTATAGGTAGCTGCTAGATACAACAGTTCAAAATACGTGGATGTAAAAATGAGAAACACACCAAACATTTACATCAAAACATCTGTATATCAATGTCAAACAAGCAATAATACCAAATTACTCAGCAAATTAAGAAATCATACTGACTAGAGAACATTTCTATAATTGAAGATGAATGGAAATCAATTCCACCACCAATACTGCTACTTTGATGCTTCCCTCAACTTCTCTAATGCTTCCATCTTCTTGCCTTCAAATGCTTTCAATGAGCCTCAGGAATTGCAAAGAAAGACTTGGTCTAACACATGGGTAATTCTGATATGGGCCAGACCCAGTCTAACATAATGGTGATTAATTTTGATATTGAGGATTTCATTAAACGTGTGATTGTTGTTTCAACAAGTAAATGTTTGTTCTATTTTTCATATAATATAAACGATCAATATTGTCTTTCAATGTGGTATCACAGCCAATATTATATAATTTAAAAATCAATTTTATTAAATTAGATCATAATTAAAGCAATTTGATTCACGCCATTCTCCTTTGCACTAATTGTGTTTTCATCAATTTGATTCACGATTTATCTGCTGATTGTCCTTGATTTATTGTGATTCATACAAGCTGGTAATCCAATTTGGGTCTGCGTTTATTTTTATACAAACCATATTTTGATTTTGAGGGTTTGTGTTGGATACACTGAATTTTCAGGTTTTTAAGTTTTCAGTAACAGATTGTGTAAAAAAAAGTTTTCAATATCGGTTTATAAAGTAGGAAAATGCTAAATAGTGCACCTAATACACTAATTAAATACATAAATAAGGAATCTCTCAAATATAGTGCACCAGTTTTCAAAAATTTCTTCAACATAACATATATGGCGACCGCCCCATCATTATAATCAGTTGTTTTTGCCTCATCTCTCTAATATCATATCTATTTGTTATAAATGATGTATTGAACTTTAATATAATCTAATAATTTTATAATACCATTTTCATTCACCCTATTATTCAATCTCATGGATCGACACCCATGCTTTCTTGGGTCGCTGGAGCTTTTGCTTTCTCCATCCATCATGTTTACGGTGGCCTTGATTTTTGTTAGATTTCAAATAAAAAATATATTTGCTTTCTCTTGTTTACAGGGCCATGAATCATTTTTAGAATCCCAAATAAATAAGAAATTGTACCATTTTTAGAGATCTCCAAAGTATTTTATTTTCAAATTAAGCTTTGAGAGTTTGGGGTAACCATGAATCATGGGTTTAGAGGAAGGAAAAAAGAGAAGGAAAACTATAATGTAGTTTATTTTGCATTCATCAATTTGAAGAGAAAAAAAGAAGTGGTTCTCATACAATTTTTCAAAAACTAATGTGTTTTTGATTTTTTGTGTAATGGAAAGGGTTTCTAGTTTTTGAGAACTTGTTGAGTGCAGGAAGAGTTCATCTGTAACTATTGGGTTGAAGAAATTCTTAAAAAATTGAAAAAGATGAAGTTTCTCTCTTCTTTAATTATCTTTTAATCAATCAACCATTAGATCAATCCAACGGTTAGGAAAGAGAAACACATGAGAGGATCCAGATCCTAGATTTATTATAGGTAACCGAATACTACAATATTTGCAAGGAGGGCACGGTATAATTATACGGAGTATGTGGCCCGGTATTATAGCCTATGCAATGCCAATATTTTCTTCATTATTATGTTTATCAAATCAAAGGCTTTAACTTTCATAGTGCATAAATTGCGAGGAATACAAATATTATAAAATTTGATTGAAAGTTTATATTATATATTATAGATTATTCATAATTTATTTTTGGCTTTAATTTTTCAAAATAATGAAAATTATTTGATATATTATTGAAACTCATTAAGATTAACAATATTATAGATAATTTTGATGGTTCTTAATAACATATTATATAATTTTCAATTTTTTTTAAAAATTATAAATGATCTATATATGTTATATATTTTTAAATCAATGATAAATTTTGTAAAATTCGTAATAATAATATTCACAAGTGATGCATGGTGGAAGACCGGAAGACATGAAAAGCTCTTGCATCGTAGAACCCGCCATCAAAACAGCGCTTTGTATGTTGATTCTATTTTTTTTTTTCAAACTGCAATTCTTTCTCTTTGCATTTTATAATAGCAACCTTGTGATACCTTACTTTATATATTTTCAATGTTTGCCAACTCTAAAGATTAATTTTGGCATCCCTACACTCTTATATAGTACTCTCCCATTCCATATTATAAGAAAAAATTAGTTTTTTATATTCATTAAATGTTTGATATATCTAGTTCACAATATAATCTAAATACATAAAATATTCTATGAATTTAAAAAACAATTTTTTTCTTATATTAAGATATAAAGAGAGTATCATTGAGAAATTGGTACAAGTGGCCAAAACTGCGACTTGAGCTTGTTAGTTTATAAGCATCACAGAGAGAAAAATCATGAGCTGTAGTGTATGAGCATCACAGATCTATCATCATTATAGCTTCAAATTTTGTGGTAACTCATGAGCTGTAATATAAGATGAATAAATGTATCTAACTAGATCAAAAACAGAAGAAAAAATTTAGCAAGAGGA
Organism: Trifolium fragiferum; assembly: GCA_954870985.1. NCBI lineage: Eukaryota > Viridiplantae > Streptophyta > Magnoliopsida > Fabales > Fabaceae > Trifolium > Trifolium fragiferum. Next base: position 85,097,625 of record OX940789.1, on the reverse strand, counting down.
AAATGGTAACTCATGAAAAAAGAGAACAGAATTTGCACTTTTAAACCAAAAGAAATTAGAAGGAAATTTTGAGAAAGACAATGAAGATTAAACTCACAATATGTATAATGGTAAATATATGACGGTTAAATATAGCAAAATGTATAATATATTATTAAAAATTGCTATATAGACCCCTCATCTTTGAAACTACCAATTGCAAAAGAATGATTCAGCATCACATATCTTCATCAATTTGGAGCAACATTAAAGATGAATACTCAGTGATTTTTGAAAATTCATTTTGGCTGATTGGGAATGGCAAAGACATCAATTTCTGGAGAGATAACTGGTGCGGCACTCCTTTGGTAGATTTGTTTGATGTTCCTGAATTTATTAGTCAGCACCTCACTTCAACAGTTAGTGATTACATTCTAAATGGAGCCTGGACTTTCCCTCCTCTTATGTTACAAAGGTACAACATTGGTGCTAACATTCATAGAGTTATTATTCACTACAAGAAATATGATTTTTTGCAACAACTTTTTTCGTTAAAAGTTGTTATAAATCGTTGCCAAAACAACTAAAGGTAATTTTACCAGCGACTTGTAACAAAAAACGTCGTTGCCAAAAATCATATTTCTTGTAGTGATTCCCTTGGAACCATCCCAGGACAAGCCCCTTTGGTCTCACACTGACTCAGGTAATCTCCTATTTAAAGATGCACATCTGTTTAAGTCTCAGCAATTCCAAGAGCTGCATTGGCCCAAGGTGATCTGGAGCCCTGACATACCTCCCTCAAAATCTCTTTTGGTTTGGAGACTAATGCATGACAAAATTCCAACTGATGAGCAATTATTTAAAAGAGGTTGTTCTTTGCCTTTCATGTGTTCCTTCTGCTGCAAGCAAGTGGAAACCTCTTATCACATTTTCTTTCAATGTAAATTTGCTTTTCAACTATGGTGTTGGCTGACCTCTTGTTTAAACCTTTCTATTCATCTCAATTCCATGGATGATATTTGGAAAATTTTAGATCTCAATTGGTCACCTCAATGCAAAGTAACCATCACTGCTGCTATTGTCAACCTGTTCAACACTATTTGGCAATTAAGGAATCAAGCCAGGTTTGATAATAAAACAATCTCCTTGTCCTCTGCCATATCTTCTATCATTGCTAATACTTCTTTCTTTGGGAATTACACTAAGAAGGCATCCTCAAATTCTGTCAGAGATTTCTCAATCCTTAAACTTTTCAAAATCTCCATTCATTGTCCTAAATCTCATATGATCAAAGAAGTGTCATGGGCCCGTACTTTGCTTAATTGGGTCAAGTGTAATATTGACGGTGCATCAAAAGGAAATCCAGGTTTGTCATCATGTGGAGGAATATTTAGAAACAACAATGCTGATCTTATTCAGCCGCCTGCACTGAAGGTAAATCTGCTAATGAAAAAGTAAAGGTGATCTTATTTAGCCGCCTGCACTAAAGGTCGATCTACTGGGGAAAAGGTAAAGGGGATCTTATTCAGCCGCCTGCACTGAAGGTCAATCTATTGGAAAATAACAAAGATCTTATTCAGCCGCCTGCACTGAAAGTCGATCTACTAAGGACAAAAGTAAAGGTGATCTTATTCAGCCGCCTGCACTGAATGTCAATCTACTAGGAAATAAAAATGGTCTTATTCAGCCGCCTGCACTGAAGGTCGATTCTATAAGGATAAAAAATATTCGATTGATCATTGCCAGGTGGGCCCCAGTGAAATGATATGATTAGTCTGATGTTGGTGAAATGGTAAATGTATGATATGATCATTGCCAGTCTGCCACTGATGAAACAGTAAATGAAATGATATGATAGTTGCCGGTAGATTCACTAGAGGAGTTCTAGCTGGGGAAATTAAGTGAATGTGAGTAAATCTACTGGAGATTGGGACAGTTAAGGGAGAGGTCCGCTGAGGGATTTTCGAGACTTGTTGGGAATCTTTTGAGATGTTCACTAGGGAACATGGCTTGACATCTGCTCGGAGATTTAGAATGAAGTTCATTGAGGAAAACTAGAATGACTCGTTCAGGAGTGTTTGAAACCTTACTGGTGAAGGGATTTCATGGGGAACAAATATGATATGATATGATATGAATGCTAATGAATGTGTATAATTATAATATGATGCATGTGATATCTTGACTCTTGGGAATGCGAATGACATGTTGGGCTTTGAAGTTTTTTTTTTTTGGAAAAGTGGTTAAAGTATGGTGTTTGGAGATTTGGCCCTTCGACATTCGCAATAGCACGCACTTTGAAAGTTCAGATGTATGGCTGCTGATGTAGCCTTTTGACATTGCGTGACCGCGTGTTGTATAGCTGCTAATTCGGCCATGAGAGAGTAATTAGCCGTGGTTGCTCTAAGAATGCTGGGGATCGTTGATTTCCTTTTGATATTTTCGAATTCAAATGATCATGATTTTCAAAAAAGTTTAAATTTTATATTTTTTTTTAATTTCAAAAGTTGTATCATCAAAAAAATAAATAGCAATTATTGAGGACGAAGCAAAGACAAAAGTAAATGGGAAAGATGCATTTTATTGATGGTCAAACATGACTTTGTACATGGAATGGTAGTACACTAAAGGTGTAACTCCATGAAAAGAGTAGAAGAAAATGAAAATGGCAATAGAAAAAAAAAAATTGGAAATTCCCATTGAGTCGTGATGACCACCACTTTCTTAATAACTCTAAGTCCGTAGAACCTTGCTTCTGGGGATAGCGAATGAATGAGTTCTTCAGCTGATGCTAGGAGTAGATTGTCTTGATGCAGTTACTTGCCTTTTTTCTTTTCCCAACTTTTGCCTAAGTCGCCTTTTCAGGTTTTCGACTTAGCGGGTTTTCTTTTGTCTTTTGTATCCCTAACTTTTGTCTGGACTGCTCTTTCGAGTGTTCAGTCCACCGGGATGCCCCTTTTTGCCTAAGCTGCCCTTTCAGGTTTTCAACTTAGCGGGCGTTCTTTTTTTTTTAGGCATAGTATTTCTTGACTGCATCAGAATTCACAGGGAGCGGAAGGTCCTTTCCGTCCATTGTTGTGAGAATCAAGGCTCCTCCAGAGAAAGCTTTCTTCACTACGTAAGGGCCTTCATAGTTCGGGGTCCACTTCCCACGAGAATCCTTATGTATGGGTAAGATCTTCTTGAGTACTAGGTCGCCCTCTTGAAACTCTCGAGGACGGACCTTCTTGTCGAATGCCTTCTTGAGTCTGCTCTGATATAACTGACCATGACATAATGCTATCATCCGCTTCTCATCGATGAGGTTTAGTTGGTCAAACCTTGCTTGGACCCATTCTGCTTCTTCCAATTTGGTCTCCATTAAGACTCTCAATGAGGGGATTTCCACTTCAATGGGGAGGACTGCTTCCATGCCATATACCAATGAGAATGGGGTTGCCCCTGTCGAGGTGCGAACCGAGGTCCTATAGCCATGTAAGGCAAATGGAAGCATCTCATGCCAATCTTTGTAAGTTTTTACCATCTTTTGAAGGATTTTCTTGATGTTTTTGTTCGCTGCTTCTATGGCGCCGTTCATCTTTGGTCGGTATGGTGAAGAGTTGTGGTGTTCAATTTTGAAATTTTCACACAGCTCCATCATCATTTTGTTGTTCAAGTTAGTGCCATTATCAGTGATGATCTTGTTGGGAAGCCCGTAGCGACATATTATTTCCTTCTTTATGAATCGAACTACCACTTGCTTCGTTACATTGACGTATGAAGCAGCTTCAACCCATTTGGTGAAATAGTCGATGGCGACTAGGATGAACCGGTGTCCATTTGAAGCTCGAGGTTCAATGAGTCCAATCACGTCAATGCCCCACATAGAGAATGGCCAAGGGGATGCCATGACATTCAAGGGAGTTGGAGGGACATGCACTTTATCAGCATAGATTTGGCATTTGTGGCATTTTCTTGCGTAGTTGAAACAATCAGATTCCATGGTCAGCCAATAGTAACCAGCCCTTAGAATTTTTCTAGCCATTGCATGTCCATTGGCATGGGTGCCAAAAGAACCTTCGTGGATTTCTTCGATGAGCAAGTCTGCTTCATGTTTGTCTACACATCTTAGAAGAACCATGTCGTGGTTTCTTTTGTAGAGCACATCACCATTCAGGAAGAACTTAGCTGCGAGACGCCTTAAGGTTTTCTTGTCTCTGTTTGAAATATTGACAGGATATTCTTGATCTTTGAGGTAAACCTTGATGTCATGATACCATGGTTTGCCGTCGGATGCCTCTTCGATTGACTGACAAAATGCTGGTTCATCTTTGCGTTCCACCTTTATAAGTGGCACCTCGTTATGGAACTTTACCTTATACATTGATGACAAGGTAGCCAAGGCATCCGCCACTTGATTCTCCTCTCGAGGGATATGGTGGAAGGTGATTTCATCAAAGTACTCCATTAGCTTCAGAACATGAGCACGGTATGGGATCAGATTAGGATGACGGGTTTCCCAGTCTCCCTTTACTTGATAGATGACTAGAGCCGAGTCTCCATACACTTCCAAAATCTTGATTCTGTAGTCGATGGCAGCCTCGAGACCAAGGATACATGCTTCATATTCAGCCACATTGTTTGTGCAATCAAAACATAGTCTTGCTGTGAAGGGGATATAACCATCCTTGGGAGAGATTAGAACAGCTCCAATTCCATTCCCCATGACATTAGATGCACCGTCAAATGCAAGCTTCCACCGAGACCCGGGCTCAGGTCCTTCGTCATCCCCTATAGGTTCTTTGTAGCTCAAGACCATGATGTCCTCATCGGGGAAATCAAATCGTATGGGCTGATAATCATCCAGTGGTTGGTGAGCCAACTGGTCTGCTAGCACACTTCCTTTGATGGCTTTCTGAGTTACGTGCATGATATCATACTCGGATAACAACATTTGCCAACGGGCAATCCTTCCGGTCAGAGCGGGTTTCTCAAAGATGTACTTGATTGGATCCATCTTCGATACGAGCCATGTTGTGTGACAAATCATGTATTGTCTCAATCGACGAGCAGCCCATGCCAAGGCACAACAAGTCTTCTCTAACTGGGTGTATCTGATTTCACAATCGGTGAATTTCTTGCTTAGGAAGTAGATGGCATGCTCCTTCCTACCAGTTTCGTCATGTTGCCCCAACACACATCCCATGGATTCATTCAAAACTGTTAAGTACATGATGAGAGGTCTTCCAGGAACAGGCGGTATCAGAATGGGTGGTTCTTGCAAGTATTGTTTGATCCTTTCAAATGCCTCTTGGCAATTCTCGTTCCATATGATGGCTTGATCTTTGCGTAGTAGTTTGAAAATCGGCTCACAAGTAGCAGTGAGATGAGAAATGAACCTAGAGATGTAGTTCAATCTCCCTGGAAAACCACGGACTTCTTTTTCGGTACGAGGAGCAGGCATCTCTTGGATGGCACGTACCTTGTCAGGGTCAACCTCGATCCCTCGCTGACTAACAATGAAACCAAGTAACTTTCCAGATCTGACGCCAAAGGTGCACTTAGCCGGGTTGAGTCGCAGCTTGTACTTCCTTAGACGTATGAATAGCTTTTGCAAATGAAGAATGTGGTCTTCTTCAGTTTTGGACTTGGCAATCATGTCATCCACATATACCTCTATTTCTTTGTGCATCATGTCATGGAAGAGAGCCACAATTGCCCTTTGATAGGTTGCCCCGGCGTTCTTCAAACCGAAAGGCATTACCTTGTAGCAATAAGTTCCCCATGGGGTGATGAAGGTAGTTTTTTCCATGTCTTCCGGAGCCATCTTGATTTGATTATAGCCAGAGAATCCATCCATGAACGAGAACACTGCAAATCGTGCTGTATTATCTACCAAAACATCGATGTGAGGTAATGGGAAGTCATCCTTGGGACTTGCTTTGTTCAAATCTCGGTAGTCGACACACATTCGTACTTTGCCATCTTTCTTCGGTACTGGTACTATGTTAGCAACCCATTGTGGATACTTCGCTACGGCTAGGAATCCAGCATCAAACTGTCTTTTGACCTCTTCTCTGATCTTGAGCGACATGTCTGGTCTTGTCCTTCTCAATTTCTGTTTTACAGGAGGGCATTCTGGAGGGAGAGGCAATTTGTGCTCAACTATATCAGTATCCAATCCCGGCATATCTAGGTATGACCATGCAAACACATCTGAATATTCCTTCAAGAGTTCAACCAGCTTCTCACGCTCTTTTGCTTTCAAAGACGATCCAATCTTGACCTCTCTTATGTCATGCTCAGTCCCCAAGTTGATTAACTCTACGGACTCTTGATTTGGTTGTATTTCTTTAGACTCTTGGTATAACAGTCTTGCTAACTCATCGGGAAGTTCACAATCATTTTCATAATCCTCTTCAGCTTGGTTAATGGGGAGCTCAAAGTTATTTGGGATTATAGCGGTATCATACTCAATGGGTTTATTCTGAGATCTGCATATGTTTTATGATGATTTTTATTTTAGAATGATGAACAAGAGAAAATTGAAACAAGAGAAAAGATTGCCATTTTTTAACATAAATGCAAAATGAAAGAATAAAAGTAATGGAAAACAAAGTGATTTTTATTGATTGATGATTCAACATCTGAAATGAAAAGGGTGCCCTACAAAGCTATCCTTATGCCTTGGGCAGAGCAAAAGGATTTGAAAAACATGATGAAAATTACTTTGAAAAAGAAAACATCTCTGGGATTTCAACAGCAGTCCAGTTGTTGAGGCTTGCATTCAGAGAACAACGGTAGACTAAGCAAGGCATCTCCCCATCATCTGAAGCATCTTCAATGACAGCCACTTGATCTTTATGAGCAAAACCCGCACCGCAGAAGGTTTCTTGAATATTACCGATGGGCATCTTCGCAGCATTATCTTTCTCTATGGATGGTTTGTATCCCAATCCATACTTATCCTTTTTCATAGGCATATCCCATAGTTGCTCGCAACCTTTTGAGTCTCTTCCTTTAGCCAACAATCTGTCATTCTTCCATGAGATAGAAGGGACTTTAGGTTTTTCAACACAGGTCTTCTCAAACACTGCCCCAGCATTGGCGACTTCTAAGGCTTGAAAAGCCGTTTCCATAGCTTCTCCACTTGCTTCCACATATTGGAAAGAAGACAAATGACTTACAAAGATGTCCTCTTCGCCAGCCACAGTGATTAGTTTGTCACCCACCGCGAATTTCAATTTTTGATGCAAAGTAGATGTCACAGCACCGGCCGCATGGATCCATGGGCGTCCCAATAGGCAGCTATAGGCTGGGTTGATATCCATCACCTGGAAAGTAATATCAAAAGTATGTGGACCTATTTGGACGGGTAGGCATATCTCCCCGATGACAGACCTCCTAGACCCATCGAAAGCTCTTACGATCAAAGCGCTAGGCTTCATGAAGACTCCGTCAATGGACATTTTGTTGAGAGTCGGCTTTGGCATAACATTCAATGATGAACCATTGTCAACCAACACTCTTGCAAGGACTGTTCCATGACACGTTGTAGAGATGTGTAATGCCTTGTTGTGAGCCCTTCCTTCCACGGGTAAGTCTTCATCATTGAAACTTAAGCAGTTATTAGCAGTGATATTGGCAACTATCCCATCAAAGCGGTCCACGGTAACATCTTGGGTCACATGAGCTTGATTCAACACTTTCAGAAGTGCCTTCCTATGCGCCTCAGAATTCAGTAGTAGCGATAAGATAGATATCTTGGAAGGAGTTTGATTTAATTGATCAACTATCTTGTACTCGCTTCTTTTGATGATTTTTAGGAATTCATCATCTTCTTTTGATGCTGGCTGCTTATCAGATTCTTGCCGTTTGTCTTGACTAGGTGTTTCTATCACCACCTCATTGGTTCCTTTTCTAAGCTTTTCGGGAGCAAAGATTCGACCACTTCGAGTCATACCACTGCTTTCAGAAATATGGGAAACACCATCTATTGCTTTCACGGGTTCACCTTCCTCCTTTACTTTTGATTCTTGAAAAAAGGAAGTTGCCTCATAATCCCAAGGTACTGCTTTGGAGCTATCATAAGGAAATGGAGATGGAACACAGATGACAACAGGCTGCTTCCGGTTCATGAATGGTTGAGCATCTCTCTTCTGATAAAGGATCTCGACAGGTTTCGGGATTCCTTTGTTGCTTTCAAAGTATGGCTCAATGACCGAAACATCTTCTGTTTTTCTCGCTCGGCTGATTTGCAATATGCCTTGATCAATCAATTTTTGCATTTCATTTTTGACCACTTGGCAACCTTGGAGGCTCAAGTCGCATTCTTCGCAATTGTCATGACTTCCTTGAATCACACCACATTTGGCTAGCTTGGCATGAAGCATCAATAGAGGAGTTTTTACTTCTTCAACATTCTTGATCACATCAAAATCAGAATTTTCTTCCACAACATTGACATTTGAGCCATTGTAACCCGGCAGAGGGTTATTCTTTACATCAGACCCTTTCTCTTTGAAGGAGAGACTCTTGTTGTTGATTAGCTCTTGCACTATCTGTTTAAGCGCTCTACAGTCTTCGATAGAGTGACCAACTGCCCCAGAATGAAACTCACATTTGGCATTTGGATTATACCAATGTGGGTACGGTGGTTCCAAAGGCTTAACATTTCGAGGCACCACCAAAGAATTCTTTATCAATAGAGGCCAAAGTTGGCTATATGGGATAGGGATCGGCTCAATCTGACTTGTTCTTTGATTGTAAGGAGGCCGATATTGATTCTGACCTGGAGTTTGAGCCCAATGATTTGGACGAGCAGGTTGATACTGAGGCCTTTGAGGTGGTGGAGGTTGATATTGCACAGGTGCTGCTGCGGCAACATAATATTGGCCTTGATATGGTACTTGAAGAGCTGAGTGATGATAAGTATTCATGGGCGGACGATAGAAATTTCGAGGATCATTCATCACAGCATTTGTTTCTCCTTCCTTCTTTTTGGGAAAAGAGGTTGGAAATTTCTTCGCAACAGCTTGAGCACTTTGAACATTATGGATCTTTCCGTTCTTTAGACCCAATTCTACCATCTCTCCAGTGATGACCAGATCAGAGAAACTAGAAGAGGCACTCCCTATCACATTTCCATAATATGGAGCTTGCAAAGTGCTTATGAAAATTCTCACAAGTTCCCCTTCACGTAAAGGGGGTTCAACTTGTGATGCTAGCTCTCTCCATCGTTGTGCATATTCTTTGAATGTCTCTGTTTCCTTTTTGGTTAAGTTTTGCAATTGCATCCTATCCGGTGCCATGCCCATGTTATACTTGTATTGTTTGACGAAAGCTTCGGCCAAATCTTTCCAAGTTCGGATTCTACTCTTCTCGAGATGCATGTACCAATTCAAAGAGGCTCCACTGAGGCTATCTTGGAAGAAGTGGATGAGGAGCTTATCATCTTGGGCAGCTACACCCATTTTTCTGCAATACATGATCAAGTGATTGCGAGGACAAGTCAATCCTTTGTACTTCTCAAAATCTGGCACTTTGAATTTGGGAGGAAGTACCACATTCGAGACTAAACACATATCAAGTGCATCAAGTCCAAATTCATTATTCCCTTCCATTGCTTTCATACGTTCCTCTAAAGCAAGAATCTTTCCTTTAGCCTCTTCATCTTCAACCGTTGCGGGTGGTCGTCCATTCAATGAAGGTTCAGTATTCACCCTTGGAGGGTTGGAAGAATGATACACCAATAACGGGTTTTCCGCCGTACCTTGAGGCATTGGAAGGCCGATAGCAACATCAGCATTTTCTTGTATCGCATGAGTCCCAAATGGACGAGGTGTTGGTGCTTCATTAGGACGAGGCTGAGATGGACCACCCTCGGTCGGGTTCTCCATCGACGGAGGTGTATAACCTGGAGGGAGACCAAATTGAGGCCAAACAGCAATTGCGGCAGGAGCTTGATGTGGCTCGGTGATAACATTTTCCACTGGTGCGGGCTGCGTGTCTTGCGCTCGGTTGGCAATTCCTTGGAGCATTTCCATCATTCGATCAAACTTTTCGTTCAACCGATCGATGTCTTGTCTCATGACTTCTTCATTTTGCTGAACTATTTCCATGACTCTTTGCGCGTTCCTTCGAGTGTAATGCGAATGTCGAGGAGCGGGCTCTCGGGCCGACTGACTTCTTGGTTTTCTGGCTATGATGAAATGTTTCCTAGAGTTTTGAAGGGGGAAAGATATGAGTTTTTTTTTTTGCATGATGAATTGTATGTTATGCAATGTGAGTGAACTTAACATGAATGCATGCAAAAACTTTTATTTTATTTTATTATATATATATATAAATTTTTGGAAATTGCAAGACTTTTAGATGTTATTGCAAGTATCTAACAATTGTAAAGACATTGAGATAGAGAGAAACAAAAGTGGCCAAAAGGATTTTTCATTCATAATCAAAGAGCCATACAAGTAGGGAAGTTACAAATTTTTTCAAACTTTCTTAATCTTCTCCCCAAAGTCTCTTAGCATAGTCTTACAAAATTCAACAAAAGCAATGACTTCAAAAGGGGTGTTCAAGGGGTGCATTGCCGCATCGGCTTCCTTCAACTTTTCAGGGATAGTTCCAATCACATCATTGGCCAACTTTACTAACTTTGAGAACTTATCCTCCCAGTGTGCACCCTCATGTCGGAGTATTCGAAAAAGGGTTCCTCTTTCAATTTTGTCAACCAAGTTCAAATAGCGGTGTTCCCATCCTTCATTTGCTCTTTTGAGGTCTTCACAAGTTTCTCCTTGACGGTCGCAAAATTTCCCATATTCTTCTAAATTCTCTAGTGCCTTCTTCAACTCAAATTCACTTCGTGCAAGTTTTCTCTCTAACACTTCTTTTTGCAGCCTCTCACTCAACACATATCCTTCATACTCATTTGTCATGCCATTAAATTGTCGTTTTGCATCTTCGAGCTCTTCCTTTAGCTTTTTCCCTTCGGCTTGAGATTTTTCCAAGTCCTCATTCAATTTGCCGGCTATATCCAAAAGTCTATCTCGCTCTTTGTTCTTGCGCTTGAGTTGAGAATTTGCACCTCCCAAACATTCTTTCACCTTGCGTTTTGCATCCTCCTCAAGTTTCAACCTTTTGTTGCTACCCTCAATGATTTGGTCCCTTTGAACTCGTTCCCTTCTTAGCTCGGAGTTTTCTTGAGTAGCTTTGAGTAGACTAGCTTCCAACTCTTCTTTTTCTTTGTTGAGTTGTGCAATGGTTGCTTTGAGCTCGTCGGCTTCCTCAATTGAGACAGGAATAGGCTCGGGGGAACTTTGTGAAATGGGAGCCTTGACAAGGAATGGCATTTTCACCTCTTGGACTCTTTCTTTAAGCCATGGCCGGTAACTTTCTTTGTCGACACCGGCCTTGCGTTTCAAATCACGTCCTTCCTTGTTAACTTTTCCCCAAGCTCGAATAATCCTTTGTAACATTGGAGGATCTTTGGTACCCATATCATGCAACACTAGACATTCCAAGGATTTTGCTTCGGGCTTCTCCCACATAGGACGTCCCAATTGTCTTAGGGCCAAAATCGGGATGTAGTTTATGCATGATTTGGACCCTATGAGAGGAACATTTGGAAAGTCTCCACAACTGATGATGATTTCTTTGATGTCAAGCTTTTTTGGATACCAACGAATCTCATTTTCGGTAAGGGATGCCAAAAATTGAGACCATCCTTCCCTATCCAACTTGTTCATTTCTGATTGCTCCTTGCTCATGTGAGATGTGAACCAACAATAGAGTAAAGGGAAACAACAAATGAGGTTGCCACCCTTCATGTCGTGACGCGTGTGAAGAGTGTAGTACACATCTGCCAAGAGTGCGGGAACTGGATCTTTGTCTTTGGTAAGGACAGCCCAAAAGACACTAATTGCAGCTAAATCAATGAAGTCTTCGGTTGATGGGAACAATACCAAACCATAAACAAGGAGAGCTAGCACGTTGTTGAAAGACTTCATATCTCGGGACTTGGCAAAGCCACGAGCCTTTTTCTCTAAATAACTTCGGAGGAAACCGGAAACCTTCGCTTTTTTCGTCACCTTGGCACAAAATTCGAGCTCGTCAATGTTTAGAGCTTCGGCCAATTTTTTCATTTTTGGAGGTTGACCAATTTCCACAAATGGACCCTTGTCTTTTGGAGGAATGCCCACAATCCTATTGAACTCTTCAAGTGTGGGTGTTAGCTGAAAATCTTGGAATAAGAAACTTCTCATTGGAGGGTCATAGAATTGTGCTAGTGCGGTGAGAGCGTCAACTTGAACATTGGTGAACAAAAGATCAAGGATGTTGCCATACTTGAAGACAAAAGCGGCCCTTGAAAGTGGTGTTAACTCCGTGGTCAAAACTCTAAGACTTTCCAAAATTGGGAGCTTGATTTTCAAAGGCAGAGTTCCACTTTTCTCGGAAACCATGTTCAATTTGTTAGACATTTGCAACACAATTTTAGCCTTTGCAATTTCCTGAAACAAAACTTGCATGCTAAGGAAATGGTTTTATGCAAATGAATGCAATGCATGTATGATTTATATGAGTTTGGATAATCGGGAAACAAACTTAAGAGGGGAGGCTCCCTACGGGGGCTTAGTTCTATGTGCTTTTATATCAAGGTCCTCACCAAGGATAGCTCTAAAGTTTTTGAATTAGGAACACCTAGAGTTGTGGAAGCATCTCGGAATTTTGTCATAATAACGGGTTAACCACTATATGACAACCTTTCACAAGCGCTTCTCGTCTAGGCGGGGTTTGCACCAACTAAACGAGATGTGTACCTCGAAAGCCAATACAAACACCAGATTTGAAAAAAGGTTCTAAGAAGAAGGTCCTTGGAGTTAAGGGTCCAATTCAGAATTTCGCCATTATAACGGGTTAACCATTATATGACTATCTTTCACGAAGAGGACCATCTCCAAGCGGGGTCTTTGTGTTGACTAAACGAGAGTGTCTACCTCGAAAGCCAACACTACACAACCACCATCCTAAGCCTAAGTTTTTTCGAACTCGGGTGTAGAGCTCCACTCAAAAGTTTTTTGAACCTCATAAACCCTCAATACGATAGCACAATAATATGAATAAGAAAATCAATAAAACGGGAAATAAAATAAAGATAATAACATAAAATATAAACAAACATGGAAAACAAAAAACTAACACTAAAAGCTAACCTAACTAACTAGGTTCGACTCACTAAGACTAAGCTTAACGTCCCCAGTGAAGTCGCCAGCTGAAGCGGCCGGAAAAATGCGCGGGCGAAAAACGCTCGCTAGACAGTAAAGTCGCCACCGGATTTTATTTATTCCCAAAGGAAAAGGAAAATATCGATAAAACCTTGAGAGAAATGGAAAGACGGTCGTCGCAACCAAATTTCGAGTTCGGGAGTCGGTTATACAAGGGGAAGGTATTAGCACCCCTCACATCCGTTGTACTCAACGGGAACCGTTAATTAAATTAGCTTAAAAATAAGTGTTAGTTCATGTTTGCTTGTTTTAATATTAAAAGAAAATTTTGTAAAAATTGGAAAAGGAAAAATAAATTATTAACCAAAAATAGGTTTTTTATTACTGCGCTTGACGGTTGTTGGATCCCGCTCCTACGTATTCCCAAGTGCAATGGGAAATTCAAAGCTACGTAGTTCTTTGGTAGAAAATGTTTGTGTGTTGGTTGATTTTATTTATAAAAGATTTTTGTCGCGCTTGGGCGAAAAAGTTTGTTTGAAAAATGCGGACTCACACTTGGGCGATGATATCCGTTTGAAAAAGGTTTGTACGCGCATGGGCGTGAAAATGATTAAAGTTTGGTGGGTTGAGATTGATTTTAACTGGAGGACGAATATTTAACTGAAAACGAAGTGTCGACCTCGTTTCAAAAATATTCGAGGAAGCGTCGAGTGTCTACTCGATTTATCCTTTTTCACTCGCACGAGAAAAAAACTTATTTTATTATTTTTGAAATATTTGAATGTATATTCGAACATAAGATGAATTTAAGACAACAAATTATGTACATTTTTTTTTATGTTTTTATAATACATGAAAAGAAAAACAAAGAAACAAATTTTTGATATTTTCAATAATATATAAGTAAAATAAACATTTTTTTTTTAGATTTTTAGATATTTTGAGAATAAATAAAGAATCATATTTTTTTAGAATTTTTGAATGTTTTTAATAATATTTATAAAAGAGGTAAAAGAAAAATAAAACCAAAAAAACAAAGGTTTTAAAAAAAAAGAGATAGCTGGGTGTTGAACCCATGACCTCTTCATGAAAATCCAAACACCCTGCCAACTGAGCCAGCAGCGATTTAATGATTGAAAATGCCCCAATTAAAATTTATATTAAATCTGCCATTTAAAAAACAAATAAACCGCGCATATGCTTCTTCTTCCTCCAGATTTTCGTGAATTTTTTTTTCCATAGCCATAAATCGAATTTTTTCATTTTTTCACCAAATAGAACATGTGAATATACCATTTTGCTCAGAATTTCGAGAGGAATCCAAATATGATATTTATATTAACTCTAATAAACTAAATAATGCTAATTTAACCAGAAACTATAAGAACCCTAAAATTTAAGTTTGAAATTAAATTTTATACATGAACAATAAATGCCCAATACCTTAGGGCTATTATTCCTCACATTGAAATAAACATGAATGGACCAAGAATGAACTCAAACGATGCTCAAATAAGTGAGTTCGAAATTTCAAGAACCTTACCAATTGGAGAAAGTCCAATGCTTCTTCTCAGGGTGTTTCAAGATGTAAAAATGATCCCTTTAGCTTCCTTGAGTCCCCAGGAACGTAATGGAATGTTTACTTTGGCTTGAAACCTTCTCAAACGTTCTACCCAATTCAAGTTGAAAGTGTCAAAAATGGAGGTTGGAAGATGGTGATGGAGGTGTTTCAGTTAGTGTTTAATGCATACAGAAGTTTACTCATGATGTATTGATGATGTTTCAATGGAAAAAGTAGGAGGAAATTGGAGGAAATGGAAATTTCGAATTTAAGATTTTTTGAAAGTGTGGTAATGGAGTTTTAGAGCAATTTTCGGATGATCAGTTCTGAGACTTTGAGGTGCTTTTATAGAGATTTTAATGTGATCTCAGAAGTAAATGAAGTGGACTTTGGTTGCTTCTCAATGCTAGTTTGTCTCAAAAGTTGCAAAAGTGATAAAGAAACATTATGGTTCCAAGAGGAGATGGAGTGAGCAAGGAGGTAATATAGGGAGCTTTCTCAGAGTTTAGGGGCATGCTTCTGAGCTTTAGGGTGGAGTGTGATAAGAAGAAACAATTACAAGGCTCAATGCAAAAGTTGTGGAAAAAGCAAATATGAAAGAAACTTTATGAAAAGTGCTTTATAAATGATATTTGATTGGCCAATGCTTATGACACTTGTTTAATACACCTCTAAGCCTACAATTCATGTTCATTTACTGAGATCTAGTGGTAAAATAGGTCTGCAAAAGAGGATCACAATGTTGGATTTGGTTTGAGCAAGATCTTGACATGATTTTTGACCCATAAATCTGCTGCATCATGCCACCTTCCCCTCTTCGAAACTTGCTGCTCGTGCCATGAAAATTCTTGATCTTTGTATCGATGGAAAGAAGGCATGACATTCTACAACTTTGATGTTGAACATTGGAGCTGAATCAATTTTTATCATATAGAAAAATGGCCATCAATATTGAAATATGTCACAGACAACATTCAGAAAAATAATTGGTCTTCTAGTATGCTCACTTCATCTCTTCGAAACTTTGTGCTCAAACAAAATAAATTTATGATCTTGATACCAATGGAAAGAGGCCATAGCATACTACAACTTTGATGTTGAAGACATGACCTGAATCATCTTGGATCATATATAAAACGGACCATCAAAATTCAAAATTATCACTGAAAAACACTTAGAAAAAATTTCTAAGTTTCCAGATTTTTCAACAACTTGAAACATCAACTTTGGAACCTCTCAACTTTCAATTTCCATGAGCTTTTGGTTAAATATTTCCATTATAATGAAGTATGCAGTGTCATCTTTAAGTACATCCTTCTAGTATGAAAAATGATTGCTTGGATTGATCACAAGTTGGTCATAAAGTCATGCACTTGGTAAGGTCAAAAACTCTTAGAAAAAATTCTAAGTGTCAGAATTCTTAACAACTTGGAACATCAACTTTGGATATAAATTTAAGCACTTTCATGATCCTTATGACCTCAAATATTTTAACCATCTTAAAATTCTCCATGAGAGCATGATATAAAACCCTTGTTTGTACACTTTAGTGACTTGGGGAGGAAGTTACAACCATGAGAAGTCACCTCCATGAACATGAATTCTTGGTACTTAGAAAAAATCAAATCACAAGTAAATATGTGATTTCAAACCTCATTTGCATGATTGTGAGATTGTTGACCTTGTGAATAAATACAAATAAATGTGAAGCATAAATAAATTAAAATAAAAAAAAATGTTGGGACAAAATTGGGGTGCTACACTAAGGAACATGAAAGACCACTATTTCCAATTGACATTAGGCCAAAGACAGATAGTAACACTGCCATTTAGCCAGATGTTGCTCATTTACAGCCTTGAGTTGGATGGCTACAAGGTGGAACCATGGCCGTTAACTACAATAGTGTCATTCTCTATAACACAAAGCAAAAAAGCACCAACCACAAGAATCAACCCAAATAACAATCTGCAATAAAAGCGCCAACCATAGGTATGAAATTGTTGGCTGCAGAGGACAAGAGAAGAGTCTTTGTAGCTTTTCAAAGATGAAGCCTATAACTTTCCATAAAATACAATAGGAAAATGCTAACTAGTGCACCTGGTGCACTAGTTAAGCAACTAAATATAGTAAATAAACATTGAAACTTGTGTAATCTACTTTTTAAAAGTATGAATAATGTTTATTTCAATGCAAAATTTACTTTTTTTGACTTCCTTAACTAGTGCACCTGGTGCACTAGTTAGCATGACCCAATACAATATCATGTTTGGTCATAATCTCAAACTTAACATGCTAGCAAGTGCCTCATTTGCTGCAACAACAAAACCATATTATACAACAAAATTCAAGCTTATTCAATCTCACTCCATATAAACAAAAAACATATTCGGTTCATACAATTTAAGTCAAAAAGAATTGTTGAAAATGACATGCACAAACTTACAATATCAATGAACAAGTCTTCACTTGCTGAAGCAATCAAGTCCCTAGTATGATTGAAACTAATTGTTCGGACAGGCCATCTGAAAAACACATTCCAAACCTGGAGTACTTAGAAACATTATAACAAACACCACTTATGGAATGAATTTTCATCAACATGATCCTCTAAATTAATCAATAATCCAAAATACCTACACCAAAAAACATTAGCATCTAAGTTCGTCATTTTTCAAAATCTCTCTAAAATCTAATCAATTAGAATCTAAAAATGAAAAGGAAATATGAATTAAATCAACACCTAACATTTGTATACATTTTTTGCTAATACAACACGATGAACACATGAATCTGTGAGGGAAATCGGAATCCTAACAAAAATGAAATTAGAGAGATCTGCGATGGAATCTAGCTGACTAAAGTTTCGCCTTCACGCCGCCGTGGAAATATTGCCGGAGAAATTCACGTCGCCGTGGAAGATGGCCGGAGAAATTCACGTCGCCGTGGAAGGTGACAGGAGAAAATCACGTCGTCTTGCTTGTGAGAGTGAGAGCGAACAAAATTGTGAGCGAGCTTCAAATTGTGAGAGAGTGAGTGATGCCTAAGATTATTACACGTGTAATACCAATCTGAGGGTGAAAAATGACTTATGCACCGTCCATAAGTTTAAGGCATTAAACTTATGGACAATAACTTTTGCCCTTTCGCATTTAATATAGCAGCTAATTTAGGTCCATCTCCCTTATAATAGTTGTGTGAGTGGATGATTTCTTTTCCAGCCCCTCGCGTATCTTTTATACCCCCCAATAATCCGATTTTGCCCTTCATAATTTCAGAAAATTTCGGTTTCTGCGAACCGAAGTTGTATTTCAAGGCAAAAAAAATTCGGTTTCTATGAACCGAAATTTTTCGCAAGGGCAAAATAGGAAACTAGGGGGGTAAAAAAGAAACGCGGGGGGCTGGAAAAGAAAACTTCGTGTGAGTGATGATGGGGGTTAAAGAGAAAAATTCCTTGATTGGGCCGCGGGTAGCCAGCCCAATTTGCTTGATTTATTAATCTAGAGTTTCCATCGATCCATGTACACGCGTTTATTCTTCTTCTCCCGTTCGCTCAATCAAAGGTATTTTCTGTGTTCTTTTTCGTTTCTAGTTTGGAATTCAATCTATCTATCTTTTCTCTAATGGTTGGTTAATTTAGGGTTTCAATTCTGCTATTCTCATACGCATTTCTTCTCAAGGTATTTTCTGTGTTCTTTTTCGTTTCTCTAATGATTGTTCGATTTAGGGTTTCAATTCTGCTTGATTGGTTCTATGAATCTAGGGTTTCTGATATATATATATATATATGAAATCGATCCTATTATCATACATACGTTTTCAATTCTGTTTTTAGGAGTAGGAGTCTTTTTGCAATGGCCTCCAAGAAATCATCGAAAAAGAAGTCCACAACGCCACAAAACAATAACAAGTATTTGGGTACGTAGCTGTTTAATTTCTACCATAAACAACTCGTTCTATGTATTTACGTTTAAGATTTTTGGAAAAAACTGAAACTATGTAGTTTACACGTTGTTTGGTTATGTTTATGTTGCTATTTCGTTCTCTTTTATCTTCTTTAGTTATGATGCCATATTCAAATTATTTTCTTTCTCATTTATTTAAATCAACTTTATGGCAGCAATCTTTCCTAGAACTAGAAGGATTTCCGGCACTGTAAGTTTTTCTCATAGTCTCAACAAAGTTTATTGAGCCTTTAGCAATATATGTTTCACAATTTTATTTTAATTCTTTATTATCAATCTCCAAACCCACAGAAGGAGGAGGGGAGGAAGAATTTGAACAAACCCATTCCAAATGTCGTCTGGAAAGAGTTCAAAAAGTCCCAAAAGGAAAAAGCTGCTCGTGCCAAGGCTCACAGTATATCGAAGAAGAAGAAGAAAAGGTCTGAGGCGAAAAACAGAAAAAAGGAGCAGCCGTTTGTATGTAATGTCATGCATATCTAGCTTATGTTGTTGGAACTTGCCTCTGGTGTAGAATCACTATTTTCTGCATGTTTCTTTTTTGAACTACAATTTCTGCATGTTTCTTTTTTGAACTACAATTTCTGCATGTTCAGTAATCTTCAGTATTAAACCTCGAATTATTCTCATCTTCTTGAATCAATGATTATGGGTCTGCAGTATATATTAAGATAATATCATGACCAATAAGAGCTTGTGTAGTTGATTGTTGAATATATTATTAATGTTTGGTGGAACCTAGCGTACATGTTGCATTCATTGAGTCTCCCTTCTCGTACTGTTTTTTCTGCCCTGTGCTATTAATGTTGTGGCTGGAGCTGAGCTGCACTGTCAACCATTCGAGCCATTTCATCTGCACAGCCGTACTGATCTGGTGTGAGGTAACTTGGTGCTGGTTCTAAATCCAATTGTTTTGGTTGTGCCACAGCCGCAACATTCTATCGCAAATAACAGCCCATAGACCAGCCTGCTGCTATGACTGAACACTGGTCTCGCATTGGAAAAAAATATGACAACTATTTTTCACCGGATCTCCACACATCCCACATCTTCTCGGGCTAGAAACACAGCATTCGTTCAACCTTTGTCGCATAGCCAAACAATCCCTAGGACAAGGAGTATAGGGTATTATTATGCCAAAAAAGTTACACTCTGACTATCCCTAGGACAAGAAAAGTTAAGGGAGTGGTAATACTATTAAAGTGGTGCATGCACTCAATTTGTTCCATAGTTTCATTCACATTCTCATGATCCATTCATTATCATGGCCTTGATTCACTATCCTCACATCACATATTGTGCTGCTAATGCTATTTATTATAGGTAGCTGCTAGATACAACAGTTCAAAATACGTGGATGTAAAAATGAGAAACACACCAAACATTTACATCAAAACATCTGTATATCAATGTCAAACAAGCAATAATACCAAATTACTCAGCAAATTAAGAAATCATACTGACTAGAGAACATTTCTATAATTGAAGATGAATGGAAATCAATTCCACCACCAATACTGCTACTTTGATGCTTCCCTCAACTTCTCTAATGCTTCCATCTTCTTGCCTTCAAATGCTTTCAATGAGCCTCAGGAATTGCAAAGAAAGACTTGGTCTAACACATGGGTAATTCTGATATGGGCCAGACCCAGTCTAACATAATGGTGATTAATTTTGATATTGAGGATTTCATTAAACGTGTGATTGTTGTTTCAACAAGTAAATGTTTGTTCTATTTTTCATATAATATAAACGATCAATATTGTCTTTCAATGTGGTATCACAGCCAATATTATATAATTTAAAAATCAATTTTATTAAATTAGATCATAATTAAAGCAATTTGATTCACGCCATTCTCCTTTGCACTAATTGTGTTTTCATCAATTTGATTCACGATTTATCTGCTGATTGTCCTTGATTTATTGTGATTCATACAAGCTGGTAATCCAATTTGGGTCTGCGTTTATTTTTATACAAACCATATTTTGATTTTGAGGGTTTGTGTTGGATACACTGAATTTTCAGGTTTTTAAGTTTTCAGTAACAGATTGTGTTGGATACACTGAATTTTCAGGTTTTTAAGTTTTCAGTAACAGATTGTGTAAAAAAAAGTTTTCAATATCGGTTTATAAAGTAGGAAAATGCTAAATAGTGCACCTAATACACTAATTAAATACATAAATAAGGAATCTCTCAAATATAGTGCACCAGTTTTCAAAAATTTCTTCAACATAACATATATGGCGACCGCCCCATCATTATAATCAATTGTTTTTGCCTCATCTCTCTAATATCATATCTATTTGTTATAAATGATGTATTGAACTTTAATATAATCTAATAATTTTATAATACCATTTTCATTCACCCTATTATTCAATCTCATGGATCGACACCCATGCTTTCTTGGGTCGCTGGAGCTTTTGCTTTCTCCATCCATCATGTTTACGGTGGCCTTGATTTTTGTTAGATTTCAAATAAAAAATATATTTGCTTTCTCTTGTTTACAGGGCCATGAATCATTTTTAGAATCCCAAATAAATAAGAAATTGTACCATTTTTAGAGATCTCCAAAGTATTTTATTTTCAAATTAAGCTTTGAGAGTTTGGGGTAACCATGAATCATGGGTTTAGAGGAAGGAAAAAAGAGAAGGAAAACTATAATGTAGTTTATTTTGCATTCATCAATTTGAAGAGAAAAAAAGAAGTGGTTCTCATACAATTTTTCAAAAACTAATGTGTTTTTGATTTTTTGTGTAATGGAAAGGGTTTCTAGTTTTTGAGAACTTGTTGAGTGCAGGAAGAGTTCATCTGTAACTATTGAGTTGAAGAAATTCTTAAAAAATTGAAAAAGATGAAGTTTCTCTCTTCTTTAATTATCTTTTAATCAATCAACCATTAGATCAATCCAACGGTTAGGAAAGAGAAACACATGAGAGGATCCAGATCCTAGATTTATTATAGGTAACCGAATACTACAATATTTGCAAGGAGGGCACGGTATAATTATACGGAGTATGTGGCCCGGTATTATAGCCTATGCAATGCCAATATTTTCTTCATTATTATGTTTATCAAATCAAAGGCTTTAACTTTCATAGTGCATAAATTGCGAGGAATACAAATATTATAAAATTTGATTGAAAGTTTATATTATATATTATAGATTATTCATAATTTATTTTTGGCTTTAATTTTTCAAAATAATGAAAATTATTTGATATATTATTGAAACTCATTAAGATTAACAATATTATAGATAATTTTGATGGTTCTTAATAACATATTATATAATTTTCAATTTTTTTTAAAAATTATAAATGATCTATATATGTTATATATTTTTAAATCAATGATAAATTTTGTAAAATTCGTAATAATAATATTCACAAGTGATGCATGGTGGAAGACCGGAAGACATGAAAATCTCTTGCATCGTAGAACCCGCCATCAAAACAGCGCTTTGTATGTTGATTCTATTTTTTTTTTTCAAACTGCAATTCTTTCTCTTTGCATTTTATAATAGCAACCTTGTGATACCTTACTTTATATATTTTCAATGTTTGCCAACTCTAAAGATTAATTTTGGCATCCCTACACTCTTATATAGTACTCTCCCATTCCATATTATAAGAAAAAATTAGTTTTTTATATTCATTAAATGTTTGATATATCTAGTTCACAATATAATCTAAATACATAAAATATTCTATGAATTTAAAAAACAATTTTTTTCTTATATTAAGATATAAAGAGAGTATCATTGAGAAATTGGTACAAGTGGCCAAAACTGCGACTTGAGCTTGTTAGTTTATAAGCATCACAGAGAGAAAAATCATGAGCTGTAGTGTATGAGCATCACAGATCTATCATCATTATAGCTTCAAATTTTGTGGTAACTCATGAGCTGTAATATAAGATGAATAAATGTATCTAACTAGATCAAAAACAGAAGAAAAAATTTAGCAAGAGGAAAATGGTAACTCATGAAAAAAGAGAACAGAATTTGCACTTTTAAACCAAAAGAAATTAGAAGGAAATTTTGAGAAAGACAATGAAGATTAAACTCACAATATGTATAATGGTAAATATATGACGGTTAAATATAGCAAAATGTATAATATATTATTAAAAATTGCTATATAGACCCCTCATCTTTGAAACTACCAATTGCAAAAGAATGATTCAGCATCACATATCTTCATCAATTTGGAGCAACATTAAAGATGAATACTCAGTGATTTTTGAAAATTCATTTTGGCTGATTGGGAATGGCAAAGACATCAATTTCTGGAGAGATAACTGGTGCGGCACTCCTTTGGTAGATTTGTTTGATGTTCCTGAATTTATTAGTCAGCACCTCACTTCAACAGTTAGTGATTACATTCTAAATGGAGCCTGGACTTTCCCTCCTCTTATGTTACAAAGGTACAACATTGGTGCTAACATTCATAGAGTTATTATTCACTACAAGAAATATGATTTTTTTCAACAACTTTTTTCGTTAAAAGTTGTTATAAATCGTTGCCAAAACAACTAAAGGTAATTTTACCAGCGACTTGTAACAAAAAACGTCGTTGCCAAAAATCATATTTCTTGTAGTGATTCCCTTGGAACCATCCCAGGACAAGCCCCTTTGATCTCACACTGACTCAGGTAATCTCCTATTTAAAGATGCACATCTGTTTAAGTCTCAGCAATTCCAAGAGCTGCATTGGCCCAAGGTGATCTGGAGCCCTGACATACCTCCCTCAAAATCTCTTTTGGTTTGGAGACTAATGCATGACAAAATTCCAACTGATGAGCAATTATTTAAAAGAGGTTGTTCTTTGCCTTTCATGTGTTCCTTCTGCTGCAAGCAAGTGGAAACCTCTTATCACATTTTCTTTCAATGTAAATTTGCTTTTCAACTATGGTGTTGGCTGACCTCTTGTTTAAACCTTTCTATTCATCTCAATTCCATGGATGATATTTGGAAAATTTTAGATCTCAATTGGTCACCTCAATGCAAAGTAACCATCACTGCTGCTATTGTCAACCTGTTCAACACTATTTGGCAATTAAGGAATCAAGCCAGGTTTGATAATAAAACAATCTCCTTGTCCTCTGCCATATCTTCTATCATTGCTAATACTTCTTTCTCTGGGAATTACACTAAGAAGGCATCCTCAAATTTTGTCAGAGATTTCTCAATCCTTAAACTTTTCAAAATCTCCATTCATTATCCTAAATCTCATATGATCAAAGAAGTGTCATGGGCCCGTACTTTGCTTAATTGGGTCAAGTGTAATATTGACGGTGCATCAAAAGGAAATCCAGGTTTGTCATCATGTGGAGGAATATTTAGAAACAACAATGCTGATTTTATGTTATGCTTTGCTGAGCCTCTTGGTTTCACCTCTTCTTTCAATGCTGAACTGCAAGGAGCATTAAGAGCAATTGAAGTTGCTCGTCAAATGAATTGGAAAAACTTATGGTTGGAAACTGATTCTATTTTAGTTACTTTGGCTTTCAAGAACCCTGATCTTCATGTTCCTTGATCCTTAAGAAATAGGTGGTTGAATGCTTTGATTTTGCTTAGACAAACGAATTTTATTGTCACTAATATTTTTAGGGAAGAAAATCATGTAGCTGACCTCTTGGCTAATCATGGTTTAGAGTTGAATTTTATTTTGTTTTGGAATACTATGCCTAGCTTTATTAAGAATAGTTTTGATAGGAACAAATTTGGACTTGCTAATTTTAGGGTATCTTTTGTTTGAAGGAGTTTAGACTTGGTCACCTCCTTCTTGTATTTCTTCTCTCTTTAATATATTTGTGATGACTAGCTCTTTGCTAGCATCCTTGGTTTAAAAAAAAAGTGATTAAGATGTACAATGAATTGATGCATCGTGTTTTATTTGAAAATGCTATATTTTTAATATTCTGTAATTTATCAAATATAATTAATATATACATTATATAATTGAATGTCTGTGTTCCGCGCGAATGCACAGGTAAAAAGTCTAGTATCTTATGTGAGTTAACCAAATTGTTAATTTTTTTTACTAAATTTTTTATAATATTTTAAACACCAATATTTTGGAAAAACTAATAAGATACTAATCTTTAAAAAATAAAAATAATTGTTAACATGTAGGCATGGCAAAATAACCCATACCCGCGGGTACCCACCTGCCCCGTCCCGATTTTGACGGGGAAAAACCTGAGTTGACTGGGTTTGAGTTCAGGTTTGGATTTTTCTCTTTTTTAAAGTTTGGGTTGAGGCGAGTAATGAGGATATTAATATCCACCCCGAATCCGTCTCAGAATCTGCCCCGCTTATATCGAAATATATTTTATCATTTCTAAATTAGAAACTCTTAAACAAACTCTACTAGTATGTTAGCCCGTGCCGTGCACGGGATAATTTTCTTTTAAATATTATTTGAGTAATTTTGTATAAATTAATATGAGTATATATGTAATCTCACGTATTAAAACTAAATAATTGAGAATATAAAAATATTCATCCCCGTACGTATTAAAATATGAGTATAAATATAGGATTTAGTTTCCATTAAATAAAAATAGAATTTTTTTTAAAATAATAAGCCTTGCATTAATGTATAAGTAGAAATATATCCTTCATAAATTAATAAAAAAGAGACTCCCATATTAATAAATGAATAGAAATATAGACCCGCGCTTCAATATATGAGTAAAAATAAATGTTTTTTTTTACAAAAAGAAAAATTCATTCATTCAAATTGAAACATACATAGATCATTACAAATTCAAAATTGCTAAAAACTGAAAAAGGTGAATCTACAAACAAACTTGTAGCATCTAGCTTAATAGCATACAACGGCATCATAAAAGTGCCTACAAATATGACAAAAAAAAAGTAACCGGAATCTTCATACTTACGGATCCGCAACGTTGACATCCAAGTCTTCATTAGATATGTAATGAGTTGAGGTAGATATGTCAATTTGAATCAACGAAATACCGCACCAAAACGAAAAATCAACAAATGCCGCACAAGACGATGACATACACGACGACGCACAAGACGACGACAAACACAACGCCGCACAAGACGACGACAAACTTAAAAAACAAAAAATGAAAAAGCAAATCTATGTGGATAATCACTTATTTAAATAAAAAATGAAAGGAAAAGCAATTTAGAGGGGTGATTTTGGATCAAAAATTGACCCTAAAAACCACCCCTCAATGTTGTAGTTTCAATTATTTGGAAGACCAAAATAGCCTCCTATATTAATATATGAGTAGAAATATTGTTGTCAATAGAAATTACTAAAAATAAGCCTACATATGTTAAATTTTTCTTAATAATGTGCAATTAATTAATAACCCCATCCTTACTCAGTTGTTCCCCAATTGTTATCCACTAAAAAATTTACTATTTAGATTCGCATGTCAATCTCTAAAACTATGTCAATGCCTAAAAATATGCTAAAGTGATTATCTATTTTTTTCACATAGAATCCTATTAAAATTAAAATAAATTTATTGCATATTTGAAAATTTTGCCAACTTGAATTCCATGTCAATCCCTAAAAGTATGATAAGTTGATGATCTCATTTTTTTGACATAAAATACTATTAATATATATATATATATTGTTGGAACATTGATGTGAATTGGAAAGAAATTGGAAGGTTGGAAGATTAAACACTAAGTAATTAAACTTTGATATAATATTGTGTGAATTGAAAAAATAGAGTGTGGGGGTCCCACATAAAATAGAACACACATATTAGTAGTGTTTAAATAGTGGTATTTAATTTTAAATACCTGATAATGATGAAAATAATAATAATTATTATTTTTATTCATGAATATCACTTCCCATAATTTTAGCTTATGGTTATTGTGATAAGATTGAGAATCAAACTAAATTTCCTATCTTTCCCTCATTAGTCTGTTATTGTGGATTTGTTTCTTTTGATCTCATCCACAAATGTTGTTGAACGGATTATTGGATTTGTTTCTTTTGATCTCATCCACAAATGTTGTTGAGCGGATTATTGAATAAGTTTATTTTTTATCTTATCTATTAGAGTAACTGATGTAGCAATTTTTGCTAAAACAGTTACAAAATCTCTATATAAATAGAGGACTCCACTCAGTTCAAAAATCACACCAAAGAGTTTCTATTGAGTTGTCGAGAACTCTTTCTCTCTTTTCCCTCCAGCTTGTGTTGACGAGCTATTCTTCTTCTCATCTTCTTTTTTCCGTCCCTTCGGAAATAAGAGTGTTCTTAAGACCTTAGTCCCTATTTGATATAATGTCCCTTCGAAATAAAGAAATGTCTTAAAAACATAGTCACTTTGATGATGTTTGTCTCTTCAGAATAAAGAGTATTTTTAAGATCATAGTCCCTTTTGAAATAAGAATGTCCCGTCGAAATTAAGAATGATCTTAATAGTATATAAATATTCTTTTAATATTTTTTCTATTTTGAGGATAAATTAAAGTTAGAATGGTGGTAACACCATATTTGAGTGGTCGTAGTACCATATTGTTTTGAGGAGAAATTAAAAAGTCGAAATGGTGGAATCACCGTATTTGAGTGGTAGTAGTATCATATTGATAGGAGAACTTAAAAGTTAGAATGGTAGTAATACCATATTTGAGTGGTCTCAGCGCTATAATAGAGTGGTAACAATACCATATTAAAGTGGTTTCAGTATTAAAAGAGTGGTCTTGGTACCATATTGAAGATGTAATTCTCGAACGGTTTTCTACGGTGCAGTAGTTAATCGCACAGTTGTAACTGGGCTTGTTTTATCCTGGAGGCGGCGTGGTTGATAGTCTACCTTGCACAATTTCGGGTAGTGCCACGAAACGTCTTGAAGAGAGCGATCTGATCGTGACTCAACCTAGTAACAACTTCGGTAAATATTCTCTTTTAAAATAGAATTTGGAAAACCAAATTAAAATAGTTTGGAAATCCAAAACCAACAAATATATATTGCAAGAGATTATGTCATATACTGGAATTATTTAAGTTTTTTAACAAATATAATATTGTATATGTTTACTTAAGAGGTATAATGAATTGATGCAACATTTTTTATTTGGGAATGCTATATTCTTAATATCCTATAATTTATCACATATTACAAATATACATATTATATAATTGAATGGGTGTGTACTGTGTTCCGTGCGAATGCACGGATAAAAAGTCTAGTTAATATAAAAGTAGGAATATATGTCATCTTAGAAATTTAAAAACAAAAAGTCCCGTATTAATTTGAGTATATATAATAATAGGTCAAGTATAAAAGGATATTGGTTAATAGTTCAAAAACTATTTTCGGGAAAAAAATACAAACTGATGTGTCTCTCAATATGTAAAAAACAATCGGCTAACTCTGACTCGTTTGTCTTCATGTTACCCTTGTTTAACAAAATAAATTAAATAAAAACAGAAATTGAAGCAATCTGGTGCACACAACAACACAATCAAATTGATTAACTCTAATACCAAATTATCCTTCATCACCCTCTAATATAGGTCATTTTATAAATTATAAATTATAATCTGGTGTATTAACATATAAGTATAAATTAATATTCCGATATAAAATAAAATAAAATATTAAATTCTGTATTAATATGAGTAAAATTATAGGTCTCCATAGAAACTATAAATGAATAGTTCCGCATACATAGAAATATAAAATAGACTGTCCAATTTTATCTGATCTTCCTTGCAACGTGTGGTTAATACCAATTTTGACCATCGCCTGTATTAGCATAAAATGCGAATAATTACTAAACACATATTTAGTCTTCTGATAGGATAAAAAATGAGAAGATTCACAAGCATAACACTATTAACATGCTCCGTAAAAAAACATAAAATTATTATGAATGTGGTCAGTTTTTGAACAACATTCTATAAGTTTATATAGATCCTATTTCAATTATATATATATATATATATATATATATATATATATATATATATATATATATATATATATATATATATATATATATTTGATTAATATAGTTGTTAATAGAACAAATAACATATATCCGTTGTATAAACATATATATATCGAATTAATTTAGTCGTCAATATATATATCTGATTAATGGAGTTTTTTAGATAAATCCTTTTTTGAGATTTTTTTTTTAAATAATGAGTTTTTCTTTTAAAAAAAAATACAAAAATAATAGAGAAGTTCTAATCCAATGCCACCTAAGTAATTTTTTAAGAAACTTTAATTGAATGCCACCTAGAGACGTCAAAAGGGGCCGGCCCGCCTCGGTCCGGAGGCCATGAAATATAAAGGGGCTTTAGTGGGCCAACCCATTAAGCCTCGTGGCCCGGCCCGTTAAGTCCAGCACGATAAGCAAATGCCTATAGGGCTCGATGGGCCGGCCCGACAAATTATTTTTTTAATTTTTTGACAAATTTTTTTTACAAAATAAACTCAATGGTAACAATTATAATTTGATTACTTTCTTCTTTATACTTTTCTATTTATAATGATTGGTTAAGTTGTTATTAGTTTTTTTCAAATAAAGATAATCATAACAAACTTGGTTTAATCTTAAAAAAAACAAATTTGGTTAAATAATTATCTCCTAACTAACAAATCTCATCTTTTGTTACTTAATGATCTAAAGATTTAATGGTAACTAAAACTCCTTATTTTTAGCTAAAACTATTTTTAGAATTTTTTAAAAAATATATTTTTTTAACTCTTTAAGGGGCCGGCCCAAAAGCCCGTGGGGCCGGCTCATAACGGCCCATTAAAAATATAGGCCCGAGGAGCCGGCCCAATAAGGCCCGATAAACTTTTTTAAAAGCCCGGCCCGTGTAAAACTATAGGGCTAATGGGCCGGCCCGATAGCCCGACCCGTTTTTACAGCTTTAATGCCACCTATACAATTTTTTTTATGAATGCACGAGAAAGCTCCGTGGAAATCTCGCTAATATTAGAGTTTATAAAATTAAAAAGTACCAATCTCCACAAAGAGAAAGAGTTTCTAAAAAAAAAAATATAATATCAGAGATTCTAAAAAAAAGGAACTACTAAAAAATATACTTGCATAATATTAATGTCTATTTACAATATATTAAAAGGAACTACTACCAAAAAACCTATTTTGTCCTTAGCACGTTTAATAGTATTTCACCATTTATACCCTTAAAAGTAATTTTAACTCTAAACTGGAAAAAAGATATGTACAAAACAAAAATAACAAAAAAAATAAATAAGAATAAAACAAATATATTCATAAAAAAAAGATACAAAACAAAAATAACAAAAAAAATCCAAAAATAAGCCTAAAACAAATCTATTTATAAAAAAATTATTTTTTTTTTAAAAATAGAATAAAATAAATATACTCATAAAAATAGCAATAAAAACACTTTTGAAGATAAACATAAAAAAATCTGCTATATTTTTGTTTACTCTTATATAAAAAATACATAAGAAGTGTATTATTGATGAATATATATTATAATAAATAATTAGAGGTAAATATATATTATAGTAACACACGGGATAATTGTTTTAATAAAAAAATAAATTTATCTTACACGGGACAGTTGTTTTAATAAAAAAAGAAATTGAATAATATATTATAATAATACTCGGAACAATTGTTGATGAATATAGTATATTATAATAATACACAAGACAATTGCTTTAATAAAAAAATATTAATCATATATGGGAAAATTGCATTAATAAAAAAAAATTGAATAATAAATATTTGTTGTTGATGAATATATATTATAATAATACACGGGACAATTGCTTTAATAAAAAGAAATTAATCATACACGGGACAATTGTTTTAATAAAAAAAAGAATTGAATAATAAATATTTATTATTATTAATTATAGTTTATTATACAAAAATCATACACGGAGCAATTGTTTTAATGAAAAAAATTACTTAATTTAATAACTTTTATAAAAAAATAAAAAAATAACGTCACTTATTATTTTTATTTTTTTGTACATGACGTCACTTATATTTTAACAATATTTTATAAATAAAAATCAATAGACCCGTGCGAAAGCACGGGTCTCAAAACTAGTTTCTACAATAAAAAAATACTAGTATGTTAGCCCGTGCCGTGCACGGGATTATTCTCTTTTTAAATATTATTTATGTGTTTATTTTAATATATATTATTCGAACAATTTAGTTAAAAATAGTAAGATAAAATTGATATAGATTTTGCATGATATATATTTAATAATGTTATAGGATAAAGCGAGATGAAGAATATTATTTCGCTTCCCGTTATACACTATTAAGTGATAGATATTTTCTTTCATCTTCATCTCCATGACTATACAGTGACCCTTTAAATATAAAATAATTATAAACTTCATTATGAAATGAAAATTTAATTAATTTAGGTGCATTTTTAATAGTGGAATCAAAAGTGTTACGCGTTTCTCATTCTATACCCGTGAGAGATTCTATCTCTCTCTCTCTCTCTCTCTCTCTCTCTCTCTCTCACTATTTATACGTTTCTCCCACAGGATCATATTCATTTTAAATAATATTGATTTGCTTATGTTCTTTATTTTTTTTGAAGGTTGTCTATGTCATTTTTCATTTTATATTATTTTGAATGTTGCCTATATTTTTCTTTCAATTATTTATGAAATTGATTTTATTTAATTTACTTGAGTATGAAAATGCGATATATGTTTAAGAATGTTACAGGGACATAGTAGGATGAGAAATACACTCTCATTCCCCGTTCAACAACACTATTAGATTCTTTCTCCCTCTCTCTCTCACGTCTCTATAAGGATTCCATCAACAAAAAATAATCGTAAATTTTATAGTATTTTTCAAATGAATATTAACATACTTTGACCGTGTTTCTATACTCAAACTATTTTTTGTCATTGTACCACAAATAATCAATTTTCATGTGTGAGCGTCAAATGGAAAAATCTATGTATGAATCTTCACTCACATTGATAAATTAGAATCCAGAAAAAGATTTGAACGAATGTTTATGAAAAGCTTAAAATTGAAATTATAAAAAAAAACCCATTGATTATAAAAAATTAAAATTAGATTAATTTATTTTGGGTTTCAATTCCCATAGTTTTTTTTCAATTGGATGTAATATAGTAAAAGTGCGATGTACACATAATATGGAAAACCTTCCGTAGTTGGAATTCAAATTCTAATTAGTCAATATATATTTTTAATAGTTTAGTGAGAAGTGTTTTCTGTTTCCCATTATATATCATTGAAATATTCTTTTTATCTCTCTCTCTCTCTCTATTGTGCTTCCGATTTTTCATTTTATACCACCGAGAAATCCCCCCCTCCCTCTCTCTCTCTCTCTCAAAACTCTATAGGGATTCTATCCATAAAAAAGTTGTTAATTCTATATTTTTTTAATGGATATCAATAAAATTCTCGTGCTTAGTTCTCACTATCATCTACATACAATTTTCATCATGGGGATCATGTTTCATCGTGCTAGATAAAAGTTTGAATAAGTTATCCCAATGATAAAATTTGAAAATTATGGATAACTTCCACATTCAAATTTTAATTCGTCAATGTATATTTTTAATAGTGAGGGTTATAATGCTCCCCGTTATTCATTCTACACCATCAAAACTCTCCCTCTCTTATTCTATCCGTCTTCCGTGTCCATTCCGGGACTCTATAGCTATTCCATGAACAAAAAATAGTTGTTAATTCTTTATTATTTTTTAAAAAATCAACATAAAAATATTACATGTAATTGAATGATTGGATAATAGATACATGTCAAATCAAATTTTAGCCGAAGTATTTACATAGTTTTTATATAGAAAATATATAATATTTAATCATGAATTAAATAAGTTTGTCCTCATTAAAAATATAATATATGTTAGTAATTAAAATATAATATTTTGATTTCTACAAAAAAAATATAATATTAGTAAAAGCTTTAATTGAATTTCACCAACGCAATATTATTAAAATATAATAATAAAAATATTAAGATACATATAATATTAGAGTTTCTAAAATTAAAAAGTATCAATCCCCAAAAAAAGAAAGAGTTTCTACAAAAAAATATTATATCAGAGACTCTAAAAAAGTATTATATTTTTACAAAAAAATATAATCGCATAATATTAAAGTTTCTACAATAAAAAAAAATATTAGAGAATCTCTAATGGAGTGATAAAAAAAAAAATACAAACTCGATAAAAAAGAATAAATATTAGAGAATCTCTAATGGAGTGATAAAAAAAAATACAAACTCGATAAAAAAAGATAAAAAAGAAAAAAAGCTCTAGTTTAGTTGTATATATCCAACAATTTTATTTTATAATAATGGGTTAGAGAGATATATCCGATTAATTGAATAGTATATATCCAAAAATTTGTTTTCTTAAAAAATAATGGGTTAGAGAAGATTATTAAAAAAATATAAAATAAAATAGAAAAACTCTAATTGAATGACACCTAAGCAAAAACTTCTAATAACTCTAATTAAATGCCACATAAGCAATTTTTCTTAAGAATGCACGAGAAAGCTCCGTGAGAATCTCGCTATGTATATAATAGAGATTAAAGTTATCATTAATCACCCCTTTTCCAAATTTATGTCAGATCCGACTCATCTTCTTTTTGTTTACACTGTATTTCTTGCTTTGAAAATTAGATGACAGACACAAGATCAAACACACATGATGTTAGATTATTAAAAAACATGTTTTTTTTTTTTAATATTAAAAAACATGTTTTTTTGTGTGCATGATAATAAGTATGTAAGATGATGATTTTGTGTTAGTAATTTTTTGCAGTGGAGAATAGTTTGATGGATAATATACCAGAACATATAGTATGGGAGATATTGAGTAGAATAAAGAAAACTAGTGACAGAAACAATGTTTCATTGGTTTGTAAAAGGCTTTACTATTTGGATAATGCACAGAGACATTTTCTTAAGGTTGGATGTGGAATGGATCCTGCCAATCAAGCTTTAACGAGTTTGTGTATTAGGTTTCTTAAC
The DNA here is from genome assembly GCA_954870985.1 of Trifolium fragiferum. Lineage (NCBI taxonomy): Eukaryota > Viridiplantae > Streptophyta > Magnoliopsida > Fabales > Fabaceae > Trifolium > Trifolium fragiferum. Next base: position 85,063,879 of record OX940789.1, on the reverse strand, counting down.
TTGTCTAAAGTAGAGATTGCATATTCTGGTTGGATGTCGAAATTAGGGAAACAATTGGATGATAAGGGTCTTTTAATACTTGCAAATCATTGTCCTTTATTATGTGATCTTTCTTTAAGTTACTGCACTTTTATCACCGATGTTGGTCTTCGTTACTTGGCTTCGTGTTCTCAATTGTCATCTTTGAGGTTGGATTTCACTCCGAGAATAACGGGATGTGGAATACTATCTCTTGTTGTCGGTTGCAAGAATCTCTCTAGGCTTCACCTTATAAGGTGTCTCAATGTGAGTAGTGTGGAGTGGCTTGAATACCTCGGCAAACTTGGGACGCTTGAGGATCTTTCCATTATGAATTGTAGAGCTATTGGTGAAGGTGACTTGATTAAGCTTGGCCCTGGTTGGCAGAAACTTAAAAGGTTGCAGTTTGAAGTCGATGCGAATTACCGATATATGAAAGTTTATGACCGACTGTCTGTAGATAGGTGGCAAAAGCAACAAGTCCCTTGTGAAAATATGGTGGAACTAACTTTGGTGAATTGCATCATAAGTCCAGGAAGAGGGCTTGCTTGCGTGTTAGGCAAGTGCAAGAACTTGGAAAAAGTTCACCTGGACATGTGTGTTGGTGTAAGGGACGTTGACATAATTTGCTTGTCTCAAAGATCAAGTGACCTTCGATCAGTTTCATTTAGAGTTCCATCTGATTTTTCTCTTCCCTCCTTGGTGAATAATCCTTTGAGATTAACCGATGAGAGTCTGAAAGCCTTGGCTCAAAACTGCTCAAAGCTGGAATCAGTGAGCATATCTTTTTCTGATGGAGAGTTTCCCTCGTCCTCCTCATTCACATTGAGTGGAATACTTTGCTTAATACAAAACTGCCCGGTTCGGCAGCTTGCCCTTGATCACGTTTATTCCTTCAATGATGTAGGAATGGAAGCTCTTTGCACTGCAGAATATCTTGAATCACTTGAACTTGTAAGGTGCCAAGAGATTAGTGATGAGGGTCTACAGCTTGTGAGTCAGTTTCCTCGATTGTGTATTTTACGGTTATGCAAGTGTTTGGGAATCTCAGATGATGGATTAAAGCCGCTAGTTGGATCTTTCAAGTTGGATTTCTTGGTTGTTGAAGATTGTCCTCAAGTTTCTGAAAGAGGAGTCCAAGGAGCTGCAAAGTTTGTGTCTTTCAAGCAAGATTTATCTTGGATGTATTGAATCTGTTGGGGTTATGGACATAGTGAAAAGTCCTCTGCAATTTTTACATCCTTGCATATCTATATATGTTGCTCTATATCTATATATGTTGTACTATATCACACACACATAAGATTATCCTTTTGTATTTAATTTGTATATCTTGTTTCATATCAAATAAATGGATTTCATGTAACAAAAAAACAAAAATGAGTGGATTTCCAGCAATATGTGATGTATATTATCCAGTCAACGTTTCATTAGAAAATACAAATGAAATTGAAGCTTTTTTCAAGCTTTATCGTTCTGTGCCATGCTTTGGCATTTTCCTTTTAATATCTACCTACCTTTCATTACCATGAAAACCTGATATTGGATTGAAGGACATAGTCCACGATCACCAACTCCCTTTGAGTTTTGAAAAAATATCACTAAAAACTTAATAAAAAGGATACATTTAATTAAGCCTTTCAAAATTTTAAAGTTTATAAATTATTAATTTGGTTCAATTGAAGAAAGAATGTTAGTGAGCTTTTGGTTGGGAGGAATTTAGGAGGCGAGAATATTAACAGATTTGTGATGGGAAAGAATGTGGTTTATTCCTTTAGGCAATTGCTAAATATATACACATTACAAGCTAATCACTAAACCTAAAATGTTGCTGTCATGCTTTACGAATGCCCATCTTGCCAAGCAGAGTTCCGAATTGATGTCGTCCCAAAGCCTTGGTAAAAATATCCGCTAATTGCATATGCGTAGAAACATATGATTTTATTCAACATAGATAGTGTATCTCTGAATTCATTTAGGCGAGAATTAAATGAGATTTTATTTATTTCACCGTGTTTTGAAAAATACCAAAATTCGTAGTGTATAACCCACAAAAACTATTAAAAAAAACTACCGAAAATAATAACTTGTTTTTCGATCCTTTTCTCTTGAAAATTTTATATCCTGTCAGGCGAGAATTCAATGACATTTTATTTTTTTTCACCAAGTTATGAAAAAATTCTAAAATTCGTAGTTATAACCCACTAAAACTGCAAAAAAAACTATCGAAATGAATAACTTGTTTTTCGATCCGTTTCTTTTAAAAAATCTTTTATCCAACATAAGTAGAGTGTCTTTCAATCCATTTAGGCAAGAATTCAATGACATTTTTTTTTTCACTGAGTTATGAAAAAAATCCAAAATTCGTAGTCTATAACCCCTAAAAACTGTAAAAAAAAACTATCAAAATGAATAATTAGTTTTTCGATCAATTTTTTTAAAGAATCTTCTATCTGACACCTATAGTGTGTCTTTGGATCCATTTAGGTGAAACTTCAATGACATTTTATTTTTATCAATGAGTTATGAAATAATCCCAAAATTCATAGTCTATATATATATAACCCACGAAAACTGTAAAAATATTTATCAAAATGAATAAGTTTTTCGATTCATTTTTTTTAAAGAATCTTCTAAACAACACATATAGTTTGTCTCTAGATCCATTTAGGCAAGAATTCAATTATATTTTATATTTTTTCACCGTGTTTTGAAAAAAATACAAATATTCATAGTGTATAACCCACAAAAACTATAAAAAAAAACTACCGAAAATAATAATTTGGTTTTCGATCCTTTTTCTTGAAAATTTTTATCCAACACATGTTGAGTGTCTTTCAATCTATTTAGGCCAGAATTCAATGACATTTTAATTTTTTGACCGAGTTATCAAAAAAATAAAAAAAATTCGTAATCTATAACCCACAAAAATTGAAAAACAATTATCGAAATGAATAACTTGTTCTTCGATCCTTTTCTTTTGAAAATCTTCTGTCCAACACATATAGAGTGTCTTTCAATCCATTTAGGAGAGAATTCAACGACATTTTAATTTTTTCACCGAGTTATGAAAAAATCCCAAAATTCGTAGTCTATAACCCATGAAAACTGTAAAAAAACTATAAAAATGAATAAGTTGGTTTTCGATCCAATTTTTTTAAAGAATCTTCTATCCAACACCTATAGTGTGTTTTTGGATCCATTTAGTCAAGAATTCAATGACATTTATCTTTTCACTGAGTTTTGAAAAAATACGAAGATTTGTAGTGTATATCTCACGAAATCTGTAAAAATACAACTTTTGAAAAGAACAACTTGTTTTAGGATCCTTTATTTTGACAATCTTCTGTAAAATACATCTAGTGTGTCTCTGGATCCATTTATGCGAGAATTCAATGTGATTTTAAGTTTTTCACTGTGTTTTTAAAAAATACCAAAATTCGTAGTATATAACCCAAAGAACTATAAAAAAATCTTCCAAAAAAATAACTTTTTTTTTCCGATCCTTTTCACTTGAAAATTTTCTATCCAACACATTGATTGTGTCTTTCAATCTATTTAGGCGATAATTCAATGTCATTTTATTTTTTTTCACCGAGTTATGAAAAAATTCCAAAATTCGTACCCACGAAAACTATAAAAAAAACTATCAACACGAATATGTTGTTTTTCGATCCATTTTTTTAAAAGAATCTTCTATCCAACACCTATAGTGTGTCTTATGATTCATTTATTCGAGAATTCAATGACATTTTATTTTTCACTTAGTTTTGAAAAACTACCAAAATTCGTAGTGTTAACCCACAAAAACTGTAAATAAATACTATCTCTACAAAAAATAGACTCGAAAAGCAATTTATTCATTTCGATAGTTTTTGAACAATTTTCGTGGGTTATACACTACGAATTATGTAATTTTTTCCATCGTGGTGAAAAAAATATATTTGTTTGATTCTTCACCTATATATATCCACAGACACACAATATGTGTTGCAATAGAAGTCTCTATAAAAAATAGACTCGAAAAGCAATTTATTCATTTCGTTAGTTTTTGAAACACTTTCGTGGGTTATACACTACGAATTATGTATTTTTTCCATCTCGGTGAAAAAAATATATTTGTCTGATTCTTCACCTATATATATCCACAGACACACTATATGTGTTGGAATAGAAGTCTCTACAAAAAATAGACTCGAAAAGCAATTTATTCATTTCGATAGTTTTTGAACGATTTTCGTGGGTTATACACTCCGAATTATGTGATTTTTTCCATCTCGGTGAAAAAACTATTTTGGTTTAATTCTTCACATATATTGATCCACAGACACAATATATGTGTTGGAATATAAGTCTAAAAAAAAAAAGACTCGAGAATCAATTTATTCATTTCGATAGTTTTTGAACGATTTTTGTGGGTTATACACTACTAATTACGTGATTTTTTCCATCTCAGTGAAAAAAATAATATTTGTTTGATTCTTAACTAAAATTGATCCACAGACACACTATATGTGTGAGAATAGAAGTCTAAAAAAAAAAAGACTCGAGAATCAATTTATACATTTCGTTATTTTTTGAACGATTTTCGTGGGTTATACGCTATGACTTATGTGATTTTTTCCGTCTCAGTGAATAATATATATTTGTTTGATTCTTCACCTATATATATCCACAGACACACTATATGTGTTGGAAAAGAAGTCTCTACAAACAATAGACTCGAAAAGCAATTTATTCATTTCAATAGTTTTTGAACGATTTTCGTGGGTTATACACTACGAATTATGTGATTTTTTCCATCTCGATGAAAAAAATTTATTGGTTTGATTCTTCACCTATATTTATCCACAGACACACTATATGTGTTGGAATAGAAGTTTCAAAAAAAAAAAAAAGACTCGAGAATCAATTTATTCATTTCGATAGGTTTTGAACGATTTTCGTGGGTTATACACTACGAATTATGTGATTTTTTCCATCTCAGTGAAAAAAATATATTTGTTTGATTCTTCACCTATATATATCCACAGACACACTATATATGTTGGAATAGAAGTCTCTACAAAAAATAGACTCGAAAAACAATTTATTCATTTCGTTAGTTTTTGAACGATTTTCGTGGGTTATACACTACGAATTATGTGATTTTTTCCATCTCCGTGAAAAACATATATTGGTTTGATTCTTAACCTATATTGATCCACAGACACACTATATGTGTTGGAATAGAAGTCTCTACAAAAAATAGACTCGAAAAACAATTTATTCATTTCGTTAGTTTTTGAACGATTTTCGTGGGTTATACACTACGAATTATGTGATTTTTTCCATCTCTGTGAAAAACATATATTGGTTTGATTCTTCACATATATGTAAGTGCACCAGTTCATCCTCATGTTTTAATAATTGTCAAAACACATGAAAATAGAGTAGAACATATTTTGGCAACATTACAAATGACTTGACAGCGAAAAACTATTTTTAAACTTTAAAAAAAATTGATTTTTAGGTATTCTGTATCGATACATAATCAGTTGTATCGATACAAATGTCCTGAAATTACTTCAGACTGATTTTGTGCTTTTTGTATCGATACATACATCACTTGTATCGATACAAAACTAGTCTCTCAGAGACAGAGAGTCACTTGTGTATCGAATCATGCTTGCATGTATCGATACACACCTATATCTCTCATTAGACCAGAGAACTCATGGTGTATCGAATCATGCTTGCATGCTTCGATACATATCAGTCAAGATTTCAAGAAACTGATATATGTATCGATACACATACGTGTTTGTATCGATACATAGGTCAAATATTTCAAATTTGTACGCTGGTCAAAGGGTTTGTATCGATACAAACCATCAGTTGTATCGATACATGTCTGTTCAGTTTTGCCTAAATTTGCTCAATTCTATTTTCTCTATAAATAGCAATGTGCTTTGTTATTGTAAAAGAGAAAAAACCTGTGAGAAAGTGAAATAGCTTTGATAAACTCTTTGGGATTCAAATTTGGTGAATAATTTGGATCAAAGGGTTATTCTTCACAAGATCATCATCTTCCATCAAATTGCAATTCATTGAAGAGTGAGTATGGGATCATTCGGATAAAGGTTGTACATTTGATCGATAACGTTCGGTACGGCTTGCGGTGAATCAGAGTCGTGATCGAGTTGATTTGTGAAGAAGGTTTGGGTTTTCTTGAGGATTCAAGATTGTGCGATATCTTGAAGGATCAACAACGAAGAAGCGAGGTACTCAGCTGGACGATCGGTGCGAGGATTTGCGCACGGTTAGGATCGTTGGAATCAGAGGGAGAAGCTTCATTACTTGTTGAGGTTATTACGCATAGTTTGCATTAGATTCGATATAGGGTTATTGGAGTCTCTGTAAATTGTACACTATAGTTCAATCGTTTTTAATCAATAAACGCTCAAATAACCCGTTTGGTTATTTGGGGGGAAACGCACCCGGCCGACCGCGAGGACGACACGAAAGCCATTGGGAACTCCCTAATCAATCGTTTGTGTCTTTCTTCCTTAAACTTTTACTTTACGCAATCGCTTTAATTTTCGATTCAATTGAATTTTTGTGTTCGTAAGTGTGCACCAAAATTCAATTGACATATATCTTGATTGTGATTGGATTAGCTTTAAATTCTCGTAACTTGATTGGATTGTGTTATTGGATCGTTTAATTCGAATATTTTGCACACGATCGTTTTTTGTTCATTATCATCACACGTTCAAGGCTATACTACTTTTTCAATGATCAATCGGGTGCAAAGAGACTACCGATCCGGTGGTGCTTCCGCGCGTACCTTTGAACTAAATTTTTAAAATCGACATTGTTTAAAAAGGGCCACTTATTCAACCCCCCCCTTCTAAGTGGTAGCCAAGTAGTCTAACAAGTGGTATCACGATCCCGGTTCAATTTTGTACACAAAATTCGGTGGATTGTGCCAATTATTAGAAAACATGGCTTTTGCACCTAAAGGGGCTTATAATCGGGCACCTATATTCAATGGAGATCATTTTGATTATTGGAAAAGTAGTATGCGCATACACATCAATTCTTTTGATGGTGAAGTGTGGAATGCTATTGAGAACGGTCCGTTTGTTCCGACAAACACCGATCCTAATGGCATTGTCACCAATAAGCCTATGGCACAATGGACGGACGATGATAAGAAAAAAGTCAATTACGATGCAAAGGCACAAAACATACTTATTTCATCCCTTGGGATTGAACAATTTTACCATGTGTTGCATTGTTTATCGGCCAAAGAAATGTGGGATACATTAGTTACTCATTTTGAGGGTACTAATGAGGTCAAAATATCCAAAATAAACACCTTAACTCAAGAGTTCAAATTGTTTCATATGCAAGATGGTGAAACCATTGCGGATATGCAACAAAGGTTTGTAAAAATTACCAACAAGTTACATGGTCTAGGTAAACCAATCACTAATCAAGATGCTACTAATAAGATTTTGAGATGTCTTAATAGGTCATGGCAACCAAAGGTCACCGCAATCAAAGAAGCGAATGATCTTACAACTTTAAGTCTCACAACCTTATTCGGTAAGCTAACGGAACATGAACAGTGCTTAATTTGTTGGAAAAGCATGAGAAAGGTGGGAAAAAGGAGAAACACAACGAAAAGGAAAAAGAAAAGGATAAGAGGTCCATTGCTCTAAAGGCCTCCACATCCAAGTCCAAAAAGGTTGAGCAAGTGGAAAGTAGCTCAAGCGAAGACGATTCCGATGATGAGGAAATGGGGCTCTTCGTTCGACGCTATAATAGATATGTGATAAAGAATGGGATAAGACATTCCGATGACAATCTTAAGAAGTTTCGGAAAGATAGTGGTTACCGCCGGAAGAATGAAGATGCTAGGTACTCCAAGAAAGGGATATGCTATGAGTGCGGCCAAGTTGGTCACTACAAGCCGGATTGTCCTAATCTCAAGAGAAAAGAGAAGGAGTCATCTTCAAACAAAAGGAGGAGCAAAGGAAAGAAAGCTTATGTTGCATGGGAGAGTAGTAGCTCTTCATCTCATTCATCATCAAGCTCTAGTTCAAGTGATGAAGGCGAAGTGGCTAATGTATGCTTCACAACTCATCATCACAAAAAGAAAGATAAAGCTCCCAAAAAGGTAAACCAAAATCCCTCTAGCTCATATACTTTGTTAGAATATCATGATTTGCAAAAGGCATTTGGGGACCTATGTAGTGAAACTAGGAAAGCTTTCAAACGATTAAAAGAAATTATAAAAGTTAACAAAGCTCTTGAAAAGAAAGTTTCCGAAACGGAAGAAGAGTTGAAAGCTTTCAAGGTATCATTATTAGAAAGGTCAAGTGCAAGTCATGATAATAGTTACGGTAACGATATAACCGGATGTGATGGATGCTTTTACTTATATAGAGACTTGCGAAAGTTACAAGATAAGCTAAAAGAACCATCTAAGCCGGAGATCACTTTTGCGGTTGATTCATCTAAATTCAACAAATCGTTAAAACCTAGAAATAAAAAGTATAAATTTTTTGAAAAGGATCCTAAGAAAAGTAATCCTCATATCGTTTGTCATTATTGTTGTGACAAGGGTCATACTATTGCAAAATGCCATGCTCGAAAAACCTTGGTACCTAAAGGCAAAATGCAATGGTTACCTAAGTTAAGCAATAATGTTGCTACTAACCAACTAGGACCCAACATGAGTTGGGGACCTATTTCAAGTGTCTAAGTATGTAGGAAAACGTCTTGAACCATTGACGAAAGACACCGACAACAATGGAGTTCAAGACTTATGAACAAGGAAAATGATGAGAAAAGCTTCAACTCAACACTTACAAAGTTGTGGAAATTGATCACTTCCTCCACTTAACACTTAAGGGAAGATTCTATTCTCAACCTTTACCTTTATACTTTTTACTTAGCATTTGTACATTGGTTTCATATACATATAACTTTCACCTTAATATGATATTTGCATTGATAGTTGTCTAATCCTCCATTTCCAAGAATTTTGCTCAAAAATATTTATAAGTTTTTAAGACTCATATGTTTAAAATGGGGATTTGACAAAGATCATTACAAATGCCATATTAAGTTCATACTTGGTTTGTATATGCTTGTTTTGTTCTTATATGTGACTTTGTGTGCATACATACACATATATCTTCATATGATTAATTTTGGTACTTTGATTCATTTATGTGAATGTTTTATCATGCATATATGGTTTAACATGTGTTCTCATGTTATAATGTGCTTTGGTATTGTTTTTGCTCACATGCATAAGTATGTACCTTGTTGATTATATGTGTTTCATACATACATGTTATTTGGAAGTCATAAAAATTACTTTTCAAATTTATAAGTTCATGTGTTTTGAGAAAAATTGAAAATAATGCATTTTGGATCGATACAAATGAAGATTGTATAGATACATGTTAGTTATTCTGCAGATTTTCAAAATGAACTAATATGTTAGTTACCGCATGAACAATTTTATTTCGTTATTTCTTATGACTTCGTTTATATCAATATGGTTGTACGGATAATTTTGATGTTGTCATGTTTGGACAACATTCATTTTGGTTTTGTATAACTTGATATTTTGGATAATTCTGTTTGTCTGGAAACCTTGTTATGTTTATGCATTTGTTGCATTGCTTTGTTTATTTCGTCCCATATTTGGATATGTTACTTGATTAAAATGTCGATGTGTTACGATATTCATGCGTTGGTTTTGGTTTGTTGTTCTACATTCCATATTTGTCATGATATTTGGTATTCGTCATTGATATATTTTGGCATATCTTTGTATTTAATTATTTTGATTAGGAAATTTCATCATATAGTGCATTTCGACAAATGTAAGTGCACGATATGACTATGGTTAAAACTTTTTGAACTTGATACTTCTAATGAGCTCTCTTCTTCTTTTTGATATTGTCAAAGGGGGAGAGATTTAGATTGCACAAGCTAAGGATGAATAGCTAAAGAAGTCTTGAATATTATCAACAATATCAAACGCATTATGGCATCAACTCAGGGGGAGCGTGCTTATGGTTAGCCTTGGTGTAATTGCGTCTGTATACATATTGCTATTTTATTGCATATTAGGTATAGGCTTAGTTAGCTTATGCAAAGTTTTGACAATTATCAAAAAGGGGGAGAATGTAAGTGCACCAGTTCATCCTCATGTTTTAATAATTGTCAAAACACATGAAAATAGAGTAGAACATATTTTGGCAACATTACAAATGACTTGACAGCGAAAAACTATTTTTAAACTTTAAAAAAAATTGATTTTTAGGTATTCTGTATCGATACATAATCAGTTGTATCGATACAAATGTCCTGAAATTACTTCAGACTGATTTTGTGCTTTTTGTATCGATACATACATCACTTGTATCGATACAAAACTGGTCTCTCAGAGACAGAGAGTCACTTGTGTATCGAATCATGCTTGCATGTATCGATACACACCTATATCTCTCAATAGACCAGATAACTCATGGTGTATCGAATCATGCTTGCATGCTTCGATACATATCAGTCAAGATTTCAAGAAACTGATATATGTATCGATACACATACGTGTTTGTATCGATACATAGGTCAAATATTTCAAATTTGTACGTTGGTCAAATGGTTTGTATCGATACAAACCATCAGTTGTATCGATACATGTCTGTTCAGTTTTGCCTAAATTTGCTCAATTCTATTTTCTCTATAAATAGCAATGTGCTTTGTTATTGTAAAAGAGAAAAAACCTGTGAGAAAGTGAAATAGCTTTGATAAACTCTTTGGGATTCAAATTTGGTGAATAATTTGGATCAAAGGGTTATTCTTCACAAGATCATCATCTTCCATCAAATTGCAATTCATTGAAGAGTGAGTATGGGATCATTCGGATAAAGGTTGTACATTTGATCGATAACGTTCGGTACGGCTTGCGGTGAATCAGAGTCGTGATCGAGTTGATTTGTGAAGAAGGTTTGGGTTTTCTTGAGGATTCAAGATTGTGCGATATCTTGAAGGATCAACAACGAAGAAGCGAGGTACTCAGCTGGACGATCGGTGCGAGGATTTGCGCACGGTTAGGATCGTTGGAATCAGAGGGAGAAGCTTCATTACTTGTTGAGGTTATTACGCATAGTTTGCATTAGATTCGATATAGGGTTATTGGAGTCTCTGTAAATTGTACACTATAGTTCAATCGTTTTTAATCAATAAACGCTCAAATAACCCGTTTGGTTATTTGGGGGGAGACGCACCCGGCCGACCGCGAGGACGACACGAAAGCCGTTGGGAACTCCCTAATCAATCGTTTGTGTCTTTCTAACTTAATCTTTTACTTTACGCAATCGCTTTAATTTTCGATTCAATTGAATTTTCGTGTTCGTAAGTGTGCACCAAAATTCAATTGACATATATCTTGATTGTGATTGGATTAGCTTTAAATTCTCGTAACTTGATTGGATTGTGTTATTGGATCGTTTAATTCGAATATTTTGCACACGATCGTTTCTTGTTCATTATCATCACACGTTCAAGGCTATACCACTTTTTCAGTGATCAATCAGGTGCAAAGAGACTACCGATCCGGTGGTGATTCCGCGCGTACCATTGAACTAAATTTTTAAAATCGACATTGTTTAAAAAGGGCCACTTATTCAACCCCCCTTCTAAGTGGTAGCCAAGTAGTCTAACACTATATTGATCCACAGACACACTATCTGTGTTGGAATAGAAGTCCCTACAAAAAATAGACTCGAAAAGCAATTAATTCATTTCGTTAGTTTTTTACTACGAATTATGTGATTTTTTCCATCTCGGTGAAAAATATATATTTGTTTGAGTCTTCACCTATATATATCCACAGACACATTATATGTGTTTAAATAGAAGTCTCTACAAAAAATAGACTCGAAAATCAATTTATTCATTTCGTTAGTTTTTGAACGATTTTGTGGGATATACACTACGAATTATGTGATTTTTTTCATCTTGGTGAAAAAAATATATTTGTTTGATTCTGCTCCTATATTGATCCACAAACACACTATATATGTTGGAATAGAAGTCTCTACAAAAAATAGACTCGAAAAACAATTTATTCATTTCGTTAGTTTTTGAACGATTTTCGTGGGTTATACACTACGAATTATGTGATTTTTTCCATCTCCGTGAAAAACATATATTGGTTTCATTCTTCACCTATATTGATCCACAGACACACTATATGTGTTGGAATAGAAGTCTCTACAAAAAATAGACTCGAAAAACAATTTATTCATTTTGTTAGTTTTTGAACGATTTTCGTGGGTTATACACTACAAATTATGTGATTTTTTCCATCTCTGTGAAAAACATATATTGGTTTGATTCTTCACCTATATTGATCCACAGACACACTATCTGTGTTGGAATAGAAGTTTCTACAAAAAATAGACTCGAAAAGCAATTAATTCATTTCGTTAGTTTTTGAACGATTTTCGTGGGTTATTTACTACGAATTATGTGATTTTTTCATCTCGGTGAAAAATATATATTTGTGCGATTCTTCACCTATATATATCCACAGACACACTATATGTGTTTGAATAGAAGTCTCTACAAAAAATAGACTCGAAAAGCAATTTATTCATTTCGTTAGTGTTTGAGCGATTTTCGTGGGTTATAGACTACGAATTATGAGATTTTTTCCATCTCGGTGAAAAAAAAAATTGTTTGATTCTTCTCCTATATTGATCCACAGACACACTATATGTGTTGGAATAGAAGTCTCTACCAAAAAAAGACTCGAAAAACAATTTATTCATTTCGTTAGTTTTTGAACGATTTTCGTGGGTTATACTCTACGAATTTTGTGATTTTTTCCATCTCCGTGAAAAAATATATTGGTTTGATTCTTCACCTATATTGATCCACAGACACACTATATGTGTTGGAATAGAAGTCTCTACAAAAAATAGACTCGAAAAACAATTTAATCATTTCATTAGTTTTTGAACGATATTCGTGGGTTATACACTACGAATTATGTGATTTTTTCCATCTCGGTGAAAAAAATCTATTTTTTGATTCTTCACCTATATATATATATATCCACAGACACACTATATGTGTTGGAATAGAAGTCTCTACAAAAAATAGTCTCGAAAAGCAATTTATTCATTTCGATAGTTTTTGAACGATTTTCGTGGGTTATGCAGTACGAATTACATGATTTTTTCCATCTCGGTGAAAAAAATATATTTGTTTGATTCTTAACTAAAATTGATTCACAGACACACTATATGTGCGAGAATAGAAGTTTCTACAAAAAATAGATTTGAAAAGCAATTTAGACATTTCGATAGTTTTTGAACGATTTTCGTGGGTTATATAGACTACGAATTATGTAATTTTTTTCCATCTCGGTGAAAAAAATATATTTGTTTGTTTCTTCTCCTATATTGATCCATAGACACACCATTTGTGTTGGAATAGAAGTCTCTAAAAAATTAGACCGGAAAAGCAATTTATTCATTTCGTTAGTGTTTGAGCGATTTTCGTGGGTTATAGACTCCGAATTATGTGATTTTTTCCATCTCGGTGAAAAAAAAAATTGTTTGATTCTTCTCCTATATTGATCCACAGACACACTATATGTGTTGGAATAGAAGTCTCTACCAAAAATAGACTCGAAAAATAATTTATTCATTTCGTTAGTTTTTGAACGATTTTCGTGGGTTATACTCTATGAATTATGTGATTTTTTCCATCTCTGTGAAAAAATATATTGGTTTGATTCTTCACCTATATTGATCCACAGACACACTATATGTGTTGGAATAGAAGTCTCTACAAAAAATAGTCTCGAAAAGCAATTTATTCATTTCGTTAGTTTTTGAACGATTTTCGTGGGTATATACACTACGAATTATGTGATTTTTTCCATCTCGGTGGAAAAAATATATTTGTTTAATTCTTCACTTATATATATATATATATATATATATATATATATATATATATATATATATATATATATATATATATATATCCACAAATACACTATATGTGCTGGATTAGAAGTCTCTGCAAAAAATAGACTCGAAAAGCAATTTATTCATTTCGATAGTTTTTGAACGATTTTCGTGGGTTATACACTACCAATTATGTGATATTTTCCATCTCGGTGAAAAAAAAATAATTGTTTGATTCATCACCTATATTGATCCACAGACACACTATATGTGTTGGAATGGAAGTCTCAAAAAAAAAAAAAAAAGACTTGAGATTCAATTTATTCATTTCGATAGTTTTTGAACGATTTTCGTGGGTTATACACTACTAATTACGTGATTTTTTCCATCTCGTTGAAAAAAAAAAAGATCCACAGACACACTATATGTGTGAGAATAGAAGTCTCTACAAAAAGTAGACTCGAAAAGCAATTTATTTATTTCGATAGTTTTTGAACGATTTTCGTGGGTTATACACTACGAATTATGTGATTTTTTCCATCTTGCTGAAAAAATTATATTTATTTGATTCTTCACCTATATTGATCCACAGACGCACTATATGTGTAGGAATAGAAGTCTCTACAAAAAATAGACTCGAAAAGCAATTTATACATTTCGTTAGTTTTTGAACGATTTTCGTGGGTTTTACACTATGAATTATGTGATTTTTCCATCTCGGTGAAAAAATATATTTGTTTCATTATTCTCCTATATTGATCCACATACACACTATATGTTTTGGAATAAAAGTCTCTACAAAAAGTAGACTCGAAAAGCAATTTATTTATTTCGATAGTTTTTGAACGATTTTCGTGGGTTATACACTACGAATTATGTGATTTTTTCCATCTTGCTGAAAATATTATATTTGTTTGATTCTTCACCTATATTGATCCACAGATGCACTATATGTGTAGGAATAGAAGTCTCTACAAAAAATAGACTCGAAAAGCAATTTATTCATTTCGTTAGTGTTTGAGTGATTTTTGTGGGTTATAGACTACGAATTATGTGATTTTTTCCATCTCGGTGAAAAAAAAAATTGTTTGATTCTTCTCCTATATTGTTCCACAGACACACTATATGTGTTGGAATAGAAGTCTCTACCAAAAAGAGACTCGAAAAACAATTTATTCATTTAGTTAGTTTTTGAACGATTTTCGTGGGTTTTACACTACGAATTATGTGATTTTTTCCATCTCCGTGAAAAAATATATTGGTTTGATTCTTCACCTATATTGATCCACAGACACACTATATGTGTAGGAATAGAAGTCTCTACAAAAAATAGACTCGAAAAGCAATTTATTCATTTCGATAGTTTTTGAATTATTTTCGTGATTTATACAGTAGGAATTATGTGATTTTTTCCATCTCGGTGAAAAACATATATTTGTTTGATTCTTCACTTATATTTATCCACATACACACTATATGTGTTGGAGTAGAAGTTTCTACAAAAAATAGATTTGAAATGCAATTTATTCATTTCGATAGTTTTTGAACGATTTTCGTGGGTTATAGACTACGAATTATGTGATTTTTTCCATCTTGGTGAAAAAAATATATTTGTTTGATTCTTCAGTTATATTGATCCACAAACACACTATATGTGTTGGAATAGAAGTTTCTACAAAAAAATAGACTCGAAAAGCAATTTATACATTTCGTTAGTTTTTGAACGATTTTCGTGGGTTTTACACTACGAATTATGTGATTTTTCCATCTCGGTGAAAAAATATATTTGTTTCATTATTCTCCTATATTGATCCACATACACACTATATGTTTTGGAAGAAAAGTCTCTACAAAAAGTAGACTCGAAAAGCAATTTATTTATTTCGATAGTTTTTGAACGATTTTCGTGGGTTATACACTACGAATTATGTGATTTTTTCCATCTTGCTGAAAAAATTATATTTGTTTGATTCTTCACCTATATTGATCCACAGACGCACTATATGTGTAGGAATAGAAGTCTCTACAAAAAATAGACTCGAAAAGCAATTTATACATTTCGTTAGTTTTTGAACGATTTTCGTGGGTTTTCACTACGAATTATGCGATTTTTCCATCTCGGTGAAAAAATATATTTGTTTCATTATTCTCCTATATTGATCCACATACACACTATATGTTTTGGAATAAAAGTCTCTACAAAAAGTAGACTCGAAAAGCAATTTATTTATTTCGATAGTTTTTGAACGATTTTCGTGGGTTATACACTACGAATTATGTGATTTTTTCCATCTTGCTGAAAATATTATATTTGTTTGATTCTTCACCTATATTGATCCACAGACGCACTATATGTGTAGGAATAGAAGTCTCTACAAAAAATAGACTCGAAAAGCAATTTATTCATTTCGTTAGTGTTTGAGTGATTTTTGTGGGTTATAGACTACGAATTATGTGATTTTTTCCATCTCGGTGAAAAAAAAAATTGTTTGATTCTTCTCCTATATTGTTCCACAGACACACTATATGTGTTGGAATAGAAGTCTCTACCAAAAAGAGACTCGAAAAACAATTTATTCATTTAGTTAGTTTTTGAACGATTTTCGTGGGTTATACACTACGAATTATGTGATTTTTTCCATCTCTGTGAAAAACATATATTGGTTTGATTCTTCACCTATATTGATCCACAGACACACTATCTGTGTTGGAATAGAAGTTTCTACAAAAAATAGACTCGAAAAGCAATTAATTCATTTCGTTAGTTTTTGAACGATTTTCGTGGGTTATTTACTACGAATTATGTGATTTTTTCATCTCGGTGAAAAATATATATTTGTGCGATTCTTCACCTATATATATCCACAGACACACTATATGTGTTTGAATAGAAGTCTCTAAAAAAATAGACTCGAAAAGCAATTTATTCATTTCGTTAGTGTTTGAGCGATTTTCGTGGGTTATAGACTACGAATTATGTGATTTTTTCCATCTCGGTGAAAAAAAAAATTGTTTGATTCTTCTCCTATATTGATCCACAGACACACTATATGTGTTGGAATAGAAGTCTCTACCAAAAATAGACTCGAAAAATAATTTATTCATTTCGTTAGTTTTTGAACGATTTTCGTGGGTTATACTCTGAATTATGTGATTTTTTCCATCTCTGTGAAAAAATATATTGGTTTGATTCTTCACCTATATTGATCCACAGACACACTATATGTGTTGGAATAGAAGTCTCTACAAAAAATAGTCCCGAAAAGCAATTTATTCATTTCGTTAGTTTTTGAATGATTTTCGTGGGTATATACACTACGAATTATGTGATTTTTTCCATCTCGGTGGAAAAAATATATTTGTTTAATTCTTCACTTATATATATATATATATATATATATATATATATATATATATATATATATATATATATCCACAAATACACTATATGTGCTGGATTAGAAGTCTCTGCAAAAAATAGACTCGAAAAGCAATTTATTCATTTCGATAGTTTTTGAACGATTTTCGTGGGTTATACACTACAAATTATGTGATATTTTCCATCTCGGTGAAAAAAAAATAATTGTTTGATTCATCACCTATATTGATCCACAGACACACTATATGTGTTGGAATGGAAGTCTCAAAAAAAAAAAAAAAGACTTGAGATTCAATTTATTCATTTCGATAGTTTTTGAACGATTTTCGTGGGTTATACACTACTAATTACGTGATTTTTTCCATCTCGTTGAAAAAAAAAAGATCCACAGACACACTATATGTGTGAGAATAGAAGTTTCTACAAAAAATAGATTTGAAAAGCAATTTATAGATTTCGATAGTTTTTGAACAATTTTCGTGGGTTATACACTACGAATTATGTGATTTTTTCCATCTCGGTGATAAAAAAATATTTGTTTGATTCTTCACCTATATTTATCCACAGACACACTATATGCGTTGGAATAGAAGTCTAAAAAAAAAATAGACTCGAGAGTCAATTTATTCATTTCAATAGTTTTTGAAATATTTTCGTGGGTTATATACTACGAATTATGTGATTTTTTCCATCTCGGTGAAAAAAATATATTTGTTTGATTCTTCACCTATATATATCCATAGACACACTATATGTGTTGGAATAGAAGTCTCTACAAAAAATAGACTCGAAAAACAATTTATTAATTTTGATAGTTTTTGAACGATTTTCGTGGATTATATACTATGAATTATGTGATTTTTTCCATCTCGGTGAAAAAAATATATTTGTTTGATTCTTCACCTATATTGATCCACAGACACACTATATGTGTTGGAATAGAAGTCTCTACAAAAAATAGTCTCGAAAAGCAATTTATTCATTTCGTTAGTTTTTGAACGATTTTCGTGGGTATATACACTACGAATTATGTGATTTTTTCCATCTCGGTGGAAAAAATATATTTGTTTAATTCTTCACTTATATATATATATATATATATATATATATATATATATATATATATATATCCACAAATACACTATATATGTAGGAATAGAAGTCTCTACAAAAAATAGACTCGAAAAGCAATTTATTCATTTCGATAGTTTTTGAATTATTTTCGTGATTTATAGAGTACGAATTATGTGATTTTTTCCATCTCGGTGAAAAACATATATTTGTTTGATTCTTCACTTATATTGATCCACATACACACTATATGTGTTGGAGTAGAAGTTTCTACGAAAAATAGATTTGAAAAGCAATTTATTCATTTCGATAGTTTTTGAACGATTTTCGTGGGTTATAGACTACGAATTATGTGATTTTTTCCATCTTGGTGAAAAAAATATATTTGTTTGATTCTTCACTTATATTGATCCACAAACACACTATATGTGTTGGAATAGAAGTTTCTACAAAAAATAGATTCGAAAAGCAATTTATTCATTTTGTTAGTTTTTGAACGATTTTCGTGGGTTTTACACTGCGAATTATGTGATTTTTTCCATCTCCGTGAAAAACATATAATTGTTTGATTCTTTACCTATATTTATCCATAGACACACTATATGTGTTGGAATAGAAGTCTCTAAAAAAAATAGACTCGAAAATCGATTTATTCATTTCGATAGTTTTTGAACGATTTTCGTGGGTTATACACTACGAATTATGTGATTTTTCCATCTCGGTGAAAAAACTATATTTGTTTGATTATTCTCCTATATTGATCCACATACACACTATATGTGCTGGATTAGAAGTCTCTGCAAAAAATAGACTCGAAAAGCAATTTATTCATTTCGATAGTTTTTGAACGATTTTCGTGGGTTATACACTACGAATTATGTGATATTTTCCATCTCGGTGAAAAAAAAATAATTGTTTGATTCATCACCTATATTGATCCACAGACACACTATATGTGTTGGAATGGAAGTCTCAAAAAAAAAAAAAAAGACTTGAGATTCAATTTATTCATTTCGATAGTTTTTGAACGATTTTCGTGGGTTATACACTACTAATTACGTGATTTTTTCCATCTCGTTGAAAAAAAAAAAGATCCACAGACACACTATATGTGTGAGAATAGAAGTTTCTACAAAAAATAGATTTGAAAAGCAATTTATAGATTTCGATAGTTTTTGAACAATTTTCGAGGGTTATACACTACGAATTATGTGATTTTTTCCATCTCGGTGATAAAAAAATATTTGTTTGATTCTTCACCTATATTTATCCACAGACACACTATATGCGTTGGAATAGAAGTCTAAAAAAAAAATAGACTCGAGAGTCAATTTATTCATTTCAATAGTTTTTGAAATATTTTCGTGGGTTATATACTACGAATTATGTGATTTTTTCCATCTCGGTGAAAAAAATATATTTGTTTGATTCTTCACCTATATATATCCATAGACACACTATATGTGTTGGAATAGAAGTCTCTACAAAAAATAGACTCGAAAAACAATTTATTAATTTTGATAGTTTTTGAACGATTTTCGTGGATTATATACTATGAATTATGTGATTTTTTCCATCTCGGTGAAAAAAATATATTTGTTTGATTCTTCACCTATATACATCCACAGACACACTATATGTGTTTGAATAGAAGTCTCTACAAAAAATAGACTCGAAAAGCAATTTATTCATTTCGTTAGTGTTTGAGTGATTTTTGTGGGTTATAGACTACGAATTATGTGATTTTTTCCATCTCGGTGAAAAAAAAAATTGTTTGATTCTTCTCCTATATTGATCCACAGACACACTATATGTGTTGGAATAGAAGTCTCTACCAAAAATAGACTCGAAAAACAATTTATTCATTTCGTTAGTTTTAGAACGATTTTCGTGGGTTATACTCTACGAATTTTGTGATTTTTTCCATCTCCGTGAAAAAATATATTGGTTTGATTCTTCACCTATATTGATCCACAGACACACTATATGTGTTGGAATAGAAGTCTCTACAAAAAATAGACTCGAAAAACAATTTAATCATTTCATTAGTTTTTGAACGATATTCGTGGGTTATACACTACGAATTATGTGATTTTTTCCATCTCGGTGAAAAAAATCTATTTTTTGATTCTTCACCTATATATATATATATCCACAGACACACTATATGTGTTGGAATAGAAGTCTCTACAAAAAATAGTCTCGAAAAGCAATTTATTCATTTCGATAGTTTTTGAACGATTTTCGTGGGTTATGCAGTACGAATTACATGATTTTTTCCATCTCGGTGAAAAAAATATATTTGTTTGATTCTTAACTAAAATTGATTCACAGACACACTATATGTGCGAGAATAGAAGTTTCTACAAAAAATAGATTTGAAAAGCAATTTAGACATTTCGATAGTTTTTGATTTTCGTGGGTTATATAGACTACGAATTATGTAATTTTTTTCCATCTCGGTGAAAAAAATATATTTGTTTGTTTCTTCTCCTATATTGATCCATAGACACACCATTTGTGTTGGAATAGAAGTCTCTAAAAAAATAGACTGGAAAAGCAATTTATTCATTTCGTTAGTGTTTGAGCGATTTTCGTGGGTTATAGACTCCGAATTATGTGATTTTTTCCATCTCGGTGAAAAAAAAAATTGTTTGATTCTTCTCCTATATTGATCCACAGACACACTATATGTATTGGAATAGAAGTCTCTACCAAAAATAGACTCGAAAAATAATTTATTCATTTCGTTAGTTTTTGAACGATTTTCGTGGGTTATACTCTATGAATTATGTGATTTTTTCCATCTCTGTGAAAAAATATATTGGTTTGATTCTTCACCTATATTGATCCACAGACACACTATATGTGTTGGAATAGAAGTCTCTACAAAAAATAGTCTCGAAAAGCAATTTATTCATTTCGTTAGTTTTTGAACGATTTTCGTGGGTATATACACTACGAATTATGTGATTTTTTCCATCTCGGTGGAAAAAATATATTTGTTTAATTCTTCACTTATATATATATATATATATATATATATATATATCCACAAATACACTATATATGTAGGAATAGAAGTCTCTACAAAAAATAGACTCGAAAAGCAATTTATTCATTTCGATAGTTTTTGAATTATTTTCGTGATTTATAGAGTACGAATTATGTGATTTTTTCCATCTCGGTGAAAAACATATATTTGTTTGATTCTTCACTTATATTGATCCACATACACACTATATGTGTTGGAGTAGAAGTTTCTACGAAAAATAGATTTGAAAAGCAATTTATTCATTTCGATAGTTTTTGAACGATTTTCGTGGGTTATAGACTACGAATTATGTGATTTTTTCCATCTTGGTGAAAAAAATATATTTGTTTGATTCTTCACTTATATTGATCCACAAACACACTATATGTGTTGGAATAGAAGTTTCTACAAAAAATAGATTCGAAAAGCAATTTATTCATTTTGTTAGTTTTTGAACGATTTTCGTGGGTTTTACACTGCGAATTATGTGATTTTTTCCATCTCCGTGAAAAACATATAATTGTTTGATTCTTTACCTATATTTATCCATAGACACACTATATGTGTTGGAATAGAAGTCTCTAAAAAAAATAGACTCGAAAATCGATTTATTCATTTCGATAGTTTTTGAACGATTTTCGTGGGTTATACACTACGAATTATGTGATTTTTCCATCTCGGTGAAAAAACTATATTTGTTTGATTATTCTCCTATATTGATCCACATACACACTATATGTGCTGGATTAGAAGTCTCTGCAAAAAATAGACTCGAAAAGCAATTTATTCATTTCGATAGTTTTTGAACGATTTTCGTGGGTTATACACTACGAATTATGTGATATTTTCCATCTCGGTGAAAAAAAAATAATTGTTTGATTCATCACCTATATTGATCCACAGACACACTATATGTGTTGGAATGGAAGTCTCAAAAAAAAAAAAAAAGACTTGAGATTCAATTTATTCATTTCGATAGTTTTTGAACGATTTTCGTGGGTTATACACTACTAATTACGTGATTTTTTCCATCTCGTTGAAAAAAAAAAAGATCCACAGACACACTATATGTGTGAGAATAGAAGTTTCTACAAAAAATAGATTTGAAAAGCAATTTATAGATTTCGATAGTTTTTGAACAATTTTCGAGGGTTATACACTACGAATTATGTGATTTTTTCCATCTCGGTGATAAAAAAATATTTGTTTGATTCTTCACCTATATTTATCCACAGACACACTATATGCGTTGGAATAGAAGTCTAAAAAAAAAATAGACTCGAGAGTCAATTTATTCATTTCAATAGTTTTTGAAATATTTTCGTGGGTTATATACTACGAATTATGTGATTTTTTCCATCTCGGTGAAAAAAATATATTTGTTTGATTCTTCACCTATATATATATCCATAGACACACTATATGTGTTGGAATAGAAGTCTCTACAAAAAATAGACTCGAAAAACAATTTATTCATTTTGATAGTTTTTGAACGATTTTCGTGGATTATATACTATGAATTATGTGATTTTTTCCATCTCGGTGAAAAAAATATATTTGTTTGATTCTTCACCTATATACATCCACAGACACACTATATGTGTTTGAATAGAAGTCTCTACAAAAAATAGACTCGAAAAGCAATTTATTCATTTCGTTAGTGTTTGAGTGATTTTTGTGGGTTATAGACTACGAATTATGTGATTTTTTCCATCTCGGTGAAAAAAAAAATTGTTTGATTCTTCTCCTATATTGATCCACAGACACACTATATGTGTTGGAATAGAAGTCTCTACCAAAAATAGACTCGAAAAACAATTTATTCATTTCGTTAGTTTTTGAACGATTTTCGTGGGTTATACTCTACGAATTTTGTGATTTTTTCCATCTCCGTGAAAAAATATATTGGTTTGATTCTTCACCTATATTGATCCATAGACACACTATATGTGTTGGAATAGAAGTCTCTACAAAAAATAGACTCGAAAAACAATTTAATCATTTCATTAGTTTTTGAACGATATTCGTGGGTTATACACTACGAATTATGTGATTTTTTCCATCTCGGTGAAAAAAATCTATTTTTTGATTCTTCACCTATATATATATATATCCACAGACACACTATATGTGTTGGAATAGAAGTCTCTACAAAAAATAGTCTCGAAAAGCAATTTATTCATTTCGATAGTTTTTGAACGATTTTCGTGGGTTATGCAGTACGAATTACATGATTTTTTCCATCTCGGTGAAAAAAATATATTTGTTTGATTCTTAACTAAAATTGATTCACAGACACACTATATGTGCGAGAATAGAAGTTTCTACAAAAAATAGATTTGAAAAGCAATTTAGACATTTCGATAGTTTTTGATTTTCGTGGGTTATATAGACTACGAATTATGTAATTTTTTTCCATCTCGGTGAAAAAAATATATTTGTTTGTTTCTTCTCCTATATTGATCCATAGACACACCATTTGTGTTGGAATAGAAGTCTCTAAAAAAATAGACTGGAAAAGCAATTTATTCATTTCGTTAGTGTTTGAGCGATTTTCGTGGGTTATAGACTCCGAATTATGTGATTTTTTCCATCTCGGTGAAAAAAAAAATTGTTTGATTCTTCTCCTATATTGATCCACAGACACACTATATGTCTTGGAATAGAAGTCTCTACCAAAAATAGTCTCGAAAAAGAATTTATTCATTTCGTTAGTTTTTGAACGATTTTCGTGGTTTATACTCTATGAATTATGTGATTTTTTCCATCTCTGTGAAAAAATATATTGGTTTGATTCTTCACCTATATTGATCCACAGACACACTATATGTGTTGGAATAGAAGTCTCTACAAAAAATAGTCTCGAAAAGAAATTTATTCATTTCGTTAGTTTTTGAACGATTTTCGTGGGTATATACACTACGAATTATGTGATTTTTTCCATCTCGGTGGAAAAAATATATTTGTTTAATTCTTCACTTATATATATATATATATATATATATATATATATATATATATATATATATATATATATATATATATATCCACAAATACACTATATGTGCTGGATTAGAAGTCTCTGCAAAAAATAGACTCGAAAAGCAATTTATTCATTTCGATAGTTTTTGAACGATTTTCGTGGGTTATACACTACGAATTATGTGATATTTTCCATCTCGGTGAAAAAAAAATAATTGTTTGATTCATCACCTATATTGATCCACAGACACACTATATGTGTTGGAATGGAAGTCTCAAAAAAAAAAAAAAAAGACTTGAGATTCAATTTATTCATTTCGATAGTTTTTGAACGATTTTCGTGGGTTATACACTACTAATTACGTGATTTTTTCCATCTCGTTGAAAAAAAAAAAGATCCACAGACACACTATATGTGTGAGAATAGAAGTTTCTACAAAAAATAGATTTGAAAAGCAATTTATTGATTTCGATAGTTTTTGAACAATTTTCGTGGGTTATACACTACGAATTATGTGATTTTTTCCATCTCGGTGATAAAAAAATATTTGTTTGATTCTTCACCAATATTTATCCACAGACACACTATATGCGTTGGAATAGAAGTCTAAAAAAAAAATAGACTCGACAGTCAATTTATTCATTTCAATAGTTTTTGAAATATTTTCGTGGGTTATATACTACGAATTATGTGATTTTTTCCATCTCGGTGAAAAAAATATATTTGTTTGATTCTTCACCTATATATATCCATAGACACACTATATGTGTTGGAATAGAAGTCTCTACAAAAAATAGACTCGAAAAACAATTTATTCATTTTGATAGTTTTTGAACGATTTTCGTGGATTATATACTATGAATTATGTGATTTTTTCCATCTCGGTGAAAAAAATATATTTGTTTGATTCTTCACTTATATTTATCCACATACACACTATATGTGTTGGAGTAGAAGTTTCTACAAAAAATAGATTTGAAATGCAATTTATTCATTTCGATAGTTTTTGAACGATTTTCGTGGGTTATAGACTACGAATTATGTGATTTTTTCCATCTTGGTGAAAAAAATATATTTGTTTGATTCTTCAGTTATATTGATCCACAGACACACTATATGTGTTGGAATAGAAGTTTCTACAAAAAAATAGACTCGAAAAGCAATTTATACATTTCGTTAGTTTTTGAACGATTTTCGTGGGTTTTACACTACGAATTATGTGATTTTTCCATCTCGGTGAAAAAATATATTTGTTTCATTATTCTCCTATATTGATCCACATACACACTATTTGTTTTGGAAGAAAAGTCTCTACAAAAAGTAGACTCGAAAAGCAATTTATTTATTTCGATAGTTTTTGAACGATTTTCGTGGGTTATACACTACGAATTATGTGATTTTTTCCATCTTGCTGAAAAAATTATATTTATTTGATTCTTCACCTATATTGATCCACAGACGCACTATATGTGTAGGAATAGAAGTCTCTACAAAAAATAGACTCGAAAAGCAATTTATACATTTCGTTAGTTTTTGAACGATTTTCGTGGGTTTTACACTATGAATTATGTGATTTTTCCATCTCGGTGAAAAAATATATTTGTTTCATTATTCTCCTATATTGATCCACATACACACTATATGTTTTGGAATAAAAGTCTCTACAAAAAGTAGACTCGAAAAGCAATTTATTTATTTCGATAGTTTTTGAACGATTTTCGTGGGTTATACACTACGAATTATGTGATTTTTTCCATCTTGCTGAAAATATTATATTTGTTTGATTCTTCACCTATATTGATCCACAGACGCACTATATGTGTAGGAATAGAAGTCTCTACAAAAAATAGACTCGAAAAGCAATTTATTCATTTCGTTAGTGTTTGAGTGATTTTTGTGGGTTATAGACTACGAATTATGTGATTTTTTCCATCTCGGTGAAAAAAAAAAATTGTTTGATTCTTCTCCTATATTGTTCCACAGACACACTATATGTGTTGGAATAGAAGTCTCTACCAAAAAGAGACTCGAAAAACAATTTATTCATTTAGTTAGTTTTTGAACGATTTTCGTGGGTTTTACACTACGAATTATGTGATTTTTTCCATCTCTGTGAAAAAATATATTGGTTTGATTCTTCACCTATATTGATCCACAGACACACTATATGTGTAGGAATAGAAGTCTCTACAAAAAATAGACTCGAAAAGCAATTTATTCATTTCGATAGTTTTTGAATTATTTTCGTGATTTATATAGTAGGAATTATGTGATTTTTTCCATCTCGGTGAAAAACATATATTTGTTTGATTCTTCACTTATATTTATCCACATACACACTATATGTGTTGGAGTACAAGTTTCTACAAAAAATAGATTTGAAATGCAATTTATTCATTTCGATAGTTTTTGAACGATTTTCGTGGGTTATAGACTACGAATTATGTGATTTTTTCCATCTTGGTGAAAAAAATATATTTGTTTGATTCTTCAGTTATATTGATCCACAAACACACTATATGTGTTGGAATAGAAGTTTCTACAAAAAATAGACTCGAAAAGCAATTTATTTATTTCGATAGTTTTTGAACGATTTTCGAGGGTTATACACTACGAATTATGTGATTTTTTCCATCTTGCTGAAAATATTATATTTGTTTGATTCTTCACCTATATTGATCCACAGACGCACTATATGTGTAGGAATAGAAGTCTCTACAAAAAATAGACTCGAAAAGCAATTTATTCATTTCGTTAGTGTTTGAGTGATTTTTGTGGGTTATAGACTACGAATTATGTGATTTTTTCCATCTCGGTGAAAAAAAAAATTGTTTGATTCTTCTCCTATATTGATCCACAGACACACTATATGTGTTGGAATAGAAGTCTCTACCAAAAATAGACTCGAAAAACAATTTATTCATTTCGTTAGTTTTTGAACGATTTTCGTGGGTTATACTCTACGAATTTTGTGATTTTTTCCATCTCCGTGAAAAAATATATTGGTTTGATTCTTCACCTATATTGATCCATAGACACACTATATGTGTTGGAATAGAAGTCTCTACAAAAAATAGACTCGAAAAACAATTTAATCATTTCATTAGTTTTTGAACGATATTCGTGGGTTATACACTACGAATTATGTGATTTTTTCCATCTCGGTGAAAAAAATCTATTTTTTGATTCTTCACCTATATATATATATATCCACAGACACACTATATGTGTTGGAATAGAAGTCTCTACAAAAAATAGTCTCGAAAAGCAATTTATTCATTTCGATAGTTTTTGAACGATTTTCGTGGGTTATGCAGTACGAATTACATGATTTTTTCCATCTCGGTGAAAAAAATATATTTGTTTGATTCTTAACTAAAATTGATTCACAGACACACTATATGTGCGAGAATAGAAGTTTCTACAAAAAATAGATTTGAAAAGCAATTTAGACATTTCGATAGTTTTTGATTTTCGTGGGTTATATAGACTACGAATTATGTAATTTTTTTCCATCTCGGTGAAAAAAATATATTTGTTTGTTTCTTCTCCTATATTGATCCATAGACACACCATTTGTGTTGGAATAGAAGTCTCTAAAAAAATAGACTGGAAAAGCAATTTATTCATTTCGTTAGTGTTTGAGCGATTTTCGTGGGTTATAGACTCCGAATTATGTGATTTTTTCCATCTCGGTGAAAAAAAAAATTGTTTGATTCTTCTCCTATATTGATCCACAGACACACTATATGTCTTGGAATAGAAGTCTCTACCAAAAATAGTCTCGAAAAAGAATTTATTCATTTCGTTAGTTTTTGAACGATTTTCGTGGTTTATACTCTATGAATTATGTGATTTTTTCCATCTCTGTGAAAAAATATATTGGTTTGATTCTTCACCTATATTGATCCACAGACACACTATATGTGTTGGAATAGAAGTCTCTACAAAAAATAGTCTCGAAAAGCAATTTATTCATTTCGTTAGTTTTTGAACGATTTTCGTGGGTATATACACTACGAATTATGTGATTTTTTCCATCTCGGTGGAAAAAATATATTTGTTTAATTCTTCACTTATATATATATATATATATATATATATATATATATATATATATATCCACAAATACACTATATGTGCTGGATTAGAAGTCTCTGCAAAAAATAGACTCGAAAAGCAATTTATTCATTTCGATAGTTTTTGAACGATTTTCGTGGGTTATACACTACGAATTATGTGATATTTTCCATCTCGGTGAAAAAAAAATAATTGTTTGATTCATCACCTATATTGATCCACAGACACACTATATGTGTTGGAATGGAAGTCTCAAAAAAAAAAAAAAAAGACTTGAGATTCAATTTATTCATTTCGATAGTTTTTGAACGATTTTCGTGGGTTATACACTACTAATTACGTGATTTTTTCCATCTCGTTGAAAAAAAAAAAGATCCACAGACACACTATATGTGTGAGAATAGAAGTTTCTACAAAAAATAGATTTGAAAAGCAATTTATTGATTTCGATAGTTTTTGAACAATTTTCGTGGGTTATACACTACGAATTATGTGATTTTTTCCATCTCGGTGATAAAAAAATATTTGTTTGATTCTTCACCAATATTTATCCACAGACACACTATATGCGTTGGAATAGAAGTCTAAAAAAAAAATAGACTCGACAGTCAATTTATTCATTTCAATAGTTTTTGAAATATTTTCGTGGGTTATATACTACGAATTATGTGATTTTTTCCATCTCGGTGAAAAAAATATATTTGTTTGATTCTTCACCTATATATATCCATAGACACACTATATGTGTTGGAATAGAAGTCTCTACAAAAAATAGACTCGAAAAACAATTTATTCATTTTGATAGTTTTTGAACGATTTTCGTGGATTATATACTATGAATTATGTGATTTTTTCCATCTCGGTGAAAAAAATATATTTGTTTGATTCTTCACTTATATTTATCCACATACACACTATATGTGTTGGAGTAGAAGTTTCTACAAAAAATAGATTTGAAATGCAATTTATTCATTTCGATAGTTTTTGAACGATTTTCGTGGGTTATAGACTACGAATTATGTGATTTTTTCCATCTTGGTGAAAAAAATATATTTGTTTGATTCTTCAGTTATATTGATCCACAGACACACTATATGTGTTGGAATAGAAGTTTCTACAAAAAAATAGACTCGAAAAGCAATTTATACATTTCGTTAGTTTTTGAACGATTTTCGTGGGTTTTACACTACGAATTATGTGATTTTTCCATCTCGGTGAAAAAATATATTTGTTTCATTATTCTCCTATATTGATCCACATACACACTATTTGTTTTGGAAGAAAAGTCTCTACAAAAAGTAGACTCGAAAAGCAATTTATTTATTTCGATAGTTTTTGAACGATTTTCGTGGGTTATACACTACGAATTATGTGATTTTTTCCATCTTGCTGAAAAAATTATATTTATTTGATTCTTCACCTATATTGATCCACAGACGCACTATATGTGTAGGAATAGAAGTCTCTACAAAAAATAGACTCGAAAAGCAATTTATACATTTCGTTAGTTTTTGAACGATTTTCGTGGGTTTTACACTATGAATTATGTGATTTTTCCATCTCGGTGAAAAAATATATTTGTTTCATTATTCTCCTATATTGATCCACATACACACTATATGTTTTGGAATAAAAGTCTCTACAAAAAGTAGACTCGAAAAGCAATTTATTTATTTCGATAGTTTTTGAACGATTTTCGTGGGTTATACACTACGAATTATGTGATTTTTTCCATCTTGCTGAAAATATTATATTTGTTTGATTCTTCACCTATATTGATCCACAGACGCACTATATGTGTAGGAATAGAAGTCTCTACAAAAAATAGACTCGAAAAGCAATTTATTCATTTCGTTAGTGTTTGAGTGATTTTTGTGGGTTATAGACTACGAATTATGTGATTTTTTCCATCTCGGTGAAAAAAAAAAATTGTTTGATTCTTCTCCTATATTGTTCCACAGACACACTATATGTGTTGGAATAGAAGTCTCTACCAAAAAGAGACTCGAAAAACAATTTATTCATTTAGTTAGTTTTTGAACGATTTTCGTGGGTTTTACACTACGAATTATGTGATTTTTTCCATCTCTGTGAAAAAATATATTGGTTTGATTCTTCACCTATATTGATCCACAGACACACTATATGTGTAGGAATAGAAGTCTCTACAAAAAATAGACTTGAAAAGCAATTTATTCATTTCGATAGTTTTTGAATTATTTTCGTGATTTATATAGTAGGAATTATGTGATTTTTTCCATCTCGGTGAAAAACATATATTTGTTTGATTCTTCACTTATATTTATCCACATACACACTATATGTGTTGGAGTACAAGTTTCTACAAAAAATAGATTTGAAATGCAATTTATTCATTTCGATAGTTTTTGAACGATTTTCGTGGGTTATAGACTACGAATTATGTGATTTTTTCCATCTTGGTGAAAAAAATATATTTGTTTGATTCTTCAGTTATATTGATCCACAAACACACTATATGTGTTGGAATAGAAGTTTCTACAAAAAATAGACTCGAAAAGCAATTTATTTATTTCGATAGTTTTTGAACGATTTTCGAGGGTTATACACTACGAATTATGTGATTTTTTCCATCTTGCTGAAAATATTATATTTGTTTGATTCTTCACCTATATTGATCCACAGACGCACTATATGTGTAGGAATAGAAGTCTCTACAAAAAATAGACTCGAAAAGCAATTTATTCATTTCGTTAGTGTTTGAGTGATTTTTGTGGGTTATAGACTACGAATTATGTGATTTTTTCCATCTCGGTGAAAAAAAAAATTGTTTGATTCTTCTCCTATATTGTTCCACAGACACACTATATGTGTTGGAATAGAAGTCTCTACCAAAAAGAGACTCGAAAAACAATTTATTCATTTAGTTAGTTTTTGAACGATTTTCGTGGGTTTTACACTACGAATTATGTGATTTTTTCCATCTCCGTGAAAAAATATATTGGTTTGATTCTTCACCTATATTGATCCACAGACACACTATATGTGTAGGAATAGAAGTCTCTACAAAAAATAGACTCGAAAAGCAATTTATTCATTTCGATAGTTTTTGAATTATTTTCGTGATTTATACAGTAGGAATTATGTGATTTTTTCCATCTCGGTGAAAAACATATATTTGTTTGATTCTTCACTTATATTTATCCACATACACACTATATGTGTTGGAGTAGAAGTTTCTACAAAAAATAGATTTGAAATGCAATTTATTCATTTCGATAGTTTTTGAACGATTTTCGTGGGTTATAGACTACGAAATATGTGATTTTTTCCATCTTGGTGAAAAAAATATATTTGTTTGATTCTTCACTTATATTGATCCACAAACACACTACAATTGTTGGAATAGAAGTTTCTACAAAAAATAGATTCGAAAAGCAATTTATTCATTTTGTTAGTTTTTGAACGATTTTCGTGGGTTTTACACTGCGAATTATGTGATTTTTTCCATCTCCGTGAAAAACATATATTTGTTTGATTCTTCACCTATATTGATCCACAGACACACTATATGTGTTGGAATAGAAGTCTCTACAAAAAATAGACTCGAAAAGCAATTTATTCATTTCGATAGTTATTGAATGATTTTCGTGGGTTATAGACTACGAATTATGTGATTTTTTCCATCTTGGTGAAAAAATTATATTTGTTTGATTCTTCACCTATATTGATCCACAGACACACTATATGTGTAGGAATAGAAGTCTCTACAAAAAATAGACTCGAAAAGCAATTTATTCATTTTGATAGTTTTTGAACGATTTTCGTGGGTTATATAGACTACGAATTATGTGATTTTTTCCATCTTGGTGAAACTAATGTATTTGTTTGATTATTCACTTATATTTATCCATAGACACACTATATGTGTTGGAATAGAAGTCTCTAAAAAAAATAGACTCGAAAATCGATTTATTCATTTCGATAGTTTTTTAACGATTTTCGTGGGTTATACACTACGAATTATGTGAGTTTTCCATCTCGGTGAAAAAACTATATTTGTTTGATTATTCTCCTATATTGATCCACATACACACTATATGTGTTGGAATAGAAGTCTCTACAAAAAGTAGACTTGAAAGGCAATTTATTCATTTCGATAGTTTTTGAACGATTTTCGTGGGTTATATACACTACGAATTGTGTGATGTTTTCCATCTCGGTGATAAAAATATATTTGATTGATTATTCTCCTATAGTGATCCACAGACACACTATATGTGTTGGAATAGAAGTTTCTTCAAAAAATAGATTTGAAAAGCAATTTATTCATTTTGATAGTTTTTGAATGATTTTCGAGGGTTATATAGACTACGAATTATGTGATTTTTTCCATCTTGGTGAAACAAATATATTTGTTTGATTATTCACTTATATTTAACCATAGACACACTATATGTGTTGGAATAGAAGTCTCTAAAAAAAATAGACTCGAAAATCGATTTATTCATTTCGATAGTTTTTTAACGATTTTCGTGGGTTATACACTACGAATTATGTGATTTTTCCATCTCGGTGAAAAAATATATTTGTTTGATTATTCTCCTATATTGATCCACATACACACTATATGTTTTGGAATAGAAGTCTCTACAAAAAGTAGACTCGAAAAGCAATTTATTCATTTCGATAGTGTTTGAACGATTTTCGTGGGTTATACACTACGAATTATGTGATTTTTCCATCTCAGTGAAAAAATATATTTGTTTGATTATTCTCCTATATTGATCCACATACACACTATATGTTTAGGAATAGAAGTCTCTACAAAAAGTAGACTCGAAAAGCAATTTATTTATTTCGATAGTTTTTGAACGATTTTCGTGGGTTATACACTGCGAATTATGTGATTTTTTCCATCTTGCTATAAAAATTATATTTGTTTGATTCTTCACCTTTATTGATCCACAGACACACTATATATGCAGGAATAGAAGTCTCTACAAAAAATAGACTCGAAAAGCAATTTATTCATTTCGATAGTTTTTGAATTATTTTCGTGATTTATAGAGTACGAATTATGTTATTTTTCCCATCTCGGTGAAAAACATATATTTGTTTGATTCTTCACTTATATTGATCCACAAACACACTATATGTGTTGGAGTAGACGTTTCTAGAAAAAATAGATTTGAAAAGCAATTTATTCATTTCGATAGTTTTTGAACGATTTTTGTGGGTTATACACTACGAATTATGTGATTTTTTCCATCTTGCTGGAAAAATTATATTTGTTTGATTCTTCACCTATATTGATCCACAGACGCACTATATGTATAACACCCCATATTGATTTATCTAGAATATCAACCGGAGTATACATAACTGGGTCGGGATACATTAAAATTACAGAATAAATTTTATACCACACAACGTAGCCTAAGGAATATATCGACAAATACATGAATTAACTGAACTGAATAAACTGTCATAATGTAAATTTCATTAAATTTACATCAGAGCCATGGAAACTAATAAAATACATGTATTGTGATATAATCCTAAACAAGAATTTCTAAAGAGGGAAAACAGATAAGCAGTCAAATAAACTCTCGTTAGCTTCACTAGTCCATCCAAACCACGGCCTCCAACACGAACAACCTGCTTATCTGAAACAAAATGTGGGGGGTGAGACAGTCACTTCGTCTCAGTGGTTCCTTCTACCTAAGTGTTAGAAGTCATGCTTAACCTGTCTGTCAGCTGATCTAATCATATACATAATTCTTAACATAACTTATAATTAGTGTGTAACACACAACAATTATCGCATTCATTTTACAGGAAGCTTCCGAGGTGAGTATGTCTCGGAAGGTCCTCTAGGATGTTCTCCTCTTTGGGATGTTCTCCCCTCACTTTGGGATGTTCTCCTCTTATCATTGTGGCAATAATATACACCACGCCGGCCTTACTCACACTTATTTACTTAACTTATCGGATTTCTAATAATATATGAAAATCCTCATATAGCTTAATGTTATACTGCATGGTGGTTTGGGATTAACCACTAACTAATAAATTGCACTAGTTCTGATACTTAACATAACACCATCTCGGGGATCTGCATAATTAGTAATAGGGTTTCATGCATATACCCTTCAATTGTACTTTCTTTAAACCTGTTTCAAGTAGTATCTAGTGCTAAAATCATGGACAATGGTTACAAATCATACTCGTACGAATTCGGGGATCATTCAGGCCTTAAAACATGATTTTTCAATGTACATGGCTTGGGTAAATTGATTTACTAAGAGGGTAAATCGATTTACCTTGTTAAAAGATTGGATTTTTCATGAAATTTGGTTTCCAAAGCAAAGTTTAACACAACCTAATCATCCTCAATTCGTACCAAAGTCCATAACCATCATCAATCATGTTTTTAACAAAAGACTAAGCATTGAGCAATGAAAAAGATTAACTAAAACTATGTACAATTTCATGGATTTTCTGTACTAAACACTAACTATGTAATATTCCTAATTCATAATCGAAATCCAAAATTACTAACTTAAGGGAACCCACCTCTTCAATTGAAGCTTGAACATTGCCACCGACATCTCCAGAGCTCGCCGAAATGCAGAATTTGCAGTTAAAGTACAGCAAACCCGTATTCAGAATTTCCTGGATAAACTCCTTATCAGACCCTTAACTTCAAAATTGTCTACAGACCTCAATTCTAATCTAAAATTCACGAAACTGGTACCAAAACGACGGGAATTTCGTTAGCTTTCTAGAACTTCAAGAATAATTTAATTCAGAGTTACAGTTTATCCGCTATAGCCCAAATACCAGACACAGGTCCAAACAAAATTATGCAGAAACTTCATTACCTTCCCAAAATTGCTTCAGCTTTCCTTTAATTCCCTTAAAACTCCAGCTTCCGACAGCACTCTCACATGGCATAAGCAAGCAACAAGTTTATAAATGACCCCCAAAATCATGAATCTAGAATTTAGTAAATAAACTAAATCAAACCTATAGAAACTCACCTCTAGTTACTCTTGGAAATGATACTTGTTGGTTGATTGAAAATGGTGAAGTCATAGATAAATCTCTAAAGCTTGAGTTCCAATTTGATTTTCTTAAAAACAGCCCCAAAGTTCCTTGAATGGCATAGGACACTTACTATTGTATTAAATCACCCTTCCAAAGCCTAATGTCTACATGGATTGCACATTCAACTCATGTTGGTATCAATGGTGAAATTTGGGAGGGAGAGAGATGGCGTGAGTTGGGAGAAGAGGGTTGAAGATTTAAAGCTCAAACCTTACTCTAATTGACCTTAGGAACATATTTAGTGGATTGCATGCTTGTTTTAGGTTCAATATGGTGAGTTTTGTGTAATGAAGAGAATGGGTTTTAAGGTTATGGTGGTGAGGTCGTGAGAGAGAGAAGCTAACTTCTTGTTCTGATTCTTTGAAAATGAAGAGGGTGGAAGCAAAGTGTTTGGTATTAATCTATTTAAGTAATGCATGGGACCCACTAGGTTTAGTGTTTTGTTTCATTTGACAAGTTTCCCTTTATTTAATCCAAAAACACTTC
This sequence comes from Trifolium fragiferum, assembly GCA_954870985.1. Lineage (NCBI taxonomy): Eukaryota > Viridiplantae > Streptophyta > Magnoliopsida > Fabales > Fabaceae > Trifolium > Trifolium fragiferum. The sequence goes on along the minus strand of OX940789.1, from coordinate 85,027,739 downwards.
TAATCTTTATTACTCCTGGTAATTAAAACTAGTAATTGAAGTGGGATATTACAATATGTGTAGGAATAGAAGTCTCTACAAAAAATAGACTCGAAAAGCAATTTATTCATTTCGATAGTTTTTGAATTATTTTCGTGATTTATAGAGTACGAATTATGTGATTTTTTCCATCTCGGTGAAAAACATATATTTGTTTGATTCTTCACTTATATTGATCCACATACACACTATATGTGTTGGAGTAGAAGTTTCTACGAAAAATAGATTTGAAAAGCAATTTATTCATTTCGATAGTTTTTGAACGATTTTCGTGGGTTATAGACTACGAATTATGTGATTTTTTCCATCTTGGTGAAAAAAATATATTTGTTTGATTCTTCACTTATATTGATCCACAAACACACTATATGTGTTGGAATAGAAGTTTCTACAAAAAATAGATTCGAAAAGCAATTTATTCATTTTGTTAGTTTTTGAACGATTTTCGTGGGTTTTACACTGCGAATTATGTGATTTTTTCCATCTCCGTGAAAAACATATAATTGTTTGATTCTTTACCTATATTGATCCACAGACACACTATATGTGTTGGAATAGAAGTCTCTACAAAAAATAGACTCGAAAAGCAATTTATTCATTTCGATAGTTATTGAATGATTTTCGTGGGTTATAGACTACGAATTATGTGATTTTTTCCATCTTGGTGAAAAAATTATATTTGTTTGATTCTTCACCTATATTGATCCACAGACACACTATATGTGTAGGAATAGAAGTCTCTACAAAAAATAGACTCGAAAAGCAATTTATTCATTTTGATAGTTTTTGAACGATTTTCGTGGGTTATATAGACTACGAATTATGTGATTTTTTCCATCTTGGTGAAACTAATGTATTTGTTTGATTATTCACTTATATTTATCCATAGACACACTATATGTGTTGGAATAGAAGTCTCTAAAAAAAATAGACTCGAAAATCGATTTATTCATTTCGATAGTTTTTGAACGATTTTCGTGGGTTATACACTACGAATTATGTGATTTTTCCATCTCGGTGAAAAAACTATATTTGTTTGATTATTCTCCTATATTGATCCACATACACACTATATGTGTTGGAATAGAAGTCTCTACAAAAAGTAGACTTGAAAGGCAATTTATTCATTTCGATAGTTTTTGAACGATTTTCGTGGGTTATATACACTACGAATTGTGTGATGTTTTCCATCTCGGTGATAAAAATATATTTGATTGATTATTCTGCTATATTGATCCACAGACACACTATATGTGTTGGAATAGAAGTTTCTTCAAAAAATAGATTTGAAAAGCAATTTATTCATTTTGATAGTTTTTGAACGATTTTCGAGGGTTATATAGACTACGAATTATGTGATGTTTTCCATCTTGGTGAAACAAATATATTTGTTTGATTATTCACTTATATTTAAACATAGACACACTATATGTGTTGGAATAGAAGTCTCTAAAAAAAATAGACTCGAGAATCGATTTATTCATTTCGATAGTTTTTTAACGATTTTCGTGGGTTATACACTACGAATTATGTGATTTTTCCATCTCGGTGAAAAAATATATTTGTTTGATTATTCTCCTATATTGATCCACACACTATATGTTTTGGAATAGAAGTCTCTACAAAAAGTAGACTCGAAAAGCAATTTATTCATTTCGATAGTGTTTGAACGATTTTCGTGGGTTATACACTACGAATTATGTGATTTTTCCATCTCGGTGAAAAAAATATATTTGTTTGATTATTCTCCTATATTGATCCACATACACACTATATGTGTTGGAATAGAAGTCTCTACAAAAAGTAGACTTGAAAGGCAATTTATTCATTTCGATAGTTTTTGAACGATTTTCGTGGGTTATATACACTACGAATTGTGTGATGTTTTCCATCTCGGTGATAAAAATATATTTGTTTGATTATTCTCCTATATTGATCCACAGACACACTATATGTGTTGGAATAGAAGTCTCTACAAAAAATAGGCTCGAAAGGGAATTTATTCATTTCGATAGTTTTTGAACGATATTCGTGGGTTATATACACTACGAATTGTGTGATGTTTTCCATCTCGGTGATAAAAATATATTTGTTTCATTCTTCACCTATATTGATTCATAGACACACTATATGTGTTGGAATAGAAGTTTCTACAAAAAATAGACTCGAAAAGCAATTTATCCATTTCGTTAGTTTTTGAACGATTTTTGTGGGTTTTACACTACGAATTATGTGATTTTTCCATCTCGGTGAAAAAATATATTTGTTTGATTATTCTCCTATATTGATCCACATACACACTATATGTTTAGGAATAGAAGTCTCTACAAAAAGTAGACTCGAAAAGCAATTTATTTATTTCGATAGTTTTTGAACGATTTTCGTGGGTTATACACTGCGAATTATGTGATTTTTTCCATCTTGTTATAAAAATTATATTTGTTTGATTCTTCACCTTTATTGATCCACAGACACACTATATATGTAGGAATAGAAGTCTCTACAAAAAATAGACTCGAAAAGCAATTTATTCATTTCGATAGTTTTTGAATTATTTTCGTGATTTATAGAGTACGAATTATGTGATTTTTTCCATCTCGGTGAAAAACATATATTTGTTTGATTCTTCACTTATATTGATCCACAAACACACTATATGTGTTGGAGTAGAAGTTTCTAGAAAAAATAGATTTGAAAAGCAATTTATTCATTTCGATAGTTTTTGAACGATTTTCGTGGGTTATAGACTACGAATTATGTGATTTTTTCCATCTTGGTGAAAAAAATATATTTGTTTGATTCTTCACTTATATTGATCCACAAACACACTATATGTGTTGGAATAGAAGTTTCTACAAAAAATAGACTCGAAAAGCAATTTATACATTTCGTTAGTTTTTGAACGATTTTCGTGGGTTTTACACTACGAATTATGTGATTTTTCCATCTCGGTGAAAAAATATATTTTTTTGATTATTCTCCTATATTGATCCACATACACACTATATGTTTTGGAATAGAAGTCTCTACAAAAAGTAGACTCGAAAAGCAATTTATTTATTTCGATAGTTTTTGAACGATTTTCGTGGGTTATACACTACGAATTATGTGATTTTTTCCATCTTGCTGAAAAAATTATATTTGTTTGATTCTTCACCTATATTGATCCACAGATACACTATATGTGTAGGAATAGAAGTCTCTACAAAAAATAGACTCGAAAAGCAATTTATTTATTTAGATAGTTTTTGAATTATTTTCGTGATTTATAGACTACGAATTATGTGATTTTTTCCATCTCGGTGAAAAACATATATTTGTTTGATTCTTCACTTATATTGATCCACAAACACACTATATGTGTTGGAATAGAAGTTTCTACAAAAAATAGATTCGAAAAGCAATTTATTCATTTCGTTAGTTTTTGAATAATTTTCGTGGGTTTTACATTACGAATTATGTGATTTTTCAATCTCGGTGAAAAAATATATTTGTTTGATTATTTTCCTATGTTGATCCACATACACACTATATGTTTTGGAATAGACGTCTCTACAAAAAGTAGACTCGAAAAGCTATTTCTTCATTTCGATAGTGTTTGAACGATTTTCGTGGGTTATACACTACGAATTATGTGATTTTTCCATCTCGGTGAAAAAAATATATTTGTTTGATTATTCTCCTATATTGATCCACATACACACTATATGTGTTGGAATAGAAGTCTCTACAAAAAGTAGACTTGAAAGGCAATTTATTTATTTCAATAGTTTTTGATCGATTTTCGTGGGTTATACACTACAAATTATGTGATTTTTTCCATCTTGCTGAAAAAATTATATTTGTTTGATTCTTCACCTATATTGATCCACAGATACACTATATGTGTAGGAATAGAAGTCTCTACAAAAAATAGACTCGAAAAGCAATTTATTTATTTAGATAGTTTTTGAATTATTTTCGTGATTTATAGAGTACGAATTATGTGATTTTTTCCATCTCGGTGAAAAACATATATTTGTTTGATTCTTCACTTATATTGATCCACATACACACTATATGTGTTGGAGTAGAAGTTTCTACGAAAAATAGATTTGAAAAGCAATTTATTCATTTCGATAGTTTTTGAACGATTTTCGTGGGTTATAGACTACGAATTATGTGATTTTTTCCATCTTGGTGAAAAAAATATATTTGTTTGATTCTTCACTTATATTGATCCACAAACACACTATATGTGTTGGAATAGAAGTTTCTACAAAAAATAGATTCGAAAAGCAATTTATTCATTTCGTTAGTTTTTGAATAATTTTCGAGGGTTTTACATTACGAATTATGTGATTTTTCAATCTCGGTGAAAAAATATATTTGTTTGATTATTTTCCTATATTGATCCACATACACACTATATGTTTTGGAATAGACGTCTCTACAAAAAGTAGACTCGAAAAGCTATTTCTTCATTTCGATAGTGTTTGAACGATTTTCGTGGGTTATACACTACGAATTATGTGATTTTTCCATCTCGGTGAAAAAAATATATTTGTTTGATTATTCTCCTATATTGATCCACATACACACTATATGTGTTGGAATAGAAGTCTCTACAAAAAGTAGACTTGAAAGGCAATTTATTCATTTCGATAGTTTTTGAACGATTTTCGTGGGTTATATACACTACGAATTGTGTGATGTTTTCCATCTCGGTGATAAAAATATATTTGTTTGATTATTCTCCTATATTGATCCACAGACACACTATATGTGTTGGAATAGAAGTCTCTACAAAAAATAGGCTCGAACGGGAATTTATTCATTTCGATAGTTTTTGAACGATATTCGTGGGTTATATACACTACGAATTGTGTGATGTTTTCCATCTCGGTGATAAAAATATATTTGTTTCATTCTTCACCTATATTGATTCATAGACACACTATATGTGTTGGAATAGAAGTTTCTACAAAAAATAGACTCGAAAAGCAATTTATCCATTTCGTTAGTTTTTGAACGATTTTCGTGGGTTTTACACTACGAATTATGTGATTTTTCCATCTCGGTGAAAAAATATATTTGTTTGATTATTCTCCTATATTGATCCACATACACACTATATGTTTAGGAATAGAAGTCTCTACAAAAAGTAGACTCGAAAAGCAATTTATTTATTTCGATAGTTTTTGAACGATTTTCGTGGGTTATACACTGCGAATTATGTGATTTTTTCCATCTTGCTATAAAAATTATATTTGTTTGATTCTTCACCTTTATTGATCCACAGACACACTATATATGTAGGAATAGAAGTCTCTACAAAAAATAGACTCGAAAAGCAATTTATTCATTTCGATAGTTTTTGAATTATTTTCGTGATTTATAGAGTACGAATTATGTGATTTTTTCCATCTCGGTGAAAAACATATATTTGTTTGATTCTTCACTTATATTGATCCACAAACACACTATATGTGTTGGAGTAGAAGTTTCTAGAAAAAATAGATTTGAAAAGCAATTTATTCATTTCGATAGTTTTTGAACGATTTTTGTGGGTTATAGACTACGAATTATGTGATTTTTTCCATCTTGGTGAAAAAAATATATTTGTTTGATTCTTCACTTATATTGATCCACAACCACACTATATGTGTTGGAATAGAAGTTTCTACAAAAAATAGACTCGAAAAGCAATTTATACATTTCGTTAGTTTTTGAACGATTTTCGTGGGTTTTACACTACGAATTATGTGATTTTTCCATCTCGGTGAAAAAATATATTTTTTTGATTATTCTCCTATATTGATCCACATACACACTATATGTTTTGGAATAGAAGTCTCTACAAAAAGTAGACTCGAAAAGCAATTTATTTATTTCAATAGTTTTTGAACGATTTTCGTGGGTTATACACTACGAATTATGTGATTTTTTCCATCTTGCTGAAAAAATTATATTTGTTTGATTCTTCACCTATATTGATCCACAGACACACTATATGTGTAGGAATAGAAGTCTCTACAAAAAATAGACTCGAAAAGCAATTTATTTATTTAGATAGTTTTTAAATTATTTTCGTGATTTATAGAGTACGAATTATGTGATTTTTTCCATCTCGGTGAAAAACATATATTTGTTTGATTCTTCACTTATATTGATCCACATACACACCATATGTGTTGAAGTAGAATTTTCTACGAAAAATAGATTTGAAAAGCAATTTATTCATTTCGATAGTTTTTGAACGATTTTCGTGGGTTATAGACTACGAATTATGTGATTTTTTCCATCTTGGTGAAAAGAATATATTTGTTTGATTCTTCACTTAGATTGATCCACAAACACACTATATGTGTTGGAATAGAAGTTTCTACAAAAATTAGACTCGAAAAGCAATTTATTCATTTCGTTAGTTTTTGAATAATTTTCGTGGGTTTTACATTACGAATTATGTGATTTTTCAATCTCGGTGAAAAAATATATTTGTTTGATTATTTTCCTATATTGATCATCATACACACTATATGTTTTGGAATAGACGTCTCTACAAAAAGTAGACTCGAAAAGCTATTTATTCGTTTCGATAGTTTTTGAACGATTTTCGTGTGTTATACGCTACGAATTATGTGATTTTTTCCATCTTGCTGAAAAAATTATATTTGTTTGATTCTTCACCTATATTGATCCACAGACACACTATATGTGTTGGAGTAGAAGTCTCTACAAAAAGTAGACTTGAAAGGCAATTTATTCATTTCGATAGTTTTTGAACGATTTTCGTGGGTTATATACACTAAGAATTGTGTGATGTTTTCCATCTCGGTGATAAAAATATATTTGTTTGATTCTTCACTTATATTGATCCACAGTAACACTATATGTGTTGGAGTAGAAGTTTCTACAAAAAATAGATTTGAAAATTAAATTATTCATTTCGATAGTTTTTGAACGATTTTCGTGTGTTATACGCTACGAATTATGTGACTTTTTCCATCTTGCTGAAAAAATTATATTTGTTTGATTCTTCACCTATATTGATTCACAGACACACTCTATGTGTAGGAATAGAAGTCTCTACAAAAAATAGACTCGAAAAGCAATTTATTCATTTTGATAGTTTTTGAACGATTTTCGTGGGTTATAGACTACGAATTATGTGATTTTTTCCATTTTGGTGAAAAAATATATTTGTTTGATTCTTCACTTATATTGATCCACAGACACACTATATGTGTTGGAATAGAAGTCTCTACAAAAAATAGGCTCGAAAGGGAATTTATTCATTTCGATAGTTTTTGAACGATATTCGTGGGTTATATACACTACGAATTGTGTGATGTTTTCCATCTCGGTGATAAAAATATATTTGTTTCATTCTTCACCTATATTGATTCATAGACACACTATATGTGTTGGAATAGAAGTTTCTACAAAAAAATAGACTCGAAAAGCAATTTATCCATTTCGTTAGTTTTTGAACGATTTTCGTGGGTTTTACACTACGAATTATGTGATTTTTCCATCTCGGTGAAAAAATATATTTGTTTGATTATTCTCCTATATTGATCCACATACACACTATATGTTTAGGAATAGAAGTCTCTACAAAAAGTAGACTCGAAAAGCAATTTTTTTATTTCGATAGTTTTTGAACGATTTTCGTGGGTTATACACTGCGAATTATGTGATTTTTTCCATCTTGCTATAAAAATTATATTTGTTTGATTCTTCACCTTTATTGATCCACAGACACACTATATATGTAGGAATAGAAGTCTCTACAAAAAATAGACTCGAAAAGCAATTTATTCATTTCGATAGTTTTTGAATTATTTTCGTGATTTATAGAGTACGAATTATGTGATTTTTTCCATCTCGGTGAAAAACATATATTTGTTTGATTCTTCACTTATATTGATCCACAAACACACTATATGTGTTGGAGTAGAAGTTTCTAGAAAAAATAGACTTGAAAAGCAATTTATTCATTTCGATAGTTTTTGAACGATTTTCGTGGGTTATAGACTACGAATTATGTGATTTTTTCCATCTTGGTGAAAAAAATATATTTGTTTAATTCTTCACTTATATTGATCCACATACACACTATATGTGTTGGAGTAGAAGTTTCTACGAAAAATAGATTTGAAAAGCAATTTATTCATTTCGATAGTTTTTGAACGATTTTCGTGGGTTATAGACTACGAATTATGTGATTTTTTCCATCTTGGTGAAAAAAATATATTTGTTTGATTCTTCACTTATATTGATCCACAAACACACTATATGTGTTATAATAGAAGTTTCTACAAAAAATAGATTCGAAAAGCAATTTATTCATTTCGTTAGTTTTTGAATAATTTTCGTGGGTTTTACATTACGAATTATGTGATTTTTCAATCTCGGTGAAAAAATATATTTGTTTGATTATTTTCCTATATTGATCCACATACACACTATATGTTTTGGAATAGACGTCTCTACAAAAAGTAGACTCGAAAAGCTATTTCTTCATTTCGATAGTTTTTGAACGATTTTCGTGTGTTATACGCTACGAATTATGTGATTTTTTCCATCTTGCTGAAAAAATTATATTTGTTTGATTGTTCACCTATATTGATCCACAGACACACTATATATGTAGGAATAGAAGTCTCTACAAAAAATAGACTCGAAAAGCAATTTATTCATTTCGATAGTTTTTGAATTATTTTCGTGATTTATAGAGTACGAATTATGTGATTTTTTCCATCTCGGTGAAAAACATATATTTGTTTGATTCTTCACTTATATTGATCCACAAACACACTATATGTGTTGGAGTAGAAGTTTCTAGAAAAAATAGACTTGAAAAGCAATTTATTCATTTCGATAGTTTTTGAACGATTTTCGTGGGTTATAGACTACGAATTATGTGATTTTTTCCATCTTGGTGAAAAAAATATATTTGTTTAATTCTTCACTTATATTGATCCACATACACACTATATGTGTTGGAGTAGAAGTTTCTACGAAAAATAGATTTGAAAAGCAATTTATTCATTTCGATAGTTTTTGAACGATTTTCGTGGGTTATAGACTACGAATTATGTGATTTTTTCCATCTTGGTGAAAAAAATATATTTGTTTGATTCTTCACTTATATTGATCCACAAACACACTATATGTGTTATAATAGAAGTTTCTACAAAAAATAGATTCGAAAAGCAATTTATTCATTTCGTTAGTTTTTGAATAATTTTCGTGGGTTTTACATTACGAATTATGTGATTTTTCAATCTCGGTGAAAAAATATATTTGTTTGATTATTTTCCTATATTGATCCACATACACACTATATGTTTTGGAATAGACGTCTCTACAAAAAGTAGACTCGAAAAGCTATTTCTTCATTTCGATAGTTTTTGAACGATTTTCACGTGTTATACGCTACGAATTATGTGATTTTTTCCATCTTGCTGAAAAAATTATATTTGTTTGATTCTTCACCTATATTGATCCACAGACACACTATATGTGTTGGAGTAGAAGTTTCTACAAAAAATAGATTTGAAAATCAAATTATTCATTTCGATAGTTTTTGAACGATTTTCGTGGGTTATACACTACGAATTATGTGATTTTTTCCATCTTGCTGAAAAAACTATATTTGTTAGATTCTTCACCTTTATTGATCCACAGACACACTATATGTGTAGGAATAGAAGTCTCTACAAAAAATAGACTCGAAAAGCAATTTATTCATTTCGATAGTTTTTGAATTATTTTCGTGATTTATAGAGTACGAATTATGTGATTTTTTCCATCTCGGTGAAAAACATATATTTGTTTGATTCTTCACTTATATTGATCCACAAACACACTATATGTGTTGGAGTAGAAGTTTCTAGAAAAAATAGATTTGAAAAGCAATTTATTCATTTCGATAGTTTTTGAACGATTTTTGTGGGTTATAGACTACGAATTATGTGATTTTTTCCATCTTGGGGAAAAAAATATATTTGTTTGATTCTTCACTTATATTGATCCACAAACACACTATATGTGTTGGAATAGAAGTTTCTACAAAAAATAGACTCGAAAAGCAATTTATACATTTCGTTAGTTTTTGAACGATTTTCGTGGGTTTTACACTACGAATTATGTGATTTTTCAATCTCGGTGAAAAAATATATTTGTTTGATTATTTTCCTATATTGATCCACATACACACTATATGTTTTGGAATAGAAGTCTCTACAAAAAGTAGACTCGAAAAGCTATTTATTCATTTCGATAGTTTTTGAACGATATAGTGGGTTATATAGACTACGAATTATGTGATTTTTTCCATCTTGGTGAAACAAATATATTTGTTTGATTATTCACTTATATTTAACCATAGACACACTATATGTGTTGGAATAGAAGTCTCTAAAAAAAATAGACTCAAAAATCGATTTATTCATTTCGATAGTGTTTGAACGATTTTCGTGGGTTATACACTACGAATTATGTGATTTTTCCATCTCGGTGAAAAAAATATATTTGTTTGATTATTCTCCTATATTGATCCACATACACACTATATGTGTTGGAATAGAAGTCTCTACAAAAAGTAGACTCGAAAAGCAATTTATTTATTTCCATAGTTTTTGAACGATTTTCGTGGGTTATACACTACGAATTATGTGATTTTTTCCATCTTGCTGAAAAAATTATATTTGTTTGATTCTTCACCTATATTGATCCACAGATACACTATATGTGTAGGAATAGAAGTCTCTACAAAAAATAGACTCGAAAAGCAATTTATTTATTTAGATAGTTTTTGAATTATTTTCGTGATTTATAGAGTACGAATTATGTGATTTTTTCCATCTCGGTGAAAAACATATATTTGTTTGATTCTTCACTTATATTGATCCACATACACACTATATGTGTTGGAGTAGAAGTTTTTTCGAAAAATAGATTTGAAAAGCAATTTATTCATTTCGCTAGTTTTTGAACGATTTTCGCGGGTTATAGACTACGAATTATGTGATTTTTTCCATCTTGGTGAAATAAATATATTTGTTTGATTCTTCACTTATATTGATCCACAAACACACTATATGTGTTGGAATAGAAGTTTCTACAAAAAATAGATTCGAAAAGCAATTTATTCATTTCGTTAGTTTTTGAATAATTTTCGTGGGTTTTACATTACGAATTATGTGATTTTTCAATCTCGGTGAAAAAATATATTTGTTTGATTATTTTCCTATATTGATCCACATACACACTATATGTTTTGGAATAGACGTCTCTACAAAAAGTAGACTCGAAAAGCTATTTCTTCATTTCGATAGTTTTTGAACGATTTTCGGGTGTTATACGCTACGAATTATGTGATTTTTTCCATCTTGCTGAAAAAATTATATTTGTTTGATTCTTCACCTATATTGATCCACAGACACACTATATGTGTTGGAGTAGAAGTTTCTACAAAAAATAGATTTGAAAATCAAATTATTCATTTCGATAGTTTTTGAACGATTTTCGTGGGTTATACACTGCGAATTATGTGATTTTTTCCATCTTGCTATAAAAATTATATTTGTTTGATTCTTCACCTTTATTGATCCACAGACACACTATATGTGTAGGAATAGAAGTCTCTACAAAAAATAGACTCGAAAAGCAATTTATTCATTTCGATAGTTTTTGAATTATTTTCGTGATTTATAGAGTACGAATTATGTGATTTTTTCCATCTCGGTGAAAAACATATATTTGTTTGATTCTTCACTTATATTGATCCACAAACACACTATATGTGTTGGAGTAGAAGTTTCTAGAAAAAATAGATTTGAAAAGCAATTTATTCATTTCGATAGTTTTTGAACGATTTTTGTGGGTTATAGACTACGAATTATGTGATTTTTTCCATCTTGGGGAAAAAAATATATTTGTTTGATTCTTCACTTATATTGATCCACAAACACACTATATGTGTTGGAATAGAAGTTTCTACAAAAAATAGACTCGAAAAGCAATTTATACATTTCGTTAGTTTTTGAACGATTTTCGTGGGTTTTACACTACGAATTATGTGATTTTTCCATCTCGGTGAAAAAATATATTTGTTTGATTATTCTCCTATATTGATCCACATACACACTATATGTTTTGGAATAGAAGTCTCTACAAAAAGTAGACTCGAAAAGCAATTTATTTATTTCCATAGTTTTTGAACGATTTTCGTGGGTTATACACTACGAATTATGTGATTTTTTCCATCTTGCTGAAAAAATTATTTTTGTTTGATTCTTCACCTATATTGATCCACAGACACACTATATGTGTAGGAATAGAAGTCTCTACAAAAAATAGACTCGAAAAGCAATTTATTTATTTAGATAGTTTTTGAATTATTTTCGTGATTTATAGAGTACGAATTATGTGATTTTTTCCATCTCGGTGAAAAACATATATTTGTTTGATTCTTCACTTATATTGATCCACATACACACTATATGTGTTGGAGTAGAAGTTTCTACGAAAAATAGATTTGAAAAGCAATTTATTCATTTCGCTAGTTTTTGAACGATTTTCGCGGGTTATAGACTACGAATTATGTGATTTTTTCCATCTTGGTGAAATAAATATATTTGTTTGATTCTTCACTTATATTGATCCACAAACACACTATATGTGTTGGAATAGAAGTTTCTACAAAAAATAGATTCGAAAAGCAATTTATTCATTTCGTTAGTTTTTGAATAATTTTCGTGGGTTTTACATTACGAATTATGTGATTTTTCAATCTCGGTGAAAAAATATATTTGTTTGATTATTTTCCTATATTGATCCACATACACACTATATGTTTTGGAATAGACGTCTCTACAAAAAGTAGACTCGAAAAGCTATTTCTTCATTTCGATAGTTTTTGAACGATTTTCGGGTGTTATACGCTACGAATTATGTGATTTTTTCCATCTTGCTGAAAAAATTATATTTGTTTGATTCTTCACCTATATTGATCCACAGACACACTATATGTGTTGGAGTAGAAGTTTCTACAAAAAATAGATTTGAAAATCAAATTATTCATTTCGATAGTTTTTGAACGATTTTCGTGGGTTATACACTGCGAATTATGTGATTTTTTCCATCTTGCTATAAAAATTATATTTGTTTGATTCTTCACCTTTATTGATCCACAGACACACTATATGTGTAGGAATAGAAGTCTCTACAAAAAATAGACTCGAAAAGCAATTTATTCATTTCGATAGTTTTTGAATTATTTTCGTGATTTATAGAGTACGAATTATGTGATTTTTTCCATCTCGGTGAAAAACATATATTTGTTTGATTCTTCACTTATATTGATCCACAAACACACTATATGTGTTGGAGTAGAAGTTTCTAGAAAAAATAGATTTGAAAAGCAATTTATTCATTTCGATAGTTTTTGAACGATTTTTGTGGGTTATAGACTACGAATTATGTGATTTTTTCCATCTTGGGGAAAAAAATATATTTGTTTGATTCTTCACTTATATTGATCCACAAACACACTATATGTGTTGGAATAGAAGTTTCTACAAAAAATAGACTCGAAAAGCAATTTATACATTTCGTTAGTTTTTGAACGATTTTCGTGGGTTTTACACTACGAATTATGTGATTTTTCCATCTCGGTGAAAAAATATATTTGTTTGATTATTCTCCTATATTGATCCACATACACACTATATGTTTTGGAATAGAAGTCTCTACAAAAAGTAGACTCGAAAAGCAATTTATTTATTTCCATAGTTTTTGAACGATTTTCGTGGGTTATACACTACGAATTATGTGATTTTTTCCATCTTGCTGAAAAAATTATTTTTGTTTGATTCTTCACCTATATTGATCCACAGACACACTATATGTGTAGGAATAGAAGTCTCTACAAAAAATAGACTCGAAAAGCAATTTATTTATTTAGATAGTTTTTAAATTATTTTCGTGATTTATAGAGTACGAATTATGTGATTTTTTCCATCTCGGTGAAAAACATATATTTGTTTGATTCTTCACTTATATTGATCCACATACACACCATATGTGTTGAAGTAGAATTTTCTACGAAAAATAGATTTGAAAAGCAATTTATTCATTTCGATAGTTTTTGAACGATTTTCGTGGGTTATAGACTACGAATTATGTGATTTTTTCCATCTTGGTAAAAAAAATATATTTGTTTGATTCTTCACTTAGATTGATCCACAAACACACTATATGTGTTGGAATAGAAGTTTCTACAAAAATTAGACTCGAAAAGCAATTTATTCATTTCGTTAGTTTTTGAATAATTTTCGTGGGTTTTACATTACGAATTATGTGATTTTTCAATCTCGGTGAAAAAATATATTTGTTTGATTATTTTCCTATATTGATCCTCATACACACTATATGTTTTGGAATAGACGTCTCTACAAAAAGTAGACTCGAAAAGCTATTTATTCGTTTCGATAGTTTTTGAACGATTTTCGTGTGTTATACGCTACGAATTATGTGATTTTTTCCATCTTGCTGAAAAAATTATATTTGTTTGATTCTTCACCTATATTAATCCACAGTAACACTATATGTGTTGGAGTAGAAGTTTCTACAAAAAATAGATTTGAAAATTAAATTATTCATTTCGATAGTTTTTGAACGATTTTCGTGTGTTATACGCTACGAATTATGTGATTTTTTCCATCTTGCTGAAAAAATTATATTTGTTTGATTCTTCACCTATATTGATTCACAGACACACTATATGTGTAGGAATAGAAGTCTCTACAAAAAATAGACTCGAAAAGCAATTTATTCATTTTGATAGTTTTTGAACGATTTTCGTGGGTTATAGACTACGAATTATGTGATTTTTTCCATTTTGGTGAAAAAATATATTTGTTTGATTCTTCACTTATATTGATCCACAAACACACTATATGTGTTGGAATAGAAGTTTCTACAAAAAATAGACTCGAAAAGCAATTTATTCATTTTATTAGTTTTTGAACGATTTTCGTGGGTTTTACACTGCGAATTATGTGATTTTTTCCATCTCCGTGAAAAACATATATTTGTTTGATTCTTCACCTATATTGATCCACAGACACACTATATGTGTGGGAATAGAAGTCTCAACAAAAAATAGACTCGAAAAGCAATTTATTCATTTCGATAGTTATTGAATGATTTTCGTGGGTTATAGACTACGAATTATGTGATTTTTTCCATCTTGGTGAAAAAATTATATTTGTTTGATTCTTCACCTTGATCCACAGACACACTATATGTGTAGGAATAGAAGTCTCTACAAAAAATAGACTCGAAAAGCAATTTATTCATTTCGATAGTTTTTGAATTATTTTCGTGATTTATAGAGTACGAATTATGTGATTTTTTCCATCTCGGTGAAAAACATATATTTGTTTGATTCTTCACTTATATTGATCCACAAACACACTATATGTGTTGGAGTAGAAGTTTCTAGAAAAAATAGATTTGAAAAGCAATTTATTCATTTCGATAGTTTTTGAACGATTTTCGTGGGTTATAGACTACGAATTATGTGATTTTTTCCATCTTGGTGAAAAAAATATATTTGTTTGATTCTTCCTTTATATTGATCCACAAACACACTATATGTGTTGGAATAGAAGTTTCTACAAAAAATAGACTCGAAAAGCAATTTATTCATTTCGTTAGTTTTTGAATAATTTTCGTGGGTTTTACATTATGAATTATGTGATTTTTCAATCTCGGTGAAAAAATATATTTGTTTGATTATTTTCCTATATTGATCCACATACACACTATATGTTTTGGAATAGAAGTCTCTACAAAAAGTAGACTCGAAAAGCTATTTATTCATTTCGATAGTTTTTGAACGATTTAGTGGGTTATATAGACTACGAATTATGTGATTTTTTCCATCTTGGTGAAACAAATATATTTGTTTGATTATTCACTTATATTTAACCATAGACACACTATATGTGTTGGAATAGAAGTCTCTAAAAAAAATAGACTCAAAAATCGATTTATTCATTTCGATAGTTTTCTAACGATTTTCGTGGGTTATACACTACGAATTATGTGATTTTTCCATCTCGGTGAAAAAATATATTTGTTTGATTATTCTCCTATATTGATCCACATACACACTATATGTTTTGGAATAGAAGTCTCTACAAAAAGTAGACTCGAAAAGCAATTTATTCATTTCGATAGTGTTTGAACGATTTTCGTGGGTTATACACTACGAATTATGTGATTTTTCCATCTCGGTGAAAAAAATATATTTGTTTGATTATTCTCCTATATTGATCCACATACACACTATATGTGTTGGAATAGAAGTCTCTACAAAAAGTAGACTCGAAAGGCAATTTATTCATTTCGATAGTTTTTGAACGATTTTCGTGGGTTATATACACTACGAATTGTGTGATGTTTTCCATCTCGGTGATAAAAATATATTTGTTTGATTATTCTCCTATATTGATCCACAGACACACTATATGTGTTGGAATAGAAGTCTCTACAAAAAATAGGCTCGAAAGGGAATTTATTCATTTCGATAGTTTTTGAACGATATTCGTGGGTTATATACACTACGAATTGTGTGATGTTTTCCATCTCGGTGATAAAAATATATTTGTTTCATTCTTCACCTATATTGATTCATAGACACACTATATGTGTTGGAATAGAAGTTTCTACAAAAAAATAGACTCGAAAAGCAATTTATCCATTTCGTTAGTTTTTGAACGATTTTCGTGGGTTTTACACTACGAATTATGTGATTTTTCCATCTCGGTGAAAAAATATATTTGTTTGATTATTCTCCTATATTGATCCACATACACACTATATGTTTAGGAATAGAAGTCTCTACAAAAAGTAGACTCGAAAAGCAATTTTTTTATTTCGATAGTTTTTGAACGATTTTCGTGGGTTATACACTGCGAATTATGTGATTTTTTCCATCTTGCTATAAAAATTATATTTGTTTGATTCTTCACCTTTATTGATCCACAGACACACTATATATGTAGGAATAGAAGTCTCTATAAAAAATAGACTTGAAAAGCAATTTATTCATTTCGATAGTTTTTGAACGATTTTCGTGGGTTATAGACTACGAATTATGTGATTTTTTCCATCTTGGTGAAAAAAATATATTTGTTTAATTCTTCACTTATATTGATCCACATACACACTATATGTGTTGGAGTAGAAGTTTCTACGAAAAATAGATTTGAAAAGCAATTTATTCATTTCGATAGTTTTTGAACGATTTTCGTGGGTTATAGACTACGAATTATGTGATTTTTTCCATCTTGGTGAAAAAAATATATTTGTTTGATTCTTCACTTATATTGATCCACAAACACACTATATGTGTTATAATAGAAGTTTCTACAAAAAATAGATTCGAAAAGCAATTTATTCATTTCGTTAGTTTTTGAATAATTTTCGTGGGTTTTACATTACGAATTATGTGATTTTTCAATCTCGGTGAAAAAATATATTTGTTTGATTATTTTCCTATATTGATCCACATACACACTATATGTTTTGGAATAGACGTCTCTACAAAAAGTAGACTCGAAAAGCTATTTCTTCATTTCGATAGTTTTTGAACGATTTTCGTGTGTTATACGCTACGAATTATGTGATTTTTTCCATCTTGCTGAAAAAATTATATTTGTTTGATTCTTCACCTATATTGATCCACAGACACACTATATGTGTTGGAGTAGAAGTTTCTACAAAAAATAGATTTGAAAATCGATTTATTCATTTCGATAGTTTTTGAACGATTTTCGTGGGTTATACACTACGAATTATGTGATTTTTTCCATCTTGCTGAAAAAATTATATTTGTTAGATTCTTCACCTTTATTGATCCACAGACACACTATATGTGTAGGAATAGAAGTCTCTACAAAAAATAGACTCGAAAAGCAATTTATTCATTTCGATAGTTTTTGAATTATTTTCGTGATTTATAGAGTACGAATTATGTGATTTTTTCCATCTCGGTGAAAAACATATATTTGTTTGATTCTTCACTTATATTGATCCACAAACACACTATATGTGTTGGAGTAGAAGTTTCTAGAAAAAATAGATTTGAAAAGCAATTTATTCATTTCGATAGTTTTTGAACGATTTTTGTGGGTTATAGACTACGAATTATGTGATTTTTTCCATCTTGGTAAAAAAAATATATTTGTTTGATTCTTCACTTAGATTGATCCACAAACACACTATATGTGTTGGAATAGAAGTTTCTACAAAAATTAGACTCGAAAAGCAATTTATTCATTTCGTTAGTTTTTGAATAATTTTCGTGGGTTTTACATTACGAATTATGTGATTTTTCAATCTCGGTGAAAAAATATATTTGTTTGATTATTTTCCTATATTGATCCTCATACACACTATATGTTTTGGAATAGACGTCTCTACAAAAAGTAGACTCGAAAAGCTATTTATTCATTTTGATAGTTTTTGAACGATTTTCGGGTGTTATACGCTACGAATTATGTGATTTTTTCCATCTTGCTGAAAAAATTATATTTGTTTGATTCTTCACCTATATTAATCCACAGACACACTATATGTGTTGGAGTAGAAGTTTCTACAAAAAATAGATTTGAAAATTAAATTATTCATTTCGATAGTTTTTGAACGATTTTCGTGTGTTATACGCTACGAATTATGTGATTTTTTCCATCTTGCTGAAAAAATTATATTTGTTTGATTCTTCACCTATATTGATTCACAGACACACTATATGTGTTGGAATAGAAGTCTCTACAAAAAATAGACTCGAAAAGCAATTTATTCATTTTGATAGTTTTTGAACGATTTTCGTGGGTTATAGACTACGAATTATGTGATTTTTTCCATTTTGGTGAAAAAAATATATTTGTTTGATTCTTCACTTATATTGATCCACAAACACACTATATGTGTTGGAATAGAAGTTTCTACAAAAAATAGACTCGAAAAGCAATTTATTCATTTTGTTAGTTTTTGAACGATTTTCGTGGGTTTTACACTGCGAATTATGTGATTTTTTCCATCCCCGTGAAAAACATATATTTGTTTGATTCTTCACCTATATTGATCCACAGACACACTATATGTGTTGGAATAGAAGTCTCTAGAAAAAATAGATTTGAAAAGCAATTTATTCATTTCGATAGTTTTTGAACGATTTTCGTGGGTTATAGACTACGAATTATGTGATTTTTTCCATCTTGGTGAAAAAAATATATTTGTTTGATTCTTCATTTATATTGATCCACAAACACACTATATGTGTTGGAATAGAAGTTTCTACAAAAAATAGACTCGAAAAGCAATTTATTCATTTCGTTAGTTTTTGAATAATTTTCGTGGGTTTTACATTATGAATTATGTGATTTTTCAATCTCGGTGAAAAAATATATTTGTTTGATTATTTTCCTATATTGATCCACATACACACTATATGTTTTGGAATAGAAGTCTCTACAAAAAGTAGACTCGAAAAGCTATTTATTCATTTCGATAGTTTTTGAACGATTTTCGTGTGTTATAACTACGAATTATGTGATTTTTTCCATCTTGCTTAAAAAATTAAGTTTGTTTGATTCTTCACCTATATTGATTCACAGACACACTTTATGTGTAGGAATAGAAGTCTCTACAAAAAATAGACTCGAAAAGCAATTTATTCATTTTGATAGTTTTTGAACGATTTAGTGGGTTATATAGACTACGAATTATGTGATTTTTTCCATCTTGGTGAAACAAATATATTTGTTTGATTATTCACTTATATTTAACCATAGACACACTATATGTGTTGGAATAGAAGTCTCTAAAAAAAATAGACTCGAAAACCGATTTATTCATTTCGATAGTTTTTTAACGATTTTCGTGGGTTATACACTACGAATTATGTGATTTTTCCATCTCGGTGAAAAAAATATATTTGTTTGATTATTCTCCTATATTGATCCACATACACACTATATGTGTTGGAATAGAAGTCTCTACAAAAAGTAGACTCGAAAGGCAATTTATTCATTTCGATAGTTTTTGAACGATTTTCGTGGGTTATATACACTACGAATTGTGTCATGTTTTCCATCTCGGTGATAAAAATATATTTGTTTGATTATTCTCCTATATTGATCCACAGACACACTATATGTGTTGGAATAGAAGTCTCTACAAAAAATAGGCTCGAAAGGGAATTTATTCATTTCGATAGTTTTTGAACGATATTCGTGGGTTATATACACTACGAATTGTGTGATGTTTTCCATCTCGGTGATAAAAATATATTTGTTTCATTCTTCACCTATATTGATTCATAGACACACTATATGTGTTGGAATAGAAGTTTCTACAAAAAATAGACTCGAAAAGCAATTTATCCATTTCGTTAGTTTTTGAACGATTTTCGTGGGTTTTACACTACGAATTATGTGATTTTTCCATCTCGGTGAAAAAATATATTTGTTTGATTATTCTCCTATATTGATCCACATACACACTATATGTTTAGGAATAGAAGTCTCTACAAAAAGTAGACTCGAAAAGCAATTTATTTATTTCGATAGTTTTTGAACGATTTTCGTGGGTTATACACTGCGAATTATGTGATTTTTTCCATCTTGCTATAAAAATTATATTTGTTTGATTCTTCACCTTTATTGATCCACAGACACACTATATATGTAGGAATAGAAGTCTCTACAAAAAATAGACTCGAAAAGCAATTTATTCATTTCGATAGTTTTTGAATTATTTTTGTGATTTATAGAGTACGAATTATGTGATTTTTTCCATCTCGGTGAAAAACATATATTTGTTTGATTCTTCACTTATATTGATCCACAAACACACTATATGTGTTGGAGTAGAAGTTTCTAGAAAAAATAGACTTGAAAAGCAATTTATTCATTTCGATAGTTTTTGAACGATTTTCGTGGGTTATAGACTACGAATTATGTGATTTTTTCCATCTTGGTGAATAAAATATATTTGTTTGATTCTTCATTTATATTGATCCACAAACACACTATATGTGTTGGAATAGAAGTTTCTACAAAAAATAGACTCGAAAAGCAATTTATTCATTTCGTTAGTTTTTGAATAATTTTCGTGGGTTTTACATTATGAATTATGTGATTTTTCAATCTCGGTGAAAAAATATATTTGTTTGATTATTTTCCTATATTGATCCACATACACACTATATGTTTTGGAATAGAAGTCTCTACAAAAAGTAGACTCGAAAAGCTATTTATTCATTTCGATAGTTTTTGAACGATTTTCGTGTGTTATAACTACGAATTATGTGATTTTTTCCATCTTGCTTAAAAAATTAAATTTGTTTGATTCTTCACCTATATTGATTCACAGACACACTTTATGTGTAGGAATAGAAGTCTCTACAAAAAATAGACTCGAAAAGCAATTTATTCATTTTGATAGTTTTTGAACGATTTAGTGGGTTATATAGACTACGAATTAGGTGATTTTTTCCATCTTGGTGAAACAAATATATTTTTTTGATTATTCACTTATATTTAACCATAGACACACTATATGTGTTGGAATAGAAGTCTCTAAAAAAAATAGACTCGAAAATCGATTTATTCATTTCGATAGTTTTTTAACGATTTTCGTGGGTTATACACTACGAATTATGTGATTTTTCCATCTCGGTGAAAAAATATATTTGTTTGATTATTCTCCTATATTGATCCACATACACACTATATGTTTTGGAATAGAAGTCTCTACAAAAAGTAGACTCGAAAAGCAATTTATTCATTTCGATAGTGTTTGAACGATTTTCGTGGGTTATACAGTACGAATTATGTGATTTTTCCATCTCGGTGAAAAAAATATATTTGTTTGATTATTCTCCTATATTGATCCACATACACACTATATGTGTTGGAATAGAAGTCTCTACAAAAAGTAGACTCGAAAGGCAATTTATTCATTTCGATAGTTTTTGAACGATTTTCGTGGGTTATATACACTACGAATTGTGTGATGTTTTCCATCTCGGTGATAAAAATATATTTGTTTGATTATTCTCCTATATTGATCCACAGACACACTATATGTGTTGGAATAGAAGTCTCTACAAAAAATAGGCTCGAAAGGGAATTTATTCATTTCGATAGTTTTTGAACGATATTCGTGGGTTATATACACTACGAATTGTGTGATGTTTTCCATCTCGGTGATAAAAATATATTTGTTTCATTCTTCACCTATATTGATTCATAGACACACTATATGTGTTGGAATAGAAGTTTCTACAAAAAATAGACTCGAAAAGCAATTTATCCATTTCGTTAGTTTTTGAACGATTTTCGTGGGTTTTACACTACGAATTATGTGATTTTTCCATCTCGGTGAAAAAATATATTTGTTTGATTATTCTCCTATATTGATCCACATACACACTATATGTTTAGGAATAGAAGTCTCTACAAAAAGTAGACTCGAAAAGCAATTTATTTATTTCGATAGTTTTTGAACGATTTTCGTGGGTTATACACTGCGAATTATGTGATTTTTTCCATCTTGCTATAAAAATTATATTTGTTTGATTCTTCACCTTTATTGATCCACAGACACACTATATATGTTGGAGTAGAAGTTTCTACAAAAAATAGATTTGAAAATCAAATTATTCATTTTGATAGTTTTTGAACGATTTTCGTGGGTTATACACTACGAATTGTGTGATTTTTTCCATCTTGCTGAAAAAATTATATTTTTTAGATTCTTCACCTTTATTGATCCACAGACACACTATATGTGTAGGAATAGAAGTCTCTACAAAAAATAGACTCGAAAAGCAATTTATTCATTTCGATAGTTTTTGAATTATTTTCGTGATTTATAGAGTACGAATTATGTGATTTTTTCCATCTCGGTGAAAAACATATATTTGTTTGATTCTTCACTTATATTGATCCACAAACACACTATATGTGTTGGAGTAGAAGTTTCTAGAAAAAATAGATTTGAAAAGCAATTTATTCATTTCGATAGTTTTTGAACGATTTTTGTGGGTTATAGACTACGAATTATGTGATTTTTTCCATCTTGCTATAAAAATTATATTTGTTTGATTCTTCACCTTTATTGATCCACAGACACACTATATATGTTGGAGTAGAAGTTTCTACAAAAAATAGATTTGAAAATCAAATTATTCATTTCGATAGTTTTTGAACGATTTTCGTGGGTTATACACTACGAATTGTGTGATTTTTTCCATCTTGCTGAAAAAATTATATTTTTTAGATTCTTCACCTTTATTGATCCACAGACACACTATATGTGTAGGAATAGAAGTCTCTACAAAAAATAGACTCGAAAAGCAATTTATTCATTTCGATAGTTTTTGAATTATTTTCGTGATTTATAGAGTACGAATTATGTGATTTTTTCCATCTCGGTGAAAAACATATATTTGTTTGATTCTTCACTTAGATTGATCCACAAACACACTATATGTGTTGGAATAGAAGTTTCTATAAAAATTAGACTCGAAAAGCAATTTATTCATTTCGTTAGTTTTTGAATAATTTTCGTGGGTTTTACATTACGAATTATGTGATTTTTCAATCTCGGTGAAAAAATATATTTGTTTGATTATTTTCCTATATTGATCCTCATACACACTATATGTTTTGGAATAGACGTCTCTACAAAAAGTAGACTCGAAAAGCTATTTATTCATTTTGATAGTTTTTGAACGATTTTCGGGTGTTATACGCTACGAATTATGTGATTTTTTCCATCTTGCTGAAAAAATTATATTTGTTTGATTCTTCACCTATATTAATCCACAGACACACTATATGTGTTGGAGTAGAAGTTTCTACAAAAAATAGATTTGAAAATTAAATTATTCATTTCGATAGTTTTTGAACGATTTTCGTGTGTTATACGCTACGAATTATGTGATTTTTTCCATCTTGCTGAAAAAATTATATTTGTTTGATTCTTCACCTATATTGATTCACAGACACACTATATGTGTTGGAATAGAAGTCTCTACAAAAAATAGACTCGAAAAGCAATTTATTCATTTTGATAGTTTTTGAACGATTTTCGTGGGTTATAGACTACGAATTATGTGATTTTTTCCATTTTGGTGAAAAAAATATATTTGTTTGATTCTTCACTTATATTGATCCACAAACACACTATATGTGTTGGAATAGAAGTTTCTACAAAAAATAGACTCGAAAAGCAATTTATTCAATTTGTTAGTTTTTGAACGATTTTCGTGGGTTTTACACTGCGAATTATGTGATTTTTTCCATCTCCGTGAAAAACATATATTTGTTTGATTCTTCACCTATATTGATCCACAGACACACTATATGTGTTGGAATAGAAGTCTCAACAAAAAATAGACTCGAAAAGCAATTTATTCATTTCGATAGTTATTGAATGATTTTCGTGGGTTATAGACTACGAATTATGTGATTTTTTCCATCTTGGTGAAAAAATTATATTTGTTTGATTCTTCACCTTGATCCACAGACACACTATATGTGTAGGAATAGAAGTCTCTACAAAAAATAGACTCGAAAAGCAATTTATTCATTTCGATAGTTTTTGAATTATTTTCGTGATTTATAGAGTACGAATTATGTGATTTTTCCCATCTCGGTGAAAAACATATATTTGTTTGATTCTTCACTTATATTGATCCACAAACACACTATATGTGTTGGAGTAGAAGTTTCTAGAAAAAATAGATTTGAAAAGCAATTTATTCATTTCGATAGTTTTTGAACGATTTTCGTGGGTTATAGACTACGAATTATGTGATTTTTTCCATCTTGGTGAAAAAAATATATTTGTTTGATTCTTCATTTATATTGATCCACAAACACACTATATGTGTTGGAATAGAAGTTTCTACAAAAAATAGACTCGAAAAGCAATTTATTCATTTCGTTAGTTTTTGAATAATTTTCGTGGGTTTTACATTATGAATTATGTGATTTTTCAATCTCGGTGAAAAAATATATTTGTTTGATTATTTTCCTATATTGATCCACATACACACTATATGTTTTGGAATAGAAGTCTCTACAAAAAGTAGACTCGAAAAGCTATTTATTCATTTCGATAGTTTTTGAACGATTTTCGTGTGTTATAACTACGAATTATGTGATTTTTTCCATCTTGCTTAAAAAATTAAGTTTGTTTGATTCTTCACCTATATTGATTCACAGACACACTTTATGTGTAGGAATAGAAGTCTCTACAAAAAATAGACTCGAAAAGCAATTTATTCATTTTGATAGTTTTTGAACGATTTAGTGGGTTATATAGACTACGAATTATGTGATTTTTTCCATCTTGGTGAAACAAATATATTTGTTTGATTATTCACTTATATTTAACCATAGACACACTATATGTGTTGGAATAGAAGTCTCTAAAAAAAATAGACTCGAAAATCGATTTATTCATTTCGATAGTTTTTTAACGATTTTCGTGGGTTATACACTACGAATTATGTGATTTTTCCATCTCGGTGAAAAAATATATTTGTTTGATTATTCTCCTATATTGATCCACATACACACTATATGTTTTGGAATAGCAGTCTCTACAAAAAGTAGACTCGAAAAGCAATTTATTCATTTCGATAGTGTTTGAACGATTTTCGTGGGTTATACACTACGAATTATGTGATTTTTCCATCTCGGTGAAAAAAATATATTTGTTTGATTATTCTCCTATATTGATCCACATACACACTATATGTGTTGGAATAGAAGTCTCTACAAAAAGTAGACTCGAAAGGCAATTTATTCATTTCGATAGTTTTTGAACGATTTTCGTGGGTTATATACACTACGAATTGTGTGATGTTTTCCATCTCGGTGATAAAAATATATTTGTTTGATTATTCTCCTATATTGATCCACAGACACACTATATGTGTTGGAATAGAAGTCTCTACAAAAAATAGGCTCGAAAGGGAATTTATTCATTTCGATAGTTTTTGAACGATATTCGTGGGTTATATACACTACGAATTGTGTGATGTTTTCCATCTCGGTGATAAAAATATATTTGTTTCATTCTTCACCTATATTGATTCATAGACACACTATATGTGTTGGAATAGAAGTTTCTACAAAAAATAGACTCGAAAAGCAATTTATCCATTTCGTTAGTTTTTGAACGATTTTCGTGGGTTTTACACTACGAATTATGTGATTTGACAGGCTCAGAATTACTTGTTTCAGATCTGGTGAGCTCAGAAGTAATTCCTTCAGAAATTCTAAGGTTCAGATAATAACTTCAGAGTTTCACAGGCTCAGAATTACTTGCTTCAGATCTGGTGAGCTCAGAAGTAATTCCTTCAGAAATTCTAAGGTTCAGATAATAACTTCAGAGTTTCATAGGCTCAGAATTACTTGCTTCAGATCTGGTGAGCTCAGAAGTAATTCCTTCAGAAATTCTAAGGTTCTTTAGTACGCAAATTTTAACTTTTAATCCTGCACACTGAATTAAATTATTAGTACTCCAATTTAACTTTAAATACATTGTTATCATCAAAATCAATTAAGGAGATACAAAATCATAATTTTGTTCCAACAATCTCCCCCTTTTTGATGATGACAACTATATGTATTTAAAATCAATTGTTGTTGTTTTTATTTAACATCTTGACTTCAGGTTCTGAGGTTTGCAAGCTCCCCCTGAGTCTGATAAGCTTCAGAAGTTTATCAATGATAAATATAAAACAGTCTAAGAGTAATATTTAATGTCAAATATAATTTCATATATTCTACCTTCAGAATTAGAGGTTTGCAAGCTCTATTTCTTCAGATTGACAAATATAAGATATGGTTTGCAAGCGTATTTTATATTATATGAATTTATGTTGGACAAAATTTATTACTCCCCCTCATTAAAAGTTTAAAAGACTTTAATATAACTTAACAAGAGTAGAGTTCAGAAAATGTGATCTTTAGAGCTTCAGAATTAATTTCACTGCCATAGGAAATGAAATAAATAATATTTTCTCCCCCTTTGTCATTATCAAAAACGGGTCAGACAAAGCACAAGTTTTGAAAAAATAAAAATAAAAATTGATAAGAATTAATAATAAGAAATAAGCCATAAAATCAAAAGAAATTTAAGCAAAATATTCAAAACATAACCAAGATAAAATTGTTCAGAAAAGAAACTAAAACAAGTGCCTAAAAGAGATCCTAAGGTTTAGGGGTCAGAAGGGTAATAAGGGTCTTCAGATCCTTTGCCATTTCATTCTGCTTAGCCTCAAGGCGCTCAAATTTTTCATTCTGCTGAGCGGCAAGCTGATCAATCTTAGCATTCAGTGCAGCTTGCTTCTGCTTCTGAGCCTCAAGCTCCTTCTGAATGACAGAGAGTTCTGAAGAGGAGCCAACGTGATCCATCACTGACTTACTCACATATAAATCACCAGGTTCCAAAGAAAACTTCAGAGCAGTGGAGATGGAACTTTGCATTGATAGTGAGAAATGAGTGCTGAGGTAGTCTTCTTGCCAATGACGCACTGCCTTCTCAGAAATCTTCAAATACCCTTCCTTGAGCTTATCCAACCAAGCCTTCAGAGCAATCTGATAATCCAACATCTCATTCAGATCCCCATCCACCAGATGATAGAAATCGTTCAGAACTTCCTCTCTTAGTTCAGCCCAAGCCATGATATAAGCTCTCGGATTCATCAGAGAACGCCTAACATCATGAAGTGCCTTTGCTTTCCTGTAAATTTTGTTAGTAACGCGCACAAACATGTCATTGGAAACAGGAGGGGGTGGTGGTCTAGGCAAATGTTCACACGAGGATTCTGAAGTAAAAGATTCTTCAGAATCTGAGTCAGAGTCAGGAATGGTAATGACTTTTCTGGGTGGTCGGAAGGATTGAGGAGGTTCAGTGTTAAGCACCATGGTGAAACAAGGAAATGTTTCAGAATGAAGACGAATTTCTTCAAGATCTGAATCAGTTCCAGGAGATGGTGGAGAGGATGGAATTTCTGAAGTGGTGTGTTCAGAAGTGAGTGGCTTAGAAGATGAAGGCTGAGGAGGTTCAGTTTGTGATTCAGCAGGGACTTCAGAAGTTTGAGTATTAAAGGGTTCAGATTGGTCTATGTCCATTGCTATTGGGGCAGACCCAGAATCTTTAATAGGAGATTTCTGAGGGGATTTAGGTTTGTCAGGAATGGTTTCAGCAATAATGGCAGGTGCAGAGGTGGAAGCAGTGTGAATGGGTGATTGCTGAGGTGATGAAACAGTGTATACAAGATCACCATGAAGATGTTGTTCAAGGTGTTGGAGAGTGTCTGTGGAGTGTGGAGATAGTGATTGTGGTTGGTGTTGTTGTTGTTGAAGATCATGGAGTTGTTGCATTTTGGAGTGAAGTTCATGATCCACAGCTTTTTCAAGCTCAGAAACTGTGGGGGATTCATCAACAATGGGAAATGCTGGAAATATTTGGCTACTACCAGGCAGCATCATATTGATGGGTTGAGATTCATCAACAGACGGGTGATCAATGGTAGGATGTGTGGAAAGATGAGGTGGAGATTGAGTGGGATTAGTTTGGGGTGGAGGTTGTTCAGATATGGTTTCAGTGAATTGGGAAGGAGGTTTAGTTTGTTCAGAAATGGGATTGACAGTTTGTGCAGCATTAATAACATTATCTACAGAAGTTGTAGGAATACCTGAATTGGATTTCTGAGGTGGCTTTCTGATTCTGATAGTGCGGCTCAGAGGCACATCATCTTCAGTATCTGAGTCACTATCAACATGAGCAACAAAAAGCTCTTCCGTCCTCTGAGATACCCGTTCAGATCTGGCAACAGCTTCAGAAACCTTCTTGGTCTTCACCTTCTTTTCCTTCTTAACCTTCTTCTTTTCTGGGGCTTCAGCTCCCTCAGACTCCTTCTTCTTTGTAGTCCTCTTCCTTTTCTTGACCACATAATCATCCTCAGGCTCAGATTGTAAATCATCAAGGGTAAGATAAACACCTTCTTCCCTTCTAGCAGCAATGTAATGAGCAATAACATCCATTGGCTCATTCTTATATACAGGGTGAACATCATCTCTGAGGGATGTTACCCTTCTCTTGGTAGGAGATTGAGGATACTTCAGATTATTCTTAGAGATCTTGTGCACATTGCACAGATTTTCAGCAGAGAGGAAGGGAGTCCTTAACTCAATAGTGGTATCCTCAGCTCCAACTTCCCTCAACTTATCCACCAAACGCCATTGGTAAAAGAGTTCAGAAAGCAATCTAGGATAAGCAACCCAGTGCTTAGATTTCTCTGTAGTGTTTCTGATGTAGGTACAGAGATAGTGAAAGAGATAAGCTGGTAAATTCAACTTAGTACCTTTTACTAAGAAGAGAAGCAAATGCCTTTGATCCCACGAAATCTGATCAGTTCCACCAACCCTTGGAATGATGGTAGAGAGAAGAATTTTGTGCAGAAGCTTTGCAACTTTAAACAGCCCAGAAGTTCTTCCCATATGAGTGGGATCCTCATATAAGGTATCTTTAATCTCAGCTCTATGCTTGGTTAGGGGTGGAGGTTTGTCAGTATCAACTTGAAAAAATCCTTCATTAGGAATCTGAAGGAGTTCAGCAAAGTGTTTTCTTGTGATTGACACAGGTACACCGAGAATTGTTGAACGAATTTCAGGACCAATGTAAGGTTTCAAACCTAATTCCTCACAAGACTTGTTCTTGTTAACTTCTGGATTTTTAGCAATGGCCCTTTCCAATTCCGCTTTAGCCTTTTCTTTAGTGAACACTTCCGCGCCAACCCAAAATTCCTTGACTAAATTTGGATAAACGACACCGTTCAGCATATCAAAGTAGTTCGTCCATCCTTGATTTTCAAAGTAACTTCTTAGTTCCAAATCGTTTACCCTAAACGATTCAAAGTCGATTGGATTTTCTGCAACTAGCTCTAATTGTTCAAAGCGAACAGATGAAGGTTCAGGATTTCTGGAGACATCTTCTTGAGATTCAATAAGGTTAGGAATGATAGTAGCTTTAGATGAAGAAGCCATTGAAGTTGACGATTGAGGAAGATAGAAAAGAATTTTGAGAGAAAGAGAGATGAAAATTTTGAAAGAAGAAGTTGAAAACGTGAGAAGTGATAGTGACTAGTGTGTGATAAGTGATTATAGTGTAAGTTTCAAAATATTGGGGGAAACAAGATAGTGACGTAATGGGGGCGTGGCAGTTACTTTTAATAAAATCATCATTAGCTCTCCTCCATTACCCAGCGGTTACTAGACATGATGGAAAGTTACACAGATAAGTAGTGTTTTCAGAAGCCAGCTGTCAGTTAGAGAAACTGAGCAGTCAACTAACACTTAGAGTAGGTATCTGAGTCACAAGAGATCATATTTAATAATAAATAATTCTGATTGCTTCAGATGAGAGAGTGCTTCAGAACCTATGTAATAGTTTCTGAGCCATCCAAACTTCTGAGGCCCTTCAGAACTAATTTATTCATTCAGAGTTAATAGCATTCAGAAACATCATTCAGAATTAAAAACCATGTTCAGATTTTTCTTGATAAAATTGAAACGATCAATAGCAAGAGGTTTGGTAAAGATATCAGCCCATTGATGCTCAGTATCAATGAATTGAATCTCAATTACTCCCTTCTGAACATAATCTCTAATGAAGTGATGCTTGATCTCAATGTGTTTAGCTCGTGAATGCAAAATAGGATTCTTAGACAAACAGATAGCAGCAGTATTATCACAGAGAAGTGGTATACTACTTATCCTTATCTGATAATCCTCCAGCTGATGTTTCATCCAGAGCAATTGAGTGCAACACTTAGCAGCTGAGATGTACTCTGCTTCTGCTGTAGATAGAGCAATAGTTGCTTGTCTCTTACTAGCCCATGATATAAGGTTTTCACCTAGAAATTGACAGTTTCCACTAGTGGACTCTATATAATTTCTGATCTACTTTGCCTTCAGATTCTTCCTTCAGAAGACTGCTAGAGGGATGCATAGGAGTTGACATTGGTTTACAATCTTCAAGACCAAATTTCTTCAGTAAATCCTTTGTGTATTTGGTTTGATGCACATATACTCCTTCTTTTCTTTGATTAATTTGAATTCCCAAAAAGAATGTTAGTTCTCCCATCATACTCATTTCAAATTCATCCTGCATAAGCTTAGAGAAACTCTTGCAAAGAGAAGCATTAGTTGAACCAAAGATAATATCATCAACATAAATTTGAACAATTAAGATATCAGTTTTTAAGGTTTTTCTAAAAAGAGTGTTATCAACATCTCCTTTTTCAAAACCGTTTTCTAGAAGAAATATACTTAACCTCTCATACCAAGCTCTTGGAGCTTGTTTCAAACCATACAGAGATTTCTTCAATTTGTAAACATGATCAGGACACTTTATATCTTCAAAGCCAGGAGGTTGTTTGACATAGACCTCTTCAGAAATTACTCCATTCAGAAATGCACTTTTTACATCCATTTGAAATAGAGTGATGTTATGATTAACTGCATAGGACAAGAGAAGTCTTATTGCTTCAAGTCTTGCTACTGGTGCAAAGGTTTCAGTGAAATCTATGCCTTCTTGCTGACTATAACCTTGTGCAACCAGTCTAGCTTTGTTTCTAACAACTTCTCCCTTTTTCATTTGACTTGTTTCTGAATACCCATTTTGTTCCAATAATGTTCTTGTGTTTGGGTTTTGGTACCAGATCCCAAACATCATTTCTTTCAAATTGATTGAGTTCTTCTTGCATTGCAACAATCCACCCATCATATGAGAGTGCTTCTTCTATGTTTGTGGGTTCAATTAATGAAATTAACCCAACTAGGGATTCATCCTCTTTGAAAGCAGATCTGGTCTTTCTTGGGCTATCCTTGTTACCAACAATTAGCTCTTCAGGATGAGATGATCTATACTTGAATTTACTCTTAGGTGGAGCAGGTGTCTGAGAGGGTTCAGTTTTTGAAGGGTCTTCAGTTTCAAGGCCTTCAGAGATATCTTCATTTTGAGTCTCAGATGGATATACAGCAATGGAGAGATCTTCACACTCAGAATTTGAGGAAACTTGAAATTCTGTACCAATGATCTTCCCTTTTTGTTTTCCTCCAAATCCCACAGAGCCTCCCTCTTTCAGAGTTAGGGTTTGGAACATATGCTTTTCTCCCGTCATATGTCGTGAGCAACCACTGTCCAGGTACCAGGGCTGCTGTTTTACCTTTCCTTGCATGAGCATCTGAAGCAAACATTATTTCAGATTTTGGTACCCATATTCTGATGGGTCCTTTAGAGTTAGTCTTCTGAATAGTATTCCTTCTTTGTTTTCTATGATCAACACAAGATCTAGAATTAATTAAGCTTTGACAAGAATGTTTAGGCTTAATTTGATTCTTGGATTTTGATCTGGAGTATATCACAGTTCCAAAGGTCAAGCAAGGATCTGAAGTAACTTTACCTTGATTTCTCAGAGGTTCAGATGACTTCTGAGCCTTAACTTGAGAACTTTTGGACTCAGAAATTTTAGGTTCAGAAGAACTTGGAACTTCTGAGTCTTTGGGTTCAGGTTCTGAAATTCTGGTGGCAAGTGTCAGATGTGTAGCACGATGTGTACACTTTAGGAATCGTACGATGTGTAGCCTAATGTGTCAACATCGTGGACAACTGAACTTGATGAACAAGTAAACAATATAAAGTGCAGAAAACAAAAGAACACGTGAGTTTGTTAACCCAGTTCGGCACTTATAACAAGCCCTATTCTGGAGGATACCAATCCAGGGATGAATCCACTATGGTAGTATCAATTCAAAGCTAAACTCCCCCGTTTACAACTTCTCACTTAATCACTACCCGTGCTAATTCTACCTAGGAACTCCTAGATATGAGAACCTCTGCTCACTCCCCCTCAACCTTACCCAGTAAGGATTTAATAACAAACTCAGTTGGAGACACACTCCTAGACAAGCGAAGCACTCGTACCTAAAGGCTTAGAGTGTTGCACAATCTAACTCCTTGCTTCAAAGCTTTGGAGAAAGAACACTAGAGATTACAACTCTATCAAACTCAGTCCTTACTTGTATCAAAATTATGATTCAAGTGAAGGCTCACAAATAACAATGAACAGACTAAGACCTAAGACTCGATATCTTCAACTCTTGGCTTCGTACTTCATTATGTCTTCAGTCTTCCTTTATATAGAACAAGTTTCATGGGCTTGGATCTTCAATGTTGACAGCTGGCCTTTGTTAATTCTCCTTGAGATTTATTTGATCATAATCTTTTAATTGTTTGTTTCAAATCTTTTTGATCAAAGTCGGCCAATAAAATAAAACAGAACCATGAAAGATTATCTTGTTCCTTGGCGCGAAAGCTGGCACGATTTAATTTGAAAAACAAATCTTTTTCAAAAGATCGCGTTTAAATAAATGAAAGCGCGTCCAGTAGGGCGTCCAGATGTGAACCCTGATGTGCCACACATCATGCTCCACATCATGGAATCAGGCTTATTTTACCAAATGAAGCCAACACCCTAAAAGGTCTCAACAATCTCCCCCTTTGGCAAATTTTGGGCTAAAATAATCTTTGAGTCACCCAACTAAACTTGGAGAGATGTATAGGCACATCAGAGGCATGCAGCAGCGGATCAGAGCCTCACAAACGAAGAGAGAATTAAACTCTCACAAGATAGGAAAATAAATTCCCAAGGACTGAGAAAAATAAATTCTCAGACACATACAAGCATGAGATTCCATGCACACATAAGGGAGGGTAGCAAACCCAGTAATAGTCTACTCCCCTTTGAACTAGAGCACTTTCCATGTACTCCCCCTAAATCTCATATTCCCTATAGGCTTCTTCAGAATGCATGGCCTAGAGAGATATAGAGAAGTTTTAAACTTGGCTTCTTAAGAATGCATGACCAAGTTAAAACTCACAGATGTGTCAAACATCACACAAAATAACTTCTACAGGCTTCTTAAGAATGCATCACCATGTAGAAATTAGATAACATCTTCAATTGGACTTCTTAAGAATGCATCACCCAGTTGAAAATGTACAGAAAAGGTCTTCAGAAGAACATGCTTTAGAAAACTAATTCTTCAAAAATTTGTTGATAAAATATTTGAAGAAAAATAAGCATGTATACCAGATGTGTAGTCAGATGTGCCACACATCAGAACTTCAGAAGTTGGAGAAGCTTCAGAAGCTGAGCAGAGCTTCAGAAGTTGTAGTGCTTCAGAAGTTGAGAAGAGCTTCAGAAGTTGTAGTGCTTCAGAAGTTGAGAAAGTTTCAGAAGTTCAGAAGTTCAGAAGTTCAGAAGTTCAGAAGTTCAGAAGTTCAGAAGTTCAGAAGTTCAGAAGTTCAGAAGTTCAGAAGTTCAGAAGTTCAGAAGTTCAGAAGTTCAGAAGTTCAGAAGTTGCCCCATGTGGATGAATAGAATTTAACTCTTTTTCTTAATTCTCGTCTCAATTCTCTCGTTCTATTCTCTCTAATTTCTCCCAAAATTATCACATTGTCCCAACACATCACAATTTGCTGCAGTTAAGACTTCAAAGTTTTTCATTTTAATTTTTACTCCCCCTTTTTAGCCAAAAATTATGACAAACATACTGAGAGTAAGTAACACACCATAGAATGCAGATAGCATGAGATGTAGAGATGATATTAATAGTGCAGCAGGTACAGAACAGGCACGCAAAGGTGCATCAGAAATCCAGGGCATAGCCCACAAAATACCAGCAAAAACAAGGAAATACTGAGTACAGGGAAATATTAATGAATTACAATAATTCAAATATCCTGGCTCCCATCAGTTTCCTCAGCTTCAGAGTCATTGGGCTCCTCCTCCTCCAATTCCTCATCCTCAGCCATTGTTTGCTCATCCTCAAGCTCCAGTCCAGCAATGACTGCCTCCAGCTTGGCCTTCTTCTCATCCAGAGCCTTGCAAGTCTCCTTTAAAGCAGCAATCATGTCTGTCCTAGACATAGCATTGTTTGAGCTGGATGTGCCCACATCAGGAGTCACATCAGACTGCTTGAGACTAAAAGAAATAGCAGACTCTCTTCTGCAAGACAAATCATCCTTGCCCAGAACATCAGGTCTCTGGCTCAATATGATTCCACACAGTAGGGAAGGAAAGGCAATGGGTAGTTTGACAGCTAGGGTTTTGGCATGTTTGATAGTCTGATCAAAAATATAAGTACCAAAATCGAAGTTAACTTTGTTACCCACAGTATAGATGAACCTAGCCAAACCTGTAGCCACATCACAGTTGTGTGTGGTAGGCACCCAGTTAGCAGCAGCAATCCTGTTCAGGATGTTGTAGATTGGAGTGAGCTTGCTTGCTTGCAATTTTCCCTTCTTAGGCCAAGTCTTGACCTTTCCAGCTGTGATGGCCTTGATTATGTAGTTGTCATTTGCCTCCATCTCAGCAAAGGGCTCCTCACTTCTGCCCAGATACTTGTTGATAACAGTGGGAGAGAAGTGAATTTCTTTACCTCTCACAAAAACAGTTTGGTATTCCTTGTCCAAAGGATTGTCACAACCAGCAGGGATGTTTACCAAAAATTCCTCAGACTCACTGATGTGAGCTACATCCTGCTCCACATCGTACTCTGAGTCACTTGTAGGTGGCTCTTTTCTTTTCTGAGTCTTCTTCTTTGCAGGTGGAACCACAGCTTTACTAAATCCCTTCTTGATCGTTTAGACTTCTTCTTCTTTGATCCAGATGGCTTGATCATTGAGACAGGAGTGGCATCGACGATCATGTCACCTTGAATATCTTTTTGATGTGGGGAAATAGGTTTTGGTGATGATGGAGGAGTGTTTGTTTTTGTGGAAGGAGATGTTTTGGTTGCAGTAGACATGATGATGATGATGATTTTGTATGAAGATTTCAAAGAAAATTTCTGAAAGATGAACAACGGGTTTGAGAGAGATCAAGAAAATTTTTGGTCGTTTGAGTGGTTGAGAAACGAATGTGGTGATCAATGTGGTAGGCAATAAGAAAAATCTTGAGTAAACGGATTTCTTGGAGTTTTGAACGCGAAATAGCCGTTGGAAATATTGCCTTTGGATTGCGTGCAACTATGGATGGAGGGAAAAAAACAGGTAACCGTTGCACGTCTAAATAGCAATTATGGCTATTGATCCTCAAAGAGGCAAATACCTAGTTTGCCCCTTAACACCTCAAACCTATTTGCATCTAAAGCCTTAGTGAAAATATCTGCCAGTTGATTTTCTGTGGCAACATGCTCTAGAGTCACAATATTGTCTTCAACAAGATCTCTAATGAAATGGTGACGTATATCAATGTGCTTTGTCCTACTATGTTGGATAGGATTTTTGGAAATATTTATAGCACTTAGATTGTCACAGTATAATGTGAGCACATCTTGCTGCACATTGTACTCACCCAACATCTGCTTCATCCAAAGTAGCTGAGAACAACTACTTCCTGCTGCAATATACTCAGCCTCAGCTGTAGAAAGAGAAACACAATTTTGTTTCTTGCTGAACCATGATATAAGGTTGCTTCCCAAAAAGAAACATCCACCAGAAGTGCTTTTCCTGTCATCAGCACTACCTGCCCAGTCAGCATCACAATAACCCAACAATCTTGTGTCTTCACCATGAGAGTAGAGAATTCCATAATCACTTGTACCACTGACATACTTAAGAATCCTTTTGACTTGATTCAGATGACTCATCTTGGGCTCAGCTTGGTACCTTGCACACACACCAACAGCAAAGCTAATATCAGGTCTACTTGCAGTGAGATAAAGTAGACTGCCAATCATGCTTCTGTATAGACTTTGATCAACACTGACACCATGCTCATCTTTAGAAAGTTTGAGATGGGTTGCTGCAGGAGTTCTTTTGTGATTTGCATTCTCCATTCCAAATTTCTTCACAATGTTCTTGGCATACTTGCTTTGGGAGATGAAAATTGTATCTTCCATCTGTTTGACTTGCAGACCAAGAAAGTAGGTAAGTTCACCTACAAGGCTCATCTCAAATTCAGACTGCATCTGATTCACAAACATCTTGACCATTGGATCAGACATTCCTCCAAACACAATGTCATCTACATAGATTTGTGCAATCATGAACTTGCCCTTTTCTTCTCTGACAAACAAGGTTTTGTCTGTTTCTCCTTTTCTATAACCTTGCTGCACAAGAAATTTGGTTAGCCTCTCATACCATGCCCTAGGAGCTTGCTTTAATCCATATAATGCCTTCTTCAATCTGTAGACATGATCTGGATAATTTGGATCAACAAATCCCTTGGGCTGTTCCACATAAACTTCCTCATTCAAGTAGCCATTGAGGAAAGCACTCTTCACATCCATCTGGAATAGCTTGAATTTCAAGATACATGCTACTCCCAGAAGTAACCTTATGGACTCAAGACGTGCCACAGGAGCAAATGTTTCATCAAAGTCTACTCCTTCAATCTGAGAGTAACCTTGAGCCACAAGCCTAGCCTTGTTTCTAGTCACAACACCACTTTCATCAGATTTATTCCTATAAACCCATTTAGTACCAATGATGTTGACTCCTTCAGGTCTAGGAACTAAATCCCACACTTCATTCCTCTTGAACTGGTTCAGCTCCTCTTGCATAGCTTCAATCCAAAACTCATCTGTCAAGGCTTCTTTCACATTCTTTGGTTCTACCTTTGACACAAAACAAGCATTGGATACAACCTCTCTTGACCTTGTCATAACCCCTGACTCAGGATTCCCTATTATGAGTTCTTTTGGATGATTCTTTTGAACTCTAACAGAGGGACCCTTGTTCACTGGAGTCACATCTTCTTGCTGATCAGTCTTTTCAGGAATCTCTATAACTTCAGAGTCTTCAGGCAGGGGGTGAGATGTGTCCACATCAGGATCAACATCAGGCACATTGTCTGAACAGTCATCTATGACAACATTGATGGATTCCATCATAGTTCTTGTTCTGTTGTTGAAGACTCTATAGGCTCTGCTGGTTATGGAATAGCCTAGAAAGATTCCTTCATCAGCACAAAACTCAGAAAATCTTGAGTTCTCAAACTCTTTCCCATGATCACTTCTGATTCTAACAATGCCATTATCCTTTTCTCTTTGTAGTCTAAGGCATAGTTCTTTGAATGCATCAAAAGTGTCAGACTTCTCTCTGATGAAGCTAACCCAAGTGAACCTTGAGAAATCATCTACAACCACAAAGGCATATCTTTTACCACCAATACTCTCTACCTGCATTGGTCCCATCAAGTCCATATGTAGTAGTTCAAGAAC
This sequence comes from Trifolium fragiferum, assembly GCA_954870985.1. Lineage (NCBI taxonomy): Eukaryota > Viridiplantae > Streptophyta > Magnoliopsida > Fabales > Fabaceae > Trifolium > Trifolium fragiferum. Next base: position 84,989,310 of record OX940789.1, on the reverse strand, counting down.
TCTGGATGTCACCTGATGTTGTAACATTGGGTGTGACATCTGAACCTGCTTTCCAACTTGACATTCACCACATATATTGCCTTCAATCTTAAGCTTTGGTAGACCTCTAATAGCTTCCTTGGACACAATCTTCTTCATTCCCTTCAGATTCAAATGGCCAAGTCTTTGGTGCCAAAGCTTTACTTCTTCTTCCTGACTTATCAAACATGTAGTGGAGTGAGCTGTTTCATCAGAAATCCATAGATAGCAGTTGTCTCTTGACCTAGATCCTCTCATCAGCAATTCTCCTTTGTCAGAAGTAATAAGACATTCATTCTTTGTGAAGTTGACTTTGAGACCTTGATCACACAATTGGCTTATGCTGATAAGATTAGCCTTCAAGCCTTTAACAAGTAGCACATCCTCTAGGTTAGGTAAGCTTTTGCTGCTGAGTTTACCACTGCCCTTGATTTCACCTTTTGCTCCATCACCAAAGGTTACAAAGCTTGTTGTATGAGGCTTGATATTAGTGAGAAATTTCTCAACACCAGTCATATGCCTAGAACAACCACTATCAAAATACCAATCATTACTAGAAGATGCTCTAAGAGAAGTGTGAGCAATATGTGCAGTTTCAGAAACTTTAGGCTTCCACATCTTCTTAGGAGTGACCCTTGCTGTTTTGGCTTGCACCTGAGGCTTTTTCTTGGGATACCCATAGAGTTTGTAACAGAAGGGCTTGATGTGACCATTCTTCCCACAGTAGTGGCATCTCCAAGCATTAAACTTCTCTTTGCCAGCAGGTCTCTGATGTGGAGTGTGATGTGTCCACATTCTGCTAGGGTCAGGTTTCTTCTGAGCAGGAACAAACTTAGTATTTGTCTTCTTGCTGTGATGTTTGTTCTTAAATCCTACACCAGATGAGTCACCAGCATGCTTTCCTACTTTCAAAGTTTCATCAAGCATGTTGGTTCCAGGATTGAGCATCTTTACAGACTTGGTCATATTTTTCAAGTTGGTTGACAGTAACTTGACTTCACTTTCAAGACTAGCAACTTGACTCTGTAGTTGACCCTTCTCTGTCTCCAGTTGACTGATGATTTCCTTCTGCTCTTCATTGACCTTGTACAGTTCCTCACTCTTGATAAATAGCTTTTTATGGACTGAGGCTAGTTCATCAAAGGTAAGTTCTTCATCATCAGATTCAACATCAGTATTATCCACCCTAGTTATGGCACTAACATGATTAGCAGCAACATTCTCTGAGTCAGTGTCAGAGTCTTCATCAGACCATGAAACAGTTAGGCCTTTCTTCTGCTTCTTCAGATATGTGCCACATTCTGATCTTATATGACCAAAGCCTTCACATTCATGACATTGAACACCCTTGTTCTGAGTTGACTTATCATCAGTTTTGGTTTTTGTTGAAGTGTTACCTAGTTTACTGATGTCAGTCTGGATGTTCCTCACATTCCTCCTTGGTCTTCTGTCCACCCTCCTTTGAAGCTTGTTGAATTGTCTTCCCAACATGGCTAAGTCATTTGAGAGGTCATCATCTGATTCAACAGCTTCTTCCTCTTCACCAGCACAAGATACAAAAGCTATGCCTTTTCCTTTCTTCTCAGTTTGCTCACCTAAGTTCATCTCAAAAGTTTGAAGAGAGCTCACAAGTTCTTCAAGTTTCATACTTGGGATATCTTGAGCTTCTTCAATGGCTGTGATTTTCATGTTAAATCTCTTAGGTAAGGACCTAAGCATCTTTCTCACCAGCTTTTCTTCAGACAATTTTTCACCTAGAGCCTCAAAGGAATTGTCTACCTCAAGCAAATTCATGTGAAATTCATGAATTGATTCTTCTTCTTTCATTCTGAGGTTTTCAAACTTAGTGTTGAGAAGTTGGATTCTTGAGCTTTTTACCTTGGCATTGCCTTCATGAGTGGTTCTGAGTACCTCCCAAGCATTCTTTGCAACAGTACACTGCTTGATCAATCTGAACATATTTTTGTCCACTCCATTGAATAAAGCATTCAAAGCTTTGGAGTTTCCAAGTGATGCAGTGTCTTCTGCAGCTGACCAATCTTCCTCTGGCTTGAGTACACCAGTGTCAACACCATTAGCATCCAAGATTTTGGGATGCTCCCAGCCTTTGAGCACAGCTTTCCAAGTTCTGCTGTCAAGTGACTTTAGGAAGGCAATCATCCTTGGCTTCCAGTAGTCATAGTTGGTTCCATCCAGGAGGGGTGGTTTGTTGACCGTTGTTCCATCCTTGTCCATGTTTCCAGAAAGTAACTTCCCTGGAGCTCACCCTCAAACAGGCAGGGTGCCTGCTCTGATGCCAATTGAAATTCTGGTGGCAAGTGTCAGATGTGTAGCACGATGTGTACACTTTAGGAATCGTACGATGTGTAGCCTAATGTGTCAACATCGTGGACAACTGAACTTGATGAACAAGTAAACAATATAAAGTGCAGAAAACAAAAGAACACGTGAGTTTGTTAACCCAGTTCGGCACTTATAACAAGCCCTATTCTGGAGGATACCAATCCAGGGATGAATCCACTATGGTAGTATCAATTCAAAGCTAAACTCCCCCGTTTACAACTTCTCACTTAATCACTACCCGTGCTAATTCTACCTAGGAACTCCTAGATATGAGAACCTCTGCTCACTCCCCCTCAACCTTACCCAGTAAGGATTTAATAACAAACTCAGTTGGAGACACACTCCTAGACAAGCGAAGCACTCGTACCTAAAGGCTTAGAGTGTTGCACAATCTAACTCCTTGCTTCAAAGCTTTGGAGAAAGAACACTAGAGATTACAACTCTATCAAACTCAGTCCTTACTTGTATCAAAATTATGATTCAAGTGAAGGCTCACAAATAACAATGAACAGACTAAGACCTAAGACTCGATATCTTCAACTCTTGGCTTCGTACTTCATTATGTCTTCAGTCTTCCTTTATATAGAACAAGTTTCATGGGCTTGGATCTTCAATGTTGACAGCTGGCCTTTGTTAATTCTCCTTGAGATTTATTTGATCATAATCTTTTAATTGTTTGTTTCAAATCTTTTTGATCAAAGTCGGCCAATAAAATAAAACAGAACCATGAAAGATTATCTTGTTCCTTGGCGCGAAAGCTGGCACGATTTAATTTGAAAAACAAATCTTTTTCAAAAGATCGCGTTTAAATAAATGAAAGCGCGTCCAGTAGGGCGTCCAGATGTGAACCCTGATGTGCCACACATCATGCTCCACATCATGGAATCAGGCTTATTTTACCAAATGAAGCCAACACCCTAAAAGGTCTCAACAGGTTCAGAACCTCCTTCAGAGTTGGATGCCTTCAGATCAAGTGTACCACTTTTAACAAAGGTAGAGAATAATTCAGGTGGAGTATCATCCTCACTATATGATTTCAGAGGTTTATCCCAGTTCTTAAACCGAGAATAACCAATGCCTTCACCATAGTTATGAGTCATATGATAAATCATGGAAGCCATTTTACTCCTATTGAAGGTACAACGAATAAATTCGTGAAGAGCATCTTCATGATCATCATTGAGCTTGTCTGCCAAGACATAGTTAGATTCAACATGACAAATACGAATGTTTAACGATTCATTTTCATCATAAAGAATCTTGGCATCCTTTTTCAATGATTCATGAACATTCTTCAGAATTTTGTGTTGACCTACCATACGAGTGTAATGTTTCACAGCAATCTTAAGAGAATCAATTAACTCAGATTTAGTCATATTAGAATATACCTCGTTCTCATCATCTGAGTCATCCTCAGAATCTTTATCAGAGTTGTTACCTTCAGAAGTTCTTGCCATTAAAGCCAGATTACCTTCTTCATCATCTTCTCCTTCAGAGTCATTCTCAATGGTCTCCCAAGTGGCTAACAAACTCTTCCTTACCTTTTCTTTGTACTTTTCTTTCCCAAAGCTCTTATTCTTTCCTTTGTCCTTGGATGACATTTCTGGACAGTCCGCAATGAAGTGTCCAGATTTCTTGCAGTTATAGCAGTTGTTCAGTTCTTCCTTTTTGTCCTTTGAAAAGGAACTTCTTGAGTTGTTTCCTTTGTTTGGAAACCTTTTGTATTTCTTGTTCCATTTCTGAAACCTTCTAACCATTAGTGCCATTTCTTCATTCTCAGAATTTTCATCCATCATATCATCAGAAGTTTCTTCCTCTTGTTCAGACACTTTGATCTTTGCAGCTTTTGAGGAAGTCTGAACAGAGCTTAGAGCCAAGGACTTCATCTTCTTGACAGGTTCATCTGACATAAGTTCTAGCTCATGACTTCTGAGTGAGCTTATTAAATCTTCAAGAGTCACATTGTCCAAATCCTTGGATTCCTGAAAAGCTGTAACTTTTGGTCTCCATTTGGAAGGTAAGCTCCTCAAAATTTTCTTCACGTGATCAGATGCAGTGTAGCTTTTCTTCAGAACTTGAAGACCAGAGACAAGGGTTTGAAACCTTGAATACATGGTTTCAATATCTTCATCTTCCTTCATTCTGAACAGCTCATATTGATGAACTAATAAGTTTGCCTTAGCTTCTTTGACTTGCTTATTTCCTTCATAGGTGGAACATAGAGAGTCCCAGATAGTTTTGGCACATGACTTGTTGGATATTTTTAAATACTCAGCATGAAATATTGCACCAATAAGCATATTCTTAACAGTATGATGCTTCTTATACTGTTTCTTCTTTTCAGCATCAAAGAACTTTCTGTAGGTATTTCTTACAACACCTTCATCATCCATGTGTTCAAAATGTATACCATCTTCAATGATATCCCATAACTCATCATCGGTCCCAATGATGTAACTATACATCTTGGTTTTCCAGAAAGGAAAAGTAGTAGGATCACTGTTGAAGTAAGGTGGTTTGTCTATGTGATTATCACTGTTCCTTTCCCTATCATAGTTGTGAGGAGGTGGAACAGCAGAGTGATCAGGTCCAGAGGAAGCAGAAGGAGAGGTAACACCAGACATGTTTTTCAACTAAGTACCCCTAGATCTTTTACTGTTTCACTGTTAAGTGAAGAGCAACAGACCGGAGCTCTGATGCCAATTGAAGGTTGAAAAACACACAAGAAGGGGGGGGGGGGTTGAATTGTGTTAAGACTTTTTCTAAGTTAAAACAAATTGCAGCGGATAAGGTATAACACACACAATATATGAGGATAGGGATAGAGAGATGCTCAGAATTTTTATACTGGTTCCTCCCACTAACAGGAGTAGTCCAGTCCTCTTGTCTTTCACAAGAGATTTCACTATAATCACTCAGATTACAAATGCTCAAGCACTAAGCAAGAGACTTCAAACTGCTCAAGCACAAAGCAAGAGACTTCTAACTGCTCAAGCACAAAGCAAGAGACTTCCAATGCTCAAGCACAAAGCAAGAGACTTCAAACTGGTTTTAATGTTAATAAAGATAAGAGATTAACACTTGATATACAATCAGAGGTGTTTACAAAATACAACGCAGTTACAAGACTAACTTAGAAAATTATCACAAAGTTTCTAAGTGTTTGATAGCTTCAGAATTTGACAGAGTTTCAGCACGTTCAGAAGCTTCAGTCTTGATTCTATTTCTTCACAAATCTTCTTCCTTTTATAGATGATAAAATGAACGTTGAAGATTATAGCCGTTTGAAGAATTGAGACGCTCCTTTGTATAGATCAGTGAGCTTATTAGCTGTTCTGATTTGCAGTAGCTTAGGAGCTTAACGTTTACTACAAAATGAGAGATTCCTTTTGGCTTTTGATATTTGAACCTTGGTGAAAGCCAAATAAGGAAATAATCGTTTCTGAAGCCTGACTTGAAAAGGACCTTTCCATGGTCAAACCTTTTCATTCTTGGTTTCTGCGTTTGGACTTAGTCAGACACAGTCTTCAATAAAATTGTACTCTCAAATGTAGCTTGACACTTATCTCTGACGAGCCTTCAGATTTTGATAGGCTCAGAATTACTTGTTTCAGATCTGGTGAGCTCAGATGTTCATCAGATTTTGATAGGCTCAGAATTACTTGTTTCAGATCTGGTGAGCTCAGATGTTCTTCAGATTTTGATAGGCTCAGAATTACTTGTTTCAGATCTGGTGAGCTCAGAAGTAATTCCTTCAGAAATTTTAAGGTTCAGATAATAACTTCAGAGTTTCACAGGCTCAGAATTACTTGCTTCAGATCTGGTGAGCTCAGAAGTAATTCCTTCAGAAATTCTAAGGTTCAGATAATAACTTCAGAGTTTCATAGGCTCAGAATTACTTGCTTCAGATCTGGTGAGCTCAGAAGTAATTCCTTCAGAAATTCTAAGGTTCTTTAGTACGCAAATTTTAACTTTTAATCCTGCACACTGAATTAAATTATTAGTACTCCAATTTAACTTTAAATACATTGTTATCATCAAAATCAATTAAGGAGATACAAAATCATAATTTTGTTCCAACAATACACACTCTATGTTTTGGAATAGAAGTCTCTACAAAAAGTAGACTCGAAAAGCTATTTATTCATTTCGATAGTTTTTGAACGATTTTCGTGTGTTATAACTACGAATTATGTGATTTTTTCCATCTTGCTTAAAAAATTAAATTTGTTTGATTCTTCACCTATATTGATTCACAGACACACTTTATGTGTAGGAATAGAAGTCTCTACAAAAAATAGACTCGAAAAGCAATTTATTCATTTTGATAGTTTTTGAACGATTTAGTGGGTTATATAGACTACGAATTTTGTGATTATTTCCATCTTGGTGAAACAAATATATTTGTTTGATTATTCACTTATATTTAACCATAGACACACTATATGTGTTGGAATAGAAGTCTCTAAAAAAAATAGACTCGAAAATCGATTTATTCATTTCGATAGTTTTTTAACGATTTTCGTGGGTTATACACTACGAATTATGTGATTTTTCCATCTCGGTGAAAAAATATATTTGTTTGATTATTCTCCTATATTGATCCACATACACACTATATGTTTTGGAATAGAAGTCTCTACAAAAAGTAGACTCGAAAAGCAATTTATTCATTTCGATAGTGTTTGAACGATTTTCGTGGGTTATACACTACGAATTATGTGATTTTTCCATCTCGGTGAAAAACATATATTTGTTTGATTATTCTCCTATATTGATCCACATACACACTATATGTGTTGGAATAGAAGTCTCTACAAAAAGTAGACTCGAAAGGCAATTTATTCATTTCAATAGTTTTTGAACGATTTTCGTGGGTTATATACACTACGAATTGTGTGATGTTTTCCATCTCGGTGATAAAAATATATTTGTTTGATTATTCTCCTATATTGATCCACAGACACACTATATGTGTTGGAATAGAAGTCTCTACAAAAAATAGGCTCGAAAGGGAATTTATTCATTTCGATAGTTTTTGAACGATATTCGTGGGTTATATACACTACGAATTGTGTGATGTTTTCCATCTCGGTGATAAAAATATATTTGTTTCATTCTTCACCTATATTGATTCATAGACACACTATATGTGTTGGAATAGAAGTTTCTACAAAAAATAGACTCGAAAAGCAATTTATCCATTTCGTTAGTTTTTGAACGATTTTCGTGGGTTTTACACTACGAATTATGTGATTTTTCCATCTCGGTGAAAAAATATATTTGTTTGATTATTCTCCTATATTGATCCACATACACACTATATGTTTAGGAATAGAAGTCTCTACAAAAAGTAGACTCGAAAAGCAATTTATTTATTTCGATAGTTTTTGAACGATTTTCGTGGGTTATACACTGCGAATTATGTGATTTTTTCCATCTTGCTATAAAAATTATATTTGTTTGATTCTTCACCTTTATTGATCCACATACACACTATATATGTAGGAATAGAAGTCTCTACAAACAATAGACTCGAAAAGCAATTTATTCATTTCGATAGTTTTTGAATTATTTTCGTGATTTATAGAGTACGAATTATGTGATTTTTTCCATCTCGGTGAAAAACATATATTTGTTTGATTCTTCACTTATATTGATCCACAAACACACTATATGTGTTGGAGTAGAAGTTTCTAGAAAAAATAGATTTGAAAAGCAATTTATTCATTTCGATAGTTTTTGAACGATTTTCGTCGGTTATACACTACGAATTATGTGATTTTTTCCATCTTGCTGAAAAAATTATATTTGTTTGATTCTTCACCTATATTGATCCACAGACGCACTATATGTGTAGGAATAGAAGTCTCTACATAAAATAGACTCGAAAAGCAATTTATTCATTTCGATAGTTTTTGAATTATTTTCGTGATTTATAGAGTACGAATTATGTGATTTTTTCCATCTCGGTGAAAAACATATATTTGTTTGATTCTTCACTTATATTGATCCACATACACACTATATGTGTTGGAGTAGAAGTTTCTACGAAAAATAGATTTGAAAAGCAATTTATTCATTTCGATAGTTTTTGAACGATTTTCGTGGGTTATAGACTACGAATTATGTGATTTTTTCCATCTTGGTGAAAAAAATATATTTGTTTGATTCTTCACTTATATTGATCCACAAACACACTATATGTGTTGGAATAGAAGTTTCTACAAAAAATAGATTCGAAAAGCAATTTATTCATTTTGTTAGTTTTTGAACGATTTTCGTGGGTTTTACACTGCGAATTATGTGATTTTTTCCATCTCCGTGAAAAACATATATTGGTTTGATTCTTCACCTATATTGATCCACAGACACACTATATGTGTTGGAATAGAAGTCTCTACAAAAAATAGACTCGAAAAGCAATTTATTCATTTCGATAGTTATTGAATGATTTTCGTGGGTTATAGACTACGAATTATGTGATTTTTTCCATCTTGGTGAAAAAATTATATTTGTTAGATTCTTCACCTATATTGATCCACAGACACACTATATGTGTAGGAATAGAAGTCTCTACAAAAAATAGACTCGAAAAGCAATTTATTCATTTTGATAGTTTTTGAACGATTTTCGTGGGTTATATAGACTACGAATTATGTGATTTTTTTCATCTTGGTGAAACCAATGTATTTGTTTGATTATTCACTTATATTTATCCATAGACACACTATATGTGTTGGAATAGAAGTCTCTAAAAAAAATAGACTCGAAAATCGATTTATTCATTTCGATAGTTTTTGAACGATTTTCGTGGGTTATACACTACGAATTATGTGATTTTTCCATCTCGGTGAAAAAACTATATTTGTTTGATTATTCTCCTATATTGATCCACATACACACTATATGTGTTGGAATAGAAGTCTCTACAAAAAGTAGACTTGAAAGGCAATTTATTCATTTCGATAGTTTTTGAACGATTTTCGTGGGTTATATACACTACGAATTGTGTGATGTTTTCCATCTCGGTGATAAAAATATATTTGATTGATTATTCTCCTATATTGATCCACAGACACACTATATGTGTTGGAATAGAAGTCTCTACAAAAAATAGACTCGAAAAGCAATTTATTCATTTTGATAGTTTTTGAACGATTTTCGTGGGTTATATAGACTACGAATTATGTGATTTTTTCCATCTTGGTGAAACTAATGTATTTGTTTGATTATTCACTTATATTTATCCATAGACACACTATATGTGTTGGAATAGAAGTCTCTAAAAAAAATAGACTCGAAAATCGATTTATTCATTTCGATAGTTTTTGAACGATTTTCGTGGGTTATACACTACGAATTATGTGATTTTTCCATCTCGGTGAAAAAACTATATTTGTTTGATTATTCTCCTATATTGATCCACATACACACTATATGTGTTGGAATAGAAGTCTCTACAAAAAGTAGACTTGAAAGGCAATTTATTCATTTCGATAGTTTTTGAACGATTTTCGTGGGTTATATACACTACGAATTGTGTGATGTTTTCCATCTCGGTGATAAAAATATATTTGATTGATTATTCTCCTATATTGATCCACAGACACACTATATGTGTTGGAATAGAAGTCTCTAAAAAAAATAGACTCGAAAATCGATTTATTCATTTCGATAGTTTTTTAACGATTTTCGTGGGTTATACACTACGAATTATGTGATTTTTCCATCTCGGTGAAAAAATATATTTGTTTGATTATTCTCCTATATTGATCCACATACACACTATATGTTTTGGAATAGAAGTCTCTACAAAAAGTAGACTCGAAAAGCAATTTATTCATTTCGATAGTGTTTGAACGATTTTCGTGGGTTATACACTACGAATTATGTGATTTTTCCATCTCGGTGAAAAACATATATTTGTTTGATTATTCTCCTATATTGATCCACATACACACTATATGTGTTGGAATAGAAGTCTCTACAAAAAGTAGACTCGAAAGGCAATTTATTCATTTCAATAGTTTTTGAACGATTTTCGTGGGTTATATACACTACGAATTGTGTGATGTTTTCCATCTCGGTGATAAAAATATATTTGTTTGATTATTCTCCTATATTGATCCACAGACACACTATATGTGTTGGAATAGAAGTCTCTACAAAAAATAGGCTCGAAAGGGAATTTATTCATTTCGATAGTTTTTGAACGATATTCGTGGGTTATATACACTACGAATTGTGTGATGTTTTCCATCTCGGTGATAAAAATATATTTGTTTCATTCTTCACCTATATTGATTCATAGACACACTATATGTGTTGGAATAGAAGTTTCTACAAAAAATAGACTCGAAAAGCAATTTATCCATTTCGTTAGTTTTTGAACGATTTTCGTGGGTTTTACACTACGAATTATGTGATTTTTCCATCTCGGTGAAAAAATATATTTGTTTGATTATTCTCCTATATTGATCCACATACACACTATATGTTTAGGAATAGAAGTCTCTACAAAAAGTAGACTCGAAAAGCAATTTATTTATTTCGATAGTTTTTGAACGATTTTCGTGGGTTATACACTGCGAATTATGTGATTTTTTCCATCTTGCTATAAAAATTATATTTGTTTGATTCTTCACCTTTATTGATCCACATACACACTATATATGTAGGAATAGAAGTCTCTACAAACAATAGACTCGAAAAGCAATTTATTCATTTCGATAGTTTTTGAATTATTTTCGTGATTTATAGAGTACGAATTATGTGATTTTTTCCATCTCGGTGAAAAACATATATTTGTTTGATTCTTCACTTATATTGATCCACAAACACACTATATGTGTTGGAGTAGAAGTTTCTAGAAAAAATAGATTTGAAAAGCAATTTATTCATTTCGATAGTTTTTGAACGATTTTCGTCGGTTATACACTACGAATTATGTGATTTTTTCCATCTTGCTGAAAAAATTATATTTGTTTGATTCTTCACCTATATTGATCCACAGACGCACTATATGTGTAGGAATAGAAGTCTCTACATAAAATAGACTCGAAAAGCAATTTATTCATTTCGATAGTTTTTGAATTATTTTCGTGATTTATAGAGTACGAATTATGTGATTTTTTCCATCTCGGTGAAAAACATATATTTGTTTGATTCTTCACTTATATTGATCCACATACACACTATATGTGTTGGAGTAGAAGTTTCTACGAAAAATAGATTTGAAAAGCAATTTATTCATTTCGATAGTTTTTGAACGATTTTCGTGGGTTATAGACTACGAATTATGTGATTTTTTCCATCTTGGTGAAAAAAATATATTTGTTTGATTCTTCACTTATATTGATCCACAAACACACTATATGTGTTGGAATAGAAGTTTCTACAAAAAATAGATTCGAAAAGCAATTTATTCATTTTGTTAGTTTTTGAACGATTTTCGTGGGTTTTACACTGCAAATTATGTGATTTTTTCCATCTCCGTGAAAAACATATATTTGTTTGATTCTTCACCTATATTGATCCACAGACACACTATATGTGTTGGAATAGAAGTCTCTACAAAAAATAGACTCGAAAAGCAATTTATTCATTTCGATAGTTATTGAATGATTTTCGTGGGTTATAGACTACGAATTATGTGATTTTTTCCATCTTGGTGAAAAAATTATATTTGTTTGATTCTTCACCTATATTGATCCACAGACACACCATATGTGTAGGAATAGAAGTCTCTACAAAAAATAGACTCGAAAAGCAATTTATTCATTTTGATAGTTTTTGAACGATTTTCGTGGGTTATATAGACTACGAATTATGTGATTTTTTCCATCTTGGTGAAACTAATGTATTTGTTTGATTATTCACTTATATTTATCCATAGACACACTATATGTGTTGGAATGGAAGTCTCTAAAAAAAATAGACTCGAAAATCGATTTATTCATTTCGATAGTTTTTGAACGATTTTCGTGGGTTATACACTACGAATTATGTGATTTTTCCATCTCGGTGAAAAAACTATATTTGTTTGATTATTCTCCTATATTGATCCACATACACACTATATGTGTTGGAATAGAAGTCTCTACAAAAAGTAGACTTGAAAGGCAATTTATTCATTTCGATAGTTTTTGAACGATATTCGTGGGTTATATACACTACGAATTGTGTGATGTTTTCCATCTCGGTGATAAAAATATATTTGTTTCATTCTTCACCTATATTGATTCATAGACACACTATATGTGTTGGAATTGAAGTTTCTACAAAAAATAGACTCGAAAAGCAATTTATCCATTTCGTTAGTTTTTGAACGATTTTCGTGGGTTTTACACTACGAATTATGTGATTTTTCCATCTCGGTGAAAAAATATATTTGTTTGATTATTCTCCTATATTGATCCACATACACACTATATGTTTAGGAATAGAAGTCTCTACAAAAAGTAGACTCGAAAGGCAATTTATTCATTTCGATAGTTTTTGAACGATTTTCGTGGGTTATATACACTACGAATTGTGTGATGTTTTCCATCTCGGTGATAAAAATATATTTGTTTGATTATTCTCCTATATTGATCCACAGACACACTATATGTGTTGGAATAGAAGTCTCTACAAAAAATAGGCTCGAAAGGGAATTTATTCATTTCGATAGTTTTTGAACGATATTCTTGGGTTATATACACTACGAATTGTGTGATGTTTTCCATCTCGGTGATAAAAATATATTTGTTTCATTCTTCACCTATATTGATTCATAGACACACTATATGTGTTGGAATAGAAGTTTCTACAAAAAATAGACTCGAAAAGCAATTTATCCATTTCGTTAGTTTTTGAACGATTTTCGTGGGTTTTACACTACGAATTATGTGATTTTTCCATCTCGGTGAAAAAATATATTTGTTTGATTATTCTCCTATATTGATCCACATACACACTATATGTGTTGGAATAGAAGTCTCTACAAAAAGTAGACTTGAAAGGCAATTTATTCATTTCGATAGTTTTTGAACGATTTTCGTGGGTTATATACACTACGAATTGTGTGATGTTTTCCATCTCGGTGATAAAAATATATTTGATTGATTATTCTCCTATATTGATCCACAGACACACTATATGTGTTGGAATAGAAGTCTCTAAAAAAAATAGACTCGAAAATCGATTTATTCATTTCGATAGTTTTTTAACGATTTTCGTGGGTTATACACTACGAATTATGTGATTTTTCCATCTCGGTGAAAAAATATATTTGTTTGATTATTCTCCTATATTGATCCACATACACACTATATGTTTTGGAATAGAAGTCTCTACAAAAAGTAGACTCGAAAAGCAATTTATTCATTTCGATAGTGTTTGAACGATTTTCGTGGGTTATACACTACGAATTATGTGATTTTTCCATCTCGGTGAAAAACATATATTTGTTTGATTATTCTCCTATATTGATCCACATACACACTATATGTGTTGGAATAGAAGTCTCTACAAAAAGTAGACTCGAAAGGCAATTTATTCATTTCAATAGTTTTTGAACGATTTTCGTGGGTTATATACACTACGAATTGTGTGATGTTTTCCATCTCGGTGATAAAAATATATTTGTTTGATTATTCTCCTATATTGATCCACAGACACACTATATGTGTTGGAATAGAAGTCTCTACAAAAAATAGGCTCGAAAGGGAATTTATTCATTTCGATAGTTTTTGAACGATATTCGTGGGTTATATACACTACGAATTGTGTGATGTTTTCCATCTCGGTGATAAAAATATATTTGTTTCATTCTTCACCTATATTGATTCATAGACACACTATATGTGTTGGAATAGAAGTTTCTACAAAAAATAGACTCGAAAAGCAATTTATCCATTTCGTTAGTTTTTGAACGATTTTCGTGGGTTTTACACTACGAATTATGTGATTTTTCCATCTCGGTGAAAAAATATATTTGTTTGATTATTCTCCTATATTGATCCACATACACACTATATGTTTAGGAATAGAAGTCTCTACAAAAAGTAGACTCGAAAGGCAATTTATTCATTTCGATAGTTTTTGAACGATTTTCGTGGGTTATATACACTACGAATTGTGTGATGTTTTCCATCTCGGTGATAAAAATATATTTGTTTGATTATTCTCCTATATTGATCCACAGACACACTATATGTGTTGGAATAGAAGTCTCTACAAAAAATAGGCTCGAAAGGGAATTTATTCATTTCGATAGTTTTTGAACGATATTCTTGGGTTATATACACTACGAATTGTGTGATGTTTTCCATCTCGGTGATAAAAATATATTTGTTTCATTCTTCACCTATATTGATTCATAGACACACTATATGTGTTGGAATAGAAGTTTCTACAAAAAATAGACTCGAAAAGCAATTTATCCATTTCGTTAGTTTTTGAACGATTTTCGTGGGTTTTACACTACGAATTATGTGATTTTTCCATCTCGGTGAAAAAATATATTTGTTTGATTATTCTCCTATATTGATCCACATACACACTATATGTGTTGGAATAGAAGTCTCTACAAAAAGTAGACTTGAAAGGCAATTTATTCATTTCGATAGTTTTTGAACGATTTTCGTGGGTTATATACACTACGAATTGTGTGATGTTTTCCATCTCGGTGATAAAAATATATTTGATTGATTATTCTCCTATATTGATCCACAGACACACTATATGTGTTGGAATAGAAGTCTCTAAAAAAAATAGACTCGAAAATCGATTTATTCATTTCGATAGTTTTTTAACGATTTTCGTGGGTTATACACTACGAATTATGTGATTTTTCCATCTCGGTGAAAAAATATATTTGTTTGATTATTCTCCTATATTGATCCACATACACACTATATGTTTTGGAATAGAAGTCTCTACAAAAAGTAGACTCGAAAAGCAATTTATTCATTTCGATAGTGTTTGAACGATTTTCGTGGGTTATACACTACGAATTATGTGATTTTTCCATCTCGGTGAAAAACATATATTTGTTTGATTATTCTCCTATATTGATCCACATACACACTATATGTGTTGGAATAGAAGTCTCTACAAAAAGTAGACTCGAAAGGCAATTTATTCATTTCAATAGTTTTTGAACGATTTTCGTGGGTTATATACACTACGAATTGTGTGATGTTTTCCATCTCGGTGATAAAAATATATTTGTTTGATTATTCTCCTATATTGATCCACAGACACACTATATGTGTTGGAATAGAAGTCTCTACAAAAAATAGGCTCGAAAGGGAATTTATTCATTTCGATAGTTTTTGAACGATATTCGTGGGTTATATACACTACGAATTGTGTGATGTTTTCCATCTCGGTGATAAAAATATATTTGTTTCATTCTTCACCTATATTGATTCATAGACACACTATATGTGTTGGAATAGAAGTTTCTACAAAAAATAGACTCGAAAAGCAATTTATCCATTTCGTTAGTTTTTGAACGATTTTCGTGGGTTTTACACTACGAATTATGTGATTTTTCCATCTCGGTGAAAAAATATATTTGTTTGATTATTCTCCTATATTGATCCACATACACACTATATGTTTAGGAATAGAAGTCTCTACAAAAAGTAGACTCGAAAGGCAATTTATTCATTTCGATAGTTTTTGAACGATTTTCGTGGGTTATATACACTACGAATTGTGTGATGTTTTCCATCTCGGTGATAAAAATATATTTGTTTGATTATTCTCCTATATTGATCCACAGACACACTATATGTGTTGGAATAGAAGTCTCTACAAAAAATAGGCTCGAAAGGGAATTTATTCATTTCGATAGTTTTTGAACGATATTCGTGGGTTATATACACTACGAATTGTGTGATGTTTTCCATCTCGGTGATAAAAATATATTTGTTTCATTCTTCACCTATATTGATTCATAGACACACTATATGTGTTGGAATAGAAGTTTCTACAAAAAATAGACTCGAAAAGCAATTTATCCATTTCGTTAGTTTTTGAACGATTTTCGTGGGTTTTACACTACGAATTATGTGATTTTTCCATCTCGGTGAAAAAATATATTTGTTTGATTATTCTCCTATATTGATCCACATACACACTATATGTTTAGGAATAGAAGTCTCTACAAAAAGTAGACTCGAAAAGCAATTTATTTATTTCGATAGTTTTTGAACGATTTTCGTGGGTTATACACTGCGAATTATGTGATTTTTTCCATCTTGCTATAAAAATTATATTTGTTTGATTCTTCACCTTTATTGATCCACATACACACTATATATGTAGGAATAGAAGTCTCTACAAACAATAGACTCGAAAAGCAATTTATTCATTTCGATAGTTTTTGAATTATTTTCGTGATTTATAGAGTACGAATTATGTGATTTTTTCCATCTCGGTGAAAAACATATATTTGTTTGATTCTTCACTTATATTGATCCACAAACACACTATATGTGTTGGAGTAGAAGTTTCTAGAAAAAATAGATTTGAAAAGCAATTTATTCATTTCGATAGTTTTTGAACGATTTTCGTCGGTTATACACTACGAATTATGTGATTTTTTCCATCTTGCTGAAAAAATTATATTTGTTTGATTCTTCACCTATATTGATCCACAGACGCACTATATGTGTAGGAATAGAAGTCTTTACATAAAATAGACTCGAAAAGCAATTTATTCATTTCGATAGTTTTTGAATTATTTTCGTGATTTATAGAGTACGAATTATGTGATTTTTTCCATCTCGGTGAAAAACATATATTTGTTTGATTCTTCACTTATATTGATCCACATACACACTATATGTGTTGGAGTAGAAGTTTCTACGAAAAATAGATTTGAAAAGCAATTTATTCATTTCGATAGTTTTTGAACGATTTTCGTGGGTTATAGACTACGAATTATGTGATTTTTTCCATCTTGGTGAAAAAAATATATTTGTTTGATTCTTCACTTATATTGATCCACAAACACACTATATGTGTTGGAATAGAAGTTTCTACAAAAAATAGATTCGAAAAGCAATTTATTCATTTTGTTAGTTTTTGAACGATTTTCGTGGGTTTTACACTGCAAATTATGTGATTTTTTCCATCTCCGTGAAAAACATATATTTGTTTGATTCTTCACCTATATTGATCCACAGACACACTATATGTGTTGGAATAGAAGTCTCTACAAAAAATAGACTCGAAAAGCAATTTATTCATTTCGATAGTTATTGAATGATTTTCGTGGGTTATAGACTACGAATTATGTGATTTTTTCCATCTTGGTGAAAAAATTATATTTGTTTGATTCTTCACCTATATTGATCCACAGACACACCATATGTGTAGGAATAGAAGTCTCTACAAAAAATAGACTCGAAAAGCAATTTATTCATTTCGATAGTTTTTGAACGATTTTCGTGGGTTATACACTACGAATTATGTGATTTTTCCATCTCGGTGAAAAAACTATATTTGTTTGATTATTCTCCTATATTGATCCACATACACACTATATGTGTTGGAATAGAAGTCTCTACAAAAAATAGACTCGAAAAGCAATTTATTCATTTTGATAGTTTTTGAACGATTTTCGTGGGTTATATAGACTACGAATTATGTGATTTTTTCCATCTTGGTGAAACTAATGTATTTGTTTGATTATTCACTTATATTTATCCATAGACACACTATATGTGTTGGAATAGAAGTCTCTAAAAAAAATAGACTCGAAAATCGATTTATTCATTTCGATAGTTTTTGAACGATTTTCGTGGGTTATACACTACGAATTATGTGATTTTTCCATCTCGGTGAAAAAACTATATTTGTTTGATTATTCTCCTATATTGATCCACATACACACTATATGTGTTGGAATAGAAGTCTCTACAAAAAGTAGACTTGAAAGGCAATTTATTCATTTCGATAGTTTTTGAACGATATTCGTGGGTTATATACACTACGAATTGTGTGATGTTTTCCATCTCGGTGATAAAAATATATTTGTTTCATTCTTCACCTATATTGATTCATAGACACACTATATGTGTTGGAATTGAAGTTTCTACAAAAAATAGACTCGAAAAGCAATTTATCCATTTCGTTAGTTTTTGAACGATTTTCGTGGGTTTTACACTACGAATTATGTGATTTTTCCATCTCGGTGAAAAAATATATTTGTTTGATTATTCTCCTATATTGATCCACATACACACTATATGTTTAGGAATAGAAGTCTCTACAAAAAGTAGACTCGAAAGGCAATTTATTCATTTCGATAGTTTTTGAACGATTTTCGTGGGTTATATACACTACGAATTGTGTGATGTTTTCCATCTCGGTGATAAAAATATATTTGTTTGATTATTCTCCTATATTGATCCACAGACACACTATATGTGTTGGAATAGAAGTCTCTACAAAAAATAGGCTCGAAAGGGAATTTATTCATTTCGATAGTTTTTGAACGATATTCGTGGGTTATATACACTACGAATTGTGTGATGTTTTCCATCTCGGTGATAAAAATATATTTGTTTCATTCTTCACCTATATTGATTCATAGACACACTATATGTGTTGGAATAGAAGTTTCTACAAAAAATAGACTCGAAAAGCAATTTATCCATTTCGTTAGTTTTTGAACGATTTTCGTGGGTTTTACACTACGAATTATGTGATTTTTCCATCTCGGTGAAAAAATATATTTGTTTGATTATTCTCCTATATTGATCCACATACACACTATATGTTTAGGAATAGAAGTCTCTACAAAAAGTAGACTCGAAAAGCAATTTATTTATTTCGATAGTTTTTGAACGATTTTCGTGGGTTATACACTGCGAATTATGTGATTTTTTCCATCTTGCTATAAAAATTATATTTGTTTGATTCTTCACCTTTATTGATCCACAGACACACTATATATGTAGGAATAGAAGTCTCTACAAACAATAGACTCGAAAAGCAATTTATTCATTTCGATAGTTTTTGAATTATTTTCGTGATTTATAGAGTACGAATTATGTGATTTTTTCCATCTCGGTGAAAAACATATATTTGTTTGATTCTTCACTTATATTGATCCACAAACACACTATATGTGTTGGAGTAGAAGTTTCTAGAAAAAATAGATTTGAAAAGCAATTTATTCATTTCGATAGTTTTTGAACGATTTTCGTGGGTTATACACTTCGAATTATGTGATTTTTTCCATCTTGCTGAAAAAATTATATTTGTTTGATTCTTCACCTATATTGATCCACAGACGCACTATATGTGTAGGAATAGAAGTCTCTACATAAAATAGACTCGAAAAGCAATTTATTCATTTCGATAGTTTTTGAATTATTTTCGTGATTTATAGAGTACGAATTATGTGATTTTTTCCATCTCGGTGAAAAACATATATTTGTTTGATTCTTCACTTATATTGATCCACATACACACTATATGTGTTGGAGTAGAAGTTTCTACGAAAAATGGATTTGAAAAGCAATTTATTCATTTCGATAGTTTTTGAACGATTTTCGTGGGTTATAGACTACGAATTATGTGATTTTTTCCATCTTGGTGAAAAAAATATATTTGTTTGATTCTTCACTTATATTGATCCACAAACACACTATATGTGTTGGAATAGAAGTTTCTACAAAAAATAGATTCGAAAAGCAATTTATTCATTTTGTTAGTTTTTGAACGATTTTCGTGGGTTTTACACTGCGAATTATGTGATTTTTTCCATCTCCGTTAAAAACATATATTTGTTTGATTCTTCACCTATATTGATCCACAGACACACTATATGTGTTGGAATAGAAGTCTCTACAAAAAATAGACTCGAAAAGCAATTTATTCATTTCGATAGTTATTGAATGATTTTCGTGGGTTATAGACTACGAATTATGTGATTTTTTCCATCTTGGTGAAAAAATTATATTTGTTTGATTCTTCACCTATATTGATCCACAGACACACTATATGTGTAGGAATAGAAGTCTCTACAAAAAATAGACTCGAAAAGCAATTTATTCATTTTGATAGTTTTTGAACGATTTTCGTGGGTTATATAGACTACGAATTATGTGATTTTTTCCATCTTGGTGAAACTAATGTATTTGTTTGATTATTCACTTATATTTATCCATAGACACACTATATGTGTTGGAATAGAAGTCTCTAAAAAAAATAGACTCGAAAATCGATTTATTCATTTCGATAGTTTTTGAACGATTTTCGTGGGTTATACACTACGAATTATGTGATTTTTCCATCTCGGTGAAAAAACTATATTTGTTTGATTATTCTCCTATATTGATCCACATACACACTATATGTGTTGGAATAGAAGTCTCTACAAAAAGTAGACTTGAAAGGCAATTTATTCATTTCGATAGTTTTTGAACGATATTCGTGGGTTATATACACTACGAATTGTGTGATGTTTTCCATCTCGGTGATAAAAATATATTTGTTTCATTCTTCATATATATTGATTCATAGACACACTATATGTGTTGGAATTGAAGTTTCTACAAAAAATAGACTCGAAAAGCAATTTATCCATTTCGTTAGTTTTTGAACGATTTTCGTGGGTTTTACACTACGAATTATGTGATTTTTCCATCTCGGTGAAAAAATATATTTGTTTGATTATTCTCCTATATTTGTAACACCCCGTTTTTCAAAGACCAAAAAGGGGCATTATTTTTTTTTTTTTAAAACACGAGACAGAGTGCGCGGAAAATATTTTACAAGAGCCGACATTAATCATACCACAGGGCTAATTAAACATTAGTGCTTCAGAGAAGCAAGTGTAACACCTGAATATTTACAACCCTAAAGACAAAGGGTCTAACAATCACAAAAGTAAATATTCAGAATACAGTCATCCAAAAGAGTCAGATCCTATGCCTAATCCAAAAAGAGCACGGTGTACAAACCACGCCGGCGAACAGCCTAACTTAAGATGTACCACTCCTCGATCACTGGAATCCCACGAACTCACCGTCGTCTTAACGACCCACGGTCTCGGACAGGAATCCATCGTCTAGGTGGGGGTAACCCGTTCATGTATTATGGCAAGGGTCACCACACATATACATATATATAATACACACCGAATATACACATACCAAATACGGAAAGCAAATAAACATTTAGCATTTCCTCCTCAACAGGCATTATAATTCAAATGCACGCAAAGCCTATCAATGCAGACTCTAAATGATTGTGATCACCCTACCCGGGTCTTTTTCACATGCATGAATTCCGGAATTTTACCTCTCCGCAGAGAGTCGTAGGTCCAACCCCTACTAATATCAATACAATCCCGAAGGATTAGAGTGGATCCATTCCCGATAATCACACTCCGTGGTCCATTCCCGATAACCACATATTGGACTCAATAAATCCCGAAGGATTAAGGTGGATCCATTCCCGATAATCACACCCCGTGGTCCGTTCCCGATAACCACTTACAATGAATGCATGAGCATACGATTCCCCATATATGCTAATGCAACAAATACATACCTCTCAAGCGTATGTAAACCAATCATAATATGTACATATATTTTCAAAATCATATGCACGCCAATCACATATTCATACATATATTCTCAAACATATGTAAACCACACATGCGATACAAAACACCTTCTCATCACGAGAATACATAATATAATCATGCCAAACATTCACACAATCTAGAACCAAGCATACACATATATCATACACATATATGACGGAAAAATAAAGGTGCCCTTACCTCAGCAAGCTTTCCTTAATCTCTTTCTCGTCTAAACTATTACACGCGCTACCTAAAAGTTAAGCAGCGTACAATCAGTAAAATACTCCTCGATTACCCTATCGAAACGAAACTTGCTCTCCAAGTTCCAGAGGGGTCTAAGGTACTTTCTAAAGCTATCCCTCCATGATTTCAGGTTATTCTCATAGTGTTTAAAAATTCACGAAGTTAATTGTACTATTTTTATAACACGAAAATCATTTTGTCTTCAAATCATAAACTAAAACCATTTTGGATTTTCCACTTCAAGGACTTGTTTCACGCACCACAACACCATTTGAAATACAACTAAAACTTTTCAAAAATATTTTGAATGAAAAATTGAAGTTTTCTTGCGTTACAAGTTACACATTTTTTTCTTCCTAACAACCTTCCCTATACTCATTTCTCTTCAAAACTAAAGTTGTCCAACACATACACAATTTTCACACAATTGTGGACTTAGAAAAAATTTTGGAATTTCTCCCTAAACCACTAAAAAGGCCACGGCCAAATTTTTTTGAAAACACCCTCCCACACAAAATTTTTCACTTCTAAATGCATGGTAATATCCCATAATACCTAACTAGCACTTATCAAAACGATTTAGAAATTAAAGAGTCGAATCGCAAATTTCGAGAAATCTCAAATAAGGTTTTTTCTTAAGGCAAGTGATCATTTTCTTTTCAAAACATCCCATAACCAATCAAACAATTAAACAATGATCATGGAAAGCTATTTGCCTCTAAACAATTTTCGAAATTCGATTCCTCGAACCCTATATGGGTGCCACGGCCATTTGAGGCAAAAAGGGCAACTCCACACATCCTATCATTCTAAACCCTAGCATGACATTGTTGATTCATAAAGATGTTCAATCGTGCGTTCGACTATTTTCGAGACTCGACACGAAATTTTCAAAAACGTGTTCTTCGAGTCGCTCAAGAACACGAAAAATAAATTTTCTTATTTTTCAAAATAAAATTCATAAACACCATACTACTTTGTCACAAAGCTCTAATCTAACTTCAAAATTCAAATTCAATCAACACAAAACAAGTTAAAATCATCTATACACTTTTTTTCTTCAAACCCTTACCAACAATTTTGAGAAATTTTCTAAACACCATGAGAATCCTTACAAGCTTTGTTAATGTTGTCTAACTAACACTCATGAGCTCAAAACTCCAATCATCTAGCAATTCTAGCATGTTTCTAGAATTTTTCTCTCAAGAACAATTTCTAGTAAAACCTTGAATTTCTATGAACTTAAAAGAAATCAAAGGACAAGGATAGAGAAGAGGTCTTGTTACCTCAAGAGAAAGAAGATGATCAACTCTTTGATGATTCCTAGCACAATCCAAGCAAGTTTCTTGAGAGGAAGAGAAAAATTGAATGATGAGAGTGAGAGAAAAGGTGGTTCACGGCAAGAGAGAAGAAGGAAGGGAGTATATATCAACTTGCCATCTTGATTCAATGTGAAATAATCCTCCTAACTAATGTGGTCTTGCTAACTCATGGCCATTGGATCAAAAGGCAAAGTCTCTAGGCCAATCCTAGCCATCCAATAAAACTTGGTCACAAAGCAACCCAAAATAAATATCTAGATATTTCCTACTAACGCCAGCTCATCTCGCTCAGCTGTCACGCGCCGCGACGAACTAAACTTGCAAAAATAGAAAATCCACGGAATAAAAGTCCGTCGTAAACCGTTTCCAAATATTATCACTAAATCTTTTTCCCCGACTGTGATTTTCTTCCTCACTCTCTAAAAATATTCTGAGGTCGTATTCTAACTCCTGCCGATATATAAAACTCCCATCTAAATTTCTACGGATTTCGAAAATCGTAAAAATTTCCAACAGCGGGTAAGATTTCGACTCGTTTTTCCAAAAACAAAGAAAAACCAAAACTCGTAATTCTGACTTCACAGAAACGTTCTTATAGATAAAAGAAGACTATGAAACAAAAGTCTGTGCCTTTTCAGAGCACGAGCACAAAATAGGCTCCAACTCAGCAAAAATGCTATTATTGCGACAGTACTCACAATACCACTTAACAAAAGCCCTAGTATTCTTAGTCATTACTTACTTTCCTCATACAAAAGGTACCGTGGAATTACGGGTCTTACATTACTACCCTCCAAAAAGAAGTTTCGTCCTCGAAACTAAAAGTAAGAGTAACAACTCAACTAGTTAGTACTATCACTAACACAAGAAAATCCCATCGGATTAGGTGTAGCCACACAGACACTAACACCAGGAGATGCCACACAGATACTATCACCAACACACCGACGCAACCGTGCACCAACCGCAACCCTCAACAAGGTTGCACTGGTTTCAAACTCTAAACACAAAGCTAGACATCACACAACGAGTTCACCACTCAAAATTTAACCTCACTACGAAGGTTCACAACTCTAATTCTCAAAGATCTTAGGTCAACACGACAACTTTCCAAGGTCACCTTTTTCGCCTCTGCGACATAGCCGTTTCCAATAAGTTCACGCGAAGTGATGACTGGCTACCCACCAAAAAGAAACACCAAAAACTTTCTTCACACTACCAAAGCTAGCAAAACGAGTCGATTCCAGTCAACACAATTTCGTCTATTATTAACAAGAGATTAAGGGTGATCAGTTCCTTAATTTGTCAATAGATAGCCGACAATCATGATGGTGGCTTAGACCATCTTTACCTAACTTTAATAATGCTCACTTCCACTTGTGCTCCGGGTCCTCCGAGGCACAAGGGTCTAACAATTCCTTCGAAGTTTTCTTACTGTTTTCCTCAATTTCTTACTACCTCAATCTCTTAATACTTCGATCTCGGCGACGAGCCACAATACTCAAACACAACACTTAAAATCTCATGCTTCTACTCACGAAACATCCGTTTAGTATCGTCCAAATCAGTAAGTACAAGGCCACCATGGCAAGTACCACCCATACCATTAGACTCCGAAAGAAGTTGTCATCTCGGTAAAAGAACTTCCAACTTCACTATTATCCATAAGCCCTTAATTTTACCTTTAATCTCATAACTGCGTCGAACCATCCAATCACAGTCTTAATAATATCATCCCAACATCCAGTTGGTGATTACATTCCCCAAATTCTCCTGACATGCGCCAACTTATACCATCTACCTCGCTTGGACTCCCTTTATCCAAATCTCAAATTCCCGAAAATTCAATCCTTCAGGCGTCCACATAATTTTCCAAATTAATACTTAGGTTAACCTTGCCTGCTTTAGCATAAAACATTTATCCTCGTCGACTGCCATCGTCGGCTTAAACCATTCTACATCTTATTCTCATTCTATTTCTAAACTCTCTTGAGTTTCTTCTCTCTTACCATTAAATTCTCTTTTACTCAAAAGAGCTTGTCACCCTGACCATTCTTATTTGTTCCAACATCTTATCCTTATAGTAAATTCCTACATCCAATCATATCTTGAGATATTTCTCAGCGCAACCGTCGTTCAACCGCTTCTACTGTCAACGACCAAAATCATTCGTTTTCTCAATGCGCATTTTCCTCTACGTTACGCCTATCCTCATGGTAACAACTACAATGAATCAATTTCTATTAGTTTCCACCAAACTTTGTCATTAGATAATTGCTTACCCTTTTTTTTTACTTCCACATACAACACACACACCTCCATGACATCCATTCAGGTGGTGCTTTCGAATCCTTAATATACACGCACAATCATAATTTTTCCAAATTATGTGTGAATCCTTTCGCCAATCCTTAATTGACATAAGCCACATTCTCATGTGCTTCCCTCTTACTTATTTTTAACATGTCTTTCCAACGACTAACTTCCTTTGCGACTATCTCATCGATGTGATAAACTCTACAAAACTCCAATTAGGCTTGTCTCATCAATCTACTAATTTGCAACTTTCAAGTTCAACAACTGTCTAGAGTTGGTTCCCAAACGACCATAGCCAATAACTTGTTAAATCCAAACAACATATTTAACTCACCGCACAGAATCCAAATACTCTCTCGTTCCATAACATTTTGAATCATAACAAGCATACACTTTTCCGTTCGACCAATCCCAAATTGTCGTAACTATCTAAAGTCATAGGGTTCTACAATACCAATAACCAACTTCACACATACGTTTGCTACCCGTCCTAACACATCCATTCACTAGCTAAATTCTTATTCATCTCTAACTTTCACCAAGGTGTCAACTAATGTACGCCTTGAAATCAAACGCTCCAATTAATAATCAATCAAGTTCTTATTGTGTATCTCTCTATGCATAACTATCTCAAATCTTATCTTCGTCACGTCACTATAATTCACTTCCAAATCAACACATCTTACTCATCTATCAAGCCATTGAACACCCATCTCAAATCTCACTGCTTGACTTTTCAAGAACAACTACCTAAGCACAATACTTATAATTTCATCCTTAGTACGTTTGTTATCCAAATCAAACTCTTAAATCTAATTCTCAAGAACTTAAAATATTTACCACACCATCTAAATTCCTCCATTACATCTTAATATACAACGAATGTCCGTACAGATCAACTCTCATCATCTGAGTACTCCTACTAGCGAACTCTTGTCTAATCACAACTTGATATTTCTAGAAAATTTCCAAACATTGTCGTCCATGACGTGAATTTCTTAACGTTTGATTACATCAACTCCTATGATTCCATAATTTCAAGGTACTACTTGGTCCTTCACCCTCTTGGTCGATCAAAATCATTAACTTAAATGCACATCTGCACAGGATCTCTACTCAATCTTGACTAATCTCTTCAAACTACTCAATAATTTTTTTTTTTTTTTTTCTAATCCCTAAGAATTACTCAATATGTTCACTTCCTCTTAAGGTTTTCCTGCCGATAACTAACAATTCTAGCTTACACTGCTACAATTCTCTATGTATTTCCATACTACACACATCTAGTATCACCTATCTGTGATATGTAACTTGCTTTCCACGGTTGAACTCCTCGTTCTTACCTAAACATCTCTCCAAAACCATAATTATCCAAACAATGATTACCTATAGTTTTGTCTCACATCGACATCTATACTTACTATCTCCTTAACTACGTATAGATTGTCACTTATCCATGTGATATTTGGTCTCTTACCCTTAATCATCACGAGATTCATCCATAATAATCTCATTTTCGAATCTAGTTTATCTCACACACTTAACTTAAACCCTTAAGGTACCCATCGTTCGTGAAACCGTCTTCTAACACCACTAAGTTCACTGACTCTTGACGTGCAACACACTTTAATTGCAATACGAATCACTCAAATGATTATCCAATCATCGTAATTAAATCCAACTGACATCTCTGCCTGGTCCACAATTCCACAGTGGCCGCATCCCCTTGGCAACCGACGGACTTCATCAAGTCCCGCCCTAACTCACCCGACGGACATCCAATACCTTCTTCAAAAGGTCGTCCCAATCCGATCCTTACTTGTAATCATTTATCAGTACGACGCTCACTCGTCAATACTCAACACCTCCGGGTGACAACGACCAATGCAACTTCCAATCCATTAAATTAATACCAAGAATCCCTTGTAGTTCTTATTCGCCTCAAGTCCATCCTCCTCGGACCACTCCGTCTAAGGAATTCAGAGACACTTGTCGACTAAATTCGACAATTGCTCGGGGGTTCCAACTGTGTAGGGAACATCGTTTCAACTAAGACACAATCAAATACCTAAGCATCCACCATGCTAGACTCACCGAACGAACACATGACCCACAACACAACCAAAACCAATCGCTAGAACTAACATAACTCTAGCTATATTCTGACTGACTTTGGACGGACAACTCTACTACACACTTTCCCTTTGATGATCTAAAGCCGAGCTCTGATACCACAATGTAACACCCCGTTTTTCAAAGACCAAAAAGGGGCATTATTTTTTTTTTTTTTAAAACACGAGACAGAGTGCGCGGAAAATATTTTACAAGAGCCGACATTAATCATACCACAGGGCTAATTAAACATTAGTGCTTCAGAGAAGCAAGTGTAACACCTGAATATTTACAACCCTAAAGACAAAGGGTCTAACAATCACAAAAGTAAATATTCAGAATACAGTCATCCAAAAGAGTCAGATCCTATGCCTAATCCAAAAAGAGCACGGTGTACAAACCACGCCGGCGAACAGCCTAACTTAAGATGTACCACTCCTCGATCACTGGAATCCCACGAACTCACCGTCGTCTTAACGACCCACGGTCTCGGACAGGAATCCATCGTCTAGGTGGGGGTAACCCGTTCATGTATTATGGCAAGGGTCACCACACATATACATATATATAATACACACCGAATATACACATACCAAATACGGAAAGCAAATAAACATTTAGCATTTCCTCCTCAACAGGCATTATAATTCAAATGCACGCAAAGCCTATCAATGCAGACTCTAAATGATTGTGATCACCCTACCCGGGTCTTTTTCACATGCATGAATTCCGGAATTTTACCTCTCCGCAGAGAGTCGTAGGTCCAACCCCTACTAATATCAATACAATCCCGAAGGATTAGAGTGGATCCATTCCCGATAATCACACTCCGTGGTCCATTCCCGATAACCACATATTGGACTCAATAAATCCCGAAGGATTAAGGTGGATCCATTCCCGATAATCACACCCCGTGGTCCGTTCCCGATAACCACTTACAATGAATGCATGAGCATACGATTCCCCATATATGCTAATGCAACAAATACATACCTCTCAAGCGTATGTAAACCAATCATAATATGTACATATATTTTCAAAATCATATGCACGCCAATCACATATTCATACATATATTCTCAAACATATGTAAACCACACATGCGATACAAAACACCTTCTCATCACGAGAATACATAATATAATCATGCCAAACATTCACACAATCTAGAACCAAGCATACACATATATCATACACATATATGACGGAAAAATAAAGGTGCCCTTACCTCAGCAAGCTTTCCTTAATCTCTTTCTCGTCTAAACTATTACACGCGCTACCTAAAAGTTAAGCAGCGTACAATCAGTAAAATACTCCTCGATTACCCTATCGAAACGAAACTTGCTCTCCAAGTTCCAGAGGGGTCTAAGGTACTTTCTAAAGCTATCCCTCCATGATTTCAGGTTATTCTCATAGTGTTTAAAAATTCACGAAGTTAATTGTACTATTTTTATAACACGAAAATCATTTTGTCTTCAAATCATAAACTAAAACCATTTTGGATTTTCCACTTCAAGGACTTGTTTCACGCACCACAACACCATTTGAAATACAACTAAAACTTTTCAAAAATATTTTGAATGAAAAATTGAAGTTTTCTTGCGTTACAAGTTACACATTTTTTTCTTCCTAACAACCTTCCCTATACTCATTTCTCTTCAAAACTAAAGTTGTCCAACACATACACAATTTTCACACAATTGTGGACTTAGAAAAAATTTTGGAATTTCTCCCTAAACCACTAAAAAGGCCACGGCCAAATTTTTTTGAAAACACCCTCCCACACAAAATTTTTCACTTCTAAATGCATGGTAATATCCCATAATACCTAACTAGCACTTATCAAAACGATTTAGAAATTAAAGAGTCGAATCGCAAATTTCGAGAAATCTCAAATAAGGTTTTTTCTTAAGGCAAGTGATCATTTTCTTTTCAAAACATCCCATAACCAATCAAACAATTAAACAATGATCATGGAAAGCTATTTGCCTCTAAACAATTTTCGAAATTCGATTCCTCGAACCCTATATGGGTGCCACGGCCATTTGAGGCAAAAAGGGCAACTCCACACATCCTATCATTCTAAACCCTAGCATGACATTGTTGATTCATAAAGATGTTCAATCGTGCGTTCGACTATTTTCGAGACTCGACACGAAATTTTCAAAAACGTGTTCTTCGAGTCGCTCAAGAACACGAAAAATAAATTTTCTTATTTTTCAAAATAAAATTCATAAACACCATACTACTTTGTCACAAAGCTCTAATCTAACTTCAAAATTCAAATTCAATCAACACAAAACAAGTTAAAATCATCTATACACTTTTTTTCTTCAAACCCTTACCAACAATTTTGAGAAATTTTCTAAACACCATGAGAATCCTTACAAGCTTTGTTAATGTTGTCTAACTAACACTCATGAGCTCAAAACTCCAATCATCTAGCAATTCTAGCATGTTTCTAGAATTTTTCTCTCAAGAACAATTTCTAGTAAAACCTTGAATTTCTATGAACTTAAAAGAAATCAAAGGACAAGGATAGAGAAGAGGTCTTGTTACCTCAAGAGAAAGAAGATGATCAACTCTTTGATGATTCCTAGCACAATCCAAGCAAGTTTCTTGAGAGGAAGAGAAAAATTGAATGATGAGAGTGAGAGAAAAGGTGGTTCACGGCAAGAGAGAAGAAGGAAGGGAGTATATATCAACTTGCCATCTTGATTCAATGTGAAATAATCCTCCTAACTAATGTGGTCTTGCTAACTCATGGCCATTGGATCAAAAGGCAAAGTCTCTAGGCCAATCCTAGCCATCCAATAAAACTTGGTCACAAAGCAACCCAAAATAAATATCTAGATATTTCCTACTAACGCCAGCTCATCTCGCTCAGCTGTCACGCGCCGCGACGAACTAAACTTGCAAAAATAGAAAATCCACGGAATAAAAGTCCGTCGTAAACCGTTTCCAAATATTATCACTAAATCTTTTTCCCCGACTGTGATTTTCTTCCTCACTCTCTAAAAATATTCTGAGGTCGTATTCTAACTCCTGCCGATATATAAAACTCCCATCTAAATTTCTACGGATTTCGAAAATCGTAAAAATTTCCAACAGCGGGTAAGATTTCGACTCGTTTTTCCAAAAACAAAGAAAAACCAAAACTCGTAATTCTGACTTCACAGAAACGTTCTTATAGATAAAAGAAGACTATGAAACAAAAGTCTGTGCCTTTTCAGAGCACGAGCACAAAATAGGCTCCAACTCAGCAAAAATGCTATTATTGCGACAGTACTCACAATACCACTTAACAAAAGCCCTAGTATTCTTAGTCATTACTTACTTTCCTCATACAAAAGGTACCGTGGAATTACGGGTCTTACAATATTGATCCACATACACACTATATGTTTAGGAATAGAAGTCTCTACAAAAAGTAGACTCGAAAAGCAATTTATTTATTTCGATAGTTTTTGAACGATTTTCGTGGGTTATACACTGCGAATTATGTGATTTTTTCCATCTTGCTGAAAAAATTATATTTGTTTGATTCTTCACCTTTATTGATCCACAGACACACTATATATGTAGGAATAGAAGTCTCTACAAAAAATAGACTCGAAAAGCAATTTATTCATTTCGATAGTTTTTGAATTATTTTCGTGATTTATAGAGTACGAATTATGTGATTTTTTCCATCTCGGTGAAAAACATATATTTGTTTGATTCTTCACTTATATTGATCCACAAACACACTATATGTGTTGGAGTAGAAGTTTCTAGAAAAAATAGATTCGAAAAGCAATTTATTCATTTTGATAGTTTTTGAACGATTTTCGTGGGTTATATAGACTACGAATTATGTGATTTTTTCCATCTTGGTGAAACTAATGTATTTGTTTGATTATTCACTTATATTTATCCATAGACACACTATATGTGTTGGAATAGAAGTCTCTAAAAAAAATAGACTCGAAAATCGATTTATTCATTTCGATAGTTTTTGAACGATTTTCGTGGGTTATACATTACGAATTATGTGATTTTTCCATCTCGGTGAAAAAACTATATTTGTTTGATTATTCTCCTATATTGATCCACATACACACTATATGTGTTGGAATATAAGTCTCTACAAAAAGTAGACTTGAAAGGCAATTTATTCATTTCGATAGTTTTTGAACGATTTTCGTGGGTTATATACACTACGAATTGTGTGATGTTTTCCATCTCGGTGATAAAAATATATTTGTTTCATTCTTCACCTATATTGATTCATAGACACACTATATGTGTTGGAATTGAAGTTTCTACAAAAAATAGACTCGAAAAGCAATTTATCCATTTCGTTAGTTTTTGAACGATTTTCGTGGGTTTTACACTACGAATTATGTGATTTTTCCATCTCGGTGAAAAAATATATTTGTTTGATTATTCTCCTATATTGATCCACATACACACTATATGTTTAGGAATAGAAGTCTCTACAAAAAGTAGACTCGAAAAGCAATTTATTTATTTCGATAGTTTTTGAACGATTTTCGTGGGTTATACACTGCGAATTATGTGATTTTTTCCATCTTGCTGAAAAAATTATATTTGTTTGATTCTTCACCTTTATTGATCCACAGACACACTATATATGTAGGAATAGAAGTCTCTACAAAAAATAGACTCGAAAAGCAATTTATTCATTTCGATAGTTTTTGAATTATTTTCGTGATTTATAGAGTACGAATTATGTGATTTTTTCCATCTCGGTGAAAAACATATATTTGTTTGATTCTTCACTTATATTGATCCACAAACACACTATATGTGTTGGAGTAGAAGTTTCTAGAAAAAATAGATTCGAAAAGCAATTTATTCATTTTGATAGTTTTTGAACGATTTTCGTGGGTTATATAGACTACGAATTATGTGATTTTTTCCATCTTGGTGAAACTAATGTATTTGTTTGATTATTCACTTATATTTATCCATAGACACACTATATGTGTTGGAATAGAAGTCTCTAAAAAAAATAGACTCGAAAATCGATTTATTCATTTCGATAGTTTTTGAACGATTTTCGTGGGTTATACACTACGAATTATGTGATTTTTCCATCTCGGTGAAAAAACTATATTTGTTTGATTATTCTCCTATATTGATCCACATACACACTATATGTGTTGGAATAGAAGTCTCTACAAAAAGTAGACTTGAAAGGCAATTTATTCATTTCGATAGTTTTTGAACGATTTTCGTGGGTTATATACACTACGAATTGTGTGATGTTTTCCATCTCGGTGATAAAAATATATTTGATTGATTATTCTCCTATATTGATCCACAGACACACTATATGTGTTGGAATAGAAGTTTCTTCAAAAAATAGATTTGAAAAGCAATTTATTCATTTTGATAGTTTTTGAACGATTTTCGTGGGTTATATACACTACGAATTGTGTGATGTTTTCCATCTCGGTGATAAAAATATATTTGTTTGATTATTCTCCTATATTGATCCACAGACACACTATATGTGTTGGAATAGAAGTCTCTACAAAAAATAGGCTCGAAAGGGAATTTATTCATTTCGATAGTTTTTGAACGATATTCGTGGATTATATACACTACGAATTGTGTGATGTTTTCCATCTCGGTGATAAAAATATATTTGTTTCATTCTTCACCTATATTGATTCATAGACACACTATATGTGTTGGAATAGAAGTTTCTACAAAAAATAGACTCGAAAAGCAATTTATCCATTTCGTTAGTTTTTGAACGATTTTCGTGGGTTTTACACTACGAATTATGTGATTTTTCCATCTCGGTGAAAAAATATATTTGTTTGATTATTCTCCTATATTGATCCACATACACACTATATGTTTAGGAATAGAAGTCTCTACAAAAAGTAGACTCGAAAAGCAATTTATTTATTTCGATAGTTTTTGAACGATTTTCGTGGGTTATACACTGCGAATTATGTGATTTTTTCCATCTTGCTGAAAAAATTATATTTGTTTGATTCTTCACCTTTATTGATCCACAGACACACTATATATGTAGGAATAGAAGTCTCTACAAAAAATAGACTCGAAAAGCAATTTATTCATTTCGATAGTTTTTGAATTATTTTCGTGATTTATAGAGTACGAATTATGTGATTTTTTCCATCTCGGTGAAAAACATATATTTGTTTGATTCTTCACTTATATTGATCCACAAACACACTATATGTGTTGGAGTAGAAGTTTCTAGAAAAAATAGATTCGAAAAGCAATTTATTCATTTTGATAGTTTTTGAACGATTTTCGTGGGTTATATAGACTACGAATTATGTGATTTTTTCCATCTTGGTGAAACTAATGTATTTGTTTGATTATTCACTTATATTTATCCATAGACACACTATATGTGTTGGAATAGAAGTCTCTAAAAAAAATAGACTCGAAAATCGATTTATTCATTTCGATAGTTTTTGAACGATTTTCGTGGGTTATACACTACGAATTATGTGATTTTTCCATCTCGGTGAAAAAACTATATTTGTTTGATTATTCTCCTATATTGATCCACATACACACTATATGTGTTGGAATATAAGTCTCTACAAAAAGTAGACTTGAAAGGCAATTTATTCATTTCGATAGTTTTTGAACGATTTTCGTGGGTTATATACACTACGAATTGTGTGATGTTTTCCATCTCGGTGATAAAAATATATTTGTTTCATTCTTCACCTATATTGATTCATAGACACACTATATGTGTTGGAATTGAAGTTTCTACAAAAAATAGACTCGAAAAGCAATTTATCCATTTCGTTAGTTTTTGAACGATTTTCGTGGGTTTTACACTACGAATTATGTGATTTTTCCATCTCGGTGAAAAAATATATTTGTTTGATTATTCTCCTATATTGATCCACATACACACTATATGTTTAGGAATAGAAGTCTCTACAAAAAGTAGACTCGAAAAGCAATTTATTTATTTCGATAGTTTTTGAACGATTTTCGTGGCTTATACACTGCGAATTATGTGATTTTTTCCATCTTGCTGAAAAAATTATATTTGTTTGATTCTTCACCTTTATTGATCCACAGACACACTATATATGTAGGAATAGAAGTCTCTACAAAAAATAGACTCGAAAAGCAATTTATTCATTTCGATAGTTTTTGAATTATTTTCGTGATTTATAGAGTACGAATTATGTGATTTTTTCCATCTCGGTGAAAAACATATATTTGTTTGATTCTTCACTTATATTGATCCACAAACACACTATATGTGTTGGAGTAGAAGTTTCTAGAAAAAATAGATTCGAAAAGCAATTTATTCATTTTGATAGTTTTTGAACGATTTTCGTGGGTTATATAGACTACGAATTATGTGATTTTTTCCATCTTGGTGAAACTAATGTATTTGTTTGATTATTCACTTATATTTATCCATAGACACACTATATGTGTTGGAATAGAAGTCTCTAAAAAAAATAGACTCGAAAATCGATTTATTCATTTCGATAGTTTTTGAACGATTTTCGTGGGTTATACACTACGAATTATGTGATTTTTCCATCTCGGTGAAAAAACTATATTTGTTTGATTATTCTCCTATATTGATCCACATACACACTATATGTGTTGGAATAGAAGTCTCTACAAAAAGTAGACTTGAAAGGCAATTTATTCATTTCGATAGTTTTTGAACGATTTTCGTGGGTTATATACACTACGAATTGTGTGATGTTTTCCATCTCGGTGATAAAAATATATTTGATTGATTATTCTCCTATATTGATCCACAGACACACTATATGTGTTGGAATAGAAGTTTCTTCAAAAAATAGATTTGAAAAGCAATTTATTCATTTTGATAGTTTTTGAACGATTTTCGTGGGTTATATACACTACGAATTGTGTGATGTTTTCCATCTCGGTGATAAAAATATATTTGTTTGATTATTCTCCTATATTGATCCACAGACACACTATATGTGTTGGAATAAAAGTCTCTACAAAAAATAGGCACGAAAGGGAATTTATTCATTTCGATAGTTTTTGAACGATATTCGTGGGTTATATACACTACGAATTGTGTGATGTTTTCCATCTCGGTGATAAAAATATATTTGTTTCATTCTTCACCTATATTGATTCATAGACACACTATATGTGTTGGAATAGAAGTTTCTACAAAAAATAGACTCGAAAAGCAATTTATCCATTTCGTTAGTTTTTGAACGATTTTCGTGGGTTTTACACTACGAATTATGTGATTTTTCCATCTCGGTGAAAAAATATATTTGTTTGATTATTCTCCTATATTGATCCACATACACACTATATGTTTAGGAATAGAAGTCTCTACAAAAAGTAGACTCGAAAAGCAATTTATTTATTTCGATAGTTTTTGAACGATTTTTGTGGGTTATACACTGCGACTTATGTGATTTTTTCCATCTTGCTATAAAAATTATATTTGTTTGATTCTTCACCTTTATTGATCCACAGACACACTATATGTGTAGGAATAGAAGTCTCTACAAAAAATAGACTCGAAAAGCAATTTATTCATTTCGATAGTTTTTGAATTATTTTCGTGATTTATAGAGTACGAATTATGTGATTTTTTCCATCTCGGTGAAAAACATATATTTGTTTGATTCTTCACTTATATTGATCCACAAACACACTATATGTGTTGGAGTAGAAGTTTCTAGAAAAAATAGATTTGAAAAGCAATTTATTCATTTCGATAGTTTTTGAACGATTTTCGTGGGTTATACACTACGAATTATGTGATTTTTTCCATCTTGCTGAAAAAATTATATTTGTTTGATTCTTCACCTATATTGATCCACAGACGCACTATATGTGTAGGAATAGAAGTCTCTACATAAAATAGACTCGAAAAGCAATTTATTCATTTCGATAGTTTTTGAATTATTTTCGTGATTTATAGAGTACGAATTATGTGATTTTTTCCATCTCGGTGAAAAACATATATTTGTTTGATTCTTCACTTATATTGATCCACATACACACTATATGTGTTGGAGTAGAAGTTTCTACGAAAAATAGATTTGAAAAGCAATTTATTCATTTCGATAGTTTTTGAACGATTTTCGTGGGTTATAGACTACGAATTATGTGATTTTTTCCATCTTGGTGAAAAAAATATATTTGTTTGATTCTTCACCTATATTGATCCACAAACACACTATATGTGTTGGAATAGAAGTTTCTACAAAAAATAGATTCGAAAAGCAATTTATTCATTTTGATAGTTTTTGAACGATTTTCGTGGGTTATATAGACTACGAATTATGTGATTTTTTCCATCTTGGTGAAACTAATGTATTTGTTTGATTATTCACTTATATTTATCCATAGACACACTATATGTGTTGGAATAGAAGTCTCTAAAAAAAATAGACTCGAAAATCGATTTATTCATTTCGATAGTTTTTGAACGATTTTCGTGGGTTATACACTACGAATTATGTGATTTTTCCATCTCGGTGAAAAAACTATATTTGTTTGATTATTCTCCTATATTGATCCACATACACACTATATGTGTTGGAATAGAAGTCTCTACAAAAAGTAGACTTGAAAGGCAATTTATTCATTTCGATAGTTTTTGAACGATTTTCGTGGGTTATATACACTACGAATTGTGTGATGTTTTCCATCTCGGTGATAAAAATATATTTGATTGATTATTCTCCTATATTGATCCACAGACACACTATATGTGTTGGAATAGAAGTTTCTTCAAAAAATAGATTTGAAAAGCAATGTATTCATTTTGATAGTTTTTGAACAATTTTCGAGGGATATATAGACTACGAATTATGTGATTTTTTCCATCTTGGTGAAACAAATATATTTATTTGATTATTCACTTATATTTAACCATAGACACACTATATTTGTTGGAATAGAAGTCTCTAAAAAAAATAGACTCGAAAATCGATTTATTCATTTCGATAGTTTTTTAACGATTTTCGTGGGTTATACACTACGAATTATGTGATTTTTCCATCTCGGTGAAAAAATATATTTGTTTGATTATTCTCCTATATTGATCCACATACACACTATATGTTTTGGAATAGAAGTCTCTACAAAAAGTAGACTCGAAAAGCAATTTATTTATTTCGATAGTTTTTGAACGATTTTCGTGGCTTATACACTGCGAATTATGTGATTTTTTCCATCTTGCTGAAAAAATTATATTTGTTTGATTCTTCACCTTTATTGATCCACAGACACACTATATATGTAGGAATAGAAGTCTCTACAAAAAATAGACTCGAAAAGCAATTTATTCATTTCGATAGTTTTTGAATTATTTTCGTGATTTATAGAGTACGAATTATGTGATTTTTTCCATCTCGGTGAAAAACATATATTTGTTTGATTCTTCACTTATATTGATCCACAAACACACTATATGTGTTGGAGTAGAAGTTTCTAGAAAAAATAGATTCGAAAAGCAATTTATTCATTTTGATAGTTTTTGAACGATTTTCGTGGGTTATATAGACTACGAATTATGTGATTTTTTCCATCTTGGTGAAACTAATGTATTTGTTTGATTATTCACTTATATTTATCCATAGACACACTATATGTGTTGGAATAGAAGTCTCTAAAAAAAATAGACTCGAAAATCGATTTATTCATTTCGATAGTTTTTGAACGATTTTCGTGGGTTATACACTACGAATTATGTGATTTTTCCATCTCGGTGAAAAAACTATATTTGTTTGATTATTCTCCTATATTGATCCACATACACACTATATGTGTTGGAATAGAAGTCTCTACAAAAAGTAGACTTGAAAGGCAATTTATTCATTTCAATAGTTTTTGAACGATTTTCGTGGGTTATATACACTACGAATTGTGTGATGTTTTCCATCTCGGTGATAAAAATATATTTGATTGATTATTCTCCTATATTGATCCACAGACACACTATATGTGTTGGAATAGAAGTTTCTTCAAAAAATAGATTTGAAAAGCAATTTATTCATTTTGATAGTTTTTGAACGATTTTCGTGGGTTATATACACTACGAATTGTGTGATGTTTTCCATCTCGGTGATAAAAATATATTTGTTTGATTATTCTCCTATATTGATCCACAGACACACTATATGTGTTGGAATAAAAGTCTCTACAAAAAATAGGCACGAAAGGGAATTTATTCATTTCGATAGTTTTTGAACGATATTCGTGGGTTATATACACTACGAATTGTGTGATGTTTTCCATCTCGGTGATAAAAATATATTTGTTTCATTCTTCACCTATATTGATTCATAGACACACTATATGTGTTGGAATAGAAGTTTCTACAAAAAATAGACTCGAAAAGCAATTTATCCATTTCGTTAGTTTTTGAACGATTTTCGTGGGTTTTACACTACGAATTATGTGATTTTTCCATCTCGGTGAAAAAATATATTTGTTTGATTATTCTCCTATATTGATCCACATACACACTATATGTTTAGGAATAGAAGTCTCTACAAAAAGTAGACTCGAAAAGCAATTTATTTATTTCGATAGTTTTTGAACGATTTTTGTGGGTTATACACTGCGACTTATGTGATTTTTTCCATCTTGCTATAAAAATTATATTTGTTTGATTCTTCACCTTTATTGATCCACAGACACACTATATGTGTAGGAATAGAAGTCTCTACAAAAAATAGACTCGAAAAGCAATTTATTCATTTCGATAGTTTTTGAATTATTTTCGTGATTTATAGAGTACGAATTATGTGATTTTTTCCATCTCGGTGAAAAACATATATTTGTTTGATTCTTCACTTATATTGATCCACAAACACACTATATGTGTTGGAGTAGAAGTTTCTAGAAAAAATAGATTTGAAAAGCAATTTATTCATTTCGATAGTTTTTGAACGATTTTCGTGGGTTATACACTACGAATTATGTGATTTTTTCCATCTTGCTGAAAAAATTATATTTGTTTGATTCTTCACCTATATTGATCCACAGACGCACTATATGTGTAGGAATAGAAGTCTCTACATAAAATAGACTCGAAAAGCAATTTATTCATTTCGATAGTTTTTGAATTATTTTCGTGATTTATAGAGTACGAATTATGTGATTTTTTCCATCTCGGTGAAAAACATATATTTGTTTGATTCTTCACTTATATTGATCCACATACACACTATATGTGTTGGAGTAGAAGTTTCTACGAAAAATAGATTTGAAAAGCAATTTATTCATTTCGATAGTTTTTGAACGATTTTCGTGGGTTATAGACTACGAATTATGTGATTTTTTCCATCTTGGTGAAAAAAATATATTTGTTTGATTCTTCACCTATATTGATCCACAAACACACTATATGTGTTGGAATAGAAGTTTCTACAAAAAATAGATTCGAAAAGCAATTTATTCATTTTGATAGTTTTTGAACGATTTTCGTGGGTTATATAGACTACGAATTATGTGATTTTTTCCATCTTGGTGAAACTAATGTATTTGTTTGATTATTCACTTATATTTATCCATAGACACACTATATGTGTTGGAATAGAAGTCTCTAAAAAAAATAGACTCGAAAATCGATTTATTCATTTCGATAGTTTTTGAACGATTTTCGTGGGTTATACACTACGAATTATGTGATTTTTCCATCTCGGTGAAAAAACTATATTTGTTTGATTATTCTCCTATATTGATCCACATACACACTATATGTGTTGGAATAGAAGTCTCTACAAAAAGTAGACTTGAAAGGCAATTTATTCATTTCGATAGTTTTTGAACGATTTTCGTGGGTTATATACACTACGAATTGTGTGATGTTTTCCATCTCGGTGATAAAAATATATTTGATTGATTATTCTCCTATATTGATCCACAGACACACTATATGTGTTGGAATAGAAGTTTCTTCAAAAAATAGATTTGAAAAGCAATGTATTCATTTTGATAGTTTTTGAACAATTTTCGAGGGATATATAGACTACGAATTATGTGATTTTTTCCATCTTGGTGAAACAAATATATTTATTTGATTATTCACTTATATTTAACCATAGACACACTATATTTGTTGGAATAGAAGTCTCTAAAAAAAATAGACTCGAAAATCGATTTATTCATTTCGATAGTTTTTTAACAATTTTCGTGGGTTATACACTACGAATTATGTGATTTTTCCATCTCGGTGAAAAAATATATTTGTTTGATTATTCTCCTATATTGATCCACATACACACTATATGTTTTGGAATAGAAGTCTCTACAAAAAATAGACTCGAAAAGCAATTTATTCATTTCGATAGTTTTTGAATTTTTTTCGTGATTAATAGAGTACGAATTATGTGATTTTTTCCATCTCGGTGAAAAACATATATTTGTTTGATTCTTCACTTATATTGATCCACAAACACACTATATGTGTTGGAGTAGAAGTTTCTAGAAAAAATAGATTTGAAAAGCAATTTATTCATTTCGATAGTTTTTGAACGATTTTCGTGGGTTATAGACTACGAATTATGTGATTTTTTCCATCTTGGTGAAAAAAATATATTTGTTTGATTCATCACTTATATTGATCCACAAACACACTATATGTGTTGGAATAGAAGTTTCTACAAAAAATAGACTCGAAAAGCAATTTATACATTTCGTTAGTTTTTGAACGATTTTCGTGGGTTTTACACTACGAATTATGTGATTTTTCCATCTCGTTGAAAAAATATATTTGTTTGATTATTCTCCTATATTGATCCACATACACACTATATGTTTTGGAATAGAAGTCTCTACAAAAAGTAGACTCGAAAAGCAATTTATTTATTTCGATAGTTTTTGAACGATTTTCGTGGGTTATACACTACGAATTATGTGATTTTTTCCATCTTGCTGAAAAAATTATATTTGTTTGATTCTTCACCTATATTGATCCACAGATACACTATATGTGTAGGAATAGAAGTCTCTACAAAAAATAGACTCGAAAAGCAATTTATTTATTTAGATAGTTTTTGAATTATTTTCGTGATTTATAGAGTACGAATTATGTGATTTTTTCCATCTCGGTGAAAAACATATATTTGTTTGATTCTTCACTTATATTGATCCACATACACACTATATGTGTTGGAGTAGAAGTTTCTACGAAAAATAGTTTTGAAAAGCAATTTATTCATTTCGATAGTTTTTGAACGATTTTCGTGGGTTATAGACTACGAATTATGTGATTTTTTCCATCTTGGCGAAAAAAATATATTTGTTTGATTCTTCACTTATATTGATCCACAAACACACTATATGTGTTGGAATAGAAGTTTCTACAAAAAATAGATTCGAAAAGCAATTTATTCATTTCGTTAGTTTTTGAATAATTTTCGTGGGTTTTACATTACGAATTTTGTGATTTTTCAATCTCGGTGAAAAAATATATTTGTTTGATTATTTTCCTATATTGATCCACATACACACTATATGTTTTGGAATAGACGTCTCTACAAAAATTAGACTCGAAAAGCTATTTCTTCATTTCGATAGTTTTTGAACGATTTTCGTGTGTTATACGCTACGAATTATGTGATTTTTTCCATCTTGCTGAAAAAATTATATTTGTTTGATTCTTCACCTATATTGATCCACAGACACACTATATGTGTTGGAGTAGAAGTTTCTACAAAAAATAGATTTGAAAATCAAATTATTCATTTCGATAGTTTTCTAACGATTTTCGTGGGTTATAAACTACGAATTATGTGATTTTTTCCATCTTGCTGAAAAAATTATATTTGTTTGATTCTTCACCTTTATTGATCCACAGACACACTATATGTGTAGGAATAGAAGTCTCTACAAAAAATAGACTCGAAAAGCAATTTATTCATTTCGATAGTTTTTGAATTATTTTCGTGATTTATAGAGTACGAATTATGTGATTTTTTCCATCTCGGAGAAAAACATATATTTGTTTGATTCTTCACTTATATTGATCCACAAACACACTATATGTGTTGGAGTAGAAGTTTCTAGAAAAAATAGATTTGAAAAGCAATTTATTCATTTCGATAGTTTTTGAACGATTTTTGTGGGTTATAGACTACGAATTATGTGATTTTTTCCATCTTGGTGAAAAAAATATATTTGTTTGATTCTTCACTTATATTGATCCACAAACACACTATATGTGTTGGAATAGAAGTTTCTACAAAAAATAGACTCGAAAAGCAATTTATACATTTCGTTAGTTTTTGAACGATTTTCGTGGGTTTTACACTACGAATTATGTGATTTTTCCATCTCGGTGA
Organism: Trifolium fragiferum; assembly: GCA_954870985.1. NCBI lineage: Eukaryota > Viridiplantae > Streptophyta > Magnoliopsida > Fabales > Fabaceae > Trifolium > Trifolium fragiferum. Next base: position 84,946,018 of record OX940789.1, on the reverse strand, counting down.
AAAAATATATTTGTTTGATTATTCTCCTATATTGATCCACATACACACTATATGTTTTGGAATAGAAGTCTCTACAAAAAGTAGACTCGAAAAGCAATTTATTTATTTCCATAGTTTTTGAACGATTTTCGTGGGTTATACACTACGAATTATGTGATTTTTTCCATCTTGCTGAAAAAATTATATTTATTTGATTCTTCACCTATATTGATCCACAGACACACTATATGTGTAGGAATAGAAGTCTCTACAAAAAATAGACTCGAAAAGCAATTTATTTATTTAGATAGTTTTTAAATTATTTTCGTGATTTATAGAGTACGAATTATGTGATTTTTTCCATCTCGGTGAAAAACATATATTTGTTTGATTCTTCACTTATATTGATCCACATACACACTATATGTGTTGAAGTAGAATTTTCTACGAAAAATAGATTTGAAAAGCAATTTATTCATTTCGATAGTTTTTGAACGATTTTCGTGGGTTATAGACTACGAATTATGTGATTTTTTCCATCTTGGTAAAAAAAATATATTTGTTTGATTCTTCACTTATATTGATCCACAAACAAACTATATGTGTTGGAATAGAAGTTTCTACAAAAATTAGACTCGAAAAGCAATTTATTCATTTCGTTAGTTTTTGAATAATTTTCGTGGGTTTTACATTACGAATTATGTGATTTTTCAATCTCGGTGAAAAAATATATTTGTTTGATTATTTTCCTATATTGATCCTCATACACACTATATGTTTTGGAATAGACGTCTCTACAAAAAGTAGACTCGAAAAGCTATTTATTCATTTCGATAGTTTTTGAACGATTTTCGTGTGTTATACGCTACGAATTATGTGATTTTTTCCATCTTGCTGAAAAAATTATATTTGTTTGATTCTTCACCTATATTGATCCACAGACACACTATATGTGTTGGAGTAGAAGTTTCTACAAAAAATAGATTTGAAAATTAAATTATTCATTTCGATAGTTTTTGAACGATTTTCGTGTGTTATACGCTACGAATTATGTGATTTTTTCCATCTTGCTGAAAAAATTATATTTGTTTGATTCTTCACCTATATTGATTCACAGACACACTATATGTGTAGGAATAGAAGTCTCTACAAAAAATAGACTCGAAAAGCAATTTATTCATTTTGATAGTTTTTGAACGATTTTCGTGGGTTATAGACTACGAATTATGTGATTTTTTTCCATTTTGGTGAAAAAAATATATTTGTTTGATTCTTCACTTATATTGATCCACAAACACACTATATGTGTTGGAATAGAAGTTTCTACAAAAAATAGACTCGAAAAGCAATTTATTCATTTTGTTAGTTTTTGAACGATTTTCGTGGGTTTTACACTGCGAATTATGTGATTTTTTCCATCTCCGCGAAAAACATATATTTGTTTGATTCTTCACCTATATTGATCCACAGACACACTATATGTGTTGGAATAGAAGTCTCTACAAAAAATAGACTCGAAAAGCAATTTATTCATTTCGATAGTTATTGAATGATTTTCGTGGGTTATAGACTACGAATTATGTGATTTTTTCCATCTTGGTGAAAAAATTATATTTGTTTGATTCTTCACCTTCATCCACAGACACACTATATGTGTAGGAATAGAAGTCTCTACAAAAAATAGACTCGAAAAGCAATTTATTCATTTCGATAGTTTTTGAATTATTTTCGTGATTTATAGAGTACGAATTATGTGATTTTTTCCATCTCGGTGAAAAACATATATTTGTTTGATTCTTCACTTATATTGATCCACAAACACACTATATGTGTTGGAGTAGAAGTTTCTAGAAAAAATAGATTTGAAAAGCAATTTATTCATTTCGATAGTTTTTGAACGATTTTCGTGGGTTATAGACTACGAATTATGTGATTTTTTCCATCTTGGTGAAAAAAATATATTTGTTTGATTCTTCATTTATATTGATCCACAAACACACTATATGTGTTGGAATAGAAGTTTCTACAAAAAATAGACTCGAAAAGCAATTTATTCATTTTGTTAGTTTTTGAATAATTTTCGTGGGTTTTACATTATGAATTTTGTGATTTTTCAATCTCGGTGTAAAAACATATTTGTTTGATTATTTTCCTATATTGATCCACATACACACTATATGTTTTGGAATAGAAGTCTCTACAAAAAGTAGACTCGAAAAGCTATTTATTCATTTCGATAGTTTTTGAACGATTTTCGTGTGTTATAACTACGAATTATGTGATTTTTTCCATCTTGCTTAAAAAATTAAATTTGTTTGATTCTTCACCTATATTGATTCACAGACACACTTTATGTGTAGGAATAGAAGTCTCTACAAAAAATAGACTCGAAAAGCAATTTATTCATTTTGATAGTTTTTGAACGATTTTCGTGGGTTATATAGACTACGAATTATGTGATTTTTTCCATCTTGGTGAAACTAATATATTTGTTTGATTATTCACTTATATTTATCCATAGACACACTATATGTGTTGGAATAGAAGTCTCTAAAAAAAATAGACTCGAAAATCGATTTATTCATTTCGATAGTTTTTGAACGACTTTCGTGGGTTATACACTACGAATTATGTGATTTTTCCATCTCGGTGAAAAAAATATATTTGTTTGATTATTCTCCTATATTGATCCACATACACACTATATGTGTTGGAATAGAAGTCTCTACAAAAAGTAGACTCGAAAGGCAATTTATTCATTTCGATAGTTTTTGAACGATTTTCGTGGGTTATATACACTACGAATTGTGTGATGTTTTCCATCTCGGTGATAAAAATATATTTGTTTGATTATTCTCCTATATTGATCCACAGACACACTATATGTGTTGGAATAGAAGTCTCTACAAAAAATAGGCTCGAAAGGGAATTTATTCATTTCGATAGTTTTTGAACGATATTCGTGGGTTATATACACTTTGAATTGTGTGATGTTTTCCATCATGCTGAAAAAATTATATTTGTTTGATTCTTCACCTTTATTGATCCACAGACACACTATAGATGTAGGAATAGAAGTCTCTACAAAAAATAGACTCGAAAAGCAATTTATTTATTTAGATAGTTTTTGAATTATTTTCGTGATTTATAGAGTACGAATTATGTGATTTTTTCATCTCGGTGAAAAACATATATTTGTTTGATTCTTCACTTATATTGATCCACATACACACTATATGTGTTGTAGTAGAAGTTTCTACGAAAAATAGATTTGAAAAGCAATTTATTCATTTCGATAGTTTTTGAACGATTTTCGTGGGTTATAGACTACGAATTATGTGATTTTTTCCATCTTGGTGAAAAAAATATATTTGTTTGATTCTTCACTTATATTGATCCACAAACACACTATATGTGTTGGAATAGAAGTTTCTACAAAAAATAGATTCGAAAAGCAATTTATTCATTTCGTTAGTTTTTGAATAATTTTCGTGGGTTTTACATTACGAATTTTGTGATTTTTCAATCTCGGTGAAAAAATATATTTGTTTGATTATTTTCCTATATTGATCCACATACACACTATATGTTTTGGAATAGACGTCTCTACAAAAAGTAGACTCGAAAAGCTATTTCTTCATTTCAATAGTTTTTGAACGATTTTCGTGTGTTATACGCTACGAATTATGTGATTTTTTCCATCTTGCTGAAAAAATTATATTTGTTTGATTCTTCACTTATATTGATCCACAAACACACTATATGTGTTGGAATAGAAGTTTCTACAAAAAATAGACTCGAAAAGTAATTTATACATTTCGTTAGTTTTTGAACGATTTTCGTGGGTTTTACACTACGAATTATGTGATTTTTCCATCTCGGTGAAAAAATATATTTGTTTGATTATTCTCCTATATTGATCCACATACACACTATATGTTTTGGAATAGAAGTCTCTACAAAAAGTAGACTCGAAAAGCAATTTATTTATTTCGATAGTTTTTGAACGATTTTCGTGGGTTATACACTACGAATTATGTGATTTTTTCCATCTTGCTGAAAAAATTATATTTGTTTGATTCTTCACCTATATTGATCCACAGATACACTATATGTGTAGGAATAGAAGTCTCTACAAAAAATAGACTCGAAAAGCAATTTATTTATTTAGATAGTTTTTGAATTATTTTCGTGATTTATAGAGTACGAATTATGTGATTTTTTCCATCTCGGTGAAAAACATATATTTGTTTGATTCTTCACTTATATTGATCCACATACACACTATATGTGTTGGAGTAGAAGTTTCTACGAAAAATAGATTTGAAAAGCAATTTATTCATTTCGATAGTTTTTGAACGATTCTCGTGGGTTATAGACTACGAATTATGTGATTTTTTCCATCTTGGTGAAAAAAATATATTTGTTTGATTCTTCACTTATATTGATCCACAAACACACTATATGTGTTGGAATAGAAGTTTCTACAAAAAATAGATTTGAAAATCAAATTATTCATTTCGATAGTTTTTGAACGATTTTCGTGGGTTATACACTACGAATTATGTGATTTTTTCCATCTTGCTGAAAAAAATATATTTGTTTGATTCTTCACCTTTATTGATCCACAGACACACTATATGTGTAGGAATAGAAGTCTCTACAAAAAATAGACTCGAAAAGCAATTTATTCATTTCGATAGTTTTTGAATTATTTTCGTGATTTATAGAGTACGAATTATGTGATTTTTTTCCATCTCGGAGAAAAACATATATTTGTTTGATTCTTCACTTATATTGATCCACAAACACACTATATGTGTTGGAGTAGAAGTTTCTAGAAAAAATAGATTTGAAAAGCAATTTATTCATTTCGATAGTTTTTGAACGATTTTTGTGGGTTATAGACTACGAATTATGTGATTTTTTCCATCTTGGTGAAAAAAATATATTTGTTTGATTCTTCACTTATATTGATCCACAAACACACTATATGTGTTGGAATAGAAGTTTCTACAAAAAATAGACTCGAAAAGCAATTTATACATTTCGTTAGTTTTTGAACGATTTTCGTGGGTTTTACACTACGAATTATGTGATTTTTCCATCTCGGTGAAAAAATATATTTGTTTGATTATTCTCCTATATTGATCCACATACACACTATATGTTTTGGAATAGAAGTCTCTACAAAAAGTAGACTCGAAAAGCAATTTATTTATTTCCATAGTTTTTGAACGATTTTCGTGGGTTATACACTACGAATTATGTGATTTTTTCCATCTTGCTGAAAAAATTATATTTGTTTGATTCTTCACCTATATTGATCCACAGACACACTATATGTGTAGGAATAGAAGTCTCTACAAAAAATAGACTCGAAAAGCAATTTATTTATTTAGATAGTTTTTAAATTATTTTCGTGATTTATAGAGTACGAATTATGTGATTTTTTCCATCTCGGTGAAAAACATATATTTGTTTGATTCTTCACTTATATTGATCCACATACACACTATATGTGTTGAAGTAGAATTTTCTACGAAAAATAGATTTGAAAAGCAATTTATTCATTTCGATAGTTTTTGAACGATTTTCGTGGGTTATAGACTACGAATTATGTGATTTTTTCCATCTTGGTAAAAAAAATATATTTGTTTGATTCTTCACTTATATTGATCCACAAACACACTATATGTGTTGGAATAGAAGTTTCTACAAAAATTAGACTCGAAAAGCAATTTATTCATTTCGTTAGTTTTTGAATAATTTTCGTGGGTTTTACATTACGAATTATGTGATTTTTCAATCTCGGTGAAAAAATATATTTGTTTGATTATTTTCCTATATTGATCCTCATACACACTATATGTTTTGGAATAGACGTCTCTACAAAAAGTAGACTCGAAAAGCTATTTATTCATTTCGATAGTTTTTGAACGATTTTCGTGTGTTATACGCTACGAATTATGTGATTTTTTCCATCTTGCTGAAAAAATTATATTTGTTTGATTCTTCACCTATATTGATCCACAGACACACTATATGTGTTGGAGTAGAAGTTTCTACAAAAAATAGATTTGAAAATTAAATTATTCATTTCGATAGTTTTTGAACGATTTTCGTGTGTTATACGCTACGAATTATGTGATTTTTTCCATCTTGCTGAAAAAATTATATTTGTTTGATTCTTCACCTATATTGATTCACAGACACACTATATGTGTAGGAATAGAAGTCTCTACAAAAAATAGACTCGAAAAGCAATTTATTCATTTTGATAGTTTTTGAACGATTTTCGTGGGTTATAGACTACGAATTATGTGATTTTTTCCATTTTGGTGAAAAAATATATTTGTTTGATTCTTCACTTATATTGATCCACAAACACACTATATGTGTTGGAATAGAAGTTTCTACAAAAAATAGACTCGAAAAGCAATTTATTCATTTTGTTAGTTTTTGAACGATTTTCGTGGGTTTTACACTGCGAATTATGTGATTTTTTCCATCTCCGTGAAAAACATATATTTGTTTGATTCTTCACCTATATTGATCCACAGACACACTATATGTGTTGGAATAGAAGTCTCTACAAAAAATAGACTCGAAAAGCAATTTATTCATTTCGATAGTTATTGAATGATTTTCGTGGGTTATAGACTACGAATTATGTGATTTTTTCCATCTTGGTGAAAAAATTATATTTGTTTGATTCTTCACCTTCATCCACAGACACACTATATGTGTAGGAATAGAAGTCTCTACAAAAAATAGACTCGAAAAGCAATTTATTCATTTCGATAGTTTTTGAATTATTTTCGTGATTTATAGAGTACGAATTATGTGATTTTTTCCATCTCGGTGAAAAACATATATTTGTTTGATTCTTCACTTATATTGATCCACAAACACACTATATGTGTTGGAGTAGAAGTTTCTAGAAAAAATAGATTTGAAAAGCAATTTATTCATTTCGATAGTTTTTGAACGATTTTCGTGGGTTATAGACTACGAATTATGTGATTTTTTCCATCTTGGTGAAAAAAATATATTTGTTTGATTCTTCATTTATATTGATCCACAAACACACTATATGTGTTGGAATAGAAGTTTCTACAAAAAATAGACTCGAAAAGCAATTTATTCATTTTGTTAGTTTTTGAATAATTTTCGTGGGTTTTACATTATGAATTTTGTGATTTTTCAATCTCGGTGTAAAAATATATTTGTTTGATTATTTTCCTATATTGATCCACATACACACTATATGTTTTGGAATAGAAGTCTCTACAAAAAGTAAACTCGAAAAGCTATTTATTCATTTCGATAGTTTTTGAACGATTTTCGTGTGTTATAACTACGAATTATGTGATTTTTTCCATCTTGCTTAAAAAATTAAATTTGTTTGATTCTTCACCTATATTGATTCACAGACACACTTTATGTGTAGGAATAGAAGTCTCTACAAAAAATAGACTCGAAAAGCAATTTATTCATTTTGATAGTTTTTGAACGATTTTCGTGGGTTATATAGACTACGAATTATGTGATTTTTTCCATCTTGGTGAAACTAATATATTTGTTTGATTATTCACTTATATTTATCCATAGACACACTATATGTGTTGGAATAGAAGTCTCTAAAAAAAATAGACTCGAAAACCGATTTATTCATTTCGATAGTTTTTGAACGATTTTCGTGGGTTATACACTACGAATTATGTGATTTTTCCATCTCGGTGAAAAAAATATATTTGTTTGATTATTCTCCTATATTGATCCACATACACACTATATGTGTTGGAATAGAAGTCTCTACAAAAAGTAGACTCGAAAGGCAATTTATTCATTTCGATAGTTTTTGAACGATTTTCGTGGGTTATATACACTACGATTTGTGTGAAGTTTTCCATCTCGGTGATAAAAATATATTTGTTTGATTATTCTCCTATATTGATCCACAGACACACTATATGTGTTGGAATAGAAGTTTCTGCAAAAAATAGATTTGAAAAGCAATTTATTCATTTTGATAGTTTTTGAATGATTTTCGAGGGTTATATAGACTACGAATTATGTGATTTTTTCCATCTTGGTGAAACAAATATATTTGTTTGATTCTTCACTTATATTGATCCACAAACACACTATATGTGTTGGAATAGAAGTTTCTACAAAAATTAGACTCGAAAAGCAATTTATTCATTTCGTTAGTTTTTGAATAATTTTCGTGGGTTTTACATTACGAATTATGTGATTTTTCAATCTCGGTGAAAAAATATATTTGTTTGATTATTTTCCTATATTGATCCTCATACACACTATATGTTTTGGAATAGACGTCTCTACAAAAAGTAGACTCGAAAAGCTATTTATTCATTTCGATAGTTTTTGAACGATTTTCGTGTGTTATACGCTGCGAATTATGTGATTTTTTCCATCTTGCTGAAAAAATTATATTTGTTTGATTCTTCACCTATATTGATCCATAGACACACTATATGTGTTGGAGTAGAAGTTTCTACAAAAAATAGATTTGAAAATTAAATTATTCATTTCGATAGTTTTTGAACGATTTTCGTGTGTTATACGCTACGAATTATGTGATTTTTTCCATCTTGCTGAAAAAATTATATTTGTTTGATTCTTCACCTATATTGATCCACAGACACACTATATGTGTTGGAGTAGAAGTTTCTACAAAAAATAGATTTGAAAATTAAATTATTCATTTCGATAGTTTTTGAACGATTTTCGTGTGTTATACGCTACGAATTATGTGATTTTTTCCATCTTGCTGAAAAAATTATATTTGTTTGATTCTTCACCTATATTGATTCACAGACACACTATATGTGTAGGAATAGAAGTCTCTACAAAAAATAGACACGAAAAGCAATTTATTCATTTTGATAGTTTTTGAACGATTTTCGTGGGTTATAGACTACGAATTATGTGATTTTTTCCATTTTGGTGAAAAAATATATTTGTTTGATTCTTCACTTATATTGATCCACAAACACACTATATGTGTTGGAATAGAAGTTTCTACAAAAAATAGACTCGAAAAGCAATTTATTCATTTTGTTAGTTTTTGAACGATTTTCGTGGGTTTTACACTGCGAATTATGTGATTTTTTCCATCTCCGTGAAAAACATATATTTGTTTGATTCTTCACCTATATTGATCCACAGACACACTATATGTGTTGGAATAGAAGTCTCTACAAAAAATAGACTCGAAAAGCAATTTATTCATTTCGATAGTTATTGAATGATTTTCGTGGGTTATAGACTACGAATTATGTGATTTTTTCCATCTTGGTGAAAAAATTATATTTGTTTGATTCTTCACCTTCATCCACAGACACACTATATGTGTAGGAATAGAAGTCTCTACAAAAAATAGACTCGAAAAGCAATTTATTCATTTCGATAGTTTTTGAATTATTTTCGTGATTTATAGAGTACGAATTATGTGATTTTTTCCATCTCGGTGAAAAACATATATTTGTTTGATTCTTCACTTATATTGATCCACAAACACACTATATGTGTTGGAGTAGAAGTTTCTAGAAAAAATAGATTTGAAAAGCAATTTATTCATTTCGATAGTTTTTGAACGATTTTCGTGGGTTATAGACTACGAATTATGTGATTTTTTCCATCTTGGTGAAAAAAATATATTTGTTTGATTCTTCATTTATATTGATCCACAAACACACTATATGTGTTGGAATAGAAGTTTCTACAAAAAATAGACTCGAAAAGCAATTTATTCATTTTGTTAGTTTTTGAATAATTTTCGTGGGTTTTACATTATGAATTTTGTGATTTTTCAATCTCGGTGTAAAAATATATTTGTTTGATTATTTTCCTATATTGATCCACATACACACTATATGTTTTGGAATAGAAGTCTCTACAAAAAGTAAACTCGAAAAGCTATTTATTCATTTCGATAGTTTTTGAACGATTTTCGTGTGTTATAACTACGAATTATGTGATTTTTTCCATCTTGCTTAAAAAATTAAATTTGTTTGATTCTTCACCTATATTGATTCACAGACACACTTTATGTGTAGGAATAGAAGTCTCTACAAAAAATAGACTCGAAAAGCAATTTATTCATTTTGATAGTTTTTGAACGATTTTCGTGGGTTATATAGACTACGAATTATGTGATTTTTTCCATCTTGGTGAAACTAATATATTTGTTTGATTATTCACTTATATTTATCCATAGACACACTATATGTGTTGGAATAGAAGTCTCTAAAAAAAATAGACTCGAAAATCGATTTATTCATTTCGATAGTTTTTGAACGATTTTCGTGGGTTATACACTACGAATTATGTGATTTTTCCATCTCGGTGAAAAAAATATATTTGTTTGATTATTCTCCTATATTGATCCACATACACACTATATGTGTTGGAATAGAAGTCTCTACAAAAAGTAGACTCGAAAGGCAATTTATTCATTTCGATAGTTTTTGAACGATTTTCGTGGGTTATATACACTACGATTTGTGTGAAGTTTTCCATCTCGGTGATAAAAATATATTTGTTTGATTATTCTCCTATATTGATCCACAGACACACTATATGTGTTGGAATAGAAGTTTCTGCAAAAAATAGATTTGAAAAGCAATTTATTCATTTTGATAGTTTTTGAATGATTTTCGAGGGTTATATAGACTACGAATTATGTGATTTTTTCCATCTTGGTGAAACAAATATATTTGTTTGATTCTTCACTTATATTGATCCACAAACACACTATATGTGTTGGAATAGAAGTTTCTACAAAAATTAGACTCGAAAAGCAATTTATTCATTTCGTTAGTTTTTGAATAATTTTCGTGGGTTTTACATTACGAATTATGTGATTTTTCAATCTCGGTGAAAAAATATATTTGTTTGATTATTTTCCTATATTGATCCTCATACACACTATATGTTTTGGAATAGACGTCTCTACAAAAAGTAGACTCGAAAAGCTATTTATTCATTTCGATAGTTTTTGAACGATTTTCGTGTGTTATACGCTGCGAATTATGTGATTTTTTCCATCTTGCTGAAAAAATTATATTTGTTTGATTCTTCACCTATATTGATCCACAGACACACTATATGTGTTGGAGTAGAAGTTTCTACAAAAAATAGATTTGAAAATTAAATTATTCATTTCGATAGTTTTTGAACGATTTTCGTGTGTTATACGCTACGAATTATGTGATTTTTTCCATCTTGCTGAAAAAATTATATTTGTTTGATTCTTCACCTATATTGATCCACAGACACACTATATGTGTTGGAGTAGAAGTTTCTACAAAAAATAGATTTGAAAATTAAATTATTCATTTCGATAGTTTTTGAACGATTTTCGTGTGTTATACGCTACGAATTATGTGATTTTTTCCATCTTGCTGAAAAAATTATATTTGTTTGATTCTTCACCTATATTGATTCACAGACACACTATATGTGTAGGAATAGAAGTCTCTACAAAAAATAGACACGAAAAGCAATTTATTCATTTTGATAGTTTTTGAACGATTTTCGTGGGTTATAGACTACGAATTATGTGATTTTTTCCATTTTGGTGAAAAAATATATTTGTTTGATTCTTCACTTATATTGATCCACAAACACACTATATGTGTTGGAATAGAAGTTTCTACAAAAAATAGACTCGAAAAGCAATTTATTCATTTTGTTAGTTTTTGAACGATTTTCGTGGGTTTTACACTGCGAATTATGTGATTTTTTCCATCTCCGTGAAAAACATATATTTGTTTGATTCTTCACCTATATTGATCCACAGACACACTATATGTGTTGGAATAGAAGTCTCTACAAAAAATAGACTCGAAAAGCAATTTATTCATTTCGATAGTTATTGAATGATTTTCGTGGGTTATAGACTACGAATTATGTGATTTTTTCCATCTTGGTGAAAAAATTATATTTGTTTGATTCTTCACCTTCATCCACAGACACACTATATGTGTAGGAATAGAAGTCTCTACAAAAAATAGACTCGAAAAGCAATTTATTCATTTCGATAGTTTTTGAATTATTTTCGTGATTTATAGAGTACGAATTATGTGATTTTTTCCATCTCGGTGAAAAACATATATTTGTTTGATTCTTCACTTATATTGATCCACAAACACACTATATGTGTTGGAGTAGAAGTTTCTAGAAAAAATAGATTTGAAAAGCAATTTATTCATTTCGATAGTTTTTGAACGATTTTCGTGGGTTATAGACTACGAATTATGTGATTTTTTCCATCTTGGTGAAAAAAATATATTTGTTTGATTCTTCATTTATATTGATCCACAAACACACTATATGTGTTGGAATAGAAGTTTCTACAAAAAATAGACTCGAAAAGCAATTTATTCATTTTGTTAGTTTTTGAATAATTTTCGTGGGTTTTACATTATGAATTTTGTGATTTTTCAATCTCGGTGTAAAAATATATTTGTTTGATTATTTTCCTATATTGATCCACATACACACTATATGTTTTGGAATAGAAGTCTCTACAAAAAGTAAACTCGAAAAGCTATTTATTCATTTCGATAGTTTTTGAACGATTTTCGTGTGTTATAACTACGAATTATGTGATTTTTTCCATCTTGCTTAAAAAATTAAATTTGTTTGATTCTTCACCTATATTGATTCACAGACACACTTTATGTGTAGGAATAGAAGGCTCTACAAAAAATAGACTCGAAAAGCAATTTATTCATTTTGATAGTTTTTGAACGATTTTCGTGGGTTATATAGACTACGAATTATGTGATTTTTTCCATCTTGGTGAAACTAATATATTTGTTTGATTATTCACTTATATTTATCCATAGACACACTATATGTGTTGGAATAGAAGTCTCTAAAAAAAATAGACTCGAAAATCGATTTATTCATTTCGATAGTTTTTGAACGATTTTCGTGGGTTATACACTACGAATTATGTGATTTTTCCATCTCGGTGAAAAAAATATATTTGTTTGATTATTCTCCTATATTGATCCACATACACACTATATGTGTTGGAATAGAAGTCTCTACAAAAAGTAGACTCGAAAGGCAATTTATTCATTTCGATAGTTTTTGAACGATTTTCGTGGGTTATATACACTACGAATTGTGTGATGTTTTCCATCTCGGTGATAAAAATATATTTGATTGATTATTCTCCTATATTGATCCACAGACACACTATATGTGTTGGAATAGAAGTTTCTGCAAAAAATAGATTTGAAAAGCAATTTATTCATTTTGATAGTTTTTGAATGATTTTCGAGGGTTATATAGACTACGAATTATGTGATTTTTTCCATCTTGGTGAAACAAATATATTTGTTTGATTCTTCACTTATATTGATCCACAAACACACTATATGTGTTGGAATAGAAGTTTCTACAAAAATTAGACTCGAAAAGCAATTTATTCATTTCGTTAGTTTTTGAATAATTTTCGTGGGTTTTACATTACGAATTATGTGATTTTTCAATCTCGGTGAAAAAATATATTTGTTTGATTATTTTCCTATATTGATCCTCATACACACTATATGTTTTGGAATAGACGTCTCTACAAAAAGTAGACTCGAAAAGCTATTTATTCATTTCGATAGTTTTTGAACGATTTTCGTGTGTTATACGCTGCGAATTATGTGATTTTTTCCATCTTGCTGAAAAAATTATATTTGTTTGATTCTTCACCTATATTGATCCACAGACACACTATATGTGTTGGAGTAGAAGTTTCTACAAAAAATAGATTTGAAAATTAAATTATTCATTTCGATAGTTTTTGAACGATTTTCGTGTGTTATACGCTACGAATTATGTGATTTTTTCCATCTTGCTGAAAAAATTATATTTGTTTGATTCTTCACCTATATTGATTCACAGACACACTATATGTGTAGGAATAGAAGTCTCTACAAAAAATAGACTCGAAAAGCAATTTATTCATTTTGATAGTTTTTGAACGATTTTCGTGGGTTATAGACTACGAATTATGTGATTTTTTCCATTTTGGTGAAAAAATATATTTGTTTGATTCTTCACTTATATTGATCCACAAACACACTATATGTGTTGGAATAGAAGTTTCTACAAAAAATAGACTCGAAAAGCAGTTTATACATTTCGTTAGTTTTTGAACGATTTTCGTGGGTTTTACACTACGAATTATGTGATTTTTCCATCTCGGTGAAAAAATATATTTGTTTGATTATTCTCCTATATTGATCCACATACACACTATATGTTTAGGAATAGAAGTCTCTACAAAAAGTAGGCTCGAAAAGCAATTTATTTATTTCGATAGTTTTTGAACGATTTTCATGGGTTATACACTACGAATTATGTGATTTTTCCATCTCGGTGAAAAAAATATATTTGTTTGATTATTCTCCTATATTGATCCACATACACACTATATGTGTTGGAATAGAAGTCTCTACAAAAAGTAGACTTGAAAGGCAATTTATTCATTTCGATAGTTTTTGAACGATTTTCGTGTGTTATACGCTACGAATTATGTGATTTTTTCCATCTTGCTGAAAAAATTATATTTGTTTGATTCTTCACCTATATTGATCCACAGACACACTATATGTGTTGGAGTAGAAGTTTCTACAAAAAATAGATTTGAAAAGCAAATTATTCATTTCGATAGTTTTTGAACGATTTTCGTGTGTTATACGCTACGAATTATGTGATTTTTTCCATCATGCTGAAAAAATTATATTTGTTTGATTCTTCACCTAAATTGATTCACAGACACACTATATGTGTAGGAATAGAAGTCTCTACAAAAAATAGACTCGAAAAGCAATTTATTCATTTTGATAGTTTTTGAACGATTTTCGTGGGTTATAGACTACGAATTATGTGATTTTTTCCATCTTGCTGAAAAAATTATATTTGTTTGATTCTTCACCTATATTGATTCACAGACACACTATATGTGTAGGAATAGAAGTCTCTACAAAAAATAGACTCGAAAAGCAATTTATTCATTTTGATAGTTTTTGAACGATTTTCGTGGGTTATATAGACTACGAATTATGTGATTTTTTCCATCTTGGTGAAACTAATATATTTGTTTGATTATTCACTTATATTTATCCATAGACACACTATATGTGTTGGAATAGAAGTCTCTAAAAAAAATAGAATCGAAAATCGATTTATTCATTTCGATAGTTTTTGAACGATTTTCGTGGGTTATACACTACGAATTATGTGATTTTTCCATCTCGGTGAAAAAAATATATTTGTTTGATTATTCTCCTATATTGATCCACATACACACTATATGTGTTGGAATAGAAGTCTCTACAAAAAGTAGACTCGAAAGGCAATTTATTCATTTCGATAGTTTTTGAACGATTTTCGTGGGTTATATACACTACGAATTGTGTGATGTTTTCCATCTCGGTGATAAAAATATATTTGATTGATTATTCTCCTATATTGATCCACAGACACACTATATGTGTTGGAATAGAAGTTTCTGCAAAAAATAGATTTGAAAAGCAATTTATTCATTTTGATAGTTTTTGAATGATTTTCGAGGGTTATATAGACTACGAATTATGTGATTTTTTCCATCTTGGTGAAAAAAATATATTTGTTTGATTCTTCACTTATATTGATCCACAAACACACTATATGTGTTGGAATAGAAGTTTCTACAAAAATTAGACTCGAAAAGCAATTTATTCATTTCGTTAGTTTTTGAATAATTTTCGTGGGTTTTACATTACGAATTATGTGATTTTTCAATCTCGGTGAAAAAATATATTTGTTTGATTATTTTCCTATATTGATCCTCATACACACTATATGTTTTGGAATAGACGTCTCTACAAAAAGTAGACTCGAAAAGCTATTTATTCATTTCGATAGTTTTTGAACGATTTTCGTGTGTTATACGCTGCGAATTATGTGATTTTTTCCATCTTGCTGAAAAAATTATATTTGTTTGATTCTTCACCTATATTGATTCACAGACACACTATATGTGTAGGAATAGAAGTCTCTACAAAAAATAGACTCGAAAAGCAATTTATTCATTTTGATAGTTTTTGAACGATTTTCGTGGGTTATAGACTACGAATTATGTGATTTTTTCCATTTTGGTGAAAAAATATATTTGTTTGATTCTTCACTTATATTGATCCACAAACACACTATATGTGTTGGAATAGAAGTTTCTACAAAAAATAGACTCGAAAAGCAATTTATTCATTTTGTTAGTTTTTGAACGATTTTCGTGGGTTTTACACTGCGAATTATGTGATTTTTTCCATCTCCGTGAAAAACATATATTTGTTTGATTCTTCACCTATATTGATCCACAGACACACTATATGTGTTGGAATAGAAGTCTCTACAAAAAATAGACTCGAAAAGCAATTTATTCATTTCGATAGTTATTGAATGATTTTCGTGGGTTATAGACTACGAATTATGTGATTTTTTCCATCTTGGTGAAAAAATTATATTTGTTTGATTCTTCACCTTCATCCACAGACACACTATATGTGTAGGAATAGAAGTCTCTACAAAAAATAGACTCGAAAAGCAATTTATTCATTTCGATAGTTTTTGAATTATTTTCGTGATTTATAGAGTACGAATTATGTGATTTTTTCCATCTCGGTGAAAAACATATATTTGTTTGATTCTTCACTTATATTGATCCACAAACACACTATATGTGTTGGAGTAGAAGTTTCTAGAAAAAATAGATTTGAAAAGCAATTTATTCATTTCGATAGTTTTTGAACGATTTTCGTGGGTTATAGACTACGAATTATGTGATTTTTTCCATCTTGGTGAAAAAAATATATTTGTTTGATTCTTCATTTATATTGATCCACAAACACACTATATGTGTTGGAATAGAAGTTTCTACAAAAAATAGACTCGAAAAGCAATTTATTCATTTTGTTAGTTTTTGAATAATTTTCGTGGGTTTTACATTATGAATTTTGTGATTTTTCAATCTCGGTGTAAAAATATATTTGTTTGATTATTTTCCTATATTGATCCACATACACACTATATGTTTTGGAATAGAAGTCTCTACTAAAAGTAGACTCGAAAAGCTATTTATTCATTTCGATAGTTTTTGAACGATTTTCGTGTGTTATAACTACGAATTATGTGATTTTTTCCATCTTGCTTAAAAAATTAAATTTGTTTGATTCTTCACCTATATTGATTCACAGACACACTTTATGTGTAGGAATAGAAGTCTCTACAAAAAATAGATTCGAAAAGCAATTTATTCATTTTGATAGTTTTTGAACGATTTTCGTGGGTTATATAGACTACGAATTATGTGATTTTTTCCATCTTGGTGAAACTAATATATTTGTTTGATTATTCACTTATATTCATCCATAGACACACTATATGTGTTGGAATAGAAGTCTCTAAAAAAAATAGACTCGAAAATCTATTTATTCATTTCGATAGTTTTTGAACGATTTTCGTGGGTTATACACTACGAATTATGTGATTTTTCCATCTCGGTGAAAAAAATATATTTGTTTGATTATTCTCCTATATTGATCCACATATACACTATATGTGTTGGAATAGAAGTCTCTACAAAAAGTAGACTCGAAAGACAATTTATTCATTTCGATAGTTTTTGAACGATTTTCGTGGGTTATATACACTACGAATTGTGTGATGTTTTCCATCTCGGTGATAAAAATATATTTGATTGATTATTCTCCTATATTGATCCACAGACACACTATATGTGTTGGAATAGAAGTTTCTGCAAAAAATAGATTTGAAAAGCAATTTATTCATTTTGATAGTTTTTGAATGATTTTCGAGGGTTATATAGACTACGAATTATGTGATTTTTTCCATCTTGGTGAAACAAATATATTTGTTTGATTATTCACTTATATTTATCCATAGACACACTATATGTGTTGGAATAGAAGTCTCTAAAAAAAATAGACTCGAAATTCGATTTATTCATTTCGATAGTTTTTGAACGACTTTCTTGGGTTATACACTACGAATTATGTGATTTTTCCATCTCGGTGAGAAAAATATATTTGTTTGATTATTCTCCTATATTGATCCACATACACACTATATGTGTTGGAATAGAAGTCTCTACAAAAAGTAGACTCGAAAGGCAATTTATTCATTTCGATAGTTTTTGAACGATTTTCGTGGGTTATATACACTACGAATTGTGTGATGTTTTCCATCTCGGTGATAAAAATATATTTGATTGATTATTCTCCTATATTGATCCACAGACACACTATATGTGTTGGAATAGAAGTTTCTACAAAAAATAGATTTGAAAAGCAATTTATTCATTTTGATAGTTTTTGAACGATTTTCGAGGGTTATATAGACTACGAATTATGTGATTTTTTCCATCTTGGTGAAACAAATATATTTGTTTGATTATTCACTTATATTTATCCATAGACACACTATATGTGTTGGAATAGAAGTCTCTAAAAAAAATAGACTCGAAAATCGATTTATTCATTTCGATAGTTTTTGAACGACTTTCGTGGGTTATACACTATGAATTATGTGATTTTTCCATCTCGGTGAAAAAAATATATTTGTTTGATTATTCTCCTATATTGATCCACATACACACTATATGTGTTGGAATAGAAGTCTCTACAAAAAGTAGACTCGAAAGGCAATTTATTCATTTCGATAGTTTTTGAACGATTTTCATGGGTTATACACTACGAATTATGTGATTTTTTCCATCTTGCTGAATAAATTATATTTGTTTGATTCTTCACCTATATTGATCCACAGACACACTATATGTGTAGGAATAGAAGTCTCTACAAAAAGTAGACTCGAAAGGCAATTTATTCATTTCGATAGTTTTTGAACGATTTTCGTGGGTTATATACACTAGGAATTGTGTGATGTTTTCCATCTCGGTGATAAAAATATATTTGTTTGATTATTCTCCTATATTGATCCACAGACACACTATATGTGTTGGAATAGAAGTCTCTACAAAAAATAGACTCGAAAGGGAATTTATTCATTTCGATAGTTTTTGAACGATATTCGTGGGTTATATACACTACGAATTGTGTGATGTTTTCCATCTCGGTGATAAAAATATATTTGTTTCAATCTTCACCTATATTGATTCATAGACACACTATATGTGTTGGAATAGAAGTTTCTACAAAAAATAGACTCGAAAAGCAATTTATCTTTTACGTTAGTTTTTGAACGATTTTCGTGGGTTTTACACTACGAATTATGTGATTTTTCCATCTCGGTGAAAAAATATATTTGTTTGATTATTCTCCTATATTGATCCACATACACACTATATGTTTTGGAATAGAAGTCTCTACAAAAAGTAGACTCGAAAAGCAATTTATTTATTTCGATAGTTTTTGAACGATTTTCGTGGGTTATACACTACGAATTATGTGATTTTTTCCATCTTGCTGAAAAAATTATATTTGTTTGATTCTTCACCTTTATTGATCCACAGACACACTATATGTGTAGGAATAGAAGTCTCTACAAAAATAGACTCGAAAAGCAATTTATTCATTTCGATAGTTTTTGAATTATTTTCGTGATTTATAGAGTACGAATTATGTGATTTTTTCCATCTCGGTGAAAAACATATATTTGTTTGATTCTTCACTTATATTGATCCACAAACACACTATATGTGTTGGGGTAGAAGTTTCTAGAAAAAAATAGATTTGAAAAGCAATTTATTCATTTCGATAGTTTTTGAACGATTTTCGTGGGTTATAGACTACGAATTATGTGATTTTTTCCATCTTGGTGAAAAAAATATATTTGTTTGATTCTTCACTTATATTGATCCACAAACAAACTATATGTGTTGGAATAGAAGTTTCTACAAAAAATAGACTCGAAAAGCAGTTTATACATTTCGTTAGTTTTTGAACGATTTTCGTGGGTTTTACACTACGAATTATGTGATTTTTCCATCTCGGTGAAAAAATATATTTGTTTGATTATTCTCCTATATTGATCCACATACACACTATATGTTTAGGAATAGAAGTCTCTACAAAAAGTAGGCTCGAAAAGCAATTTATTTATTTCGATAGTTTTTGAACGATTTTCATGGGTTATACACTACGAATTATGTGATTTTTTCCATCTTGCTGAATAAATTATATTTGTTTGATTCTTCACCTATATTGATCCACAGACACACTATATGTGTAGGAATAGAAGTCTCTACAAAAAGTAGACTCGAAAGGCAATTTATTCATTTCGATAGTTTTTGAACGATTTTCGTGGGTTATATACACTACGAATTGTGTGATGTTTTCCATCTCGGTGATAAAAATATATTTGATTGATTATTCTCCTATATTGATCCACAGACACACTATATGTGTTGGAATAGAAGTTTCTGCAAAAAATAGATTTGAAAAGCAATTTATTCATTTTGATAGTTTTTGAATGATTTTCGAGGGTTATATAGACTACGAATTATGTGATTTTATCCATCTTGGTGAAACAAATATATTTGTTTGATTATTCACTTATATTTATCCATAGACACACTATATGTGTTGGAATAGAAGTCTCTAAAAAAAATAGACTCGAAAATCGATTTATTCATTTCGATAGTTTTTGAACGACTTTCTTGGGTTATACACTACGAATTATGTGATTTTTCCATCTCGGTGAGAAAAATATATTTGTTTGATTATTCTCCTATATTGATCCACATACACACTATATGTGTTGGAATAGAAGTCTCTACAAAAAGTAGACTCGAAAGGCAATTTATTCATTTCGATAGTTTTTGAACGATTTTCGTGGGTTATATACACTACGAATTGTGTGATGTTTTCCATCTCGGTGATAAAAATATATTTGATTGATTATTCTCCTATATTGATCGACAGACACACTATATGTGTTGGAATAGAAGTTTCTACAAAAAATAGATTTGAAAAGCAATTTATTCATTTTGATAGTTTTTGAACGATTTTCGAGGGTTATATAGACTACGAATTATGTGATTTTTTCCATCTTGGTGAAACAAATATATTTGTTTGATTATTCACTTATATTTATCCATAGACACACTATATGTGTTGGAATAGAAGTCTCTAAAAAAAATAGACTCGAAAATCGATTTATTCATTTCGATAGTTTTTGAACGACTTTCGTGGGTTATACACTATGAATTATGTGATTTTTCCATCTCGGTGAAAAAAGTATATTTGTTTGATTATTCTCCTATATTGATCCACATACACACTATATGTGTTGGAATAGAAGTCTCTACAAAAAGTAGACTCGAAAGGCAATTTATTCATTTCGATAGTTTTTGAACGATTTTCGTGGGTTATATACACTACGAATTGTGTGATGTTTTCCATCTCGGTGATAAAAATATATTTGTTTGATTATTCTCCTATATTGATCCACAGACACACTATATGTGTTGGAATAGAAGTCTCTACAAAAAATAGACTCGAAAGGGAATTTATTCATTTCGATAGTTTTTGAACGATATTCGTGGGTTATATACACTACGAATTGTGTGATGTTTTCCATCTCGGTGATAAAAATATATTTGTTTCATTCTTCACCTATATTGATTCATAGACACACTATATGTGTTGGAATAGAAGTTTCTACAAAAAATAGACTCGAAAAGCAATTTATCTTTTACGTTAGTTTTTGAACGATTTTCGTGGGTTTTACACTACGAATTATGTGATTTTTCCATCTCGGTGAAAAAATATATTTGTTTGATTATTCTCCTATGTTGATCCACATACACACTATATGTTTTGGAATAGAAGTCTCTACAAAAAGTAGACTCGAAAAGCAATTTATTTATTTCGATAGTTTTTGAACGATTTTCGTGGGTTATACACTACGAATTATGTGATTTTTTCCATCTTGCTGAAAAAATTATATTTGTTTGATTCTTCACCTTTATTGATCCACAGACACACTATATGTGTAGGAATAGAAGTCTCTACAAAAATAGACTCGAAAAGCAATTTATTCATTTCGATAGTTTTTGAATTATTTTCGTGATTTATAGAGTACGAATTATGTGATTTTTTCCATCTCGGTGAAAAACATATATTTGTTTGATTCTTCACTTATATTGATCCACAAACACACTATATGTGTTGGGGTAGAAGTTTCTAGAAAAAAATAGATTTGAAAAGCAATTTATTCATTTCGATAGTTTTTGAACGATTTTCGTGGGTTATAGACTACGAATTATGTGATTTTTTCCATCTTGGTGAAAAAAATATATTTGTTTGATTCTTCACTTATATTGATCCACAAACAAACTATATGTGTTGGAATAGAAGTTTCTACAAAAAATAGACTCGAAAAGCAATTTATACATTTCTTTAGTTTTTGAACGATTTTCGTGGGTTTTACACTACGAATTATGTGATTTTTCCATCTCGGTGAAAAAATATATTTGTTTGATTATTCTCCTATATTGATCCACATACACACTATATGTTTAGGAATAGAAGTCTCTACAAAAAGTAGGCTCGAAAAGCAATTTATTTATTTCGATAGTTTTTGAACGATTTTCATGGGTTATACACTACGAATTATGTGATTTTTTCCATCTTGCTGAATAAATTATATTTGTTTGATTCTTCACCTATATTGATCCACAGACACACTATATGTGTAGGAATAGAAGTCTCTACAAAAAATAGACTCGAAAAACAATTTATTCATTTCGATAGTTTTTGAACGATTTTCGTGGGTTATACACTACGAATTATGTGATTTTTTCCATCTTGCTGAAAAAATTATATTTGTTTGATTCTTCACCTTTATTGATCCACAGACACACTATATGTGTAGTAATAGAAGTCTCTACAAAAAATAGACTCGAAAAGCAATTTATTCATTTCGTTAGTTTTTGAATAATTTTCGTGGGTTTTACATTATGAATTATGTGATTTTTCAATCTCGGTGAAAAAATATATTTGTTTGATTATTTTCCTATATTGATACACATACACACTATATGTTTTGGAATAGAAGTCTCTACAAAAAGTAGACTCGAAAAGCTATTTATTCATTTCGATAGTTTTTGAACGATTTTCGTGTGTTATAACTACGAATTATGTGATTTTTTCCATCTTGCTTAAAAAATTAAATTTGTTTGATTCTTCACCTATATTGATTCACAGACACACTTTATGTGTAGGAATAGAAGTCTCTACAAAAAATAGACTCGAAAAGCAATTTATTCATTTTGATAGTTTTTGAACGATTTTCGTGGGTTATATAGACTACGAATTATGTGATTTTTTCCATCTTGGTGAAACTAATATATTTGTTTGATTATTCACTTATATTTATCCATAGACACACTATATGTGTTGGAATAGAAGTCTCTAAAAAAAATAGACTCGAAAATCGATTTATTCATTTCGATAGTTTTTTAACGATTTTCGTGGGTTACACTACGAATTATGTGATTTTTCCATCTCGGTGAAAAAAATATATTTGATTGATTATTCTCCTCTATTGATCCACATACACACTATATGTGTTGGAATAGAAGTCTCTACAAAAAGTAGACTCGAAAGGCAATTTATTCATTTCGATAGTTTTTGAACGATTTTCGTGGGTTATATACACTACGAATTGTGTGATGTTTTCCATCTCGGTGATAAAAATATATTTGATTGATTATTCTCCTATATTGATCCACAGACACACTATATGTGTTGGAATAGAAGTTTCTGCAAAAAATAGATTTGAAAAGCAATTTATTCATTTTGATAGTTTTTGAATGATTTTCGAGGGTTATATAGACTACGAATTATGTGATTTTTTCCATCTTGGTGAAACAAATATATTTGTTTGATTATTCACTTATATTTATCCATAGACACACTATATGTGTTGGAATAGAAGTCTCTAAAAAAAATTGACTCGAAAATCGATTTATTCATTTCGATAGTTTTTGAACGACTTTCTTGGGTTATACACTACGAATTATGTGATTTTTCCATCTCGGTGAGAAAAATATATTTGTTTGATTATTCTCCTATATTGATCCACATACACACTATATGTGTTGGAATAGAAGTCTCTACAAAAAGTAGACTCGAAAGGCAATTTATTCATTTCGATAGTTTTTGAACGATTTTCGTGGGTTATATACACTACGAATTGTGTGATGTTTTCCATCTCGGTGATAAAAATGTATTTGATTGATTATTCTCCTATATTGATCCACAGACACACTATATGTGTTGGAATAGAAGTTTCTACAAAAAATAGATTTGAAAAGCAATTTATTCATTTTGATAGTTTTTGAACGATTTTCGAGGGTTATATAGACTACGAATTATGTGATTTTTTCCATCTTGGTGAAACAAATATATTTGTTTGATTATTCACTTATATTTATCCATAGACACACTATATGTGTTGGAATATAAGTCTCTAAAAAAAATAGACTCGAAAATCGATTTATTCATTTCGATAGTTTTTGAACGATTTTCGTGGGTTATACACTACGAATTATGTGATTTTTCCATCTCGGTGAAAAAAATATATTTGTTTGATTATTCTCCTATATTGATCCACATACACACTATATGTGTTGGAATAGAAGTCTCTACAAAAAGTAGACTCGAAAGGCAATTTATTCATTTCGATAGTTTTTGAACGATTTTCGTGGGTTATATACACTACGAATTGTGTGATGTTTTCCATCTCGGTGATAAAAATATATTTGATTGATTATTCTCCTATATTGATCCACAGACACACTATATGTGTTGGAATAGAAGTTTCTACAAAAAATAGATTTGAAAAGCAATTTATTCATTTTGATAGTTTTTGAATGATTTTCGAGGGTTATATAGACTACGAATTATGTGATTTTTTCCATCTTGGTGAAACAAATATATTTGTTTGATTATTCACTTATATTTATCCATAGACACACTATATGTGTTGGAATAGAAGTCTCTAAAAAAAATAGACTCGAAAATCGATTTATTCATTTCGATAGTTTTTGAACGACTTTCGTGGGTTATACACTACGAATTATGTGATTTTTCCATCTCGGTGAAAAAAATATATTTGTTTGATTATTCTCCTATATTGATCCACATATACACTATATGTGTTGGAATAGAAGTCTCTACAAAAAGTAGACTCGAAAGGCAATTTATTCATTTCGATAGTTTTTGAACGATTTTCGTGGGTTATATACACTACGAATTGTGTGATGTTTTCCATCTCGGTGATAAAAATATATTTGTTTGATTATTCTCCTATATTGATCCACAGACACACTATATGTGTTGGAATAGAAGTCTCTACAAAAAATAGACTCGAAAGGGAATTTATTCATTTCGATAGTTTTTGAACGATATTCGTGGGTTATATACACTATGAATTGTGTGATGTTTTCCATCTCGGTGATAAAAATATATTTGTTTCATTCTTCACCTATATTGATTCATAGACACACTATATGTGTTGGAATAGAAGTTTCTACAAAAAATAGACTCGAAAAGCAATTTATCTTTTACGTTAATTTTTGAACGATTTTCGTGGGTTTTACACTACGAATTATGTGATTTTTCCATCTCGGTGAAAAAATATATTTGTTTGATTATTCTCCTATATTGATCCACATACACACTATATGTTTAGGAATAGAAGTCTCTACAAAAAGTAGACTCGAAAAGCAATTTATTTATTTCGATAGTTTTTGAACGATTTTCGTGGGTTATACACTACGAATTATGTGATTTTTTCCATCTTGCTGAAAAAATTATATTTGTTTGATTCTTCACCTTTATTGATCCACAGACACACTATATGTGTAGGAATAAAAGTCTCTACAAAAAATAGACTCGAAAAGCAATTTATTCATTTCGATAGTTTTTGAATTATTTTCGTGATTTATAGAGTACGAATTATGTGATTTTTTCCATCTCGGTGAAAAACATATATTTGTTTGATTCTTCACTTATATTGATCCACAAACACACTATATGTGTTGGGGTAGAAGCTTCTAGAAAAAAATAGATTTGAAAAGCAATTTATTCATTTCGATAGTTTTTGAACGATTTTCGTGGGTTATAGACTACGAATTATGTGATTTTTTCCATCTTGGTGAAAAAAATAAATTTGTTTGATTCTTCACTTATATTGATCCACAAAGAAACTATATGTGTTGGAATAGAAGTTTCTACAATAAATAGACTCGAAAAGCAATTTATACATTTCGATAGTTTTTGAACGATTTTCGTGGGTTTTACACTACGAATTATGTGATTTTTCCATCTCGGTGAAAAAATATATTTGTTTGATTATTCTCCTATATTGATCCACATACACACTATATGTTTAGGAATAGAAGTCTCTACAAAAAGTAGACTCGAAAAGCAATTTATTTATTTCGATAGTTTTTGAACGATTTTCATGGGTTATACACTACGAATTATGTGATTTTTCCATCTCGCTGAAAAAAATATATTTGTTTGATTATTCTCCTATATTGATCCACATACACACTATATGTGTTGGAATAGAAGTCTCTACAAAAAGTAGACTCGAAAGGCAATTTATTCATTTCGATAGTTTTTGAACGATTTTCGTGGGTTATATACACTACGAATTGTGTGATGTTTTCCATCTCGGTGATAAAAATATATTTGATTGATTATTCTCCTATATTGATCCACAGACACACTATATGTGTTGGAATAGAAGTTTCTACAAAAAATAGATTTGAAAAGCAATTTATTCATTTTGATAGTTTTTGAATGATTTTCGAGGGTTATATAGACTACGAATTATGTGATTTTTTCCATCTTGGTGAAACAAATATATTTGTTTGATTATTCACTTATATTTATCCATAGACACACTATATGTGTTGGAATAGAAGTCTCTAAAAAAAATAGACTCGAAAATCGATTTATTCATTTCGATAGTTTTTGAACGACTTTCGTGGGTTATACACTACGAATTATGTGATTTTTCCATCTCGGTGAAAAAAATATATTTGTTTGATTATTCTCCTATATTGATCCACATATACACTATATGTGTTGGAATAGAAGTCTCTACAAAAAGTAGACTCGAAAGGCAATTTATTCATTTCGATAGTTTTTGAACGATTTTCGTGGGTTATATACACTACGAATTGTGTGATGTTTTCCATCTCGGTGATAAAAATATATTTGTTTGATTATTCTCCTATATTGATCCACAGACACACTATATGTGTTGGAATAGAAGTCTCTACAAAAAATAGACTCGAAAGGGAATTTATTCATTTCGATAGTTTTTGAACGATATTCGTGGGTTATATACACTATGAATTGTGTGATGTTTTCCATCTCGGTGATAAAAATATATTTGTTTCATTCTTCACCTATATTGATTCATAGACACACTATATGTGTTGGAATAGAAGTTTCTACAAAAAATAGACTCGAAAAGAAATTTATCTTTTACGTTAATTTTTGAACGATTTTCGTGGGTTTTACACTACGAATTATGTGATTTTTCCATCTCGGTGAAAAAATATATTTGTTTGATTATTCTCCTATATTGATCCACATACACACTATATGTGTTGGAATAGAAGTCTCTACAAAAAGTAGACTCGAAAGGCAATTTATTCATTTCGATAGTTTTTGAACGATTTTCGTGGGTTATATACACTACGAATTGTGTGATGTTTTCCATCTCGGTGATAAAAATGTATTTGATTGATTATTCTCCTATATTGATCCACAGACACACTATATGTGTTGGAATAGAAGTTTCTACAAAAAATAGATTTGAAAAGCAATTTATTCATTTTGATAGTTTTTGAACGATTTTCGAGGGTTATATAGACTACGAATTATGTGATTTTTTCCATCTTGGTGAAACTAATATATTTGTTTGATTATTCACTTATATTTATCCATAGACACACTATATGTGTTGGAATAGAAGTCTCTAAAAAAAATAGACTCGAAAATCGATTTATTCATTTCGATAGTTTTTGAACGATTTTCGTGGGTTATACACTACGAATTATGTGATTTTTCCATCTCGGTGAAAAAAATATATTTGTTTGATTATTCTCCTATATTGATCCACATACACACTATATGTGTTGGAATAGAAGTCTCTACAAAAAGTAGACTCGAAAGGCAATTTATTCATTTCGATAGTTTTTGAACGATTTTCGTGGGTTATATACACTACGAATTGTGTGATGTTTTCCATCTCGGTGATAAAAATATATTTGATTGATTATTCTCCTATATTGATCCACAGACACACTATATGTGTTGGAATAGAAGTTTCTACAAAAAATAGATTTGAAAAGCAATTTATTCATTTTGATAGTTTTTGAATGATTTTCGAGGGTTATATAGACTACGAATTATGTGATTTTTTCCATCTTGGTGAAACAAATATATTTGTTTGATTATTCACTTATATTTATCCATAGACACACTATATGTGTTGGAATAGAAGTCTCTAAAAAAAATAGACTCGAAAATCGATTTATTCATTTCGATAGTTTTTGAACGACTTTCGTGGGTTATACACTACGAATTATGTGATTTTTCCATCTCGGTGAAAAAAATATATTTGTTTGATTATTCTCCTATATTGATCCACATATACACTATATGTGTTGGAATAGAAGTCTCTACAAAAAGTAGACTCGAAAGGCAATTTATTCATTTCGATAGTTTTTGAACGATTTTCGTGGGTTATATACACTACGAATTGTGTGATGTTTTCCATCTCGGTGATAAAAATATATTTGTTTGATTATTCTCCTATATTGATCCACAGACACACTATATGTGTTGGAATAGAAGTCTCTACAAAAAATAGACTCGAAAGGGAATTTATTCATTTCGATAGTTTTTGAACGATATTCGTGGGTTATATACACTATGAATTGTGTGATGTTTTCCATCTCGGTGATAAAAATATATTTGTTTCATTCTTCACCTATATTGATTCATAGACACACTATATGTGTTGGAATAGAAGTTTCTACAAAAAATAGACTCGAAAAGAAATTTATCTTTTACGTTAATTTTTGAACGATTTTCGTGGGTTTTACACTACGAATTATGTGATTTTTCCATCTCGGTGAAAAAATATATTTGTTTGATTATTCTCCTATATTGATCCACATACACACTATATGTGTTGGAATAGAAGTCTCTACAAAAAGTAGACTCGAAAGGCAATTTATTCATTTCGATAGTTTTTGAACGATTTTCGTGGGTTATATACACTACGAATTGTGTGATGTTTTCCATCTCGGTGATAAAAATGTATTTGATTGATTATTCTCCTATATTGATCCACAGACACACTATATGTGTTGGAATAGAAGTTTCTACAAAAAATAGATTTGAAAAGCAATTTATTCATTTTGATAGTTTTTGAACGATTTTCGAGGGTTATATAGACTACGAATTATGTGATTTTTTCCATCTTGGTGAAACAAATATATTTGTTTGATTATTCACTTATATTTATCCATAGACACACTATATGTGTTGGAATATAAGTCTCTAAAAAAAATAGACTCGAAAATCGATTTATTCATTTCGATAGTTTTTGAACGATTTTCGTGGGTTATACACTACGAATTATGTGATTTTTCCATCTCGGTGAAAAAAATATATTTGTTTGATTATTCTCCTATATTGATCCACATACACACTATATGTGTTGGAATAGAAGTCTCTACAAAAAGTAGACTCGAAAGGCAATTTATTCATTTCGATAGTTTTTGAACGATTTTCGTGGGTTATATACACTACGAATTGTGTGATGTTTTCCATCTCGGTGATAAAAATATATTTGATTGATTATTCTCCTATATTGATCCACAGACACACTATATGTGTTGGAATAGAAGTTTCTACAAAAAATAGATTTGAAAAGCAATTTATTCATTTTGATAGTTTTTGAATGATTTTCGAGGGTTATATAGACTACGAATTATGTGATTTTTTCCATCTTGGTGAAACAAATATATTTGTTTGATTATTCACTTATATTTATCCATAGACACACTATATGTGTTGGAATAGAAGTCTCTAAAAAAAATAGACTCGAAAATCGATTTATTCATTTCGATAGTTTTTGAACGACTTTCGTGGGTTATACACTACGAATTATGTGATTTTTCCATCTCGGTGAAAAAAATATATTTGTTTGATTATTCTCCTATATTGATCCACATATACACTATATGTGTTGGAATAGAAGTCTCTACAAAAAGTAGACTCGAAAGGCAATTTATTCATTTCGATAGTTTTTGAACGATTTTCGTGGGTTATATACACTACGAATTGTGTGATGTTTTCCATCTCGGTGATAAAAATATATTTGTTTGATTATTCTCCTATATTGATCCACAGACACACTATATGTGTTGGAATAGAAGTCTCTACAAAAAATAGACTCGAAAGGGAATTTATTCATTTCGATAGTTTTTGAACGATATTCGTGGGTTATATACACTATGAATTGTGTGATGTTTTCCATCTCGGTGATAAAAATATATTTGTTTCATTCTTCACCTATATTGATTCATAGACACACTATATGTGTTGGAATAGAAGTTTCTACAAAAAATAGACTCGAAAAGCAATTTATCTTTTACGTTAATTTTTGAACGATTTTCGTGGGTTTTACACTACGAATTATGTGATTTTTCCATCTCGGTGAAAAAATATATTTGTTTGATTATTCTCCTATATTGATCCACATACACACTATATGTTTAGGAATAGAAGTCTCTACAAAAAGTAGACTCGAAAAGCAATTTATTTATTTCGATAGTTTTTGAACGATTTTCGTGGGTTATACACTACGAATTATGTGATTTTTTCCATCTTGCTGAAAAAATTATATTTGTTTGATTCTTCACCTTTATTGATCCACAGACACACTATATGTGTAGGAATAAAAGTCTCTACAAAAAATAGACTCGAAAAGCAATTTATTCATTTCGATAGTTTTTGAATTATTTTCGTGATTTATAGAGTACGAATTATGTGATTTTTTCCATCTCGGTGAAAAACATATATTTGTTTGATTCTTCACTTATATTGATCCACAAACACACTATATGTGTTGGGGTAGAAGCTTCTAGAAAAAAATAGATTTGAAAAGCAATTTATTCATTTCGATAGTTTTTGAACGATTTTCGTGGGTTATAGACTACGAATTATGTGATTTTTTCCATCTTGGTGAAAAAAATAAATTTGTTTGATTCTTCACTTATATTGATCCACAAAGAAACTATATGTGTTGGAATAGAAGTTTCTACAATAAATAGACTCGAAAAGCAATTTATACATTTCGATAGTTTTTGAACGATTTTCGTGGGTTTTACACTACGAATTATGTGATTTTTCCATCTCGGTGAAAAAATATATTTGTTTCATTATTCTCCTATATTGATCCACATACACACTATATGTTTAGGAATAGAAGTCTCTACAAAAAGTAGACTCGAAAAGCAATTTATTTATTTCGATAGTTTTTGAACGATTTTCATGGGTTATACACTACGAATTATGTGATTTTTCCATCTCGGTGAAAAAAATATATTTGTTTGATTATTCTCCTATATTGATCCACATACACACTATATGTGTTGGAATAGAAGTCTCTACAAAAAGTAGACTCGAAAGGCAATTTATTCATTTCGATAGTTTTTGAACGATTTTCGTGGGTTATATACACTACGAATTGTGTGATGTTTTCCATCTCGGTGATAAAAATATATTTGATTGATTATTCTCCTATATTGATCCACAGACACACTATATGTGTTGGAATAGAAGTTTCTACAAAAAATAGATTTGAAAAGCAATTTATTCATTTTGATAGTTTTTGAATGATTTTCGAGGGTTATATAGACTACGAATTATGTGATTTTTTCCATCTTGGTGAAACAAATATATTTGTTTGATTATTCACTTATATTTATCCATAGACACACTATATGTGTTGGAATAGAAGTCTCTAAAAAAAATAGACTCGAAAATCGATTTATTCATTTCGATAGTTTTTGAACGACTTTCGTGGGTTATACACTACGAATTATGTGATTTTTCCATCTCGGTGAAAAAAATATATTTGTTTGATTATTCTCCTATATTGATCCACATATACACTATATGTGTTGGAATAGAAGTCTCTACAAAAAGTAGACTCGAAAGGCAATTTATTCATTTCGATAGTTTTTGAACGATTTTCGTGGGTTATATACACTACGAATTGTGTGATGTTTTCCATCTCGGTGATAAAAATATATTTGTTTGATTATTCTCCTATATTGATCCACAGACACACTATATGTGTTGGAATAGAAGTCTCTACAAAAAATAGACTCGAAAGGGAATTTATTCATTTCGATAGTTTTTGAACGATATTCGTGGGTTATATACACTATGAATTGTGTGATGTTTTCCATCTCGGTGATAAAAATATATTTGTTTCATTCTTCACCTATATTGATTCATAGACACACTATATGTGTTGGAATAGAAGTTTCTACAAAAAATAGACTCGAAAAGAAATTTATCTTTTACGTTAATTTTTGAACGATTTTCGTGGGTTTTACACTACGAATTATGTGATTTTTCCATCTCGGTGAAAAAATATATTTGTTTGATTATTCTCCTATATTGATCCACATACACACTATATGTTTAGGAATAGAAGTCTCTACAAAAAGTAGACTCGAAAAGCAATTTATTTATTTCGATAGTTTTTGAACGATTTTCGTGGGTTATACACTACGAATTATGTGATTTTTTCCATCTTGCTGAAAAAATTATATTTGTTTGATTCTTCACCTTTATTGATCCACAGACACACTATATGTGTAGGAATAAAAGTCTCTACAAAAAATAGACTCGAAAAGCAATTTATTGATTTCGATAGTTTTTGAATTATTTTCGTGATTTATAGAGTACGAATTATGTGATTTTTTCCATCTCGGTGAAAAACATATATTTGTTTGATTCTTCACTTATATTGATCCACAAACACACTATATGTGTTGGGGTAGAAGCTTCTAGAAAAAAATAGATTTGAAAAGCAATTTATTCATTTCGATAGTTTTTGAACGATTTTCGTGGGTTATAGACTACGAATTATGTGATTTTTTCCATCTTGGTGAAAAAAAAAAATTTGTTTGATTCTTCACTTATATTGATCCACAAAGAAACTATATGTGTTGGAATAGAAGTTTCTACAATAAATAGACTCGAAAAGCAATTTATACATTTCGATAGTTTTTGAACGATTTTCGTGGGTTTTACACTACGAATTATGTGATTTTTCCATCTCGGTGAAAAAATATATTTGTTTCATTATTCTCCTATATTGATCCACATACACACTATATGTTTAGGAATAGAAGTCTCTACAAAAAGTAGACTCGAAAAGCAATTTATTTATTTCGATAGTTTTTGAACGATTTTCATGGGTTATACACTACGAATTATGTGATTTTTTCCATCTTGCTGAATAAATTATATTTGTTTGATTCTTCACCTATATTGATCCACAGACACACTATATGTGTAGGAACAGAAGTCTCTACAAAAAATAGACTCGAAAAGCAATTTATTCATTTCGATAGTTTTTGAACGATTTTCGTGGGTTATACACTACGAATTATGTGATTTTTTCCATCTTGCTGAAAAAATTATATTTGTTTGATTCTTCACCTTTATTGATCCACAGACACACTATATGTGTAGGAATAGAAGTCTCTACAAAAAATAGACTCGAAAAGCAATTTATTCATTTCGATAGTTTTTGAATTATTTTCGTGATTTATAGAGTACGAATTATGTGATTTTTTCCATCTCGGTGAAAAACATATATTTGTTTGATTCTTCACTTATATTGATCCACAAACACACAATATGTGTTGGAGTAGAAGTTTCTAGAAAAAAATAGATTTGAAAAGCAATTTATTCCTTTCGATAGTTTTTGAACGATTTTCGTGGGTTATATACACTACGAATTGTGTGATGTTTTCCATCTCGGTGATAAAAATATATTTGATTGATTATTCTCCTATATTGATCCACAGACACACTATATGTGTTGGAATAGAAGTTTCTGCAAAAAATAGATTTGAAAAGCAATTTATTCATTTTGATAGTTTTTGAATGATTTTCTTATATAGACTACGAATTATGTGATTTTTTCCATCTTGGTGAAAAAAATATATTTGATTGATTCTTCACTTATATTGATCCACAAACACACTATATGTGTTGGAATAAAAGTTTCTACAAAAAATAGACTCGAAAAGCAATTTATTCATTTCGTTAGTTTTTGAATAATTTTTGTGGCTTTTACATTACAAATTATGTGATTTTTCAATCTCGGTGAAAAAATATATTTGTTTGATTATTTTCCTATATTGATCCACATACACACTATATGTTTTTGAATAGAAGCCTCTACAAAAAGTAGACTCGAAAAGCTATTTATTCATTTCGATAGTTTTTGAACGATTTTCGTGTGTTATACGCTACGAATTATGTGATTTTTTCCATCTTGCTGAAAAAATTATATTTGTTTGATTCTTCACCTATATTGATCCACAGACACACTATATGTGTTGGAGTAGAAGTTTCTACAAAAAATAGATTTGAAAAGCAAATTATTCATTTCGATAGTTTTTGAACGATTTTCGTGTGTTATACGCTACGAATTATGTGATTTTTTCCATCATGCTGAAAAAATTATATTTGTTTGATTCTTCACCTATATTGATTCACAGACACACTATATGTGTAGGAATAGAAGTCTCTACAAAAAATAGACTCGAAAAGCAATTTATTCATTTTGATAGTTTTTGAACGATTTTCGTGGGTTAATAGACTAGGAATTATGTGATTTTTTCCATCTTGGTGAAAAAATATATTTGTTTGATTATTCTCCTATATTGATCCACAGACACACTATATGTGTTGGAATAGAAGTCTCTACAAAAAATAGACTCGAAAGGGAATTTATTCATTTCGATAGTTTTTGAACAATATTCGTGGGTTATATACACTACGAATTGTGTGATGTTTTCCATCTCGGTGATAAAAATATATTTGTTTCATTCTTCACCTATATTGATTCATAGACACACTATATGTGTTGGAATAGAAGTTTCTACAAAAAATAGACTCGAAAAGCAATTTATCTTTTACGTTAGTTTTTGAATAATTTTCGTGGCTTTTACATTACGAATTATGTGATTTTTCAATCTCGGTGAAAAAATATATTTGTTTGATTATTTTCCTATATTGATCCACATACACACTATATGTTTTTGAATAGAAGCCTCTACAAAAAGTAGACTCGAAAAGCTATTTATTCATTTCGATAGTTTTTGAACGATTTTCGTGTGTTATACGCTACGAATTATGTGATTTTTTCCATCTTGCTGAAAAAATTATATTTGTTTGATTCTTCACCTATATTGATCCACAGACACACTATATGTGTTGGAGTAGAAGTTTCTACAAAAAATAGATTTGAAAAGCAAATTATTCATTTCGATAGTTTTTGAACGATTTTCGTGTGTTATACGCTACGAATTATGTGATTTTTTCCATCATGCTGAAAAAATTATATTTGTTTGATTCTTCACCTATATTGATTCACAGACACACTATATGTGTAGGAATAGAAGTCTCTACAAAAAATAGACTCGAAAAGCAATTTATTCATTTTGATAGTTTTTGAACGATTTTCGTGGGTTAATAGACTAGGAATTATGTGATTTTTTCCATCTTGGTGAAAAAATATATTTGTTTGATTATTCTCCTATATTGATCCACAGACACACTATATGTGTTGGAATAGAAGTCTCTACAAAAAATAGACTCGAAAGGGAATTTATTCATTTCGATAGTTTTTGAACAATATTCGTGGGTTATATACACTACGAATTGTGTGATGTTTTCCATCTCGGTGATAAAAATATATTTGTTTCATTCTTCACCTATATT
The DNA here is from genome assembly GCA_954870985.1 of Trifolium fragiferum. Taxonomy (NCBI): domain Eukaryota; kingdom Viridiplantae; phylum Streptophyta; class Magnoliopsida; order Fabales; family Fabaceae; genus Trifolium; species Trifolium fragiferum. Next base: position 84,909,899 of record OX940789.1, on the reverse strand, counting down.
GATTCATAGACACACTATATGTGTTGGAATAGAAGTTTCTACAAAAAATAGACTCGAAAAGCAATTTATCTTTTACGTTAGTTTTTGAATAATTTTCGTGGCTTTTACATTACGAATTATGTGATTTTTCAATCTCGGTGAAAAAATATATTTGTTTGATTATTTTCCTATATTGATCCACATACACACTATATGTTTTTGAATAGAAGCCTCTACAAAAAGTAGACTCGAAAAGCTATTTATTCATTTCGATAGTTTTTGAACGATTTTCGTGTGTTATACGCTACGAATTATGTGATTTTTTCCATCTTGCTGAAAAAATTATATTTGTTTGATTCTTCACCTATATTGATCCACAGACACACTATATGTGTTGGAGTAGAAGTTTCTACAAAAAATAGATTTGAAAAGCAAATTATTCATTTCGATAGTTTTTGAACGATTTTCGTGTGTTATACGCTACGAATTATGTGATTTTTTCCATCATGCTGAAAAAATTATATTTGTTTGATTCTTCACCTATATTGATTCACAGACACACTATATGTGTAGGAATAGAAGTCTCTACAAAAAATAGACTCGAAAAGCAATTTATTCATTTTGATAGTTTTTGAACGATTTTCGTGGGTTAATAGACTAGGAATTATGTGATTTTTTCCATCTTGGTGAAAAAATATATTTGTTTGATTATTCTCCTATATTTATCCACAGACACACTATATGTGTTGGAATAGAAGTCTCTACAAAAAATAGACTCGAAAGGGAATTTATTCATTTCGATAGTTTTTGAACGATATTCGTGGGTTATATACACTACGAATTGTGTGATGTTTTCCATCTCGGTGATAAAAATATATTTGTTTCATTCTTCACCTATATTGATTCATAGACACACTATATGTGTTGGAATAGAAGTTTCTACAAAAAATAGACTCGAAAAGCAATTTATCTTTTACGTTAGTTTTTGAACGATTTTCGTGGGTTTTACACTACGAATTATGTGATTTTTCCATCTCGGTGAAAAAATATATTTGTTTGATTATTCTCCTATATTGATCCACATACACACTATATGTTTAGGAATAGAAGTCTCTACAAAAAGTAGGCTCGAAAAGCAATTTATTTATTTCGATAGTTTTTGAACGATTTTCATGGGTTATACACTACGAATTATGTGATTTTTTCCATCTTGCTGAATAAATTATATTTGTTTGATTCTTCACCTATATTGATCCACAGACACACTATATGTGTAGGAATAGAAGTCTCTACAAAAAATAGACTCGAAAAGCAATTTATTCATTTCGATAGTTTTTGAACGATTTTCGTGGGTTATACACTACGAATTATGTGATTTTTTCCATCTTGCTGAAAAAATTATATTTGTTTGATTCTTCACCTTTATTGATCCACAGACACACTATATGTGTAGGAATAGAAGTCTCTACAAAAAATAGACTCGAAAAGCAATTTATTCATTTCGTTAGTTTTTGAATAATTTTCGTGGGTTTTACATTATGAATTATGTGATTTTTCAATCTCGGTGAAAAAATATATTTGTTTGATTATTTTCCTATATTGATACACATACACACTATATGTTTTGGAATAGAAGTCTCTACAAAAAGTAGACTCGAAAAGCTATTTATTCATTTCGATAGTTTTTGAACGATTTTCGTGTGTTATAACTACGAATTATGTGATTTTTTCCATCTTTCTTAAAAAATTAAATTTGTTTGATTCTACACCTATATTGATTCACAGACACACTTTATGTGTAGGAATAGAAGTCTCTACAAAAAATAGACTCGAAAAGCAATTTATTCATTTTGATAGTTTTTGAACGATTTTCGTGGGTTATATAGACTACGAATTATGTGATTTTTTCCATCTTGGTGAAACTAATATATTTGTTTGATTATTCACTTATATTTATCCATAGACACACTATATGTGTTGGAATAGAAGTCTCTAAAAAAAATAGACTCGAAAATCGATTTATTCATTTCGATAGTTTTTGAACGATTTTCGTGGGTTATACACTACGAATTATGTGATTTTTCCATCTCGGTGAAAAAAATATATTTGTTTGATTATTCTCCTATATTGATCTACATACACACTATATGTGTTGGAATAGAAGTCTCTACCAAAAGTAGACTCGAAAGGCAATTTATTCATTTCGATAGTTTTTGAACGATTTTCGTGGGTTATATACACTACGAATTGTGTGATGTTTTCCATCTCGGTGATAAAAATATATTTGATTGATTATTCTCCTATATTGATCCACAGACACACTATATGTGTTGGAATAGAAGTTTCTGCAAAAAATAGATTTGAAAAGCAATTTATTCATTTTGACAGTTTTTGAATGATTTTCGAGGGTTATATAGACTACGAATTATGTGATTTTTTCCATCTTGGTGAAACAAATATATTTGTTTGATTATTCACTTATATTTATCCATAGACACACTATATGTGTTGGAATAGAAGTCTCTAAAAAAAATAGACTCGAAAATCGATTTATTCATTTCGATAGTTTTTGAACGACTTTCTTGGGTTATACACTACGAATTATGTGATTTTTTCCATCCTGCTGAAAAAATTATATTTGTTTGATTCTTCACCTTTATTGATCCACAGACACACTATATGTGTAGGAATAAAAGTCTCTACAAAAAATAGACTCGAAAAGCAATTTATTCATTTCGATAGTTTTTGAATTATTTTCGTGATTTATAGAGTACGAATTATGTGATTTTTTCCATCTCGGTGAAAAACATATATTTGTTTGATTCTTCACTTATATTGATCCACAAACACACTATATGTGTTGGGGTAGAAGTTTCTAGAAAAAAATAGATTTGAAAAGCAATTTATTCATTTCGATAGTTTTTGAACAATTTTCGTGGGTTATAGACTACGAATTATGTGATTTTTTCCATCTTGGTGAAAAAAATATATTTGTTTGATTCTTCACTTATATTGATCCACAAACAAACTATATGTGTTGGAATAGAAGTTTCTACAATAAATAGACTCGAAAAGCAATTTATACATTTCGATAGTTTTTGAACGATTTTCGTGGGTTTTACACTACGAATTATGTGATTTTTCCATCTCGGTGAAAAAATATATTTGTTTGATTATTCTCCTATATTGATCCACATACACACTATATGTTTAGGAATAGAAGTCTCTACAAAAAGTAGACTCGAAAAGCAATTTATTTATTTCCATAGTTTTTGAACGATTTTCATGGGTTATACACTACGAATTATGTGATTTTTTCCATCTTGTTGAAAAAATTATATTTGTTTGATTCTTCACCTTTATTGATCCACAGACACACTATATGTGTAGGAATAGAAGTCTCTACAAAAAATAGACTCGAAAAGCAATTTATTCATTTCGATAGTTTTTGAATTATTTTCGTGATTTATAGAGTACGAATTATGTGATTTTTTCCATCTCGGTGAAAAACATATATTTGTTTGATTCTTCACTTATATTGATCCACAAACACACAATATGTGTTGGAGTAGAAGTTTCTAGAAAAAAATAGATTTGAAAAGCAATTTATTCATTTCGATAGTTTTTGAACGATTTTCGTGGGTTATAGACTACGAATTATGTGATTTTTTCCATCTTGGTGAAAAAAATATATTTGATTGATTCTTCACTTATATTGATCCACAAACACACTATATGTGTTGGAATAAAAGTTTCTACAAAAAATAGACTCGAAAAGCAATTTATTCATTTCGTTAGTTTTTGAATAATTTTCGTGGCTTTTACATTACGAATTATGTGATTTTTCAATCTCGGTGAAAAAATATATTTGTTTGATTATTTTCCTATATTGATCCACATACACACTATATGTTTTTGAATAGAAGCCTCTACAAAAAGTAGACTCGAAAAGCTATTTATTCATTTCGATAGTTTTTGAACGATTTTCGTGTGTTATACGCTACGAATTATGTGATTTTTTCCATCTTGCTGAAAAAATTATATTTGTTTGATTCTTCACCTATATTGATCCACAGACACACTATATGTGTTGGAGTAGAAGTTTCTACAAAAAATAGATTTGAAAAGCAAATTATTCATTTCGATAGTTTTTGAACGATTTTCGTGTGTTATACGCTACGAATTATGTGATTTTTTCCATCATGCTGAAAAAATTATATTTGTTTGATTCTTCACCTAAATTGATTCACAGACACACTATATGTGTAGGAATAGAAGTCTCTACAAAAAATAGACTCGAAAAGCAATTTATTCATTTTGATAGTTTTTGAACGATTTTCGTGGGTTAATAGACTAGGAATTATGTGATTTTTTCCATCTTGGTGAAAAAATATATTTGTTTGATTATTCTCCTATATTGATCCACAGACACACTATATGTGTTGGAATAGAAGTCTCTACAAAAAATAGACTCGAAAGGGAATTTATTCATTTCGATAGTTTTTGAACGATATTCGTGGGTTATATACACTACGAATTGTGTGATGTTTTCCATCTCGGTGATAAAAATATATTTGTTTCATTCTTCACCTATATTGATTCATAGACACACTATATGTGTTGGAATAGAAGTTTCTACAAAAAATAGACTCGAAAAGCAATTTATCTTTTACGTTAGTTTTTGAACGATTTTCGTGGGTTTTACACTACGAATTATGTGATTTTTCCATCTCGGTGAAAAAATATGTTTGTTTGATTATTCTCCTATATTGATCCACATACACACTATATGTTTAGGAATAGAAGTCTCTACAAAAAATAGACTCGAAAAGCAATTTATTCATTTCGATAGTTTTTGAACGATTTTCGTGGGTTATACACTACGAATTATGTGATTTTTTCCATCTTGCTGAAAAAATTATATTTGTTTGATTCTTCACCTTTATTGATCCACAGACACACTATATGTGTAGGAATAGAAGTCTCTACAAAAAATAGACTCGAAAAGCAATTTATTCATTTCGTTAGTTTTTGAATAATTTTCGTGGGTTTTACATTATGAATTATGTGATTTTTCAATCTCGGTGAAAAAATATATTTGTTTGATTATTTTCCTATATTGATACACATACACACTATATGTTTTGGAATAGAAGTCTCTACAAAAAGTAGACTCGAAAAGCTATTTATTCATTTCGATAGTTTTTGAACGATTTTCGTGTGTTATAACTACGAATTATGTGATTTTTTCCATCTTTCTTAAAAAATTAAATTTGTTTGATTCTTCACCTATATTGATTCACAGACACACTTTATGTGTAGGAATAGAAGTCTCTACAAAAAATAGACTCGAAAAGCAATTTATTCATTTTGATAGTTTTTGAACGATTTTCGTGGGTTATATAGACTACGAATTATGTGATTTTTTCCATCTTGGTGAATCTAATATATTTGTTTGATTATTCACTTATATTTATCCATAGACACACTATATGTTTTGGAATAGAAGTCTCTAAAAAAAATAGACTCGAAAATCGATTTATTCATTTCGATAGTTTTTGAACGATTTTCGTGGGTTATATAGACTACGAATTATGTGATTTTTTCCATCTTGGTGAAACTAATATATTTGTTTGATTATTCACTTATATTTATCCATAGACACACTATATGTGTTGGAATAGAAGTCTCTAAAAAAAATAGACTCGAAAATCGATTTATTCATTTCGATAGTTTTTGAACGATTTTCGTGGGTTATACACTACGAATTATGTGATTTTTCCATCTCGGTGAAAAAAATATATTTGTTTGATTATTCTCCTATATTGATCCACATACACACTATATGTGTTGGAATAGAAGTCTCTACCAAAAGTAGACTCGAAAGGCAATTTATTCATTTCGATAGTTTTTGAATGATTTTCGTGGGTTATATACACTACGAATTGTGTGATGTTTTCCATCTCGGTGATAAAAATATATTTGATTGATTATTCTCCTATATTGATCCACAGACACACTATATGTGTTGGAATAGAAGTTTCTGCAAAAAATAGATTTGAAAAGCAATTTATTCATTTTGATAGTTTTTGAATGATTTTCGAGGGTTATATAGACTACGAATTATGTGATTTTTTCCATCTTGGTGAAACAAATATATTTGTTTGATTATTCACTTATATTTATCCATAGACACACTATATGTGTTGGAATAGAAGTCTCTAAAAAAAATAGACTCGAAAATCGATTTATTCATTTCGATAGTTTTTGAACGACTTTCTTGGGTTATACACTACGAATTATGTGATTTTTCAATCTCGGTGAGAAAAATATATTTGTTTGATTATTCTCCTATATTGATCCACATACACACTATATGTGTTGGAATAGAAGTCTCTACAAAAAGTAGACTCGAAAGGCAATTTATTCATTTCGATAGTTTTTGAACGATTTTCGTGGGTTATATACACTACGAATTGTGTGATGTTTTCCATCTCGGTGATAAAAATATATTTGATTGATTATTCTCCTATATTGATCCACAGACACACTATATGTGTTGGAATAGAATTATCTACAAAAAATAGATTTGAAAAGCAATTTATTCATTTTGATAGTTTTTGAATGATTTTCGAGGGTTATATAGACTACGAATTATGTGATTTTTTCCATCTTGGTGAAACAAATATATTTGTTTGATTATTCACTTATATTTATCCATAGACACACTATATGTGTTGGAATAGAAGTCTCTAAAAAAAATAGACTCGAAAATCGATTTATTCATTTCGATAGTTTTTGAACGATTTTCGTGGGTTATACACTACGAATTATGTGATTTTTCCATCTCGGTGAAAAAAATATATTTGTTTGATTATTCTCCTATATTGATCCACATACACACTATATGTGTTGGAATAGAAGTCTCTACAAAAAGTAGACTCGAAAGGCAATTTATTCATTTCGATTGTTTTTGAACGATTTTCGTGGGTTATATACACTACGAATTGTGTGATGTTTTCCATCTCGGTGATAAAAATATATTTGATTGATTATTCTCCTATATTGATCCACAGACACACTATATGTGTTGGAATAGAAGTTTCTACAAAAAATAGATTTGAAAAGCAATTTATTCATTTTGATAGTTTTTGAACGATTTTCGAGGGTTATATAGACTACGAATTATGTGATTTTTTCCATCTTGGTGAAACAAATATATTTGTTTGATTATTCACTTATATTTATCCATAGACACACTATATGTGTTGGAATAGAAGTCTCTAAAAAAAATAGACTCGAAAATCGATTTATTCATTTCGATAGTTTTTGAACGACTTTCGTGGGTTATACACTACGAATTATGTGATTTTTCCATCTCGGTGAAAAAAATATATTTGTTTGATTATTCTCCTATATTGATCCACATACACACTATATGTGTTGGAATAGAAGTCTCTACAAAAAGTAGACTCGAAAGGCAATTTATTCCTTTCGATAGTTTTTGAACGATTTTCGTGGGTTATATACACTACGAATTGTGTGATGTTTTCCATCTCGGTGATAAAAATATATTTGATTGATTATTCTCCTATATTGATCCACAGACACACTATATGTGTTGGAATAGAAGTTTCTACAAAAAATAGATTTGAAAAGCAATTTATTCATTTTGATAGTTTTTGAATGATTTTCGAGGGTTATATAGACTACGAATTATGTGATTTTTTCCATCTTGGTGAAACAAATATATTTGTTTGATTATTCACTTTTATTTAACCATAGACACACTATATGTGTTGGAATAGAAGTCTCTAAAAAAAATAGACTCGAAAATCGATTTATTCATTTCGATAGTTTTTGAACGATTTTCGTGGGTTATACACTACGAATTATGTGATTTTTCCATCTCGGTGAAAAAAATATATTTGTTTGATTATTCTCCTATATTGATCCACATACACACTATATGTGTTGGAATAGAAGTCTCTACAAAAAGTAGACTCGAAAGGCAATTTATTCATTTCGATAGTTTTTGAACGATTTTCGTGGGTTATATACACTACGAATTGTGTGATGTTTTCCATCTCGGTGATAAAAATATATTTGATTGATTATTCTCCTATATTGATCCACAGACACACTATATGTGTTGGAATAGAAGTTTCTACAAAAAATAGATTTGAAAAGCAATTTATTCATTTTGATAGTTTTTGAACGATTTTCGAGGGTTATATAGACTACGAATTATGTGATTTTTTCCATCTTGGTGAAACAAATATATTTGTTTGATTATTCACTTATATTTATCCATAGACACACTATATGTGTTGGAATAGAAGTCTCTAAAAAAAATAGACTCGAAAATCGATTTATTCATTTCGATAGTTTTTGAACGACTTTCGTGGGTTATACACTACGAATTATGTGATTTTTCCATCTCGGTGAAAAAAATATATTTGTTTGATTATTCTCCTATATTGATCCACATACACACTATATGTGTTGGAATAGAAGTCTCTACAAAAAGTAGACTCGAAAGGCAATTTATTCATTTCGATAGTTTTTGAACGATTTTCGTGGGTTATATACACTACGAATTGTGTGATGTTTTCCATCTCGGTGATAAAAATATATTTGTTTGATTATTCTCCTATATTGATCCACAAACACACTATATGTGTTGGAATAGAAGTCTCTACAAAAAATAGACTCGAAAGGGAATTTATTCATTTCGATAGTTTTTGAACGATATTCGTGGGTTATATACACTACGAATTGTGTGATGTTTTCCATCTCGGTGATAAAAATATATTTGTTTCATTCTTCACCTATATTGATTCATAGACACACTATATGTGTTGGAATAGAAGTTTCTACAAAAAATAGACTCGAAAAGCAATTTATCTTTTACGTTAGTTTTTGAACGATTTTCGTGGGTTTTACACTACGAATTATGTGATTTTTCCATCTCGGTGAAAAAATATATTTGTTTGATTATTCTCCTATATTGATCCACATACACACTATATGTTTAGGAATAGAAGTCTCTACAAAAAGTAGACTCGAAACGCAATTTATTTATTTCGATAGTTTTTGAACGATTTTCGTGGGTTATACACTACGAATTATGTGATTTTTTCCATCTTGCTGAAAAAATTATATTTGTTTGATTCTTCACCTTTATTGATCCACATACACACTATATGTGTAGGAATAGAAGTCTCTACAAAAAATAGACTCGAAAAGCAATTTATTCATTTCGATAGTTTTTGAATTATTTTCGTGATTTATAGAGTACGAATTATGTGATTTTTTCCATCTCGGTGAAAAACATATATTTGTTTGATTCTTCACTTATATTGATCCACAAACACACTATATGTGTTGGGGTAGAAGTTTCTAGAAAAAAATAGATTTGAAAAGCAATTTATTCATTTCGATAGTTTTTGAACGATTTTCGTGGGTTATAGACTACGAATTATGTGATTTTTTCCATCTTGGTGAAAAAAATATATTTGTTTGATTCTTCACTTATATTGATCTACAAACAAACTATATGTGTTGGAATAGAAGTTTCTACAAAAAATAGAATCGAAAAGCAATTTATACATTTCGTTAGTTTTTGAACGATTTTCGTGGGTTTTACACTACGAATTATGTGATTTTTCCATCTCGGTGAAAAAATATATTTGTTTGATTATTCTCCTATATTGATCCACATACACACTATATGTTTAGGAATAGAAGTCTCTACAAAAAGTAGACTCGAAAAGCAATTTATTTATTTCGATAGTTTTTGAACGATTTTCATGGGTTATACACTACGAATTATGTGATTTTTTCCATCTTGGTGAAAAAAATATATTTGATTGATTCTTCACTTATATTGATCCACAAACACAATATATGTGTTGGAATAGAAGTTTCTACAAAAAATAGACTCGAAAAGCAATTTATTCATTTCGTTAGTTTTTGAATAATTTTCGTGGCTTTTACATTACGAATTATGTGATTTTTCAATCTCGGTGAAAAAATATATTTGTTTGATTATTTTCCTATATTGATCCACATACACACTATATGTTTTTGAATAGAAGCCTCTACAAAAAGTAGACTCGAAAAGCTATTTATTCTTTTCGATAGTTTTTGAACGATTTTCGTGTGTTATACGCTACGAATTATGTGATTTTTTCCATCTTGCTGAAAAAATTATATTTGTTTGATTCTTCACCTATATTGATCCACAGACACACTATATGTGTTGGAGTAGAAGTTTCTACAAAAAATAGATTTGAAAAGCAAATTATTCATTTCGATAGTTTTTGAACGATTTTCGTGTGTTATACGCTACGAATTATGTGATTTTTTCCATCATGCTGAAAAAATTATATTTGTTTGATTCTTCACCTATATTGATTCACAGACACACTATATGTGTAGGAATAGAAGTCTCTACAAAAAATAGACTCGAAAAGCAATTTATTCATTTTGATAGTTTTTGAACGATTTTCGTGGGTTAATAGACTAGGAATTATGTGATTTTTTCCATCTTGGTGAAAAAATATATTTGTTTGATTATTCTCCTATATTGATCCACAGACACACTATATGTGTTGGAATAGAAGTCTCTACAAAAAATAGACTCGAAAGGGAATTTATTCATTTCGATAGTTTTTGAACGATATTCGTGGGTTATATACACTACGAATTGTGTGATGTTTTCCATCTCGGTGATAAAAATATATTTGTTTCATTCTTCACCTATATTGATTCATAGACACACTATATGTGTTGGAATAGAAGTTTCTACAAAAAATAGACTCGAAAAGCAATTTATCTTTTACGTTAGTTTTTGAACGATTTTCGTGGGTTTTACACTACGAATTATGTGATTTTTCCATCTCGGTGAAAAAATATATTTGTTTGATTATTCTCCTATATTGATCCACATACACACTATATGTTTAGGAATAGAAGTCTCTACAAAAAGTAGACTCGAAAAGCAATTTATTTATTTCGATAGTTTTTGAACGATTTTCGTGGGTTATACACTACGAATTATGTGATTTTTTCCATCTTGCTGAAAAAATTATATTTGTTTGATTCTTCACCTTTATTGATCCACAGACACACTATATGTGTAGGAATAGAAGTCTCTACAAAAAATAGACTCGAAAAGCAATTTATACATTTCGTTAGTTTTTGAACGATTTTCGTGGGTTTTACACTACAAATTATGTGATTTTTCCATCTCGGTGAAAAAATATATTTGTTTGATTATTCTCCTATATTGATCCACATACACACTATATGTTTAGGAATAGAAGTCTCTACAAAAAGTAGGCTCGAAAAGCAATTTATTTATTTCGATAGTTTTTGAACGATTTTCATGGGTTATACACTACGAATTATGTGATTTTTTCCATCTTGCTGAATAAATTATATTTGTTTGATTCTTCACCTATATTGATCCACAGACACATTATATGTGTAGGAATAGAAGTCTCTACAAAAAATAGACTCGAAAAGCAATTTATTCATTTCGATAGTTTTTGAACGATTTTCGTGGGTTATACACTACGAATTATGTGATTTTTTCCATCTTGCTGAAAAAATTATATTTGTTTGATTCTTCACCTTTATTGATCCACAGACACACTATATGTGTAGGAATAGAAGTCTCTACAAAAAATAGACTCGAAAAGCAATTTATTCATTTCGTTAGTTTTTGAATAATTTTCGTGGGTTTTACATTATGAATTATGTGATTTTTCAATCTCGGTGAAAAAATATATTTGTTTGATTATTTTCCTATATTGATACACATACACACTATATGTTTTGGAATAGAAGTCTCTACAAAAAGTAGACTCGAAAAGCTATTTATTCATTTCGATAGTTTTTGAACGATTTTCGTGTGTTATAACTACGAATTATGTGATTTTTTCCATCTTGCTTAAAAAATTAAATTTGTTTGATTCTTCACCTATATTGATTCACAGACACACTTTATGTGTAGGAATAGAAGTCTCTACAAAAAATAGACTCGAAAAGCAATTTATTCATTTTGATAGTTTTTGAACGATTTTCGTGGGTTATATAGACTACGAATTATGTGATTTTTTCCATCTTGGTGAAACTAATATATTTGTTTGATTATTCACTTATATTTATCCATAGACACACTATATGTGTTGGAATAGAAGTCTCTAAAAAAAATAGACTCGAAAATCGATTTATTCATTTCGATAGTTTTTGAACGATTTTCGTGGGTTATACACTACGAATTATGTGATTTTTCCATCTCGGTGAAAAAAATATATTTGTTTGATTATTCTCCTATATTGATCCACATACACACTATATGTGTTGGAATAGAAGTCTCTACCAAAAGTAGACTCGAAAGGCAATTTATTCATTTCGATAGTTTTTGAACGATTTTCGTGGGTTATATACACTACGAATTGTGTGATGTTTTCCATCTCGGTGATAAAAATATATTTGATTGATTATTCTCCTATATTGATCCACAGACACACTATATGTGTTGGAATAGAAGTTTCTGCAAAAAATAGATTTGAAAAGCAATTTATTCATTTTGATAGTTTTTGAATGATTTTCGAGGGTTATATAGACTACGAATTATGTGATTTTTTCCATCTTGGTGAAACAAATATATTTGTTTGATTATTCACTTATATTTATCCATAGACACACTATATGTGTTGGAATAGAAGTCTCTAAAAAAAATAGACTCGAAAATCGATTTATTCATTTCGATAGTTTTTGAATGACTTTCTTGGGTTATACACTACGAATTATGTGATTTTTCCATCTCGGTGAGAAAAATATATTTGTTTGATTACTCTCCTATATTGATCCACATACACACTATATGTGTTGGAATAGAAGTCTCTACAAAAAGTAGACTCGAAAGGCAATTTATTCATTTCGATAGTTTTTGAACGATTTTCGTGGGTTATATACACTACGAATTGTGTGATGTTTTCCATCTCGGAGATAAAAATATATTTGATTGATTATTCTCCTATATTGATCCACAGACACACTATATGTGTTGGAATAGAAGTTTCTACAAAAAATAGATTTGAAAAGCAATTTATTCATTTTGATAGTTTTTGAATGATTTTCGAGGGTTATATAGACTACGAATTATGTGATTTTTTCCATCTTGGTGAAACAAATATATTTGTTTGATTATTCACTTATATTTATCCATAGACACACTATATGTGTTGGAATAGAAGTCTCTAAAAAAAATAGACTCGAAAATCGATTTATTCATTTCGATAGTTTTTGAACGATTTTCGTGGGTTATACACTATGAATTGTGTGATTTTTCCATCTCGGTGAAAAAAATATATTTGTTTGATTATTCTCCTATATTGATCCACATACACACTATATGTGTTGGAATAGAAGTCTCTACCAAAAGTAGACTCGAAAGGCAATTTATTCATTTCGATAGTTTTTGAACGATTTTCGTGGGTTATATACACTACGAATTGTGTGATGTTTTCCATCTCGGTGATAAAAATATATTTGATTGATTATTCTCCTATATTGATCCACAGACACACTATATGTGTTGGAATAGAAGTTTCTACAAAAAATAGATTTGAAAAGCAATTTATTCATTTTGATAGTTTTTGAACGATTTTCGAGGGTTATATAGACTACGAATTATGTGATTTTTTCCATCTTGGTGAAACAAATATATTTGTTTGATTATTCACTTATATTTATCCATAGACACACTATATGTGTTGGAATAGAAGTCTCTAAAAAAAATAGACTCGAAAATTGATTTATTCATTTCGATAGTTTTTGAACGACTTTCGTGGGTTATACACTACGAATTATGTGATTTTTCCATCTCGGTGAAAAAAATATATTTGTTTGATTATTCTCCTATATTGATCCACATACACACTATATGTGTTGGAATAGAAGTCTCTACAAAAAGTAGACTCGAAAGGCAATTTATTCATTTCGATAGTTTTTGAACGATTTTCGTGGGTTATATACACTACGAATTGTGTGATGTTTTCCATCTCGGTGATAAAAATATATTTGTTTGATTATTCTCCTATATTGATCCACATACACACTATATGTGTTGGAATAGAAGTCTCTACAAAAAATAGACTCGAAAGGGAATTTATTCATTTCGATAGTTTTTGAACGATATTCGTGGGTTATATACACTACGAATTGTGTGATGTTTTCCATCTCGGTGATAAAAATATATTTGTTTCATTCTTCACCTATATTGATTCATAGACACACTATATGTGTTGGAATAGAAGTTTCTACAAAAAATAGACTCGAAAAGCAATTTATCTTTTACGTTAGTTTTTGAACGATTTTCGTGGGTTTTACACTACGAATTATGTGATTTTTCCATCTCGCTGAAAAAATATATTTGTTTGATTATTCTCCTATATTGATCCACATACACACTATATGTTTAGGAATAGAAGTCTCTACAAAAAGTAGACTCGAAACGCAATTTATTTATTTCGATAGTTTTTGAACGATTTTCGTGGGTTATACACTACGAATTATGTGATTTTTTCCATCTTGCTGAAAAAATTATATTTGTTTGATTCTTCACCTTTATTGATCCACAAACACACTATATGTGTAGGAATAGAAGTCTCTACAAAAAATAGACTCGAAAAGCAATTTATTCATTTCGATAGTTTTTGAATTATTTTCGTGATTTATAGAGTACGAATTATGTGATTTTTTCCATCTCGGTGAAAAACATATATTTGTTTGATTCTTCACTTATATTGATCCACAAACACACTATATGTGTTGGGGTAGAAGTTTCTAGAAAAAAATAGATTTGAAAAGCAATTTATTCATTTCGATAGTTTTTGAACGATTTTCGTGGGTTATAGACTACGAATTATGTGATTTTTTCCATCTTGGTGAAAAAAATATATTTGTTTGATTCTTCACTTATATTGATCCACAAACAAACTATATGTGTTGGAATAGAAGTTTCTACAAAAAATAGACTCGAAAAGCAATTTATACATTTCGTTAGTTTTTGAACGATTTTCGTGGGTTTTACACTACGAATTATGTGATTTTTCCATCTCGGTGAAAAAATATATTTGTTTGATTATTCTCCTATATTGATCCACATACACACTATATGTTTAGGAATAGAAGTCTCTACAAAAAGTAGACTCGAAAAGCAATTTATTTATTTCGATAGTTTTTGAACGATTTTCATGGGTTATACACTACGAATTATGTGATTTTTTCCATCTTGCTGAATAAATTATATTTGTTTGATTCTTCACCTATATTGATCCACAGACACACTATATGTGTAGGAATAGAAGTCTCTACAAAAAATAGACTCGAAAAGCAATTTATTCATTTCGATAGTTTTTGAACGATTTTCGTGGGTTATACACTACGAATTATGTGATTTTTTCCATCTTGCTGAAAAAATTATATTTGTTTGATTCTTCACCTTTATTGATCCACAGACACACTATATGTGTAGGAATAGAAGTCTCTACAAAAAATAGACTCGAAAAGCAATTTATTCATTTCGATAGTTTTTGAACGATTTTCGTGGGTTATACACTACGAATTATGTGATTTTTCCATCTCGGTGAAAAAAATATATTTGTTTGATTATTCACTTATATTTATCCATAGACACACTATATGTGTTGGAATAGAAGTCTCTAAAAAAAATAGACTCGAAAATTGATTTATTCATTTCGATAGTTTTTGAACGACTTTCGTGGGTTATACACTACGAATTATGTGATTTTTCCATCTCGGTGAAAAAAATATATTTGTTTGATTATTCTCCTATATTGATCCACATACACACTATATGTGTTGGAATAGAAGTCTCTACAAAAAGTAGACTCGAAAGGCAATTTATTCATTTCGATAGTTTTTGAACGATTTTCGTGGGTTATATACACTACGAATTGTGTGATGTTTTCGATCTCGGTGATAAAAATATATTTGTTTGATTATTCTCCTATATTGATCCACATACACACTATATGTGTTGGAATAGAAGTCTCTACAAAAAATAGACTCGAAAGGGAATTTATTCATTTCGATAGTTTTTGAACGATATTCGTGGGTTATATACACTACGAATTGTGTGATGTTTTCCATCTCGGTGATAAAAATATATTTGTTTCATTCTTCACCTATATTGATTCATAGACACACTATATGTGTTGGAATAGAAGTTTCTACAAAAAATAGACTCGAAAAGCAATTTATCTTTTACGTTAGTTTTTGAACGATTTTCGTGGGTTTTACACTACGAATTATGTGATTTTTCCATCTCGCTGAAAAAATATATTTGTTTGATTATTCTCCTATATTGATCCACATACACACTATATGTTTAGGAATAGAAGTCTCTACAAAAAGTAGACTCGAAACGCAATTTATTTATTTCGATAGTTTTTGAACGATTTTCGTGGGTTATACACTACGAATTATGTGATTTTTTCCATCTTGCTGAAAAAATTATATTTGTTTGATTCTTCACCTTTATTGATCCACAAACACACTATATGTGTAGGAATAGAAGTCTCTACAAAAAATAGACTCGAAAAGCAATTTATTCATTTCGATAGTTTTTGAATTATTTTCGTGATTTATAGAGTACGAATTATGTGATTTTTTCCATCTCGGTGAAAAACATATATTTGTTTGATTCTTCACTTATATTGATCCACAAACACACTATATGTGTTGGGGTAGAAGTTTCTAGAAAAAAATAGATTTGAAAAGCAATTTATTCATTTCGATAGTTTTTGAACGATTTTCGTGGGTTATAGACTACGAATTATGTGATTTTTTCCATCTTGGTGAAAAAAATATATTTGTTTGATTCTTCACTTATATTGATCCACAAACAAACTATATGTGTTGGAATAGAAGTTTCTACAAAAAATAGACTCGAAAAGCAATTTATACATTTCGTTAGTTTTTGAACGATTTTCGTGGGTTTTACACTACGAATTATGTGATTTTTCCATCTCGGTGAAAAAATATATTTGTTTGATTATTCTCCTATATTGATCCACATACACACTATATGTTTAGGAATAGAAGTCTCTACAAAAAGTAGACTCGAAAAGCAATTTATTTATTTCGATAGTTTTTGAACGATTTTCATGGGTTATACACTACGAATTATGTGATTTTTTCCATCTTGCTGAATAAATTATATTTGTTTGATTCTTCACCTATATTGATCCACAGACACACTATATGTGTAGGAATAGAAGTCTCTACAAAAAATAGACTCGAAAAGCAATTTATTCATTTCGATAGTTTTTGAACGATTTTCGTGGGTTATACACTACGAATTATGTGATTTTTTCCATCTTGCTGAAAAAATTATATTTGTTTGATTCTTCACCTTTATTGATCCACAGACACACTATATGTGTAGGAATAGAAGTCTCTACAAAAAATAGACTCGAAAAGCAATTTATTCATTTCGATAGTTTTTGAACGATTTTCGTGGGTTATACACTACGAATTATGTGATTTTTCCATCTCGGTGAAAAAAATATATTTGTTTGATTATTCTCCTATATTGATCCACATACACACTATATGTGTTGGAATAGAAGTCTCTACAAAAAGTAGACTCGAAAGGCAATTTATTCATTTCGATAGTTTTTGAACGATTTTCGTGGGTTATATACTCTACGAATTGTGTGATGTTTTCCATCTCGGTGATAAAAATATATTTGATTGATTATTCTCCTATATTGATCCACAGACACACTATATGTGTTGGAATAGAAGTTTCTACAAAAAATAGATTTGAAAAGCAATTTATTCATTTTGATAGTTTTTGAACGATTTTCGAGGGTTATATACACTACGAATTGTGTGATGTTTTCCATCTCGGTGATAAAAATATATTTGTTTGATTATTCTCCTATATTGATCCACATACACACTATATGTGTTGGAATAGAAGTCTCTACAAAAAATAGACTCGAAAGGGAATTTATTCATTTCGATAGTTTTTGAACGATATTCGTGGGTTATATACACTACGAATTGTGTGATGTTTTCCATCTCGGTGATAAAAATATATTTGTTTCATTCTTCACCTATATTGATTCATAGACACACTATATGTGTTGGAATAGAAGTTTCTACAAAAAATAGACTCGAAAAGCAATTTATCTTTTACGTTAGTTTTTGAACGATTTTCGTGGGTTTTACACTACGAATTATGTGATTTTTCCATCTCGGTGAAAAAATATATTTGTTTGATTATTCTCCTATATTGATCCACATACACACTATATGTTTAGGAATAGAAGTCTCTACAAAAAGTAGACTCGAAACGCAATTTATTTATTTCGATAGTTTTTGAACGATTTTCGTGGGTTATATACACTACGAATTATGTGATTTTTTCCATCTTGCTGAAAAAATTATATTTGTTTGATTCTTCACCTTTATTGATCCACAAACACACTATATGTGTAGGAATAGAAGTCTCTACAAAAAATAGACTCGAAAAGCAATTTATTCATTTCGATAGTTTTTGAATTATTTTCGTGATTTATAGAGTACGAATTATGTGATTTTTTCCATCTCGGTGAAAAACATATATTTGTTTGATTCTTCACTTATATTGATCCACAAACACACTATATGTGTTGGGGTAGAAGTTTCTAGAAAAAAATAGATTTGAAAAGCAATTTATTCATTTCGATAGTTTTTGAACGATTTTCGTGGGTTATAGACTACGAATTATGTGATTTTTTCCATCTTGGTGAAAAAAATATATTTGTTTGATTCTTCACTTATATTGATCCACAAACAAACTATATGTGTTGGAATAGAAGTTTCTACAAAAAATAGACTCGAAAAGCAATTTATACATTTCGTTAGTTTTTGAACGATTTTCGTGGGTTTTACACTACGAATTATGTGATTTTTCCATCTCGGTGAAAAAATATATTTGTTTGATTATTCTCCTATATTGATCCACATACACAATATATGTTTAGGAATAGAAGTCTCTACAAAAAGTAGACTCGAAAAGCAATTTATTTATTTCGATAGTTTTTGAACGATTTTCATGGGTTATACACTACGAATTATGTGATTTTTTCCATCTTGCTGAATAAATTATATTTGTTTGATTCTTCACCTATATTGATCCACAGACACACTATATGTGTAGGAATAGAAGTCTCTACAAAAAATAGACTCGAAAAGCAATTTATTCATTTCGATAGTTTTTGAACGATTTTCGTGGGTTATACACTACGAATTATGTGATTTTTTCCATCTTGCTGAAAAAATAATATTTGTTTGATTCTTCACCTTTATTGATCCACAGACACACTATATGTGTAGGAATAGAAGTCTCTACAAAAAATAGACTCGAAAAGCAATTTATTCATTTCGATAGTTTTTGAATTATTTTCGTGATTTATAGAGTACGAATTATGTGATTTTTTCCATCTCGGTGAAAAACATATATTTGTTTGATTCTTCACTTATATTGATCCACAAACACACTATATGTGTTGGAGTAGAAGTTTCTAGAAAAAAATAGATTTGAAAAGCAATTTATTCATTTCGATAGTTTTTGAACGATATTCGTGGGTTATATACACTACGAATTGTGTGATGTTTTCCATCTCGGTGATAAAAATATATTTGTTTCATTCTTCACCTATATTGATTCATAGACACACTATATGTGTTGGAATAGAAGTTTCTACAAAAAATAGACTCGAAAAGCAATTTATCTTTTTTAAGTTAGTTTTTGAACGATTTTCGTGGGTTTTACACTACGAATTATGTGATTTTTCCATCTCGGTGAAAAAATATATTTGTTTGATTATTCTCCTATATTGATCCACATACACACTATATGTTAAGGAATAGAAGTCTCTACAAAAAGTAGACTCGAAAAGCAATTTATTTATTTCGATAGTTTTTGAACGATTTTCGTGGGTTATACACTACGAATTATGTGATTTTTTCCATCTTGCTGAAAAAATTATATTTGTTTGATTCTTCACCTTTATTGATCCACAGACACACTATATGTGTAGGAATAGAAGTCTCTACAAAAAATAGACTCGAAAAGCAATTTATACATTTCGTTAGTTTTTGAACGATTTTCGTGGGTTTTACACTACAAATTATGTGATTTTTCCATCTCGGTGAAAAAATATATTTGTTTGATTATTCTCCTATATTGATCCACATACACACTATATGTTTAGGAATAGAAGTCTCTACAAAAAGTAGGCTCGAAAAGCAATTTATTTATTTCGATAGTTTTTGAACGATTTTCATGGGTTATACACTACGAATTATGTGATTTTTTCCATCTTGCTGAATAAATTATATTTGTTTGATTCTTCACCTATATTGATCCACAGACACACTATATGTGTAGGAATAGAAGTCTCTACAAAAAATAGACTCGAAAAGCAATTTATTCATTTCGATAGTTTTTGAACGATTTTCGTGGGTTATACACTACGAATTATGTGATTTTTTCCATCTTGCTGAAAAAATTATATTTGTTTGATTCTTCACCTTTATTGATCCACAGACACACTATATGTGTAGGAATAGAAGTCTCTACAAAAAATACACTCGAAAAGCAATTTATTCATTTCGTTAGTTTTTGAATAATTTTCGTGGGTTTTACATTATGAATTATGTGATTTTTCAATCTCGGTGAAAAAATATATTTGTTTGATTATTTTCCTATATTGATACACATACACACTATATGTTTTGGAATAGAAGTCTCTACAAAAAGTAGACTCGAAAAGCTATTTATTCATTTCGATAGTTTTTGAACGATTTTCGTGTGTTATAACTACGAATTATGTGATTTTTTCCATCTTGCTTAAAAAATTAAATTTGTTTGATTCTTCACCTATATTGATTCACAGACACACTTTATGTGTAGGAATAGAAGTCTCTTCAAAAAATAGACTCGAAAAGCAATTTATTCATTTTGATAGTTTTTGAATGATTTTCGTGGGTTATATACATTACGAATTGTGTGATGTTTTCCATCTCGGTGATAAAAATATATTTGATTGATTATTCTCCTATATTGATCCACAGACACACTATATGTGTTGGAATAGAAGTTTCTACAAAAAATAGATTTGAAAAGCAATTTATTCATTTTGATAGTTTTTGAACGATTTTCGAGGGTTATATAGACTACGAATTATGTGATTTTTTCCATCTTGGTGAAACAAATATATTTGTTTGATTATTCACTTATATTTATCCATAGACACACTATATGTGTTGGAATAGAAGTCTCTAAAAAAAATAGACTCGAAAATCGATTTATTCATTTCGATAGTTTTTGAACGACTTTCGTGGGTTATACACTACGAATTATGTGATTTTTCCATCTCGGTGAAAAAAATATATTTGTTTGATTATTCTCCTATATTGATCCACATACACACTATATGTGTTGGAATAGAAGTCTCTACAAAAAGTAGACTCGAAAGGCAATTTATTCATTTCGATAGTTTTTGAACGATTTTCGTGGGTTATATACACTACGAATTGTGTGATGTTTTCCATCTCGGTGATAAAAATATATTTGTTTGATTATTCTCCTATATTGATCCACATACACACTATATGTGTTGGAATAGAAGTCTCTACAAAAAATAGACTCGAAAGGGAATTTATTCATTTCGATAGTTTTTGAACGATATTCGTGGGTTATATACACTACGAATTGTGTGATGTTTTCCATCTCGGTGATAAAAATATATTTGTTTCATTCTTCACCTATATTGATTCACAGACACACTTTATGTGTAGGAATAGAAGTCTCTACAAAAAATAGACTCGAAAAGCAATTTATTCATTTTGATAGTTTTTGAACGATTTTCGTGGGTTATATAGACTACGAATTATGTGATTTTTTCCATCTTGGTGAAACTAATATATTTGTTTGATTATTCACTTATATTTATCCATAGACACACTATATGTGTTGGAATAGAAGTCTCTAAAAAAAATAGACTCGAAAATCGATTTATTCATTTCGATAGTTTTTGAACGATTTTCGTGGGTTATACACTACGAATTATGTGATTTTTCCATCTCGGTGAAAAAAATATATTTGTTTGATTATTCTCCTATATTGATCCACATACACACTATATGTGTTGGAATAGAAGTCTCTACCAAAAGTAGACTCGAAAGGCAATTTATTCATTTCGATAGTTTTTGAACGATTTTCGTGGGTTATATACACTACGAATTGTGTGATGTTTTCCATCTCGGTGATAAAAATATATTTGATTGATTATTCTCCTATATTGATCCACAGACACACTATATGTGTTGGAATAGAAGTTTCTGCAAAAAATAGATTTGAAAAGCATTTTATTCATTTTGATAGTTTTTGAATGATTTTCGAGGGTTATATAGACTACGAATTATGTGATGTTTTCCATCTCGGTGATAAAAATATATTTGTTTCATTCTTCACCTATATTGATTCACAGACACACTTTATGTGTAGGAATAGAAGTCTCTACAAAAAATAGACTCGAAAAGCAATTTATTCATTTTGATAGTTTTTGAACGATTTTCGTGGGTTATATAGACTACGAATTATGTGATTTTTTCCATCTTGGTGAAACTAATATATTTGTTTGATTATTCACTTATATTTATCCATAGACACACTATATGTGTTGGAATAGAAGTCTCTAAAAAAAATAGACTCGAAAATCGATTTATTCATTTCGATAGTTTTTGAACGATTTTCGTGGGTTATACACTACGAATTATGTGATTTTTCCATCTCGGTGAAAAAAATATATTTGTTTGATTATTCTCCTATATTGATCCACATACACACTATATGTGTTGGAATAGAAGTCTCTACCAAAAGTAGACTCGAAAGGCAATTTATTCATTTCGATAGTTTTTGAACGATTTTCGTGGGTTATATACACTACGAATTGTGTGATGTTTTCCATCTCGGTGATAAAAATATATTTGATTGATTATTCTCCTATATTGATCCACAGACACACTATATGTGTTGGAATAGAAGTTTCTGCAAAAAATAGATTTGAAAAGCAATTTATTCATTTTGATAATTTTTGAATGATTTTCGAGGGTTATATAGACTACGAATTATGTGATGTTTTCCATCTCGGTGATAAAAATATATTTGTTTCATTCTTCACCTATATTGATTCACAGACACACTTTATGTGTAGGAATAGAAGTCTCTACAAAAAATAGACTCGAAAAGCAATTTATTCATTTTGATAGTTTTTGAACGATTTTCGTGGGTTATATAGACTACGAATTATGTGATTTTTTCCATCTTGGTGAAACTAATATATTTGTTTGATTATTCACTTATATTTATCCATAGACACACTATATGTGTTGGAATAGAAGTCTCTAAAAAAATAGACTCGAAAATCGATTTATTCATTTCGATAGTTTTTGAACGATTTTCGTGGGTTATACACTACGAATTATGTGATTTTTCCATCTCGGTGAAAAAAATATATTTGTTTGATTATTCTCCTATATTGATCCACATACACACTATATGTGTTGGAATAGAAGTCTCTACCAAAAGTAGACTCGAAAGGCAATTTATTCATTTCGATAGTTTTTGAACGATTTTCGTGGGTTATATACACTACGAATTGTGTGATGTTTTCCATCTCGTTGATAAAAATATATTTGATTGATTATTCTCCTATATTGATCCACAGACACACTATATGTGTTGGAATAGAAGTTTCTGCAAAAAATAGATTTGAAAAGCAATTTATTCATTTTGATAGTTTTTGAATGATTTTCGAGGGTTATATAGACTACGAATTATGTGATTTTTTTCCATCTTGGTGAAACAAATATATTTGTTTGATTATTCACTTATATTTATCCATAGACACACTATATGTGTTGGAATAGAAGTCTCTAAAAAAAATAGACTCGAAAATCGATTTATTCATTTCGATAGTTTTTGAACGACTTTCTTCGGTTATACACTACGAATTATGTGATTTTTCCATCTCGGTGAGAAAAATATATTTGTTTGATTATTCTCCTATATTGATCCACATACACACTATATGTGTTGGAATAGAAGTCTCTACAAAAAGTAGACTCGAAAGGCAATTTATTCATTTCGATAGTTTTTGAACGATTTTCGTGGGTTATATACACTACGAATTGTGTGATGTTTTCCATCTCGGTGATAAAAATATATTTGATTGATTATTCTCCTATATTGATCCACAGACACACTATATGTGTTGGAATAGAAGTTTCTACAAAAAATAGATTTGAAAAGCAATTTATTCATTTTGATAGTTTTTGAATGATTTTCGAGGGTTATATAGACTACGAATTATGTGATTTTTTCCATCTTGGTGAAACAAATATATTTGTTTGATTATTCACTTATATTTATCCATAGACACACTATATGTGTTGGAATAGAAGTCTCTAAAAAAAATAGACTCGAAAATCGATTTATTCATTTCGATAGTTTTTGAACGATTTTCGTGGGTTATACACTACGAATTATGTGATTTTTCCATCTCGGTGAAAAAAATATATTTGTTTGATTATTCTCCTATATTGATCCACATACACACTATATGTGTTGGAATAGAAGTCTCTACAAAAAGTAGACTCGAAAGGCAATTTATTCATTTCGATAGTTTTTGAACGATTTTCGTGGGTTATATACACTACGAATTGTGTGATGTTTTCCATCTCGGTGATAAAAATATATTTGATTGATTATTCTCCTATATTGATCCACAGACACACTATATGTGTTGGAATAGAAGTTTCTACAAAAAATAGATTTGAAAAGCAATTTATTCATTTTGATAGT
This sequence comes from Trifolium fragiferum, assembly GCA_954870985.1. NCBI lineage: Eukaryota > Viridiplantae > Streptophyta > Magnoliopsida > Fabales > Fabaceae > Trifolium > Trifolium fragiferum. The sequence goes on along the minus strand of OX940789.1, from coordinate 84,884,956 downwards.
TTTTGAACGATTTTCGAGGGTTATATAGACTACGAATTATGTGATTTTTTCCATCTTGGTGAAACAAATATATTTGTTTGATTATTCACTTATATTTATCCATAGACACACTATATGTGTTGGAATAGAAGTCTCTAAAAAAAATAGACTCGAAAATCGATTTATTCATTTCGATAGTTTTTGAACGACTTTCGTGGGTTATACACTACGAATTATGTGATTTTTCCATCTCGGTGAAAAAAATATATTTGTTTGATTATTCTCCTATATTGATCCACATACACACTATATGTGTTGGAATAGAAGTCTCTACAAAAAGTAGACTCGAAAGGCAATTTATTCATTTCGATAGTTTTTGAACGATTTTCGTGGGTTATATACACTACGAATTGTGTGATGTTTTCCATCTCGGTGATAAAAATATATTTGTTTGATTATTCTCCTATATTGATCCACATACACACTATATGTGTTGGAATAGAAGTCTCTACAAAAAATAGACTCGAAAGGGAATTTATTCATTTCGATAGTTTTTGAACGATATTCGTGGGTTATATACACTACGAATTGTGTGATGTTTTCCATCTCGGTGATAAAAATATATTTGTTTCATTCTTCACCTATATTGATTCATAGACACACTATATGTGTTGGAATAGAAGTTTCTACAAAAAATAGACTCGAAAAGCAATTTATCTTTTACGTTAGTTTTTGAACGATTTTCGTGGGTTATACACTACGAATTATTTGATTCTTCCATCTCGGTGAAAAAATATATTTGTTTGATTATTCTCCTATATTGATCCACATACACACTATATGTTTAGGAATAGAAGTCTCTACAAAAATTAGACTCGAAACGCAATTTATTTATTTCGATAGTTTTTGAACGATTTTCGTGGGTTATACACTACGAATTAAGTGATTTTTTCCATCTTGCTGAAAAAATTATATTTGTTTGATTCTTCACCTTTATTGATCCACAGACACACTATATGTGTAGGAATAGAAGTCTCTACAAAAAATAGACTCGAAAAGCAATTTATTCATTTCGATAGTTTTTGAATTATTTTCGTGATTTATAGAGTACGAATTATGTGATTTTTTCCATCTCGGTGAAAAACATATATTTGTTTGATTCTTCCCTTATATTGATCCACAAACACACTATATGTGTTGGGGTAGAAGTTTCTAGAAAAAAATAGATTTGAAAAGGAATTTATTCATTTCGATAGTTTTTGAACGATTTTCGTGGGTTATAGACTACGAATTGTGTGATTTTTTCCATCTTGGTGAAAAAAATATATTTGTTTGATTCTTCACTTATATTGATCCACAAACAAACTATATGTGTTGGAATAGAAGTTTCTACAAAAAATAGATTCGAAAAGCAATTTATACATTTCGTTAGTTTTTGAACGATTTTCGTGGGTTTTACACTACGAATTATGTGATTTTTCCATCTCGGTGAAAAAATATATTTGTTTGATTATTCTCCTATATTGATCCACATACACACTATATGTTTAGGAATAGAAGTCTCTACAAAAAGTAGACTCGAAAAGCAATTTATTTATTTCGATAGTTTTTGAACGATTTTCATGGGTTATACACTACGAATTATGTGATTTTTTCCATCTTGCTGAATAAATTATATTTGTTTGATTCTTCACCTATATTGATCCACAGACACACTATATGTGTAGGAATAGAAGTCTCTACAAAAAATAGACTCGAAAAGCAATTTATTCATTTCGATAGTTTTTGAACGATTTTCGTGGGTTATACACTACGAATTATGTGATTTTTTCCATCTTGCTGAAAAAATTATATTTGTTTGATTCTTCACCTTTATTGATCCACAGACACACTATATGTGTAGGAATAGAAGTCTCTACAAAAAATAGACTCGAAAAGCAATTTATTCATTTAGATAGTTTTTGAATTATTTTCGTGATTTATAGAGTACGAATTATGTGATTTTTTCCATCTCGGTGAAAAACATATATTTGTTTGATTCTTCACTTATATTGATCCACAAACACACTATATGTGTTAGAGTAGAAGTTTCTAGAAAAAAATAGATTTGAAAAGCAATTTATTCATTTTGATAGTTTTTGAACGATTTTCGTGGGTTATAGACTACGAATTATGTGATTTTTTCCATCTTGGTGAAAAAAATATATTTGATTGATTCTTCACTTATATTGATCCACAAACACACTATATGTGTTGGAATAGAAGTTTCTACAAAAAATAGACTCGAAAAGCAATTTATTCATTTCGTTAGTTTTTGAATAATTTTCGTGGCTTTTACATTACGAATTATGTGATTTTTCAATCTCGGTGAAAAAATATATTTGTTTGATTATTTTCCTATGTTGATCCACATACACACTATATGTTTTTGAATAGAAGCCTCTACAAAAAGTAGACTCGAAAAGCTATTTATTCATTTCGATAGTTTTTGAACGATTTTCGTGTGTTATACGCTACGAATTATGTGATTTTTTCCATCTTGCTGAAAAAATTATATTTGTTTGATTCTTCACCTATATTGATCCACAGACACACTATATGTGTAGGAATAGAAGTCTCTACAAAAAATAGACTCGAAAGCAATTTATTCATTTCGATAGTTTTTGAATTATTTTCGTGATTTATAGAGTACGAATTATGTGATTTTTTCCATCTCGGTGAAAAACATATATTTGTTTGATTCTTCACTTATATTGATCCACAAACACACTATATGTGTTGGAATAGAAGTTTCTACAAAAAATAGACTCGAAAAGCAATTTATTCATTTCGTTAGTTTTTGAATAATTTTCGTGGCTTTTACATTACGAATTATGTGATTTTTCAATCTCGGTGAAAAAATATATTTGTTTGATTATTTTCCTATGTTGATCCACATACACACTATATGTTTTTGAATAGAAGCCTCTACAAAAAGTAGACTCGAAAAGCTATTTATTCATTTCGATAGTTTTTGAACGATTTTCGTGTGTTATACGCTACGAATTATGTGATTTTTTCCATCTTGCTGAAAAAATTATATTTGTTTGATTCTTCACCTATATTGATCCACAGACACACTATATGTGTTGGAGTAGAAGTTTCTACAAAAAATAGATTTGAAAAGCAAATTATTCATTTCGATAGTTTTTGAACGATTTTCGTGTGTTATACGCAACGAATTATGTGATTTTTTCCATCATGCTGAAAAAATTATATTTGTTTGATTCTTCACCTATATTGATTCACAGACACACTATATGTGTAGGAATAGAAGTCTCTACAAAAAATAGACTCGAAAAGCAATTTATTCATTTTGATAGTTTTTGAACGATTTTCGTGGGTTAATAGATTAGGAATTATGTGATTTTTTCCATCTTGGTGAAAAAATATATTTGTTTGATTATTCTCCTATATTGATCCACAGACACACTATATGTGTTGGAATAGAAGTCTCTACAAAAAATAGACTCGAAAGGGAATTTATTCATTTCGATAGTTTTTGAACGATATTCGTGGGTTATATACACTACGAATTGTGTGATGTTTTCCATCTCGGTGATAAAAATATATTTGTTTCATTCTTCACCTATATTGATTCATAGACACACTATATGTGTTGGAATAGAAGTTTCTACAAAAAATAGACTCGAAAAGCAATTTATCTTTTACGTTAGTTTTTGAACGATTTTCGTGGGTTTTACACTACGAATTATGTGATTTTTCCATCTCGGTGAAAAAATATATTTGTTTGATTATTCTCCTATATTGATCCACATACACACTATATGTTTAGGAATAGAAGTCTCTACAAAAAGTAGACTCGAAAAGCAATTTATTTATTTCGATAGTTTTTGAACGATTTTCGTGGGTTATACACTACGAATTATGTGATTTTTTCCATCTTGCTGAAAAAATTATATTTGTTTGATTCTTCACCTTTATTGATCCACAGACACACTATATGTGTAGGAATAGAAGTCTCTACAAAAAATAGACTCGAAAAGCAATTTATACATTTCGTTAGTTTTTGAACGATTTTCGTGGGTTTTACACTACGAATTATGTGATTTTTCCATCTCGGTGAAAAAATATATTTGTTTGATTATTCTCCTATATTGATCCACATACACACTATATGTTTAGGAATAGAAGTCTCTACAAAAAGTAGACTCGAAAAGCAATTTATTTATTTTGATAGTTTTTGAATGATTTTCATGGGTTATACACTACGAATTATGTGATTTTTTCGATCTTGCTGAATAAATTATATTTGTTTGATTCTTCACCTATATTGATCCACAGACACACTATATGTGTAGGAATAGAAGTCTCTACAAAAAATAGACTCGAAAAGCAATTTATTCATTTCGTTAGTTTTTGAATAATTTTCGTGGCTTTTACATTACGAATTATGTGATTTTTCAATCTCGGTGAAAAAATATATTTGTTTGATTATTTTCCTATGTTGATCCACATACACACTATATGTTTTTGAATAGAAGCCACTACAAAAAGTAGACTCGAAAAGCTATTTATTCATTTCGATAGTTTTTGAACGATTTTCGTGTGTTATAACTACGAATTATGTGATTTTTTCCATCTTGCTTAAAAAATTAAATTTGTTTGATTCTTCACCTATATTGATTCACAGACACACTTTATGTGTAGGAATAGAAGTCTCTACAAAAAATAGACTCGAAAATCGATTTATTCATTTCGATAGTTTTTGAACAATTTTCGTGGGTTATACACTACGAATTATGTGATTTTTCCATCTCGGTGAAAAAAATATATTTGTTTGATTATTCTCCTATATTGATCCACATACACACTATATGTGTTGGAATAGAAGTCTCTACAAAAAGTAGACTCGAAAGGCAATTTATTCATTTCGATAGTTTTTGAACGATTTTCGTGGGTTAAATACACTACGAATTGTGTGATGTTTTCCATCTCGGTGATAAAAATATATTTGATTGATTATTCTCCTATATTGATCCACAGACACACTATATGTGTTGGAATAGAAGTTTCTGCAAAAAATAGATTTGAAAAGCAATTTATTCATTTTGATAGTTTTTGAATGATTTTCGAGGGTTATATAGACTACGAATTATGTGATTTTTTCCATCTTGGTGAAACAAATATATTTGTTTGATTATTCACTTATATTTATCCATAGACACACTATATGTGTTGGAATAGAAGTCTCTAAAAAAAATAGACTCGAAAATCGATTTATTCATTTCGATAGTTTTTGAACGACTTTCTTGGGTTATACACTACGAATTATGTGATTTTTCCATCTCGGTGAGAAAAATATATTTGTTTGATTATTCTCCTATATTGATCCACATACACACTATATGTGTTGGAATAGAAGTCTCTACAAAAAGTAGACTCGAAAGGCAATTTATTCATTTCGATAGTTTTTGAACGATTTTCGTGGGTTATATACACTACGAATTGTGTGATGTTTTCCATCTCGGTGATAAAAATATATTTGATTGATTATTCTCCTATATTGATCCACAGACACACTATATGTGTTGGAATAGAAGTTTCTACAAAAAATAGATTTGAAAAGCAATTTATTCATTTTGATAGTTTTTGAATGATTTTCGAGGGTTATATAGACTACGAATTATGTGATTTTTTCCATCTTGGTGAAACAAATATATTTGTTTGATTATTCACTTATATTTATCCATAGACACACTATATGTGTTGGAATAGAAGTCTCTAAAAAAAATAGACTCGAAAATCGATTTATTCATTTCGATAGTTTTTGAACGATTTTCGTGGGTTATACACTACGAATTATGTGATTTTTCCATCTCGGTGAAAAAAATATATTTGTTTGATTATTCTCCTATATTGATCCACATACACACTATATGTGTTGGAATAGAAGTCTCTACAAAAAGTAGACTCGAAAGGCAATTTATTCATTTCGATAGTTTTTGAACTATTTTCGTGGGTTATATACACTACGAATTGTGTGATGTTTTCAATCTCGGTGATAAAAATATATTTGTTTGATTATTCTCCTATATTGATCCACAGACACACTATATGTGTTGGAATAGAGGTCTCTACAAAAAATAGACTCGAAAGGGAATTTATTTATTTCGATAGTTTTTGAATGATTTTTGAAATTCTGGTGGCAAGTGTCAGATGTGTAGCACGATGTGTACACTTTAGGAATCGTACGATGTGTAGCCTAATGTGTCAACATCGTGGACAACTGAACTTGATGAACAAGTAAACAATATAAAGTGCAGAAAACAAAAGAACACGTGAGTTTGTTAACCCAGTTCGGCACTTATAACAAGCCCTATTCTGGAGGATACCAATCCAGGGATGAATCCACTATGGTAGTATCAATTCAAAGCTAAACTCCCCCGTTTACAACTTCTCACTTAATCACTACCCGTGCTAATTCTACCTAGGAACTCCTAGATATGAGAACCTCTGCTCACTCCCCCTCAACCTTACCCAGTAAGGATTTAATAACAAACTCAGTTTGGAGACACACTCCTAGACAAGCAAAGCACTCGTACCTAAAGGCTTAGAGTGTTGCACAATCTAACTCCTTGCTTCAAAGCTTTGGAGAAAGACAACTAGAGATTACAACTCTATAAACTCAGTCCTTACTTGTATCAAAACTATGATTCAAGTGAAGGCTCACAAAGAACAAAGAACAACTAAAGAACTAAAACCCTAAGACTCAATTTGTAGACTTAGCTTCTTGATTTCAGTTGATGAATAATTAGTCTTCAGTCTTCCTTTATATAGAACAAGCTTCATGGGCTTTGACGAGTTGGCCTTGATAAATTTTGCCTTGAGATTTATTTGATCATAATCTTTTAATTGTTTGTTTCAAATCTTTTTGATCAAAGTCGGCCAATAAAATAAAACAGAACCATGAAAGATTATCTTGTTCCTTGGCGCGCAAGCTGGCACGATATACTTGAAAAACAAATCTTTTTCAAAAGATCGCGTTTAAATAAATAAAGGCGCGTCCAGTAGGGCGTCCAGATGTGAATCCTGATGTGCCACACATCATGCTCCACATCATGGAATCAGGCTTATTTTACCAAATGAAGCCAACACCCTAAAAGGTCTCAACAATCTCCCCCTTTGGCAAATTTTGGGCTAAAATAATCTTTGAGTCACCCAACAAAACTTGGAGAGATGTGTAGGCACATCAGAGGCATGCAGCAGCGGATCAGAGCCTCACAAACCAAGAGAGAAATAAACTCTCACAAGATAGGAAAGTAAATTCCCAAAGACTGAGAAAAATAAATTCTCAGACACATACAAGCATGAGATTCCATGCACACATAAGGGAGGGTAGCAAACCCAGTAGCAGTTTACTCCCCTTGAACTAGAGCACTTTCCATGTACTCCCCCTAAATCTCATATTCCCTATAGGCTTCTTCAGAATGCATGACCTAGAGAGAAATAGAGAAGTTTTAAACTTGGCTTCTTAAGAATGCATGACCAAGTTAAAACTCACAGATGTGTCAAACATCACACAAAATAGCAACTTCTACAGGCTTCTTAAGAATGCATCACCATGTAGAAATCATACAAATGGATCAACCATTACACAAAATAACATCTTCAATTGGACTTCTTAAGAATGCATCACCCAGTTGAAAACGTACAGATTAAGTCTTCAGAAAAACATGCTTTAGAAAACTAATTCTTCAAATATTTGAAGAAAAATAAGCATGTATACCAGATGTGTAGTCAGATGTGCCACACATCAAAGTTGTTCATTTTAATTTTTACTCCCCCTTTTTAGCCATAAATTATGACAAACATACTGAGAGTGAGTAACACACCATAGAATGCAGATAGCATGAGATGTAGAGATGATGGTGCATGAACAGAAAGAGGCACTCAGGCCATTATTAGTGCAGCAGTACAAGAACAGGCACGCAAAGGTGCACCAGAAATCCAGGGCATAGCCCACAAAATACAAGCAAAAACAAGGAAATACTGAGTACAGGGAAATATTAATGAATTACAATAATTCAAATATCCTGGCTCCCATCAGTTTCCTCAGCTTCAGAGTCATTGGGCTCCTCCTCCTCCAATTCCTCATCCTCAGCCATTGTTTGCTCATCCTCAAGCTCCAGTCCAGCAATGACTGCCTCCAGCTTGGCCTTCTTCTCATCCAGAGCCTTGCAAGTCTCCTTTAAAGCAGCAATCATGTCTGTCCTAGACATAGCATTGTTTGAGCTGGATGTGCCCACATCAGGAGTCACATCAGACTGCTTCAGACTAAAAGAAATAGCAGACTCTCTTCTGCAAGACAAATCATCCTTGCCCAGAACATCAGGTCTCTGGCTCAATATGATTCCACACAGTAGGGAAGGAAATGCAATAGGTAGTTTGACAGCTAGGGTTTTGGCATGTTTGATAGTCTGATCAAAAATATAGGTACCAAAATCAAAATTAGATTTGCTACCAATAGTATATATGAACCTAGCCAAACCTGTAGCCACATCACAGTTGTGTGTGGTAGGCACCCAGTTAGCAGCAGCAATCCTATTCAGGATGTTGTAGATTGGTGTGAGCTTGCTTGCTTGCAGTTTCCCTTTCTTAGGCCAAGTCGTGACCTTTCCAGCTGTGATGGCCTTGATTATGTAGTTGTCATTTGCCTCCATCTCAGCAAAGGGCTCCTCACTTCTGCCCAGATACTTGTTGATAACAGTGGGAGAGAAGTGAATTTCTTTACCTCTCACAAAAACAGTTTGGTATTCCTTGTCCAAAGGATTGTCACAACCAGCAGGGATGTTTACCAAAAACTCTTTGACTACCTTCTCATAGCAGTCACTTAGTCCAGTAACAGTCTTCATCAAGCCAGCATGCTTGATCAGCCTCATAACTTCCTTGCACTGCAAGGCTTCAGTACTGAGCTCCCTCTCCAGAGCTAACCTTCTATGAGCAATGTACTTCCATTTACCAGCATGTGCAGGGTTGTGGAAGGAAATCAAATCAACTGGGATGTCAGGAATTCCCTGAGGAATTTTCTTCTTCCCATAGCTCTTCTTCACAGCAGACTCAATGTGAATCACATCAAGCTCCACATTGCGTTCCTTAGCAGATTCTTCCTCATACTCACTGATGTGAGCTACATCCTGCTCCACATCATACTCTGAGTCACTTGTAGGTGGCTCTTTTCTTTTCTGAGTCTTCTTCTTTGCAGGTGGAACCACAGCTTTACTAAATCCCTTCTTGGGACCATACATGACTTGCCTCTTAACAGGCTTCTTCTTCTCCTTAGTAGCAGCAGGAGAAATCTCAACAACAGCAGGACCTTTACCACTTCTAGTCCTTCTTGCAATACTATCCTCAGTAAGCTTCTTCAAGGGGATGTCAGAATTGTAGCCTTCTACATCCACAACAACTGTGTCTCCATCAGCATCCTTGTCAGAAGGATTGGAGTCTTCATGATCTGAACCTTCAACAGTTTCTTTACCTTTGTCAGACTGAATATTATCTTTAGGTTCCTCAACCTCAGCAGGTTGATCTTCTTCAACAAATTCCTGTTCAGGAGAATCAGGAATGACAGCAGGTTCTTCAACAGCAGCAGTCTCTTCTTCAGCAGGAGACTCTTCTTCACCTTGTGGCAATGATGTGCCCACATCTGCCACAACATCAGGTTCTTGCAGGGCCTGAAGTACAGAATCAATGATCTTCTGAGTCAAGGGGTGTCTTTGACCCTCAGAGATCTTCACAGCAGCCTTCTCAGGGTTAGGGTTTGAAGAACCTATACCCACAGATGCTTCAGCATCAGCATCACCAGATTTAGCAGGAAGAGGTTCAATATGCAGACTTTCCATGGTGTGAACCCTCTTTGGTGAGCCAATCTTTGGCTTCTTGCTTTTCTTCTTCTTCTTCTTGGATTTTTCTGTGGAAGGAGAAGGAACAACATCTTCCTCTGCAGCAATGGGAGTTGATTCCCTTCTTGATCGTTTAGACTTTTTCTTCTTTGATCCAGATGGCTTGATCATTGAAACAGGAGTGGCATTAACGATCATGTCACTTTGAATTTCTTCATGATGTGGGGAATAAGGTTTTGGTGATGATGGAGAAGTGTTTGTTTTTGTGGAAGGAGATGTTTTGGTTGCAGTAGACATGATGATGATGATGGTGATTTGGTATGAAGATTTTCAAAGAAAATAGCAGAGAGATGAACAAAGGGTTTGAGAGTGATCAAGAAAATTTTTGGTCGTTTGAGTGGTTGAGAAACGAATGTGGTGATCAATGTGGTAGGCAATAAGAAAAATCTTGAGTAAACGGATTTCTTGGAGTTTTGATTGTGAAATAGCCGTTGGAAATATTTTGTAATGATTGCCTTTGGATTGCGTGCAACTATGGATGGAGGAAAAAACAGGTAACCGTTGCACGCCTAAATAGCTATTATGGCTATTGATCATCAAAGAGGCAAATACCAAGTTTGCCCCTTAACACCTCAAACCTATTTGCATCTAAAGCTTTTGTGAATATATCTGCCAGTTGATTCTCTGTGGCAACATGCTCTAGAGTCACAATGTTGTCTTCAACAAGATCTCTAATAAAATGGTGACGTATATCAATGTGTTTTGTCCTACTATGTTGGATAGGATTTTTGGAAATATTTATAGCACTTAGATTGTCACAGTATAATGTGAGCACATCTTGCTGCACATTGTACTCACCCAACATCTGCTTCATCCAAAGTAGCTGAGAACAACTACTTCCTGCTGCAATATACTCAGCCTCAGCTGTAGAAAGAGAAACACAATTTTGTTTCTTGCTGAACCATGATATAAGGTTGCTTCCCAAAAAGAAACATCCACCAGAAGTGCTTTTCCTGTCATCAGCACTACCTGCCCAGTCAGCATCACAATAACCCAACAATCTTGTGTCTTCACCATGAGAGTAGAGAATTCCATAATCACTTGTACCACTGACATACTTAAGAATCCTTTTGACTTGATTCAGATGACTCATCTTGGGCTCAGCTTGGTACCTTGCACACACACCAACAGCAAAGCTAATATCAGGTCTACTTGCAGTGAGATAAAGTAGACTGCCAATCATGCTTCTGTATAGACTTTGATCAACACTGACACCATGCTCATCTTTAGAAAGTTTGAGATGGGTTGCTGCAGGAGTTCTTTTGTGATTTGCATTCTCCATTCCAAATTTCTTCACAATGTTCTTGGCATACTTGCTTTGGGAGATGAAAATTGTATCTTCCATCTGTTTGACTTGCAGACCAAGAAAGTAGGTAAGTTCACCTACAAGGCTCATCTCAAATTCAGACTGCATCTGATTCACAAACATCTTGACCATTGGATCAGACATTCCTCCAAACACAATGTCATCTACATAGATTTGTGCAATCATGAACTTGCCCTTTTCTTCTCTGACAAACAAGGTTTTGTCTGTTTCTCCTTTTCTATAACCTTGCTGCACAAGAAATTTGGTTAGCCTCTCATACCATGCCCTAGGAGCTTGCTTTAATCCATATAATGCCTTCTTCAATCTGTAGACATGATCTGGATAATTTGGATCAACAAATCCCTTGGGCTGTTCCACATAAACTTCCTCATTCAAGTAGCCATTGAGGAAAGCACTCTTCACATCCATCTGGAATAGCTTGAATTTCAAGATACATGCTACTCCCAAAAGTAATCTTATGGACTCAAGACGTGCCACAGGAGCAAATGTTTCATCAAAGTCTACTCCTTCAATCTGAGAGTAACCTTGAGCCACAAGCCTAGCCTTGTTTCTAGTCACAACACCACTTTCATCAGATTTATTCCTATAAACCCATTTAGTACCAATGATGTTGACTCCTTCAGGTCTAGGAACTAAATCCCACACTTCATTCCTTTTGAACTGGTTCAGCTCCTCTTGCATAGCTTCAATCCAAAACTCATCTGTCAAGGCTTCTTTCACATTCTTTGGTTCTACCTTTGACACAAAACAAGCATTGGATACAACCTCTCTTGACCTTGTCATAACCCCTGACTCAGGATTCCCTATTATGAGTTCTTTTGGATGATTCTTTTGAACTCTAACAGAGGGACCCTTGTTCACTGGAGTCACATCTTCTTGCTGATCAGTCTTCTCAGGAATCTCTATAACTTCAGAGTCTTCAGGCAGGGGGTGAGATGTGTCCACATCAGGATCAACATCAGGTTCATTATCTGAACAGTCATCTATGACAACATTGATGGATTCCATCATAGTTCTTGTTCTGTTGTTGAAGACTCTATAGGCTCTGCTGATTATGGAATAGCCTAGAAAGATTCCTTCATCACTCTTGGGATCCATCTTCCTCCTTTGCTCTCTGTCAGCTAAGATATAGCACTTGCTACCAAAGACATGGAAGTGTTTGACAGTTGGTTTTCTTCCTTTCCATATCTCATACAGTGTGGTTGAGGTACCTTTTCTCAGAGTCACCCTGTTGTGTACATAGCATGCAGTATTCATGGCCTCTGCCCAAAAGTAGTAAGGTAGCTTCTTGGCATGTAGCATAACTCTTGCAGCCTCTTGCAAGGTTCTGTTCTTCCTCTCAACTACACCATTTTGTTGGGGTGTGATTGGTGAGGAGAACTCATGCCCAATTCCTTCATCAGCACAAAACTCAGAGAATCTTGAATTTTCAAACTCTTTCCCATGATCACTTCTGATTCTAACAATGCCACTATCCTTCTCTCTTTGTAGTCTAAGGCATAATTCTTTGAATGCATCAAAAGTGTCAGACTTCTCTCTGATGAAGCTAACCCAAGTGAACCTTGAGAAATCGTCTACAACCACAAAAGCATATCTTTTGCCACCAATACTCTCTACCTGCATTGGTCCCATCAAGTCCATATGTAGCAGTTCAAGAACTCTGGATGTCACCTGATGTTGTAACATTGGGTGTGACATCTGAACCTGCTTTCCAACTTGACATTCACCACATATATTGCCTTCAACAATCTTAAGCTTTGGTAGACCTCTAATAGCTTCCTTGGACACAATCTTCTTCATTCCCTTCAGATTCAAATGGCCAAGTCTTTGGTGCCAAAGCTTTACTTCTTCCTCCTGACTTATCAAACATGTAGTGGAGTGAGCTGTTTCATCAGGAATCCATAGATAGCAGTTGTCTCTTGACCTAGATCCTCTCATCAACAATTCTCCTTTGTCAGAAGTAATAAGACATTCATTCTTTGTGAAGTTGACTTTGAGACCTTGATCACACAATTGGCTTATGCTGATAAGATTAGCCTTCAAGCCTTTAACAAGTAGCACATCATCTAGGTCAGGTAAGCTTTTGCTGCTGAGTTTACCACTGCCCTTGATTTCACCTTTTGCTCCATCACCAAAGGTTACAAAGCTTGTTGTATGAGGCTTGATATTAGTGAGAAATTTCTCAACACCAGTCATATGCCTAGAACAACCACTATCAAAATACCAATCATTGCTAGAAGATGCTCTAAGAGAAGTGTGAGCAATATGTGCAGTTTCAGAAACTTTAGGCTTCCACATCTTCTTAGGAGTGACCCTTGCTGTTTTGGCTTGCACCTGAGGCTTTTTCTTGGGATACCCATAGAGTTTGTAACAGAAGGGCTTGATGTGACCATTCTTCCCACAGTAGTGGCATCTCCAAGCATTAAACTTCTCTTTGCCAGCAGGTCTCTGATGTGGAGTGTGATGTGTCCACATTCTGCTAGGGTCAGGTTTCTTCTGAGCAGGAACAAACTTAGTATTTGTCTTCTTGCTGTGATGTTTGTTCTTAAATCCTACACCAGATGAGTCACCAGCATACTTTCCTACTTTCAAAATTTCATCAAGCATGTTGGTTCCAGGGTTGAGCATCTTTACAGACTTGGTCATATTTTTCAAGTTGGTTGACAGTAACTTGACTTCACTTTCAAGACTAGCAACTTGACTCTGTAGTTGACCCTTCTCTGTCTCCAGTTGACTGATGATTTCCTTCTGCTCTTCATTGACCTTGTACAGTTCCTCACTCTTGATAAATAGCTTTTTATGGACTGAGGCTAGTTCATCAAAGGTGAGTTCTTCATCATCAGATTCAACATCAGTATTATCCACCCTAGTTATGGCACTAACATGATTAGCAGCAACATTCTCTGAGTCAGTGTCAGAGTCTTCATCAGACCATGAAACAGTTAGGCCTTTCTTCTGCTTCTTTAGATATGTGCCACATTCTGATCTTATATGACCAAAGCCTTCACATTCATGACATTGAACACCCTTGTTCTGAGTTGACTTATCATCAGTTTTGGTTTTTGTTGAAGTGTTACCTAGTTTACTGATGTCAGTCTGGATGTTCCTCACATTCCTCCTTGGTCTTCTGTCCACCCTCCTTTGAAGCTTGTTGAATTGTCTTCCCAACATGGCTAAGTCATTTGAGAGATCATCATCTGATTCATCAGTTTCTTCCTCTTCACCAGCACAAGATACAAAGGCTATACCTTTTCCTTTCTTCTCAGTTTGCTCACCTAAGTTCATCTCAAAAGTTTGAAGAGAGCTCACAAGTTCTTCAAGTTTCATACTTGGGATGTCTTGAGCTTCTTCAATAGCTGTGATTTTCATGTTAAATCTCTTGGGTAGGGATCTAAGCATCTTTCTCACAAGCTTTTCTTCAGACAATTTCTCACCTAGAGCCTCAAAGGAATTGTCCACCTCAAGCAAATTCATGTGAAATTCATGAATTGATTCTTCTTCTTTCATTCTGAGGTTTTCAAACTTAGTGTTGAGAAGTTGGATTCTTGAGCTTTTTACCTTGGCATTGCCTTCATGAGTGGTTCTGAGTATCTCCCAGGCATTCTTTGCAACAGTACACTGCTTGATTAATCTGAACATGTTCTTGTCCACTCCATTGAATAAAGCATTCAAAGCTTTGGAGTTTCCAAGTGATGCAGTGTCTTCTGCAGCTGACCAATCTTCCTCTGGCTTGAGTACACCAGTGTCAACACCATTAGCATCCAAGATTTTGGGATGCTCCCAGCCTTTGAGCACAGCTTTCCAAGTTCTGCTGTCAAGTGACTTTAGGAAGGCAATCATCCTTGGCTTCCAGTAGTCATAGTTGGTTCCATCCAGGAGGGGTGGTTTGTTGACCGTTGTTCCATCCTTGTCCATGTTTCCAGAAAGTAACTTCCCTGGAGCTCACCCTCAAACAGGCAGGGTGCCTGCTCTGATGCCAATTGAAATTCTGGTGGCAAGTGTCAGATGTGTAGCACGATGTGTACACTTTAGGAATCGTACGATGTGTAGCCTAATGTGTCAACATCGTGGACAACTGAACTTGATGAACAAGTAAACAATATAAAGTGCAGAAAACAAAAGAACACGTGAGTTTGTTAACCCAGTTCGGCACTTATAACAAGCCCTATTCTGGAGGATACCAATCCAGGGATGAATCCACTATGGTAGTATCAATTCAAAGCTAAACTCCCCCGTTTACAACTTCTCACTTAATCACTACCCGTGCTAATTCTACCTAGGAACTCCTAGATATGAGAACCTCTGCTCACTCCCCCTCAACCTTACCCAGTAAGGATTTAATAACAAACTCAGTTTGGAGACACACTCCTAGACAAGCAAAGCACTCGTACCTAAAGGCTTAGAGTGTTGCACAATCTAACTCCTTGCTTCAAAGCTTTGGAGAAAGACAACTAGAGATTACAACTCTATAAACTCAGTCCTTACTTGTATCAAAACTATGATTCAAGTGAAGGCTCACAAAGAACAAAGAACAACTAAAGAACTAAAACCCTAAGACTCAATTTGTAGACTTAGCTTCTTGATTTCAGTTGATGAATAATTAGTCTTCAGTCTTCCTTTATATAGAACAAGCTTCATGGGCTTTGACGAGTTGGCCTTGATAAATTTTGCCTTGAGATTTATTTGATCATAATCTTTTAATTGTTTGTTTCAAATCTTTTTGATCAAAGTCGGCCAATAAAATAAAACAGAACCATGAAAGATTATCTTGTTCCTTGGCGCGCAAGCTGGCACGATATACTTGAAAAACAAATCTTTTTCAAAAGATCGCCTTTAAATAAATAAAGGCGCGTCCAGTAGGGCGTCCAGATGTGAATCCTGATGTGCCACACATCATGCTCCACATCATGGAATCAGGCTTATTTTACCAAATGAAGCCAACACCCTAAAAGGTCTCAACAATTTTCATGGGTTATACACTACGAATTATGTGATTTTTTCGATCTTGCTGAATAAATTATATTTGTTTGATTCTTCACCTATATTGATCCACAGACACACTATATGTGTAGGAATAGAAGTCTCTACAAAAAATAGACTCGAAAAGCAATTTATACATTTCGTTAGTTTTTGAACGATTTTCGTGGGTTTTACACTACGAATTATGTGATTTTTCCATCTCGGTGAAAAAATATATTTGTTTGATTATTCTCCTATATTGATCCACATACACACTATATGTTTAGGAATAGAAGTCTCTACAAAAAGTAGACTCGAAAAGCAATTTATTTATTTCGATAGTTTTTGAATGATTTTCATGGGTTATACACTACGAATTATGTGATTTTTTCCATCTTGCTGAAAAAATTATATTTGTTTGATTCTTCACCTTTATTGATCCACAGACACACTATATGTGTAGGAATAGAAGTCTCTACAAAAAATAGACTCGAAAAGCAATTTATACATTTCGTTAGTTTTTGAACGATTTTCGTGGGTTTTACACTACGAATTATGTGATTTTTCCATCTCGGTGAAAAAATATATTTGTTTGATTATTCTCCTATATTGATCCACATACACACTATATGTTTAGGAATAGAAGTCTCTACAAAAAGTAGACTCGAAAAGCAATTTATTTATTTCGATAGTTTTTGAATGATTTTCATGGGTTATACACTACGAATTATGTGATTTTTTCGATCTTGCTGAATAAATTATATTTGTTTGATTCTTCACCTATATTGATCCACAGACACACTATATGTGTAGGAATAGAAGTCTCTACAAAAAATAGACTCGAAAAGCAATTTATTCATTTCGTTAGTTTTTGAATAATTTTCGTGGCTTTTACATTACGAATTATGTGATTTTTCAATCTCGGTGAAAAAATATATTTGTTTGATTATTTTCCTATGTTGATCCACATACACACTATATGTTTTTGAATAGAAGCCTCTACAAAAAGTAGACTCGAAAAGCTATTTATTCATTTCGATAGTTTTTGAACGATTTTCGTGTGTTATAACTACGAATTATATGATTTTTTCCATCTTGCTTAAAAAATTAAATTTGTTTGATTCTTCACCTATATTGATTCACAGACACACTTTATGTGTAGGAATAGAAGTCTCTACAAAAAATAGACTCGAAAAGCAATTTATTCATTTTGATAGTTTTTGAACGATTTTCGTGGGTTATATAGACTACGAATTATGTGATTTTTTCCATCTTGGTGAAACTAATATATTTGTTTGATTATTCACTTATATTTATCCATAGACACACTATATGTGTTTGAATAGAAGTCTCTAAAAAAAATAGACTCGAAAATCGATTTATTCATTTCGATAGTTTTTGAACGATTTTCGTGGGTTATACACTACGAATTATGTGATTTTTCCATCTCGGTGAAAAAAATATATTTGTTTGATTATTCTCCTATATTGATCCACATACACACTATATGTGTTGGAATAGAAGTCTCTACAAAAAGTAGACTCGAAAGGCAATTTATTCATTTCGATAGTTTTTGAACGATTTTCGTGGGTTATATACACTACGAATTGTGTGATGTTTTCCATCTCGGTGATAAAAATATATTTGATTGATTATTCTCCTATATTGATCCACAGACACACTATATGTGTTGGAATAGAAGTTTCTGCAAAAAATAGATTTGAAAAGCAATTTATTCATTTTGATAGTTTTTGAATGATTTTCGAGGGTTATATAGACTACGAATTATGTGATTTTTTCCATCTTGGTGAAACAAATATATTTGTTTGATTATTCACTTATATTTATCCATAGACACACTATATGTGTTGGAATAGAAGTCTCTAAAAAAAATAGACTCGAAAATCGATTTATTCATTTCGATAGTTTTTGAACGACTTTCTTGGGTTATACACTACGAATTATGTGATTTTTCCATCTCGGTGAGAAAAATATATTTGTTTGATTATTCTCCTATATTGATCCACATACACACTATATGTGTTGGAATAGAAGTCTCTACAAAAAGTAGACTCGAAAGGCAATTTATTCATTTCGATAGTTTTTGAACGATTTTCGTGGGTTATATACACTACGAATTGTGTGATGTTTTCCATCTCGGTGATAAAAATATATTTGATTGATTATTCTCCTATATTGATCCACAGACACACTATATGTGTTGGAATTGAAGTTTCTACAAAAAATAGATTTGAAAAGCAATTTATTCATTTTGATAGTTTTTGAATGATTTTCGAGGGTTATATAGACTACGAATTATGTGATTTTTTCCATCTTGGTGAAACAAATATATTTGTTTGATTATTCACTTATATTTATCCATAGACACACTATATGTGTTGGAATAGAAGTCTCTAAAAAAAATAGACTCGAAAATCGATTTATTCATTTCGATAGTTTTTGAACGATTTTCGTGGGTTATACACTACGAATTATGTGATTTTTCCATCTCGGTGAAAAAAATATATTTGTTTGATTATTCTCCTATATTGATCCACATACACACTATATGTGTTGGAATAGAAGTCTCTACAAAAAGTAGACTCGAAAGGCAATTTATTCATTTCGATAGTTTTTGAACGATTTTCGTGGGTTATATACACTACGAATTGTGTGATGTTTTCAATCTCGGTGATAAAAATATATTTGTTTGATTATTCTCCTATATTGATCCACAGACACACTATATGTGTTGGAATAGAGGTCTCTACAAAAAATAGACTCGAAAGGGAATTTATTCATTTCGATAGTTTTTGAACGATATTCGTGGGTTATATACACTACGAATTGTGTGATGTTTTCCATCTCGGTGATAAAAATATATTTGTTTCATTCTTCACCTATATTGATTCATAGACACACTATATGTGTTGGAATAGAAGTTTCTACAAAAAATAGACTCGAAAAGCAATTTATCTTTTACGTTAGTTTTTGAACGATTTTCGTGGGTTTTACACTACGAATTATGTGATTTTTCCATCTCGGTGAAAAAATATATTTGTTTGATTATTCTCCTATATTGATCCACATACACACTATATGTTTAGGAATAGAAGTCTCTACAAAAAGTAGACTCGAAACGCAATTTATTTATTTCGATAGTTTTTGAACGATTTTCGTGGGTTATACACTACGAATTATGTGATTTTTTCCATCTTGCTGAAAAAATTATATTTGTTTGATTCTTCACCTTTATTGATCCACAGACACACTATATGTGTAGGAATAGAAGTCTCTACAAAAAATAGACTCGAAAAGCAATTTATTCATTTCGATAGTTTTTGAATTATTTTCGTGATTTATAGAGTACGAATTATGTGATTTTTTCCATCTCGGTGAAAAACATATATTTGTTTGATTCTTCACTTATATTGATCCACAAACACACTATATGTGTTGGGGTAGAAGTTTCTAGAAAAAAATAGATTTGAAAAGCAATTTATTCATTTCGATAGTTTTTGAACGATTTTCGTGGGTTATAGACTACGAATTATGTGATTTTTTCCATCTTGGTGAAAAAAATATATTTGTTTG
The DNA here is from genome assembly GCA_954870985.1 of Trifolium fragiferum. Taxonomy (NCBI): domain Eukaryota; kingdom Viridiplantae; phylum Streptophyta; class Magnoliopsida; order Fabales; family Fabaceae; genus Trifolium; species Trifolium fragiferum. The sequence goes on along the minus strand of OX940789.1, from coordinate 84,865,135 downwards.
ATTCTTCACTTATATTGATCCACAAGCAAACTATATGTGTTGGAATAGAAGTTTCTACAAAAAATAGACTCGAAAAGCAATTTATACATTTCGTTAGTTTTTGAACGATTTTCGTGGGTTTTACACTACGAATTATGTGATTTTTCCATCTCGGTGAAAAAATATATTTGTTTGATTATTCTCCTATATTGATCCACATACACACTATATGTTTAGGAATAGAAGTCTCTACAAAAAGTAGACTCGAAAAGCAATTTATTTATTTCGATAGTTTTTGAATGATTTTCATGGGTTATACACTACGAATTATGTGATTTTTTCGATCTTGCTGAATAAATTATATTTGTTTGATTCTTCACCTATATTGATCCACAGACACACTATATGTGTAGGAATAGAAGTCTCTACAAAAAATAGACTCGAAAAGCAATTTATTCATTTCGTTAGTTTTTGAATAATTTTCGTGGCTTTTACATTACGAATTATGTGATTTTTCAATCTCGGTGAAAAAATATATTTGTTTGATTATTCTCCTATGTTGATCCACATACACACTATATGTTTTTGAATAGAAGCCTCTACAAAAAGTAGACTCGAAAAGCTATTTATTCATTTCGATAGTTTTTGAACGATTTTCGTGGGTTATATACACTACGAATTGTGTGATGTTTTCCATCTCGGTGATAAAAATATATTTGTTTGATTATTCTCCTATATTGATCCACATACACACTATATGTGTTGGAATAGAAGTCTCTACAAAAAATAGACTCGAAAGGGAATTTATTCATTTCGATAGTTTTTGAACGATATTCGTGGGTTATATACACTACGAATTGTGTGATGTTTTCCATCTCGGTGATAAAAATATATTTGTTTCATTCTTCACCTATATTGATTCATAGACACACTATATGTGTTGGAATAGAAGTTTCTACAAAAAATAGACTCGAAAAGCAATTTATCTTTTACGTTTGTTTTTGAACGATTTTCGTGGGTTATACACTACGAATTATGTGATTTTTCCATCTCGGTGAAAAAATATATTTGTTTGATTATTCTCCTATATTGATCCACATACACACTATATGTTTAGGAATAGAAGTCTCTACAAAAAGTAGACTCGAAACGCAATTTATTTATTTCGATAGTTTTTGAACGATTTTCGTGGGTTATACACTACGAATTAAGTGATTTTTTCCATCTTGCTGAAAAAATTATATTTGTTTGATTCTTCACCTTTATTGATCCATAAACACACTATATGTGTAGGAATAGAAGTCTCTACAAAAAATAGACTCGAAAAGCAATTTATTCATTTCGATAGTTTTTGAATTATTTTCGTGATTTATAGAGTACGAATTATGTGATTTTTTCCATCTCGGTGAAAAACATATATTTGTTTGATTCTTCACTTATATTGATCCACAAACACACTATATGTGTTGGGGTAGAAGTTTCTAGAAAAAAATAGATTTGAAAAGCAATTTATTCATTTCGATAGTTTTTGAACGATTTTCGTGGGTTATAGACTACGAATTATGTGATTTTTTCCATCTTGGTGAAACAAATATATTTGTTTGATTATTCACTTATATTTATCCATAGACACACTATATGTGTTGGATTAGAAGTCTCTAAAAAAAATAGACTCGAAAATCGATTTATTCATTTCGATAGTTTTTGAACGACTTTCTTGGGTTATACACTACGAATTATGTGATTTTTCCATCTCGGTGAGAAAAATATATTTGTTTGATTATTCTCCTATATTGATCCACATACACACTATATGTGTTGGAATAGAAGTCTCTACAAAAAGTAGACTCGAAAGGCAATTTATTCATTTTGATAGTTTTTGAATGATTTTCGAGGGTTATATAGACTACGAATTATGTGATTTTTTCCATCTTGGTGAAACAAATATATTTGTTTGATTATTCACTTATATTTATCCATAGACACACTATATGTGTTGGAATAGAAGTCTCTAAAAAAAATAGACTCGAAAATCGATTTATTCATTTCGATAGTTTTTGAACGACTTTCTTGGGTTATACACTACGAATTATGTGATTTTTCCATCTCGGTGAGAAAAATATATTTGTTTGATTATTCTCCTATATTGATCCACATACACACTATATGTGTTGGAATAGAAGTCTCTACAAAAAGTAGACTCGAAAGGCAATTTATTCATTTCGATAGTTTTTGAACGATTTTCGTGGGTTATATACACTACGAATTGTGTGATGTTTTCCATCTCGGTGATAAAAATATATTTGATTGATTATTCTCCTATATTGATCCACAGACACACTATATGTGTTGGAATAGAAGTTTCTACAAAAAATAGATTTGAAAAGCAATTTATTCATTTTGATAGTTTTTGAATGATTTTCGAGGGTTATATAGACTACGAATTATGTGATTTTTTCCATCTTGGTGAAACAAATAAATTTGTTTGATTATTCACTTATATTTATCCATAGACACACTATATGTGTTGGAATAGAAGTCTCTAAAAAAAATAGACTCGAAAATCGATTTATTCATTTCGATAGTTTTTGAACGATTTTCGTGGGTTATACACTACGAATTATGTGATTTTTCCGTCTCGGTGAAAAAAATATATTTGTTTGATTATTCTCCTATATTGATCCACATACACACTATATGTGTTGGAATAGAAGTCTCTACAAAAAGTAGACTCGAAAGGCAATTTATTCATTTCGATAGTTTTTGAACGATTTTCGTGGGTTATATACACTACGAATTGTGTGATGTTTTCCATCTCGGTGATAAAAATATATTTGATTGATTATTCTCCTATATTGATCCACAGACACACTATATGTGTTGGAATAGAAGTTTCTACAAAAAATAGATTTGAAAAGCAATTTATTCATTTTGATAGTTTTTGAACGATTTTCGAGGGTTATATAGACTACGAATTATGTGATTTTTTCCATCTTGGTGAAACAAATATATTTGTTTGATTATTCACTTATATTTATCCATAGACACACTATATGTGTTGGAATAGAAGTCTCTAAAAAAAATAGACTCGAAAATCGATTTATTCATTTCGATAGTTTTTGAACGATTTTCGTGGGTTATACACTACGAATTATGTGATTTTTCCATCTCGGTGAAAAAAATATATTTGTTTGATTATTCTCCTATATTGATCCACATACACACTATATGTGTTGGAATAGAAGTCTCTACAAAAAGTAGACTCGAAAGGCAATTTATTCATTTCGATAGTTTTTGAACGATTTTCGTGGGTTATATACACTACGAATTGTGTGATGTTTTCAATCTCGGTGATAAAAATATATTTGTTTGATTATTCTCCTATATTGATCCACAGACACACTGTATGTGTTGGAATAGAGGTCTCCACAAAAAATAGACTCGAAAGGGAATTTATTCATTTCGATAGTTTTTGAACGATATTCGTGGGTTATATACACTACGAATTGTGTGATGTTTTCCATCTCGGTGATAAAAATATATTTGTTTCATTCTTCACCTATATTGATTCATAGACACACTATATGTGTTGGAATAGAAGTTTCTACAAAAAATAGACTCGAAAAGCAATTTATCTTTTACGTTAGTTTTTGAACGATTTTCGTGGGTTTTACACTACGAATTATGTGATTTTTCCATCTCGGTGAAAAAATATATTTGTTTGATTATTCTCCTATATTGATCCACATACACACTATATGTTTAGGAATAGAAGTCTCTACAAAAAGTAGACTCGAAACGCAATTTATTTATTTCGATAGTTTTTGAACGATTTTCGTGGGTTATACACTACGAATTAAGTGATTTTTTCCATCTTGCTGAAAAAATTATATTTGTTTGATTCTTCACCTTTATTGATCCACAGACACACTATATGTGTAGGAATAGAAGTCTCTACAAAAAATAGACTCGAAAAGCAATTTATTTATTTCGATAGTTTTTGAACGATTTTCGTGGGTTATACACTACGAATTAAGTGATTTTTTCCATCTTGCTGAAAAAATTATATTTGTTTGATTCTTCACCTTTATTGATCCACAGACACACTATATGTGTAGGAATAGAAGTCTCTACAAAAAATAGACTCGAAAAGCAATTTATTCATTTCGATAGTTTTTGAATTATTTTCGTGATTTATAGAGTACGAATTATGTGATTTTTTCCATCTCGGTGAAAAACATATATTTGTTTGATTCTTCACTTATATTGATCCACAAACACACTATATGTGTTGGGGTAGAAGTTTCTAGAAAAAAATAGATTTGAAAAGCAATTTATTCATTTCGATAGTTTTTGAACGATTTTCGTGGGTTATAGACTACGAATTATGTGATTTTTTCCATCTTGGTGAAAAAAATATATTTGTTTGATTCTTCACTTATATTGATCCACAAACAAACTATATGTGTTGGAATAGAAGTTTCTACAAAAAATAGACTCGAAAAGCAATTTATACATTTCGTTAGTTTTTGAACGATTTTCGTGGGTTTTACACTACAAATTATGTGATTTTTCCATCTCGGTGAAAAAATATATTTGTTTGATTATTCTCCTATATTGATCCACATACACACTATATGTTTAGGAATAGAAGTCTCTACAAAAAGTAGACTCGAAAAGCAATTTATTTATTTCGATAGTTTTTGAATGATTTTCATGGGTTATACACTACGAATTATGTGATTTTTTCGATCTTGCTGAATAAATTATATTTGTTTGATTCTTCACCTATATTGATCCACAGACACACTATATGTGTAGGAATAGAAGTCTCTACAAAAAATAGACTCGAAAAGCAATTTATTCATTTCGTTAGTTTTTGAATAATTTTCGTGGCTTTTACATTACGAATTATGTGATTTTTCAATCTCGGTGAAAAAATATATTTGTTTGATTATTTTCCTATGTTGATCCACATACACACTATATGTTTTTGAATAGAAGCCTCTACAAAAAGTAGACTCGAAAAGCTATTTATTCATTTCGATAGTTTTTGAACGATTTTCGTGGGTTATATACACTACGAATTGTGTGATGTTTTCCATCTCGGTGATAAAAATATATTTGTTTGATTATTCTCCTATATTGATCCACATACACACTATATGTGTTGGAATAGAAGTCTCTACAAAAAATAGACTCGAAAGGGAATTTATTCATTTCGATAGTTTTTGAACGATATTCGTGGGTTATATACACTACGAATTGTGTGATGTTTTCCATCTCGGTGATAAAAATATATTTGTTTGATTATTCTCCTATATTGATCCACATACACACTATATGTGTTGGAATAGAAGTCTCTACAAAAAATAGACTCGAAAGGGAATTTATTCATTTCGATAGTTTTTGAACGATATTCGTGGGTTATATACACTACGAATTGTGTGATGTTTTCCATCTCGGTGATAAAAATATATTTGTTTCATTCTTCACCTATATTGATTCATAGACACACTATATGTGTTGGAATAGAAGTTTCTACAAAAAATAGACTCGAAAAGCAATTTATCTTTTACGTTAGTTTTTGAACGATTTTCGTGGGTTATACACTACGAATTATGTGATTTTTCCATCTCGGTGAAAAAATATATTTGTTTGATTATTCTCCTATATTGATCCACATACACACTATATGTTTAGGAATAGAAGTCTCTACAAAAAGTAGACTCGAAACGCAATTTATTTATTTCGATAGTTTTTGAACGATTTTCGTGGGTTATACACTACGAATTATGTGATTTTTTCCATCTTGCTGAAAAAATTATATTTGTTTGATTCTTCACCTTTATTGATCCACAAACACACTATATGTGTAGGAATAGAAGTCTCTACAAAAAATAGACTCGAAAAGCAATTTATTCATTTCGATAGTTTTTGAATTATTTTCGTGATTTATAGAGTACGAATTATGTGATTTTTTCCATCTCGGTGAAAAACATATATTTGTTTGATTCTTCACTTATATTGATCCACAAACACACTATATGTGTTGGGGTAGAAGTTTCTAGAAAAAAATAGATTTGAAAAGCAATTTATTCATTTCGATAGTTTTTGAACGATTTTCGTGGGTTATAGACTACGAATTATGTGATTTTTTCCATCTTGGTGAAACAAATATATTTGTTTGATTATTCACTTATATTTATCCATAGACACACTATATGTGTTGGATTAGAAGTCTCTAAAAAAAATAGACTCGAAAATCGATTTATTCATTTCGATAGTTTTTGAACGACTTTCTTGGGTTATACACTACGAATTATGTGATTTTTCCATCTCGGTGAGAAAAATATATTTGTTTGATTATTCTCCTATATTGATCCACATACACACTATATGTGTTGGAATAGAAGTCTCTACAAAAAGTAGACTCGAAAGGCAATTTATTCATTTTGATAGTTTTTGAATGATTTTCGAGGGTTATATAGACTACGAATTATGTGATTTTTTCCATCTTGGTGAAACAAATATATTTGTTTGATTATTCACTTATATTTATCCATAGACACACTATATGTGTTGGAATAGAAGTCTCTAAAAAAAATAGACTCGAAAATCGATTTATTCATTTCGATAGTTTTTGAACGACTTTCTTGGGTTATACACTACGAATTATGTGATTTTTCCATCTCGGTGAGAAAAATATATTTGTTTGATTATTCTCCTATATTGATCCACATACACACTATATGTGTTGGAATAGAAGTCTCTACAAAAAGTAGACTCGAAAGGCAATTTATTCATTTCGATAGTTTTTGAACGATTTTCGTGGGTTATATACACTACGAATTGTGTGATGTTTTCCATCTCGGTGATAAAAATATATTTGATTGATTATTCTCCTATATTGATCCACAGACACACTATATGTGTTGGAATAGAAGTTTCTACAAAAAATAGATTTGAAAAGCAATTTATTCATTTTGATAGTTTTTGAATGATTTTCGAGGGTTATATAGACTACGAATTATGTGATTTTTTCCATCTTGGTGAAACAAATATATTTGTTTGATTATTCACTTATATTTATCCATAGACACACTATATGTGTTGGAATAGAAGTCTCTAAAAAAAATAGACTCGAAAATCGATTTATTCATTTCGATAGTTTTTGAACGATTTTCGTGGGTTATACACTACGAATTATGTGATTTTTCCATCTCGGTGAAAAAAATATATTTGTTTGATTATTCTCCTATATTGATCCACATACACACTATATGTGTTGGAATAGAAGTCTCTACAAAAAGTAGACTCGAAAGGCAATTTATTCATTTCGATAGTTTTTGAACGATTTTCGTGGGTTATATACACTACGAATTGTGTGATGTTTTCGATCTCGGTGATAAAAATATATTTGATTTATTATTCTCCTATATTGATCCACAGACACACTATATGTGTTGGAATAGAAGTTTCTACAAAAAATAGATTTGAAAAGCAATTTATTCATTTTGATAGTTTTTGAACGATTTTCGAGGGTTATATAGACTACGAATTATGTGATTTTTTCCATCTTGGTGAAACAAATATATTTGTTTGATTATTCACTTATATTTATCCATAGACACACTATATGTGTTGGAATAGAAGTCTCTAAAAAAAATAGACTCGAAAATCGATTTATTCATTTCGATAGTTTTTGAACGATTTTCGTGGGTTATACACTACGAATTATGTGATTTTTCCATCTCGGTGAAAAAAATATATTTGTTTGATTATTCTCCTATATTGATCCACATACACACTATATGTGTTGGAATAGAAGTCTCTACAAAAAGTAGACTCGAAAGGCAATTTATTCATTTCGATAGTTTTTGAACGATTTTCGTGGGTTATATACACTACGAATTGTGTGATGTTTTCAATCTCGGTGATAAAAATATATTTGTTTGATTATTCTCCTATATTGATCCACAGACACACTATATGTGTTGGAATAGAGGTCTCTACAAAAAATAGACTCGAAAGGGAATTTATTCATTTCGATAGTTTTTGAACGATATTCGTGGGTTATATACACTACGAATTGTGTGATGTTTTCCATCTCGGTGATAAAAATATATTTGTTTCATTCTTCACCTATATTGATTCATAGACACACTATATGTGTTGGAATAGAAGTTTCTACAAAAAATAGACTCGAAAAGCAATTTATTCATTTCGTTAGTTTTTGAACGATTTTCGTGGGTTTTACACTACGAATTATGTGATTTTTCCATCTCGGTGAAAAAATATATTTGTTTGATTATTCTCCTATATTGATCCACATACACACTATATGTTTAGGAATAGAAGTCTCTACAAAAAGTAGACTCGAAAAGCAATTTATTTATTTCGATAGTTTTTGAATGATTTTCATGGGTTATACACTACGAATTATGTGATTTTTTCGATCTTGCTGAATAAATTATATTTGTTTGATTCTTCACCTATATTGATCCACAGACACACTATATGTGTAGGAATAGAAGTCTCTACAAAAAATAGACTCGAAAAGCAATTTATTCATTTCGTTAGTTTTTGAATAATTTTCGTGGCTTTTACATTACGAATTATGTGATTTTTCAATCTCGGTGAAAAAATATATTTGTTTGATTATTTTCCTATGTTGATCCACATACACACTATATGTTTTTGAATAGAAGTCTCTACAAAAAGTAGACTCGAAAAGCTATTTATTCATTTCGATAGTTTTTGAACGATTTTCGTGGGTTATATACACTACGAATTGTGTGATGTTTTCCATCTCGGTGATAAAAATATATTTGTTTGATTATTCTCCTATATTGATCCACATACACACTATATGTGTTGGAATAGAAGTCTCTACAAAAAATAGACTCGAAAGGGAATTTATTCATTTCAATAGTTTTTGAACGATATTCGTGGGTTATATACACTACGAATTGTGTGATGTTTTCCATCTCGGTGATAAAAATATATTTGTTTCATTCTTCACCTATATTGATTCATAGACACACTATATGTGTTGGAATAGAAGTTTCTACAAAAAATAGACTCGAAAAGCAATTTATCTTTTACGTTAGTTTTTGAACGATTTTCGTGGGTTATACACTACGAATTATGTGATTTTTCCATCTCGGTGAAAAAATATATTTGTTTGATTATTCTCCTATATTGATCCACATACACACTATATGTTTAGGAATAGAAGTCTCTACAAAAAGTAGACTCGAAACGCAATTTATTTATTTCGATAGTTTTTGAACGATTTTCGTGGGTTATACACTACGAATTAAGTGATTTTTTCCATCTTGCTGAAAAAATTATATTTGTTTGATTCTTCACCTTTATTGATCCACAGACACACTATATGTGTAGGAATAGAAGTCTCTACAAAAAATAGACTCGAAAAGCAATTTATTCATTTCGATAGTTTTTGAATTATTTTCGTGATTTATAGAGTACGAATTATGTGATTTTTTCCATCTCGGTGAAAAACATATATTTGTTTGATTCTTCACTTATATTGATCCACAAACACACTATATGTGTTGGGGTAGAAGTTTCTAGAAAAAAATAGATTTGAAAAGCAATTTATTCATTTCGATAGTTTTTGAACGATTTTCGTGGGTTATAGACTACGAATTATGTGATTTTTTCCATCTTGGTGAAAAAAATATATTTGTTTGATTCTTCACTTATATTGATCCACAAACAAACTATATGTGTTGGAATAGAAGTTTCTACAAAAAATAGACTCGAAAAGCAATTTATACATTTCGTTAGTTTTTGAACGATTTTCGTGGGTTTTACACTACGAATTATGTGATTTTTCCATCTCGGTGAAAAAATATATTTGTTTGATTATTCTCCTATATTGATCCACATACACACTATATGTTTAGGAATAGAAGTCTCTACAAAAAGTAGACTCGAAAAGCAATTTATTTATTTCGATAGTTTTTGAACGATTTTCATGGGTTATACACTACGAATTATGTGATTTTTTCCATCTTGCTGAATAAATTATATTTGTTTGATTCTTCACCTATATTGATCCACAGACACACTATATGTGTAGGAATAGAAGTCTCTACAAAAAATAGACTCGAAAAGCAATTTATTCATTTCGATAGTTTTTGAACGATTTTCGTGGGTTATACACTACGAATTATGTGATTTTTTCCATCTTGCTGAAAAAATTATATTTGTTTGATTCTTCACCTTTATTGATCCACAGACACACTATATGTGTAGGAATAGAAGTCTCTACAAAAAATAGACTCGAAAAGCAATTTATTCATTTCGATAGTTTTTGAATTATTTTCGTGATTTATAGAGTACGAATTATGTGATTTTTTCCATCTCGGTGAAAAACATATATTTGTTTGATTCTTCACTTATATTGATCCACAAACACACTATATGTGTTGGAGTAGAAGTTTCTAGAAAAAAATAGATTTGAAAAGCAATTTATTCATTTCGATAGTTTTTGAACGATTTTCGTGGGTTATAGACTACGAATTATGTGATTTTTTCCATCTTGGTGAAAAAAATATATTTGATTGATTCTTCACTTATATTGATCCACAAACACACTATATGTGTTGGAATAGAAGTTTCTACAAAAAATAGACTCGAAAAGCAATTTATTCATTTCGTTAGTTTTTGAATAATTTTCGTGGCTTTTACATTACGAATTATGTGATTTTTCAATCTCGGTGAAAAAATATATTTGTTTGATTATTTTCCTATGTTGATCCACATACACACTATATGTTTTTGAATAGAAGCCTCTACAAAAAGTAGACTCGAAAAGCTATTTATTCATTTCGATAGTTTTTGAACGATTTTCGTGTGTTATACGCTACGAATTATGTGATTTTTTCCATCTTGCTGAAAAAATTATATTTGTTTGATTCTTCACCTATATTGATCCACAGACACACTATATGTGTAGGAATAGAAGTCTCTACAAAAAATAGACTCGAAAAGCAATTTATTCATTTCGATAGTTTTTGAATTATTTTCGTGATTTATAGAGTACGAATTATGTGATTTTTTCCATCTCGGTGAAAAACATATATTTGTTTGATTCTTCACTTATATTGATCCACAAACACACTATATGTGTTGGAATAGAAGTTTCTACAAAAAATAGACTCGAAAAGCAATTTATACATTTCGTTAGTTTTTGAACGATTTTCGTGGGTTTTACACTACGAATTATGTGATTTTTCCATCTCGGTGAAAAAATATATTTGTTTGATTATTCTCCTATATTGATCCACATACACACTATATGTTTAGGAATAGAAGTCTCTACAAAAAGTAGACTCGAAAAGCAATTTATTTATTTCGATAGTTTTTGAATGATTTTCATGGGTTATACACTACGAATTATGTGATTTTTTCGATCTTGCTGAATAAATTATATTTGTTTGATTCTTCACCTATATTGATCCACAGACACACTATATGTGTAGGAATAGAAGTCTCTACAAAAAATAGACTCGAAAAGCAATTTATTCATTTCGTTAGTTTTTGAATAATTTTCGTGGCTTTTACATTACGAATTATGTGATTTTTCAATCTCGGTGAAAAAATATATTTGTTTGATTATTTTCCTATGTTGATCCACATACACACTATATGTTTTTGAATAGAAGCCTCTACAAAAAGTAGACTCGAAAAGCTATTTATTCATTTCGATAGTTTTTGAACGATTTTCGTGGGTTATATACACTACGAATTGTGTGATGTTTTCCATCTCGGTGATAAAAATATATTTGTTTGATTATTCTCCTATATTGATCCACATACACACTATATGTGTTGGAATAGAAGTCTCTACAAAAAATAGACTCGAAAGGGAATTTATTCATTTCGATAGTTTTTGAACGATATTCGTGGGTTATATACACTACGAATTGTGTGATGTTTTCCATCTCGGTGATAAAAATATATTTGTTTCATTCTTCACCTATATTGATTCATAGACACACTATATGTGTTGGAATAGAAGTTTCTACAAAAAATAGACTCGAAAAGCAATTTATCTTTTACGTTAGTTTTTGAACGATTTTCGTGGGTTATACACTACGAATTATGTGATTTTTCCATCTCGGTGAAAAAATATATTTGTTTGATTATTCTCCTATATTGATCCACATACACACTATATGTTTAGGAATAGAAGTCTCTACAAAAAGTAGACTCGAAACGCAAATTATTTATTTCGATAGTTTTTGAACGATTTTCGTGGGTTATACACTACGAATTAAGTGATTTTTTCCATCTTGCTGAAAAAATTATATTTGTTTGATTCTTCACCTTTATTGATCCACAGACACACTATATGTGTAGGAATAGAAGTCTCTACAAAAAATAGACTCGAAAAGCAATTTATTCATTTCGATAGTTTTTGAATTATTTTCGTGATTTATAGAGTACGAATTATGTGATTTTTTCCATCTCGGTGAAAAACATATATTTGTTTGATTCTTCACTTATATTGATCCACAAACACACTATATGTGTTGGGGTAGAAGTTTCTAGAAAAAAATAGATTTGAAAAGCAATTTATTCATTTCGATAGTTTTTGAACGATTTTCGTGGGTTATAGACTACGAATTATGTGATTTTTTCCATCTTGGTGAAAAAAATATATTTGTTTGATTCTTCACTTATATTGATCCACAAACAAACTATATGTGTTGGAATAGAAGTTTCTACAAAAAATAGACTCGAAAAGCAATTTATACATTTCGTTAGTTTTTGAACGATTTTCGTGGGTTTTACACTACGAATTATGTGATTTTTCCATCTCGGTGAAAAAATATATTTGTTTGATTATTCTCCTATATTGATCCACATACACACTATATGTTTAGGAATAGAAGTCTCTACAAAAAGTAGACTCGAAAAGCAATTTATTTATTTCGATAGTTTTTGAACGATTTTCGTGTGTTATACGCTACGAATTATGTGATTTTTTCCATCTTGCTGAAAAAATTATATTTGTTTGATTCTTCACCTATATTGATCCACAGACACACTATATGTGTAGGAATAGAAGTCTCTACAAAAAATAGACTCGAAAAGCAATTTATTCATTTCGATAGTTTTTGAACGATTTTCGTGGGTTATACACTACGAATTATGTGATTTTTTCCATCTTGGTGAAAAAAATATATTTGATTGATTCTTCACTTATATTGATCCACAAACACACTATATGTGTTGGAATAGAAGTTTCTACAAAAAATAGACTCGAAAAGCAATTTATTCATTTCGTTAGTTTTTGAATAATTTTCGTGGCTTTTACATTACGAATTATGTGATTTTTCAATCTCGGTGAAAAAATATATTTGTTTGATTATTTTCCTATGTTGATCCACATACACACTATATGTTTTTGAATAGAAGCCTCTACAAAAAGTAGACTCGAAAAGCTATTTATTCATTTCGATAGTTTTTGAACGATTTTCGTGTGTTATACGCTACGAATTATGTGATTTTTTCCATCTTGCTGAAAAAATTATATTTGTTTGATTCTTCACCTATATTGATCCACAGACACACTATATGTGTAGGAATAGAAGTCTCTACAAAAAATAGACTCGAAAAGCAATTTATTCATTTCGATAGTTTTTGAATTATTTTCGTGATTTATAGAGTACGAATTATGTGATTTTTTCCATCTCGGTGAAAAACATATATTTGTTTGATTCTTCACTTATATTGATCCACAAACACACTATATGTGTTGGAATAGAAGTTTCTACAAAAAATAGACTCGAAAAGCAATTTATACATTTCGTTAGTTTTTGAACGATTTTCGTGGGTTTTACACTACGAATTATGTGATTTTTCCATCTCGGTGAAAAAATATATTTGTTTGATTATTCTCCTATATTGATCCACATACACACTATATGTTTAGGAATAGAAGTCTCTACAAAAAGTAGACTCGAAAAGCAATTTATTTATTTCGATAGTTTTTGAATGATTTTCATGGGTTATACACTACGAATTATGTGATTTTTTCGATCTTGCTGAATAAATTATATTTGTTTGATTCTTCACCTATATTGATCCACAGACACACTATATGTGTAGGAATAGAAGTCTCTACAAAAAATAGACTCGAAAAGCAATTTATTCATTTCGTTAGTTTTTGAATAATTTTCGTGGCTTTTACATTACGAATTATGTGATTTTTCAATCTCGGTGAAAAAATATATTTGTTTGATTATTTTCCTATGTTGATCCACATACACACTATATGTTTTTGAATAGAAGCCTCTACAAAAAGTAGACTCGAAAAGCTATTTATTCATTTCGATAGTTTTTGAACGATTTTCGTGGGTTATATACACTACGAATTGTGTGATGTTTTCCATCTCGGTGATAAAAATATATTTGTTTGATTATTCTCCTATATTGATCCACATACACACTATATGTGTTGGAATAGAAGTCTCTACAAAAAATAGACTCGAAAGGGAATTTATTCATTTCGATAGTTTTTGAACGATATTCGTGGGTTATATACACTACGAATTGTGTGATGTTTTCCATCTCGGTGATAAAAATATATTTGTTTCATTCTTCACCTATATTGATTCATAGACACACTATATGTGTTGGAATAGAAGTTTCTACAAAAAATAGACTCGAAAAGCAATTTATCTTTTACGTTAGTTTTTGAACGATTTTCGTGGGTTATACACTACGAATTATGTGATTTTTCCATCTCGGTGAAAAAATATATTTGTTTGATTATTCTCCTATATTGATCCACATACACACTATATGTTTAGGAATAGAAGTCTCTACAAAAAGTAGACTCGAAACGCAAATTATTTATTTCGATAGTTTTTGAACGATTTTCGTGGGTTATACACTACGAATTAAGTGATTTTTTCCATCTTGCTGAAAAAATTATATTTGTTTGATTCTTCACCTTTATTGATCCACAGACACACTATATGTGTAGGAATAGAAGTCTCTACAAAAAATAGACTCGAAAAGCAATTTATTCATTTCGATAGTTTTTGAATTATTTTCGTGATTTATAGAGTACGAATTATGTGATTTTTTCCATCTCGGTGAAAAACATATATTTGTTTGATTCTTCACTTATATTGATCCACAAACACACTATATGTGTTGGGGTAGAAGTTTCTAGAAAAAAATAGATTTGAAAAGCAATTTATTCATTTCGATAGTTTTTGAACGATTTTCGTGGGTTATAGACTACGAATTATGTGATTTTTTCCATCTTGGTGAAAAAAATATATTTGTTTGATTCTTCACTTATATTGATCCACAAACAAACTATATGTGTTGGAATAGAAGTTTCTACAAAAAATAGACTCGAAAAGCAATTTATACATTTCGTTAGTTTTTGAACGATTTTCGTGGGTTTTACACTACGAATTATGTGATTTTTCCATCTCGGTGAAAAAATATATTTGTTTGATTATTCTCCTATATTGATCCACATACACACTATATGTTTAGGAATAGAAGTCTCTACAAAAAGTAGACTCGAAAAGCAATTTATTTATTTCGATAGTTTTTGAACGATTTTCGTGTGTTATACGCTACGAATTATGTGATTTTTTCCATCTTGCTGAAAAAATTATATTTGTTTGATTCTTCACCTATATTGATCCACAGACACACTATATGTGTAGGAATAGAAGTCTCTACAAAAAATAGACTCGAAAAGCAATTTATTCATTTCGATAGTTTTTGAACGATTTTCGTGGGTTATACACTACGAATTATGTGATTTTTTCCATCTTGGTGAAAAAAATATATTTGATTGATTCTTCACTTATATTGATCCACAAACACACTATATGTGTTGGAATAGAAGTTTCTACAAAAAATAGACTCGAAAAGCAATTTATTCATTTCGTTAGTTTTTGAATAATTTTCGTGGCTTTTACATTACGAATTATGTGATTTTTCAATCTCGGTGAAAAAATATATTTGTTTGATTATTTTCCTATGTTGATCCACATACACACTATATGTTTTTGAATAGAAGCCTCTACAAAAAGTAGACTCGAAAAGCTATTTATTCATTTCGATAGTTTTTGAACGATTTTCGTGTGTTATACGCTACGAATTATGTGATTTTTTCCATCTTGCTGAAAAAATTATATTTGTTTGATTCTTCACCTATATTGATCCACAGACACACTATATGTGTAGGAATAGAAGTCTCTACAAAAAATAGACTCGAAAAGCAATTTATTCATTTCGATAGTTTTTGAATTATTTTCGTGATTTATAGAGTACGAATTATGTGATTTTTTCCATCTCGGTGAAAAACATATATTTGTTTGATTCTTCACTTATATTGATCCACAAACACACTATATGTGTTGGAATAGAAGTTTCTACAAAAAATAGACTCGAAAAGCAATTTATACATTTCGTTAGTTTTTGAACGATTTTCGTGGGTTTTACACTACGAATTATGTGATTTTTCCATCTTGGTGAAAAAATATATTTGTTTGATTATTCTCCTATATTGATCCACATACACACTATATGTTTAGGAATAGAAGTCTCTACAAAAAGTAGACTCGAAAAGCAATTTATTTATTTCGATAGTTTTTGAATGATTTTCATGGGTTATACACTACGAATTATGTGATTTTTTCGATCTTGCTGAATAAATTATATTTGTTTGATTCTTCACCTATATTGATCCACAGACACACTATATGTGTAGGAATAGAAGTCTCTACAAAAAATAGACTCGAAAAGCAATTTATTCATTTCGTTAGTTTTTGAATAATTTTCGTGGCTTTTACATTACGAATTATGTGATTTTTCAATCTCGGTGAAAAAATATATTTGTTTGATTATTTTCCTATGTTGATCCACATACACACTATATGTTTTTGAATAGAAGCCTCTACAAAAAGTAGACTCGAAAAGCTATTTATTCATTTCGATAGTTTTTGAACGATTTTCGTGGGTTATATACACTACGAATTGTGTGATGTTTTCCATCTCGGTGATAAAAATATATTTGTTTGATTATTCTCCTATATTGATCCACATACACACTATATGTGTTGGAATAGAAGTCTCTACAAAAAATAGACTCGAAAGGGAATTTATTCATTTCGATAGTTTTTGAACGATATTCGTGGGTTATATACACTACGAATTGTGTGATGTTTTCCATCTCGGTGATAAAAATATATTTGTTTCATTCTTCACCTATATTGATTCATAGACACACTATATGTGTTGGAATAGAAGTTTCTACAAAAAATAGACTCGAAAAGCAATTTATCTTTTACGTTAGTTTTTGAACGATTTTCGTGGGTTATACACTACGAATTATGTGATTTTTCCATCTCGGTGAAAAAATATATTTGTTTGATTATTCTCCTATATTGATCCACATACACACTATATGTTTAGGAATAGAAGTCTCTACAAAAAGTAGACTCGAAACGCAAATTATTTATTTCGATAGTTTTTGAACGATTTTCGTGGGTTATACACTACGAATTAAGTGATTTTTTCCATCTTGCTGAAAAAATTATATTTGTTTGATTCTTCACCTTTATTGATCCACAGACACACTATATGTGTAGGAATAGAAGTCTCTACAAAAAATAGACTCGAAAAGCAATTTATTCATTTCGATAGTTTTTGAATTATTTTCGTGATTTATAGAGTACGAATTATGTGATTTTTTCCATCTCGGTGAAAAACATATATTTGTTTGATTCTTCACCTATATTGATCCACAGACACACTATATGTGTAGGAATAGAAGTCTCTACAAAAAATAGACTCGAAAAGCAATTTATTCATTTCGATAGTTTTTGAACGATTTTCGTGGGTTATACACTACGAATTATGTGATTTTTTCCATCTTGCTGAAAAAATTATATTTGTTTGATTCTTCACCTTTATTGATCCACAGACACACTATATGTGTAGGAATAGAAGTCTCTACAAAAAATAGACTCGAAAAGCAATTTATTCATTTCGATAGTTTTTGAATTATTTTCGTGATTTATAGAGTACGAATTATGTGATTTTTTCCATCTCGGTGAAAAACATATATTTGTTTGATTCTTCACTTATATTGATCCACAAACACACTATATGTGTTGGAGTAGAAGTTTCTAGAAAAAAATAGATTTGAAAAGCAATTTATTCATTTCGATAGTTTTTGAACGATTTTCGTGGGTTATAGACTACGAATTATGTGATTTTTTCCATCTTGGTGAAAAAAATATATTTGATTGATTCTTCACTTATATTGATCCACAAACACACTATATGTGTTGGAATAGAAGTTTCTACAAAAAATAGACTCGAAAAGCAATTTATTCATTTCGTTAGTTTTTGAATAATTTTCGTGGCTTTTACATTACGAATTATGTGATTTTTCAATCTCGGTGAAAAAATATATTTGTTTGATTATTTTCCTATGTTGATCCACATACACACTATATGTTTTTGAATAGAAGCCTCTACAAAAAGTAGACTCGAAAAGCTATTTATTCATTTCGATAGTTTTTGAACGATTTTCGTGTGTTATACGCTACGAATTATGTGATTTTTTCCATCTTGCTGAAAAAATTATATTTGTTTGATTCTTCACCTATATTGATCCACAGACACACTATATGTGTAGGAATAGAAGTCTCTACAAAAAATAGACTCGAAAAGCAATTTATTCATTTCGATAGTTTTTGAATTATTTTCGTGATTTATAGAGTACGAATTATGTGATTTTTTCCATCTCGGTGAAAAACATATATTTGTTTGATTCTTCACTTATATTGATCCACAAACACACTATATGTGTTGGAGTAGAAGTTTCTAGAAAAAAATAGATTTGAAAAGCAATTTATTCATTTCGATAGTTTTTGAACGATTTTCGTGGGTTATAGACTACGAATTATGTGATTTTTTCCATCTTGGTGAAAAAAATATATTTGATTGATTCTTCACTTATATTGATCCACAAACACACTATATGTGTTGGAATAGAAGTTTCTACAAAAAATAGACTCGAAAAGCAATTTATTCATTTCGATAGTTTTTGAACGATTTTCGTGGGTTATACACTACGAATTATGTGATTTTTTCCATCTTGCTGAAAAAATTATATTTGTTTGATTCTTCACCTTTATTGATCCACAGACACACTATATGTGTAGGAATAGAAGTCTCTACAAAAAATAGACTCGAAAAGCAATTTATTCATTTCGATAGTTTTTGAATTATTTTCGTGATTTATAGACTACGAATTATGTGATTTTTTCCATCTTGGTGAAAAAAATATATTTGTTTGATTCTTCACTTATATTGATCCACAAACAAACTATATGTGTTGGAATAGAAGTTTCTACAAAAAATAGACTCGAAAAGAAATTTATACATTTCGTTAGTTTTTGAACGATTTTCGTGGGTTTTACACTACGAAATATGTGATTTTTCCATCTCGGTGAAAAAATATATTTGTTTGATTATTCTCCTATATTGATCCACATACACACTATATGTTTAGGAATAGAAGTCTCTACAAAAAGTAGACTCGAAAAGCAATTTATTTATTTCGATAGTTTTTGAACGATTTTCATGGGTTATACACTACGAATTATGTGATTTTTTCCATCTTGCTGAATAAATTATATTTGTTTGATTCTTCACCTATATTGATCCACAGACACACTATATGTGTAGGAATAGAAGTCTCTACAAAAAATAGACTCGAAAAGCAATTTATTCATTTCGATAGTTTTTGAACGATTTTCGTGGGTTATACACTACGTATTATGTGATTTTTTCCATCTTGCTGAAAAAATTATATTTGTTTGATTCTTCACCTTTATTGATCCACAGACACACTATATGTTTTTGAATAGAAGCCTCTACAAAAAGTAGACTCGAAAAGCAATTTATTCATTTCGTTAGTTTTTGAATAATTTTCGTGGCTTTTACATTACGAATTATGTGATTTTTCAATCTCGGTGAAAAAATATATTTGTTTGATTATTTTCCTATGTTGATCCACATACACACTATATGTTTTTGAATAGAAGCCTCTACAAAAAGTAGACTCGAAAAGCTATTTATTCATTTCGATAGTTTTTGAACGATTTTCGTGTGTTATACGCTACGAATTATGTGATTTTTTCCATCTTGCTGAAAAAATTATATTTGTTTGATTCTTCACCTATATTGATCCACAGACACACTATATGTGTTGGAGTAGAAGTTTCTACAAAAAATAGATTTGAAAAGCAAATTATTCATTTCGATAGTTTTTGAACGATTTTCGTGTGTTATACGCTACGAATTATGTGATTTTTTCCATCATGCTGAAAAAATTATATTTGTTTGATTCTTCACCTATATTGATTCACAGACACACTATATGTGTAGGAATAGAAGTCTCTACAAAAAATAGACTCGAAAAGCAATTTATTCATTTTGATAGTTTTTGAACGATTTTCGTGGGTTAATAGACTAGGAATTATGTGATTTTTTCCATCTTGGTGAAAAAATATATTTGTTTGATTATTCTCCTATATTGATCCACAGACACACTATATGTGTTGGAATAGAAGTCTCTACAAAAAATAGACTCGAAAGGGAATTTATTCATTTCGATAGTTTTTGAACGATATTCGTGGGTTATATACACTACGAATTGTGTGATGTTTTCCATCTCGGTGATAAAAATATATTTGTTTCATTCTTCACCTATATTGATTCATAGACACACTATATGTGTTGGAATAGAAGTTTCTACAAAAAATAGACTCGAAAAGCAATTTATCTTTTACGTTAGTTTTTGAACGATTTTCGTGGGTTTTACACTACGAATTATGTGATTTTTCCATCTCGGTGAAAAAATATATTTGTTTGATTATTCTCCTATATTGATCCACATACACACTATATGTTTAGGAATAGAAGTCTCTACAAAAAGTAGACTCGAAAAGCAATTTATTTATTTCGATAGTTTTTGAACGATTTTCGTGGGTTATACACTACGAATTATGTGATTTTTTCCATCTTGCTGAAAAAATTATATTTGTTTGATTCTTCACCTTTATTGATCCACAGACACACTATATGTGTAGGAATAGAAGTCTCTACAAAAAATAGACTCGAAAAGCAATTTATACATTTCGTTAGTTTTTGAACGATTTTCGTGGGTTTTACACTACGAATTATGTGATTTTTCCGTCTCGGTGAAAAATATATTTGTTTGATTATTCTCCTATATTGATCCACATACACACTATATGTTTAGGAATAGAAGTCTCTACAAAAAGTAGGCTCGAAAAGCAATTTATTTATTTCGATAGTTTTTGAACGATTTTCATGGGTTATACACTACGAATTATGTGATTTTTTCCATCTTGCTGAATAAATTATATTTGTTTGATTCTTCACCTATATTGATCCACAGACACACTATATGTGTAGGAATAGAAGTCTCTACAAAAAATAGACTCGAAAAGCAATTTATTCATTTCGGTAGTTTTTGAACGATTTTCGTGGGTTACACACTACGAATTATGTGATTTTTTCCATCTTGCTGAAAAAATTATATTTGTTTGATTCTTCACCTTTATTGATCCACAGACACACTATATGTGTAGGAATAGAAGTCTCTACAAAAAATAGACTCGAAAAGCAATTTATTCATTTCGTTAGTTTTTGAATAATTTTCGTGGGTTTTACATTATGAATTATGTGATTTTTCAATCTCGGTGAAAAAATATATTTGTTTGATTATTTTCCTATATTGATACACATACACACTATATGTTTTGGAATAGAAGTCTCTACAAAAAGTAGACTCGAAAAGCTATTTATTCATTTCGATAGTTTTTGAACGATTTTCGTGTGTTATAACTACGAATTATGTGATTTTTTCCATCTTGCTTAAAAAATTAAATTTGTTTGATTCTTCACCTATATTGATTCATAGACACACTTTATGTGTAGGAATAGAAGTCTCTACAAAAAATAGACTCGAAAAGCAATTTATTCATTTTGATAGTTTTTGAACAATTTTCGTGGGTTATATAGACTACGAATTATGTGATTTTTTCCATCTTGGTGAAACTAATATATTTGTTTGATTATTCACTTATATTTATCCATAGACACACTATATGTGTTTGAATAGAAGTCTCTAAAAAAAATAGACTCGAAAATTGATTTATTCATTTCGATAGTTTTTGAACGATTTTCGTGGGTTATACACTACGAATTATGTGATTTTTCCATCTCGGTGAAAAAAATATATTTGTTTGATTATTCTCCTATATTGATCCACATACACACTATATGTGTTGGAATAGAAGTCTCTACAAAAAGTAGACTCGAAAGGCAATTTATTCATTTCGATAGTTTTTGAACGATTTTCGTGGGTTATATACACTACGAATTGTGTGATGTTTTCCATCTCGGTGATAAAAATATATTTGATTGATTATTCTCCTATATTGATCCACAGACACACTATATGTGTTGGAATAGAAGTTTCTGCAAAAAATAGATTTGAAAAGCAATTTATTCATTTTGATAGTTTTTGAATGATTTTCGAGGGTTATATAGACTACGAATTATGTGATTTTTTCCATCTTGGTGAAACAAATATATTTGTTTGATTATTCACTTATATTTATCCATAGACACACTATATGTGTTGGAATAGAAGTCTCTAAAAAAAATAGACTCGAAAATCGATTTATTCATTTCGATAGTTTTTGAACGACTTTCTTGGGTTATACACTACGAATTATGTGATTTTTCCATCTCGGTGAGAAAAATATATTTGTTTGATTATTCTCCTATATTGATCCACATACACACTATATGTGTTGGAATAGAAGTCTCTACAAAAAGTAGACTCGAAAGGCAATTTATTCATTTCGATAGTTTTTGAACGATTTTCGTGGGTTATATACACTACGAATTGTGTGATGTTTTCCATCTCGGTGATAAAAATATATTTGATTGATTATTGTCCTATATTGATCCACAGACACACTATATGTGTTGGAATAGAAGTTTCTACAAAAAATAGATTTGAAAAGCAATTTATTCATTTTGATAGTTTTTGAATGATTTTCGAGGGTTATATAGACTACGAATTATGTGATTTTTTCCATCTTGGTGAAACAAATATATTTGTTTGATTATTCACTTATATTTATCCATAGACACACTATATGTGTTGGAATAGAAGTCTCTAAAAAAAATAGACTCGAAAATCGATTTATTCATTTCGATAGTTTTTGAACGATTTTCGTGGGTTATACACTACGAATTATGTGATTTTTCCATCTCGGTGAAAAAAATATATTTGTTTGATTATTATCCTATATTGATCCACATACACACTATATGTGTTGGAATAGAAGTCTCTACAAAAAGTAGACTCGAAAGGCAATTTATTCATTTCGATAGTTTTTGAACGATTTTCGTGGGTTATATACACTACGAATTGTGTGATGTTTTCAATCTCGGTGATAAAAATATATTTGTTTGATTATTCTCCTATATTGATCCACAGACACACTATATGTGTTGGAATAGAGGTCTCTACAAAAAATAGACTCGAAAGGGAATTTATTCATTTCGATAGTTTTTGAACGATATTCGTGGGTTATATACACTACGAATTGTGTGATGTTTTCCATCTCGGTGATAAAAATATATTTGTTTCATTCTTCACCTATATTGATTCATAGACACACTATATGTGTTGGAATAGAAGTTTCTACAAAAAATAGACTCGAAAAGCAATTTATCTTTTACGTTAGTTTTTGAACGATTTTCGTGGGTTTTACACTACGAATTATGTGATTTTTCCATCTCGGTGAAAAAATATATTTGTTTGATTATTCTCCTATATTGATCCACATACACACTATATGTTTAGGAATAGAAGTCTCTACAAAAAGTAGACTCGAAACGCAATTTATTTATTTCGATAGTTTTTGAACGATTTTCGTGGGTTATACACTACGAATTATGTGATTTTTTCCATCTTGCTGAAAAAATTATATTTGTTTGATTCTTCACCTTTATTGATCCACAGACACACTATATGTGTTGGAATAGAAGTCTCTACAAAAAATAGACTCGAAAAGCAATTTATTCATTTCGATTGTTTTTGAATTATTTTCGTGATTTATAGAGTACGAATTATGTGATTTTTTCCATCTCGGTGAAAAACATATATTTGTTTGATTCTTCACTTATATTGATCCACAAACACACTATATGTGTTGGGGTAGAAGTTTCTAGAAAAAAATAGATTTGAAAAGCAATTTATTCATTTCGATAGTTTTTGAACGATTTTCGTGGGTTATAGACTACGAATTATGTGATTTTTTCCATCTTGGTGAAAAAAATATATTTGTTTGATTCTTCACTTATATTGATCCACAAACAAACTATATGTGTTGGAATAGAAGTTTCTACAAAAAATAGACTCGAAAAGCAATTTATACATTTCGTTAGTTTTTGAACGATTTTCGTGGGTTTTACACTACGAATTATGTGATTTTTCCATCTCGGTGAAAAAATATATTTGTTTGATTATTCTCCTATATTGATCCACATACACACTATATGTTTAGGAATAGAAGTCTCTACAAAAAGTAGACTCGAAAAGCAATTTATTTATTTCGATAGTTTTTGAATGATTTTCATGGGTTATACACTACGAATTATGTGATTTTTTCGATCTTGCTGAATAAATTATATTTGTTTGATTCTTCACCTATATTGATCCACAGACACACTATATGTGTAGGAATAGAAGTCTCTACAAAAAATAGACTCGAAAAGCAATTTATTCATTTCGATAGTTTTTGAACGATTTTCGTGGGTTATACACTACGAATTATGTGATTTTTTCCATCTTGCTGAAAAAATTATATTTGTTTGATTCTTCACCTATATTGATCCACAGACACACTATATGTGTAGGAATATAAGTTTCTACAAAAAATAGACTCGAAAAGCAATTTATTCATTTCGATAGTTTTTGAATGATTTTCGTGATTTATAGAGTACGAATTATGTGATTTTTTCCATCTCGGTGAAAAATATATTTTTGTTTGATTCTTCACTTATATTGATCCACAGACACACTATATGTGTTGGAGTAGAAGTTTCTACAAAAAAAAGATTTGAAAAGCAATTTATTCATTTCGATAGTTATTGAATGATTTTCGTGGGTTATAGACTACGAATTATGTGATTTTTTCCATCTTGGTGAAAAAAATATATTAGTTTGATTCTTCACTGATATTGATCCACAAACACACTATATGTGTTGGAATAGAAGTTTCTACAAAAAATAGACTGGAAAAGCAATTTATTCATTTCGTTAGTTTTGAACGATTTTCGTGGGTTTTACACTACGAATTATGCGATTTTTCCATCTCGGTGAAAAAATATATTTGTTTGATTATTCTCCTATATTGATCCACAGACACACTATATGTGTTGGAATAGAAGTTTCTACAAAAAATAGACTCGAAAAGCAATTTATTCATTTCGTTAGTTTTTAAATGATTTTCGTGGGTTTTACATTACGAATTATGTGATTTTTCAATCTCGGTGAAAAAATATATTTGTTTGATTATTTTCCTATATTGATCCACACACACACTATATGTTTTGGAATAAAAGTCTCTACAAAAAGAAGACTAGAAAAGCTATTTATTCATTTCGATAGTTTTTGAACGATTTTCGTGTGTTATACGCTACGAATTATGTGATTTTTTCCATCTTGCTGAAAAAATTATATTTGGTTGATTCTTCACCTATATTGATTCACAGACACACTATATGTGTAGGATTAGAAGTCTCTAAAAAAATAGACTCGAAAAGCAATTTATTCATTTTGATAGTTTTTGAACGATTTTCGTGGGTTATAGACTACGAATTATGTGATTTTTTCCATCTTGGTGAAAAAAATATATTTGTTTAATTCTTCACTTATATTGATCCACAAACACACTATATGTGTTGTAATAGAAGTTTCTAATAAAATAGACTCGAAAAGCAATTTATTCATTTTGTTAGTTTTTGAACGATTTTCGTGGGTTTTACACTGCGAATTATGTGATTTTTTCCATCTCCGTGAAAAACATATAATGGTTTGATTCTTCACCTATATTGATCCACAGACACACTATGTGTTGGAATAGAAGTCTCTACAAAAAATAGCCTCGAAAAGCAATTTATTCATTTCGATAGTTTTTGAACGATTTTCGTGGGTTATACACTACGAATTATGTGATTTTTTCCATCTTGCTGAAAACATTATATTTGTTTGATTCTTCACCTATATTGATTCACAGACACACTATATGTGTAGGAATAGAAGTCTCTACAAAAAATAGACTCGAAAAGCAATTTATTCATTTCGATAGTTTTTGAATTATTTTCGTGATTTATAGAGTACGAATTATGTGATTTTTTCCATCTCGGTGAAAAACATATATTTGTTTGATTCTTCACTTATATTGATCCACAAACACACTATATGTGTTGGAGTAGAAGTTTCTAGAAAAAAATAGATTTGAAAAGCAATTTATTCATTTCGATAGTTTTTGAACGATTTTCGTGGGTTATAGACTACGAATTATGTGATTTTTTCCATCTTGGTGAAAAAAATATATTTGATTGATTCTTCACTTATATTGATCCACAAACACACTATATGTGTTGGAATAGAAGTTTCTACAAAAAATAGACTCGAAAAGCAATTTATTCATTTCGATAGTTTTTGAACGATTTTCGTGGGTTATACACTACGAATTATGTGATTTTTTCCATCTTGCTGAAAAAATTATATTTGTTTGATTCTTCACCTTTATTGATCCACAGACACACTATATGTGTAGGAATAGAAGTCTCTACAAAAAATAGACTCGAAAAGCAATTTATTCATTTCGATAGTTTTTGAATTATTTTCGTGATTTATAGACTACGAATTATGTGATTTTTTCCATCTTGGTGAAAAAAATATATTTGTTTGATTCTTCACTTATATTGATCCACAAACAAACTATATGTGTTGGAATAGAAGTTTCTACAAAAAATAGACTCGAAAAGAAATTTATACATTTCGTTAGTTTTTGAACGATTTTCGTGGGTTTTACACTACGAAATATGTGATTTTTCCATCTCGGTGAAAAAATATATTTGTTTGATTATTCTCCTATATTGATCCACATACACACTATATGTTTAGGAATAGAAGTCTCTACAAAAAGTAGACTCGAAAAGCAATTTATTTATTTCGATAGTTTTTGAACGATTTTCATGGGTTATACACTACGAATTATGTGATTTTTTCCATCTTGCTGAATAAATTATATTTGTTTGATTCTTCACCTATATTGATCCACAGACACACTATATGTGTAGGAATAGAAGTCTCTACAAAAAATAGACTCGAAAAGCAATTTATTCATTTCGATAGTTTTTGAACGATTTTCGTGGGTTATACACTACGTATTATGTGATTTTTTCCATCTTGCTGAAAAAATTATATTTGTTTGATTCTTCACCTTTATTGATCCACAGACACACTATATGTTTTTGAATAGAAGCCTCTACAAAAAGTAGACTCGAAAAGCAATTTATTCATTTCGTTAGTTTTTGAATAATTTTCGTGGCTTTTACATTACGAATTATGTGATTTTTCAATCTCGGTGAAAAAATATATTTGTTTGATTATTTTCCTATGTTGATCCACATACACACTATATGTTTTTGAATAGAAGCCTCTACAAAAAGTAGACTCGAAAAGCTATTTATTCATTTCGATAGTTTTTGAACGATTTTCGTGTGTTATACGCTACGAATTATGTGATTTTTTCCATCTTGCTGAAAAAATTATATTTGTTTGATTCTTCACCTATATTGATCCACAGACACACTATATGTGTTGGAGTAGAAGTTTCTACAAAAAATAGATTTGAAAAGCAAATTATTCATTTCGATAGTTTTTGAACGATTTTCGTGTGTTATACGCTACGAATTATGTGATTTTTTCCATCATGCTGAAAAAATTATATTTGTTTGATTCTTCACCTATATT
Source organism: Trifolium fragiferum (assembly GCA_954870985.1). Taxonomy (NCBI): domain Eukaryota; kingdom Viridiplantae; phylum Streptophyta; class Magnoliopsida; order Fabales; family Fabaceae; genus Trifolium; species Trifolium fragiferum. The sequence continues at coordinate 84,836,970 of OX940789.1, read as the reverse complement.
GATTCACAGACACACTATATGTGTAGGAATAGAAGTCTCTACAAAAAATAGACTCGAAAAGCAATTTATTCATTTTGATAGTTTTTGAACGATTTTCGTGGGTTAATAGACTAGGAATTATGTGATTTTTTCCATCTTGGTGAAAAAATATATTTGTTTGATTATTCTCCTATATTGATCCACAGACACACTATATGTGTTGGAATAGAAGTCTCTACAAAAAATAGACTCGAAAGGGAATTTATTCATTTCGATAGTTTTTGAACGATATTCGTGGGTTATATACACTACGAATTGTGTGATGTTTTCCATCTCGGTGATAAAAATATATTTGTTTCATTCTTCACCTATATTGATTCATAGACACACTATATGTGTTGGAATAGAAGTTTCTACAAAAAATAGACTCGAAAAGCAATTTATCTTTTACGTTAGTTTTTGAACGATTTTCGTGGGTTTTACACTACGAATTATGTGATTTTTCCATCTCGGTGAAAAAATATATTTGTTTGATTATTCTCCTATATTGATCCACATACACACTATATGTTTAGGAATAGAAGTCTCTACAAAAAGTAGACTCGAAAAGCAATTTATTTATTTCGATAGTTTTTGAACGATTTTCGTGGGTTATACACTACGAATTATGTGATTTTTTCCATCTTGCTGAAAAAATTATATTTGTTTGATTCTTCACCTTTATTGATCCACAGACACACTATATGTGTAGGAATAGAAGTCTCTACAAAAAATAGACTCGAAAAGCAATTTATACATTTCGTTAGTTTTTGAACGATTTTCGTGGGTTTTACACTACGAATTATGTGATTTTTCCGTCTCGGTGAAAAAATATATTTGTTTGATTATTCTCCTATATTGATCCACATACACACTATATGTTTAGGAATAGAAGTCTCTACAAAAAGTAGGCTCGAAAAGCAATTTATTTATTTCGATAGTTTTTGAACGATTTTCATGGGTTATACACTACGAATTATGTGATTATTTCCATCTTGCTGAATAAATTATATTTGTTTGATTCTTCACCTATATTGATCCACAGACACACTATATGTGTAGGAATAGAAGTCTCTACAAAAAATAGACTCGAAAAGCAATTTATTCATTTCGGTAGTTTTTGAACGATTTTCGTGGGTTACACACTACGAATTATGTGATTTTTTCCATCTTGCTGAAAAAATTATATTTGTTTGATTCTTCACCTTTATTGATCCACAGACACACTATATGTGTAGGAATAGAAGTCTCTACAAAAAATAGACTCGAAAAGCAATTTATTCATTTCGTTAGTTTTTGAATAATTTTCGTGGGTTTTACATTATGAATTATGTGATTTTTCAATCTCGGTGAAAAAATATATTTGTTTGATTATTTTCCTATATTGATACACATACACACTATATGTTTTGGAATAGAAGTCTCTACAAAAAGTAGACTCGAAAAGCTATTTATTCATTTCGATAGTTTTTGAACGATTTTCGTGTGTTATAACTACGAATTATGTGATTTTTTCCATCTTGCTTAAAAAATTAAATTTGTTTGATTCTTCACCTATATTGATTCATAGACACACTTTATGTGTAGGAATAGAAGTCTCTACAAAAAATAGACTCGAAAAGCAATTTATTCATTTTGATAGTTTTTGAACAATTTTCGTGGGTTATATAGACTACGAATTATGTGATTTTTTCCATCTTGGTGAAACTAATATATTTGTTTGATTATTCACTTATATTTATCCATAGACACACTATATGTGTTTGAATAGAAGTCTCTAAAAAAAATAGACTCGAAAATTGATTTATTCATTTCGATAGTTTTTGAACGATTTTCGTGGGTTATACACTACGAATTATGTGATTTTTCCATCTCGGTGAAAAAAATATATTTGTTTGATTATTCTCCTATATTGATCCACATACACACTATATGTGTTGGAATAGAAGTCTCTACAAAAAGTAGACTCGAAAGGCAATTTATTCATTTCGATAGTTTTTGAACGATTTTCGTGGGTTATATACACTACGAATTGTGTGATGTTTTCCATCTCGGTGATAAAAATATATTTGATTGATTATTCTCCTATATTGATCCACAGACACACTATATGTGTTGGAATAGAAGTTTCTGCAAAAAATAGATTTGAAAAGCAATTTATTCATTTTGATAGTTTTTGAATGATTTTCGAGGGTTATATAGACTACGAATTATGTGATTTTTTCCATCTTGGTGAAACAAATATATTTGTTTGATTATTCACTTATATTTATCCATAGACACACTATATGTGTTGGAATAGAAGTCTCTAAAAAAAATAGACTCGAAAATCGATTTATTCATTTCGATAGTTTTTGAACGACTTTCTTGGGTTATACACTACGAATTATGTGATTTTTCCATCTCGGTGAGAAAAATATATTTGTTTGATTATTCTCCTATATTGATCCACATACACACTATATGTGTTGGAATAGAAGTCTCTACAAAAAGTAGACTCGAAAGGCAATTTATTCATTTCGATAGTTTTTGAACGATTTTCGTGGGTTATATACACTACGAATTGTGTGATGTTTTCCATCTCGGTGATAAAAATATATTTGATTGATTATTGTCCTATATTGATCCACAGACACACTATATGTGTTGGAATAGAAGTTTCTACAAAAAATAGATTTGAAAAGCAATTTATTCATTTTGATAGTTTTTGAATGATTTTCGAGGGTTATATAGACTACGAATTATGTGATTTTTTCCATCTTGGTGAAACAAATATATTTGTTTGATTATTCACTTATATTTATCCATAGACACACTATATGTGTTGGAATAGAAGTCTCTAAAAAAAATAGACTCGAAAATCGATTTATTCATTTCGATAGTTTTTGAACGATTTTCGTGGGTTATACACTACGAATTATGTGATTTTTCCATCTCGGTGAAAAAAATATATTTGTTTGATTATTCTCCTATATTGATCCACATACACACTATATGTGTTGGAATAGAAGTCTCTACAAAAAGTAGACTCGAAAGGCAATTTATTCATTTCGATAGTTTTTGAACGATTTTCGTGGGTTATATACACTACGAATTGTGTGATGTTTTCAATCTCGGTGATAAAAATATATTTGTTTGATTATTCTCCTATATTGATCCACAGACACACTATATGTGTTGGAATAGAGGTCTCTACAAAAAATAGACTCGAAAGGGAATTTATTCATTTCGATAGTTTTTGAACGATATTCGTGGGTTATATACACTACGAATTGTGTGATGTTTTCCATCTCGGTGATAAAAATATATTTGTTTCATTCTTCACCTATATTGATTCATAGACACACTATATGTGTTGGAATAGAAGTTTCTACAAAAAATAGACTCGAAAAGCAATTTATCTTTTACGTTAGTTTTTGAACGATTTTCGTGGGTTTTACACTACGAATTATGTGATTTTTCCATCTCGGTGAAAAAATATATTTGTTTGATTATTCTCCTATATTGATCCACATACACACTATATGTTTAGGAATAGAAGTCTCTACAAAAAGTAGACTCGAAACGCAATTTATTTATTTCGATAGTTTTTGAACGATTTTCGTGGGTTATACACTACGAATTATGTGATTTTTTCCATCTTGCTGAAAAAATTATATTTGTTTGATTCTTCACCTTTATTGATCCACAAACAAACTATATGTGTTGGGGTAGAAGTTTCTAGAAAAAAATAGATTTGAAAAGCAATTTATTCATTTCGATAGTTTTTGAACGATTTTCGTGGGTTATAGACTACGAATTATGTGATTTTTTCCATCTTGGTGAAAAAAATATATTTGTTTGATTCTTCACTTATATTGATCCACAAACAAACTATATGTGTTGGAATAGAAGTTTCTACAAAAAATAGACTCGAAAAGCAATTTATACATTTCGTTAGTTTTTGAACGATTTTCGTGGGTTTTACACTACGAATTATGTGATTTTTCCATCTCGGTGAAAAAATATATTTGTTTGATTATTCTCCTATATTGATCCACATACACACTATATGTTTAGGAATAGAAGTCTCTACAAAAAGTAGACTCGAAAAGCAATTTATTTATTTCGATAGTTTTTGAATGATTTTCATGGGTTATACACTACGAATTATGTGATTTTTTCGATCTTGCTGAATAAATTATATTTGTTTGATTCTTCACCTATATTGATCCACAGACACACTATATGTGTAGGAATAGAAGTCTCTACAAAAAATAGACTCGAAAAGCAATTTATTCATTTCGATAGTTTTTGAACGATTTTCGTGGGTTATACACTACGAATTATGTGATTTTTTCCATCTTGCTGAAAAAATTATATTTGTTTGATTCTTCACCTATATTGATCCACAGACACACTATATGTGTAGGAATATAAGTTTCTACAAAAAATAGACTCGAAAAGCAATTTATTCATTTCGATAGTTTTTGAATGATTTTCGTGATTTATAGAGTACGACTTATGTGATTTTTTCCATCTCGGTGAAAAATATATTTTTGTTTGATTCTTCACTTATATTGATCCACAGACACACTATATGTGTTGGAGTAGAAGTTTCTACAAAAAAAAGATTTGAAAAGCAATTTATTCATTTCGATAGTTATTGAATGATTTTCGTGGGTTATAGACTACGAATTATGTGATTTTTTCCATCTTGGTGAAAAAAATATATTAGTTTGATTCTTCACTGATATTGATCCACAAACACACTATATGTGTTGGAATAGAAGTTTCTACAAAAAATAGACTGGAAAAGCAATTTATTCATTTCGTTAGTTTTGAACGATTTTCGTGGGTTTTACACTACGAATTATGCGATTTTTCCATCTCGGTGAAAAAATATATTTGTTTGATTATTCTCCTATATTGATCCACAGACACACTATATGTGTTGGAATAGAAGTTTCTACAAAAAATAGACTCGAAAAGCAATTTATTCATTTCGTTAGTTTTTAAATGATTTTCGTGGGTTTTACATTACGAATTATGTGATTTTTCAATCTCGGTGAAAAAATATATTTGTTTGATTATTTTCCTATATTGATCCACACACACACTATATGTTTTGGAATAAAAGTCTCTACAAAAAGAAGACTAGAAAAGCTATTTATTCATTTCGATAGTTTTTGAACGATTTTCGTGTGTTATACGCTACGAATTATGTGATTTTTTCCATCTTGCTGAAAAAATTATATTTGGTTGATTCTTCACCTATATTGATTCACAGACACACTATATGTGTAGGAATAGAAGTCTCTACAAAAAATAGACTCGAAAAGCAATTTATTCATTTTGATAGTTTTTGAACGATTTTCGTGGGTTATAGACTACGAATTATGTGATTTTTTCCATCTTGGTGAAAAAAATATATTTGTTTAATTCTTCACTTATATTGATCCACAAACACACTATATGTGTTGTAATAGAAGTTTCTAATAAAATAGACTCGAAAAGCAATTTATTCATTTTGTTAGTTTTTGAACGATTTTCGTGGGTTTTACACTGCGAATTATGTGATTTTTTCCATCTCCGTGAAAAACATATAATGGTTTGATTCTTCACCTATATTGATCCACAGACACACTATGTGTTGGAATAGAAGTCTCTACAAAAAATAGCCTCGAAAAGCAATTTATTCATTTCGATAGTTTTTGAACGATTTTCGTGGGTTATACACTACGAATTATGTGATTTTTTCCATCTTGCTGAAAACATTATATTTGTTTGATTCTTCACCTATATTGATTCACAGACACACTATATGTGTAGGAATAGAAGTCTCTACAAAAAATAGACTCGAAAAGCAATTTATTCATTTTGATAGTTTTTGAACGATTTTCGTGGGTTATAGACTACGAATTATGTGATTTTTTCCATCTTGGTGAAAAAATATATTTGTTTGATTCTTCACTTATATTGATCAACAAACACACTATGTGTTGGAATAGAAGTTTCTACAAAAAATAGACTCGAAAAGCAATTTATTCATTTTGTTAGTTTTTGAACGATTTTCGAGGGTTTTACACTGCGAATTTTGTGATTTTTTCCATCTCCGTGAAAAACATATATTGGTTTGATTCTTCACCTATATTGATCCACAGACACACTATATGTTGGAATAGAAGTCTCTACAAAAAATAGACTCAAAAAGCAATTTATTCATTTCGATAGTTTTTGAACGATTTTCGAGGGTTATACACTACGAATTATGTGATTTTTTCCATCTTGCTGAAAACATTATATTTGTTTGATTCTTCACCTATATTGATTCACAGACACACTATAAGTGTAGGAATAGAAGTCTCTACAAAAAATAGACTCGAAAAGCAATTTATTCATTTTGACAGTTTTTGAACGATTTTCGTGGGTTATAGACTACGAATTATGTGATTTTTTCCATCTTGGTGAAAAATAATATTTGTTTGATTCTTCACTTATATTGATCCACAAACACACTATGAGTTGGAATAGAAGTTTCTACAAAAAATAGACTCGAAAAGCAATTTATTCATTTTGTTAGTTTTTGAACGATTTTCGTGGGTTTTACACTGCGAATTATCTGATTTTTTCCATCTCCGTGAAAAACATATATTGGTTAGATTCTTCACCTATATTGATCCACAGACACACTATATGTGTTGGAATAGAAGTCTCTACAAAAAATAGACTCGAAAAGCAATTTATACATTTCGATAGTTTTTGAATTATTTTCGTGGGTTATAGACTACGAATTATGTGATTTTTTCCATCTTGGTGAAAAAAATATATTTGTTTGATTCTTCACTTATATTGATCCACAAACACACTATATGTGTTGGAATAGAAGTTTCTACAAAAAATAGACTCGAAAAGCAATTTATTCATTTCGTTAGTTTTTGAATAATTTTCGTGGCTTTTACATTACGAATTATGTGATTTTTCAATCTCCGTGAAAAAATATATTTGTTTGATTATTCTCCTATATTGATCCACATACACACTATATGTTTAGGAATAGAAGTCTCTACAAAAAGTAGACTCGAAAAGCAATTTATTTATTTCGATAGTTTTTGAACGATTTTCGTGGGTTATACACTACGAATTATGTGATTTTTTCCATCTTGCTGAAAAAATTATATTTGTTTGATTCTTCACCTATATTGATCCACAGACACACTATATGTGTAGGAATAGAAGTCTCTACAAAAAATAGACCCGAAAAGCAATTTATTCATTTCGATAGTTTTTGAATTATTTTCGTGATTTATAGAGTACGAATTATGTGATTTTTTACATCTCGGTGAAAAACATATATTTGTTTGATTCTTCACTTAAATTGATCCACAAACACACTATATGTGTTGGAATAGAAGTTTCTACAAAAAATAGACTCGAAAAGCAATTTATTCATTTCGTTAGTTTTTAAATGATTTTCGTGGGTTTTACATTACGAATTATGTGATTTTTCAATCTCGGTGAAAAAATATATTTGTTTGATTATTTTCCTATATTGATCCACACACACACTATATGTTTTGGAATAAAAGTCTCTACAAAAAGAAGACTAGAAAAGCTATTTATTCATTTCGATAGTTTTTGAACGATTTTCGTGTGTTATACGCTACGAATTATGTGATTTTTTCCATCTTGCTGAAAAAATTATATTTGGTTGATTCTTCACATATATTGATTCACAGACACACTATATGTGTAGGAATAGAAGTCTCTACAAAAAATAGACTCGAAAAGCAATTTATTCATTTTGATAGTTTTTGAACGATTTTCGTGGGTTATAGACTACGAATTATGTGATTTTTTCCATCTTGGTGAAAAAAATATATTTGTTTAATTCTTCACTTATATTGATCCACAAACACACTATATGTGTTGTAATAGAAGTTTCTAATAAAATAGACTCGAAAAGCAATTTATTCATTTTGTTAGTTGTTGAACGATTTTCGTGGGTTTTACACTGCGAATTATGTGATTTTTTCCATCTCCGTGAAAAACATATAATGGTTTGATTCTTCACCTATATTGATCCACAGACACACTATGTGTTGGAATAGAAGTCTCTACAAAAAATAGCCTCGAAAAGCAATTTATTCATTTCGATAGTTTTTGAACGATTTTCGTGGGTTTTACACTGCGAATTATGTGATTTTTTCCATCTCCGTGAAAAACATATAATGGTTTGATTCTTCACTTATATTGATCCACAAACACACTATGTGTTGGAATAGAAGTTTCTACAAAAAATAGACTCGAAAAGCAATTTATTCATTTTGTTAGTTTTTGAACGATTTTCGTGGGTTTTACACTGCGAATTATGTGATTTTTTCCATCTCCGTGAAAAACATATATTGGTTTGATTCTTCACCTATATTGATCCACAGACACACTATATGTTGGAATAGAAGTCTCTACAAAAAATAGACTCGAAAAGCAATTTATTCATTTCGATAGTTTTTGAACGATTTTCGAGGGTTATACACTACGAATTATGTGATTTTTTCCATCTTGCTGAAAACATTATATTTGTTTGATTCTTCACCTATATTGATTCACAGACACACTATAAGTGTAGGAATAGAAGTCTCTACAAAAAATAGACTCGAAAAGCAATTTATTCATTTTGACAGTTTTTGAACGATTTTCGTGGGTTATAGACTACGAATTATGTGATTTTTTCCATCTTGGTGAAAAATAATATTTGTCTGATTCTTCACTTATATTGATCCACAAACACACTATGTGTTGGAATAGAAGTTTCTACAAAAAATAGACTCGAAAAGCAATTTATTCATTTTGTTAGTTTTTGAACGATTTTCGTGGGTTTTACACTGCGAATTATCTGATTTTTTCCATCTCCGTGAAAAACATATATTGGTTTGATTCTTCACCTATATTGATCCACAGACACACTATATGTGTTGGAATAGAAGTCTCTACAAAAAATAGACTCGAAAAGCAATTTATACATTTCGATAGTTTTTGAATTATTTTCGTGGGTTATAGACTACGAATTATGTGATTTTTTCCATCTTGGTGAAAAAAATATATTTGTTTGATTCTTCACTTATATTGATCCACAAACACACTATATGTGTTGGAATAGAAGTTTCTACAAAAAATAGACTCGAAAAGCAATTTATTCATTTCGTTAGTTTTTGAATAATTTTCGTGGCTTTTACATTACGAATTATGTGATTTTTCAATCTCCGTGAAAAAATATATTTGTTTGATTATTCTCCTATATTGATCCACATACACACTATATGTTTAGGAATAGAAGTCTCTACAAAAAGTAGACTCGAAAAGCAATTTATTTATTTCGATAGTTTTTGAACGATTTTCGTGGGTTATACACTACGAATTATGTGATTTTTTCCATCTTGCTGAAAAAATTATATTTGTTTGATTCTTCACCTTTATTGATCCACAGACACACTATATGTGTAGGAATAGAAGTCTCTACAAAAAATAGACTCGAAAAGCAATTTATTCATTTCGTTAGTTTTTGAATAATTTTCGTGGCTTTTACATTACGAATTATGTGATTTTTCAATCTCCGTGAAAAAATATATTTGTTTGATTATTCTCCTATATTGATCCACATACACACTATATGTTTAGGAATAGAAGTCTCTACAAAAAGTAGACTCGAAAAGCAATTTATTTATTTCGATAGTTTTTGAACGATTTTCGTGGGTTATACACTACGAATTATGTGATTTTTTCCATCTTGCTGAAAAAATTATATTTGTTTGATTCTTCACCTATATTGATCCACAGACACACTATATGTGTAGGAATAGAAGTCTCTACAAAAAATAGACCCGAAAAGCAATTTATTCATTTCGATAGTTTTTGAATTATTTTCGTGATTTATAGAGTACGAATTATGTGATTTTTTACATCTCGGTGAAAAACATATATTTGTTTGATTCTTCACTTAAATTGATCCACAAACACACTATATGTGTTGGAATAGAAGTTTCTACAAAAAATAGACTCGAAAAGCAATTTATTCATTTCGTTAGTTTTTAAATGATTTTCGTGGGTTTTACATTACGAATTATGTGATTTTTCAATCTCGGTGAAAAAATATATTTGTTTGATTATTTTCCTATATTGATCCACACACACACTATATGTTTTGGAATAAAAGTCTCTACAAAAAGAAGACTAGAAAAGCTATTTATTCATTTCGATAGTTTTTGAACGATTTTCGTGTGTTATACGCTACGAATTATGTGATTTTTTCCATCTTGCTGAAAAAATTATATTTGGTTGATTCTTCACATATATTGATTCACAGACACACTATATGTGTAGGAATAGAAGTCTCTACAAAAAATAGACTCGAAAAGCAATTTATTCATTTTGATAGTTTTTGAACGATTTTCGTGGGTTATAGACTACGAATTATGTGATTTTTTCCATCTTGGTGAAAAAAATATATTTGTTTAATTCTTCACTTATATTGATCCACAAACACACTATATGTGTTGTAATAGAAGTTTCTAATAAAATAGACTCGAAAAGCAATTTATTCATTTTGTTAGTTGTTGAACGATTTTCGTGGGTTTTACACTGCGAATTATGTGATTTTTTCCATCTCCGTGAAAAACATATAATGGTTTGATTCTTCACCTATATTGATCCACAGACACACTATGTGTTGGAATAGAAGTCTCTACAAAAAATAGCCTCGAAAAGCAATTTATTCATTTCGATAGTTTTTGAACGATTTTCGTGGGTTTTACACTGCGAATTATGTGATTTTTTCCATCTCCGTGAAAAACATATAATGGTTTGATTCTTCACTTATATTGATCCACAAACACACTATGTGTTGGAATAGAAGTTTCTACAAAAAATAGACTCGAAAAGCAATTTATTCATTTTGTTAGTTTTTGAACGATTTTCGTGGGTTTTACACTGCGAATTATGTGATTTTTTCCATCTCCGTGAAAAACATATATTGGTTTGATTCTTCACCTATATTGATCCACAGACACACTATATGTTGGAATAGAAGTCTCTACAAAAAATAGACTCGAAAAGCAATTTATTCATTTCGATAGTTTTTGAACGATTTTCGAGGGTTATACACTACGAATTATGTGATTTTTTCCATCTTGCTGAAAACATTATATTTGTTTGATTCTTCACCTATATTGATTCACAGACACACTATAAGTGTAGGAATAGAAGTCTCTACAAAAAATAGACTCGAAAAGCAATTTATTCATTTTGACAGTTTTTGAACGATTTTCGTGGGTTATAGACTACGAATTATGTGATTTTTTCCATCTTGGTGAAAAATAATATTTGTTTGATTCTTCACTTATATTGATCCACAAACACACTATGTGTTGGAATAGAAGTTTCTACAAAAAATAGACTCGAAAAGCAATTTATTCATTTTGTTAGTTTTTGAACGATTTTCGTGGGTTTTACACTGCGAATTATCTGATTTTTTCCATCTCCGTGAAAAACATATATTGGTTTGATTCTTCACCTATATTGATCCACAGACACACTATATGTGTTGGAATAGAAGTCTCTACAAAAAATAGACTCGAAAAGCAATTTATACATTTCGATAGTTTTTGAATTATTTTCGTGGGTTATAGACTACGAATTATGTGATTTTTTCCATCTTGGTGAAAAAAATATATTTGTTTGATTCTTCACTTATATTGATCCACAAACACACTATATGTGTTGGAATAGAAGTTTCTACAAAAAATAGACTCGAAAAGCAATTTATTCATTTCGTTAGTTTTTGAATAATTTTCGTGGCTTTTACATTACGAATTATGTGATTTTTCAATCTCCGTGAAAAAATATATTTGTTTGATTATTCTCCTATATTGATCCACATACACACTATATGTTTAGGAATAGAAGTCTCTACAAAAAGTAGACTCGAAAAGCAATTTATTTATTTCGATAGTTTTTGAACGATTTTCGTGGGTTATACACTACGAATTATGTGATTTTTTCCATCTTGCTGAAAAAATTATATTTGTTTGATTCTTCACCTTTATTGATCCACAGACACACTATATGTGTAGGAATAGAAGTCTCTACAAAAAATAGACTCGAAAAGCAATTTATACATTTCGTTAGTTTTTGAACGATTTTCGTGGGTTTTACACTACGAATTATGTGATTTTTCCATCTCGGTGAAAAAATATATTTGTTTGATTATTCTCCTATATTGATCCACATACACACTATATGTTTAGGAATAGAAGTCTCTACAAAAAGTAGGCTCGAAAAGCAATTTATTTATTTCGATAGTTTTTGAACGATTTTCATGGGTTATACACTACGAATTATGTGATTTTTTCCATCTTGCTGAATAAATTATATTTGTTTGATTCTTCACCTATATTGATCCACAGACACACTATATGTGTAGGAATAGAAGTCTCTACAAAAAATAGACTCGAAAAGCAATTTATTCATTTCGATAGTTTTTGAACGATTTTCGTGGGTTATACACTACGAATTATGTGATTTTTTCCATCTTGCTGAAAAAATTATATTTGTTTGATTCTTCACCTTTATTGATCCACAGACACACTATATGTGTAGGAATAGAAGTCTCTACAAAAAATAGACTCGAAAAGCAATTTATTCATTTCGTTAGTTTTTGAATAATTTTCGTGGGTTTTACATTATGAATTATGTGATTTTTCAATCTCGGTGAAAAAATATATTTGTTTGATTATTTTCCTATATTGATACACATACACACTATATGTTTTGGAATAGAAGTCTCTACAAAAAGTAGACTCGAAAAGCTATTTATTCATTTCGATAGTTTTTGAACGATTTTCGTGTGTTATAACTACGAATTATGTGATTTTTTCCATCTTGCTTAAAAAATTAAATTTGTTTGATTCTTCACCTATATTGATTCACAGACACACTTTATGTGTAGGAATAGAAGTCTCTACAAAAAATAGATTCGAAAAGCAATTTATTCATTATGATAGTTTTTGAACGATTTTCGTGGGTTATATAGACTACGAATTATGTGATATTTTCCATCTTGGTGAAAAAATATATTTGTTTGATTATTCTCCTATATTGATCCACAGACACACTATATGTGTTGGAATAGAAGTCTCTACAAAAAATAGACTCGAAAGGCAATTTATTCATTTCGATAGTTTTTGAACGATTTTCGTGGGTTATATACACTACGAATTGTGTGATGTTTTCTATCTCGGTGATAAAGATATATGTTTCATTCTTCACCTATATTGATTCATAGACACACTATATGTGTTGGAATAGAAGTTTCTACAAAAAATTGACTCGAAAAGCAATTTATTCATTTCGTTAGTTTTTGAATAATTTTCGTGGGTTTTACATGACGAATTATGTGATTTTTCAATCTCGGTGAAAAAATATATTTGTTTGATTATTTTCCTATATTGATCCACATACACACTATATGTTTTGGAATAGAAGTCTCTACAAAAAGTAGACTTGAAAAGCTATTTATTCATTTCGATAGTTTTTGAACGATTTTCGTGTGTTATACGCTACGAATTATGTGATTTTTTCCATCTTGCTTAAAAAATTATATTTGTTTGATTCTTCACCTATATTGATTCACAGACACACTATATGTGTAGGAATAGAAGTCTCTACAAAAAATAGACTCGAAAAGCAATTTAGTCATTTTGATAGTTTTTGAACGATTTTCGTGGGTTATATAGACTACGAATTATGTGATTTTTTCCATCGTGGTGAAACTAATATATTTGTTTGATTATTCACTTATATTTATCCATAGACACACTATATGTGTTGGAATAGAAGTCTCTAAAAAAAATAGACTCGAAAATCGATTTATTCATTTCGATAGTTTTTGAACGATTTTCGTGGGTTATACACTACGAATTATGTGATTTTTCCATCTCGGTGAAAAAAATATATTTGTTTGATTATTCTCCTATATTGATCCACATACACACTATATGTATTGGAATAGAAGTCTCTACAAAAAGTAGACTCGAAAGGCAATTTATTCATTTCTATAGTTTTTGAACGATTTTCGTGGGTTATATACACTACGAATTGTGTGATGTTTTCCATCTCGGTGATAAAAATATAATTGTTTGATTATTCTCCTATATTGACCCACAGACACACTATATGTGTTGGTATTTGAAGTTTCTACAAAAAATAGACTCGAAAAGCAATTTATCTTTTTCGTTAGTTTTTGAACGATTTTCGTGGGTTTTACACAACGAATTATGTGATTTTTCCATCTCGGTGAAAAAATATATTTGTTTGATTATTCTCCTATATTGATCCACATACACACTATATGTTTAGGAATAGAAGTCTCTACAAAAGGTAGACTCAAAAAGCAATTTATTTATTTCGATAGTTTTTGAACGATTTTCGTGGGTTATACACTACGAATTATGTGATTTTTTCCATCTTGCTGAAAAATTATATTTGTTTGATTCTTCACCTTTATTGATCCACAGACACACTATATGTGTAGGAATAGAAGTCTCTACAAAAAATAGACTCGAAAAGCAATTTATTTATTTCGATAGTTTTCGAATTATTTTCGTGATTTATAGAGTACGAATTATGTGATTTTTTCCATCTCGGTGAAAAACATATATTTGTTTAATTCTTCACTTATATTGATCCACAAACACACTATATGTGTTGGAGTAGAAGTTTCTAGAAAAATAGATTTGAAAAGCAATTTATTCATTTCGATAGTTTTTGAACGATTTTCGTGGGTTATACACTACGAATTATGTGATTTTTCCATCTCGGTGAAAAAAATATATTTGTTTGATTATTCTCCTATATTGATCCACATACACACTATATGTATTGGAATAGAAGTCTCTACAAAAAGTAGACTCGAAAGGCAATTTATTCATTTTGATAGTTTTTGAACGATTTTCGTCGGTTATATACACTACGAATTGTGTGATGTTTTCCATCTCGGTGATAAAAATATATTTGATTGATTATTCTCCTATATTGATCCACAGACACACTATATGTGTTGGAATAGAAGTTTCTACAAAAAATAGATTTGAAAAGCAATTTATTCATTTTGATAGATTTTGAACGATTTTCGAGGGTTATATAGACTACGAATTATGTGATTTTTTCCATCTTGGTGAAACAAATATATTTGTTTCATTATTCACTTATATTTATCCATAGACACACTATATGTGTTGGAATAGAAGTCTCTAAAAAAAATAGACTCGAAAATCGATTTATTCATTTCGATAGTTTTTGAACGACTTTCGTGGGTTATACACTACGAATTATGTGATATTTCCATCTCGGTGAAAAAAATATATTTGTTTGATTATTCCCCTATACTGATCCACATACACACTATATGTGTTGGAATAGAAGTCTCTACAAAAAGTAGACTCGAAAGGCAATTTATTCATTTCGATAGTTTTTGAACGATTTTCGTGGGTTATATACACTACGAATTGTGTGATGTTTTCCATCTCGGTGATAAAAATATATTTGTTTGATTATTCTCCTATATTGATCCACAGACACACTATATGTGTTGGAATAGAAGTCTCTACAAAAAATAGACTCGAAAGGGAATTTATTCATTTCGATAGTTTTTGAACGATATTCGTGGGTTATATACACTACGAATTGTGTGATGTTTTCCATCTCGGTGATAAAAATATATGTTTCATTCTTCACCTATATTGATTCATAGACACACTATATGTGTTGGAATAGAAGTTTCTACGAAAAATAGACTCGAAAAGCAATTTATCTTTTTCGTTAGTTTTTGAACGATTTTCGTGGGTTTTACACTACGAATTATGTGATTTTTCCATCTCGGTGAAAAAATATATTTGTTTGATTATTCTCCTATATTGATCCACATACACACTATATGTTTAGGAATAGAAGTCTCTACAAAAGGTAGACTCAAAAAGCAATTTATTTATTTCGATAGTTTTTGAACGATTTTCGTGGGTTATACACTACAAATTATGTGATTTTTTCCATCTTGCTGAAAAATTATATTTGTTTGATTCTTCACCTTTATTGATCCACAGACACACTATATGTGTAGGAATAGAAGTCTCTACAAAAAATAGACTCGAAAAGCAATTTATTTATTTCGATAGTTTTTGAATTATTTTCGTGATTTATAGAGTACGAATTATGTGATTTTTTCCATCTCGGTGAAAAACATATATTTGTTTGATTCTTCACTTATATTGATCCACAAACACACTATATGTGTTGGAGTAGAAGTTTCTAGAAAAATAGATTTGAAAAGCAATTTATTCATTTCGATAGTTTTTGAACGATTTTCGTGGGTTATAGACTACGAATTATGTGATTTTTTCCATCTTGGTGAAAAAAAATATATTTGTTTGATTCTTCACTTATATTGATCCACAAACACACTATATGTGTTGGAATAGAAGTTTCTAAAAAAAATAGACTCGAAAAGCAATTTATTAATTTCGTTAGTTTTTGAATAATTTTCGTGGGTTTTACATTACGAATTATGTGATTTTTCAATCTCGGTGAAAAAATATATTTGTTTGATTATTTTCCTATATTGATCCACATACACACTATATGTTTTCGAATAGAAGTCTCTACAAAAAGTAGACTCGAAAAGCTATTTATTCATTTCGATAGTTTTTGAACGATTTTCGTGTGTTATACGCTACGAATTATGTGATTTTTTCCATCTTGCTTAAAAAATTATATTTGTTTGATTCTTCACCTATATTGATTCACAGACACACTATATGTGTAGGAATAGAAGTCTCAACAAAAAATAGACTCGAAAATCGATTTATTCATTTCGATAGTTTTTGAACGATTTCCGTGGGTTATACACTACGAATTATGTGATTTTTCCATCTCGGTGAAAAAAATATATTTGTTTGATTATTCTCCTATATTGATCCACATACACACTATATGTGTTGGAATAGAAGTTTCTACAAAAAATAGATTTGAAAAGCAATTTATTCATTTTGATAGTTTTTGAACGATTTTCGAGGGTTATATAGACTACGAATTATGTGATTTTTTCCGTCTTGGTGAAACAAATATATTTGTTTGATTATTCACTTATATTTATCCATAGACACACTATATGTGTTGGAATAGAAGTCTCTAAAAAAAATAGACTCGAAAATCGATTTATTCATTTCGATAGTTTTTGAACGACTTTCGTGGGTTATACACTACGAATTATGTGATTTTTCCATCTCGGTGAAAAAAATATATTTGTTTGATTATTCTCCTATATTGATCCACATACACACTATATGTGTTGGAATAGAAGTCTCTACAAAAAGTAGACTCGAAAGGCAATTTATTCATTTCGATAGTTTTTGAACGATTTTCGTGGGTTATATACACTACGATTTGTGTGAAGTTTTCCATCTCGGTGATAAAAATATATTTGTTTGATTATTCTCCTATATTGATCAACAGACACAGTATATGTGTTGGAATAGAAGTCTCTACAAAAAATAGACTCGAAAGGGAATTTATTCATTTCGATAGTTTTTGAACGATATTCGTGGGTTATATACACTACGAATTGTGTGATGTTTTCCATCTCGGTGATAAAAATATATTTGTTTCATTCTTCACATATATTGATTCATAGACACACTATATGTGTTGGAATAGAAGTTTCTACAAAAAATAGACTCGAAAAGCAATTTATCTTTTTCGTTAGTTTTTGAACGATTTTCGTGGATTTTACAATACGAATTATGTGATTTTTCCATCTCGGTGAAAAAATATATTTGTTTGATTATTCTCCTTTATTGATCCACATACACATTATATGTTTAGGTATAGAAGTCTCTACAAAAAGTAGACTCGAAAAGCAATTTATTTATTTCGATAGTTTTTGAACGATTTTCGTGGGTTATACACTACGAATTATGTGATTTTTTCCATCTTGCTGAAAAAATTGTATTTGTTTGATTCTTCACCTTTATTGATCCACAGACACACTATATGTGTAGGAATAGAAGTCTCTACAAAAAATAGACTCGAAAAGCAATTTATTCATTTCGATAGTTTTTGAATTATTTTCGTGATTTATAGAGTACGAATTATGTGATTTTTTCCATCTCGGTGAAAAACATATATTTGTTTGATTCTTCACTTATATTGATCCACATACACACTATATGTGTTGGAGTAGAAGTTTCTACGTAAAATAGATTTGAAAAGCAATTTATTCATTTCGATAGTTTTTGAACGATTTTCGTGGGTTATAGACTACGAATTATGTGATTTTTTCCATCTTGGTGAAAAAAATATATTGGTTTGATTCTTCACTTATATTGATCCACAAACACACTATATGTGTTGGAATAGAAGTTTCTACAAAAAATAAACTCGAAAAGCAATTTATACATTTCGTTAGTTTTTGAACGATTTTCGTGGGTTTTACACTACGAATTATGTGATTTTTCCATCTCGGTGAAAAAATATATTTGTTTGATTATTCTCCTATATTGATCCAGATACACACTATATGTTTTGGAATAGAAGTCTCTACCAAAAGTAGACTCGAAAAGCAATTTATTTATTTCGATAGTTTTTGAACGATTTTCGTGGGTTATACACTACGAATTATGTGATTTTTTCCATCTTGCTGAAAAAATTATATTTGTTTGATTTTTCACCTATATTGATCCACAGACACACTATATGTGTAGGAATAGAAGTCTCTACAAAAAATAGACTCGAAAAGCAATTTATTTATTTAGATAGTTTTTGAATTATTTTCGTGATTTATAGAGTACGAATTATGTGATTTTTTCCATCTCAGTGAAAAACATATATTTGTTTGATTCTTCACTTATATTGATCCACATACACACTATATGTGCTGGAGTAGAAGTTTCTACGAAAAATAGATTTGAAAAGCAATTTATTCATTTCGATAGTTTTTGAACGATTTTCGTGGGTTATAGACTACGAATTATGTGATTTTTTCCATCTTGGTGAAAAAAATATATTTGTATGATTATTCACTTATATTTATCCATAGACACACTATATGTGTTGAAGTAGAAGTTTCTACAAAAAATAGATTTGAAAAGCAATTTATTCATTTCGTTAGTTTTTGAACGATTTTCGTGGGTTATAGGCTACGAATTATGTGATTTTTTCCATCTTGGTGAAAAAAATATATTTGTTTGATTCTTCACTTATATTGATCTACAAACACACTATATGTGTTGGAATAGAAGTTTCTACAAAAAATAGACTCGAAAGGCAATTTATTCATTTCGATTGTTTTTGAACGATTTTCGTGGGTTATACACTACGAATTATGTCATTTTTCCATCTCGGTGAAAAAAATATATTTGTTTGATTATTCTCCTATATTGATCCACATACACACTATATGTGTTGGAATAGAAGTCTCTACAAAAAGTAGACTCGAAAGGCAATTTATTCATTTCGATTGTTTTTGAACGATTTTCGTGGGTTATATACACTACGAATTGTGTGATGTTTTCCATCTCGGTGATAAAAATATATCTGATTGATTATTCTCCTATATTGATCCACAGACACACTATATGTATTGGAATAGAAGTCTCTACAAAAAATAGACTCGAAAGGGAATTTATTCATTTCGATAGTTTTTGAACGATTTTCGTGGGTTATATACACTACGAATTGTGTGATGTTTTCCATCTCGGTGATAAAAATATATTTGTTTCATTCTTCACCTATATTGATTCATAGACACACTATATGTGTTGGAACAGAAGTTTCTACAAAAAATAGACTCGAAAAGCAATTTATCCATTTCGTTAGTTTTTGTACGATTTTCGTGGGTTTTACACTACGAATTATGCGATTTTTCCATCTCGGTGAAAAAATATATTTGTTTGATTATTCTCCTATATTGATCCACATATACACTATATTGTTTGGAATAGAAGTCTCTACAAAAAGTAGACTCGAAAAGCAATTTATTCATTTCGATAGTTTTTGAACGCTTTTCGTGGGTTATACACTACGAATTATGTGATTTTTTCCATCTTGCTGAAAAAATTATATTTGTTTGATTCTTCACCAATATTGATCCACAGACACACTATATGTGTTGAAGTAGAAGTTTCTACAAAAAATAGATTTGAAAAGCAATTTATTCATTTCGTTAGTTTTTGAACGATTTTCGTGGGTTATAGGCTACGAATTATGTGATTTTTTCCATCTTGGTGAAAAAAATATATTTGTTTGATTCTTCACTTATATTGATCCACAAACACACTATATGTGTTGGAATAGAAGTCTCTACAAAAAGTAGACTCGAAAGGCAATTTATTCATTTCGATTGTTTTTGAACGATTTTCGTGGGTTATATACACTACGAATTGTGTGATGTTTTCCATCTCGGTGATAAAAATATATTTGATTGATTATTCTCCTATATTGATCCACAGACACACTATATGTTTTGGAATAGAAGTCTCTACAAAAAGTAGACTCGAAAAGCAATTCATTCATTTCGATAGTGTTTGAACGATTTTCATGGGTTATACACTACGAATTATATGATTTTTTCCATCTCGGTGAAAAAATAATATTTGTTTGATTCTTCACTTATATTGATCCCCAGACACACTATATGTGTTGGAATAGAAGTTTCTACAAAAAATAGATTTGAAAAGCAATTTATTCATTTTGATAGTTTTTGAACGATTTTCGTGGGTTATATAGACTACGAATTATGTGATTTTTTCCATCTTGGTGAAACAAATATATTTGTTTGATTATTCACTTATATTTATCCATAGACACACTATATGTGTTGGAATAGAAGTCTCTAAAAAAATAGACTCGAAAATTGATTTATTCATTTCGATAGTTTTTGAACGATTTTCGTGGGTTATATAAACTACGAATTATGTGATTTTTCCATCTCGGTGGAAAAAATATATTTGTTTGATTATTCTCCTATATTGATCCACATACACACTATATGTGTTGGAATAGAAGTCTCTAGAAAAAGTAGACTCGAAAGGCAATTTATTCATTTCGATAGTTTTTGAACGATTTTCGTGGGTTATATACACTACGAATTGTGTGATGTTTTCCATCTCGGTGATAAAAATATATTTGTTTGATTATTCTCCTATATTGATCCACAGACACACTATATGTGTTGGAATAGAAGTCTCTACAAAAAATAGACTCGAAAGGGAATTTATTCATTTCGATAGTTTTTGAACGATTTTCGTGGGTTATATACACTACGAATTGTGTGATGTTTTCCATCTCGGTGATAAAAATATATTTGTTTCATTCTTCACCTATATTGATTCATAGACACACTATATGTGTTGGAATAGAAGTTTCTACAAAAAATAGACTCGAAAAGCAATTTATCTTTTTCGTTAGTTTTTGAACGATTTTCGTGGGTTTTACACTACGAATTATGTGATTTTTCCATCTCGGTGAAAAAATATATTTGTTTGATTATTCTCCTTTATTGATCCACATACACATTATATGTTTAGGTATAGAAGTCTCTACAAAAAGTAGACTCGAAAAACAATTTATTTATTTCGATAGTTTTTGAACGATTTTCGTGGGTTATACACTACGAATTATGTGATTTTTTCCATCTTGCTGAAAAAATTGTATTTGTTTGATTCTTCACCTTTATTGATCCACAGACACACTATATGTGTAGGAATAGAAGTCTCTACAAAAAATAGACTCGAAAAGCAATTTATTCATTTCGATAGTTTTTGAATTATTTTCGTGATTTATAGAGTACGAATTATGTGATTTTTTCCATCTCAGTGAAAAACATATATTTGTTTGATTCTTCACTTATATTGATCCACATACACACTATATGTGTTGGAGTAGAAGTTTCTACGTAAAATAGATTTGAAAAGCAATTTATTCATTTCGATAGTTTTTGAACGATTTTCGTGGGTTATAGACTACGAATTATGTGATTTTTTCCATCTTGGTGAAAAATATATATTTGTTTGATTCTTCACTTATATTGATCCACAAACACACTATATGTGTTGGAATAGAAGTTTCTACAAAAAATAAACTCGAAAAGCAATTTATACATTTGGTTAGTTTTTGAACGATTTTCGTGGGTTTTACACTACGAATTATGTGATTTTTCCATCTCGGTGAAAAAATATATTTGTTTGATTATTCTCCTTTATTGATCCACATACACATTATATGTTTAGGTATAGAAGTCTCTACAAAAAGTAGACTCGAAAAGTAATTTATTTATTTCGATAGTTTTTGAACGATTTTCGTGGGTTATACACTACGAATTATGTGATTTTTTCCATCTTGCTGAAAAAATTGTATTTGTTTGATTCTTCACCTTTATTGATCCACAGACACACTATATGTGTAGGAATAGAAGTCTCTACAAAAAATAGACTCGAAAAGCAATTTATTCATTTCGATAGTTTTTGAATTATTTTCGTGATTTATAGAGTACGAATTATGTGATTTTTTCCATCTCGGTGAAAAACATATATTTGTTTGATTCTTCACTTATATTGATCCACAAACACACTATATGTGTTGGAATAGAAGTTTCTACAAAAAATAAACTCGAAAAGCAATTTATACATTTCGTTAGTTTTTGAACGATTTTCGTGGGTTTTACACTACGAATTATGTGATTTTTCCATCTCGGTGAAAAAATATATTTGTTTGATTATTCTCCTATATTGATCCACATACACACTATATGTTTTGGAATAGAAGTCTCTACCAAAAGTAGACTCGAAAAGCAATTTATTTATTTCGATAGTTTTTGAACGATTTTCGTGGGTGATACACTACGAATTATGTGATTTTTTCCATCTTGCTGAAAAAATTATATTTGTATGATTTTTCACCTATATTGATCCACAGACACACTATATGTGTAGGAATAGAAGTCTCTACAAAAAATAGACTCGAAAAGCAATTTATTTATTTAGATAGTTTTTGAATTATTTTCGTGATTTATAGAGTACGAATTATGTGATTTTTTCCATCTCGGTGAAAAACATATATTTGTTTGATTCTTCACTTATATTGATCCACATACACACTATATGTGTTGGAGTAGAAGTTTCTACGTAAAATAGATTTGAAAAGCAATTTATTCATTTCGATAGTTTTTGAACGATTTTCGTGGGTTATAGACTACGAATTATGTGATTTTTTCCATCTTGGTGAAAAAAATATATTTGTTTGATTCTTCACTTATATTGATCCACAAACACACTATATGTGTTGGAATAGAAGTTTCTACAAAAAATAAACTCGAAAAGCAATTTATACATTTCGTTAGTTTTTGAACGATTTTCGTGGGTTTTACACTACGAATTATGTGATTTTTCCATCTCGGTGAAAAAATATATTTGTTTGATTATTCTCCTATATTGATCCACATACACACTATATGTTTTGGAATAGAAGTCTCTACCAAAAGTAGACTCGAAAAGCAATTTATTTATTTCGATAGTTTTTGAACGATTTTCGTGGGTTATACACTACGAATTATGTGATTTTTTCCATCTTGCTGAAAAAATTATATTTGTTTGATTTTTCACCTATATTGATCCACAGACACACTATATGTGTAGGAATAGAAGTCTCTACAAAAAATAGACTCGAAAAGCAATTTATTTATTTAGATAGTTTTTGAATTATTTTCGTGATTTATAGAGTACGAATTATGTGATTTTTTCCATCTCGGTGAAAAACATATATTTGTTTGATTCTTCACTTATATTGATCCACATACACACTATATGTGTTGGAGTAGAAGTTTCTACGAAAAATAGATTTGAAAAGCAATTTATTCATTTCGATAGTTTTTGAACGATTTTCGTGGGTTATAGACTACGAATTATGTGATTTTTTCCATCTTGGTGAAAAAAATATATTTGTTTGATTCTTCACTTATATTGATCCACAAACACACTATATGTGTTGGAATAGAATTTTCTACAAAAAATAGACTCGAAAAGCAATTTATTCATTTCGTTAGTTTTTGAATAATTTTCGTGGGTTTTACATTACGAATTATGTGATTTTTCAATCTCGGTGAAAAAATATATTTGTTTGATTATTTTCCTATATTGATCCACATACACACTATATGTTTTGGAATAGAAGTCTCTACAAAAAGTAGACTCGAAAAGCTATTTATTCATTTCGATAGTTTTTGAACGATTTTTGTGGGTTATATTGACTTCGAATTATGTGATTTTTTCCATCTTGGTGAAACTAATATATTTGTATGATTATTCACTTATATTTATCCATAGACACACTATATGTGTTGGAATAGAAGTCTCTAAAAAAAATAGACTCGAAAATCGATTTATTCATTTCGATAGTTTTTGAATGATTTTCGCGGGTTATACACTACGAATTATGTGATTTTTCCATCTCGGTGAAAGAAATATATTTGTTTGATTATTCTCCTATATTGATCCACATACACACTATATGTGTTGGAATAGAAGTCTCTACAAAAAGTAGACTCGAAAGGCAATTTATTCATTTCGATTGTTTTTGAACGATTTTCGTGGGTTATATACACTACGAATTGTGTGATGTTTTCCATCTCGGTGATAAAAATATATTTGATTGATTATTCTCCTATATTGATGCACAGACACTATATGTTTTGGAATAGAAGTCTCTACAAAAAGTAGACTCGAAAAGCAATTCATTCATTTCGATAGTGTTTGAACGATTTTCATGGGTTATACACTACGAATTATATGATTTTTTCCATCTCGGTGAAAAAATAATATTTGTTTGATTCTTCACTTATATTGATCCCCAGACACACTATATGTGTTGGAATAGAAGTTTCTACAAAAAATAGATTTGAAAAGCAATTTATTCATTTTGATAGTTTTTGAACGATTTTCGTGGGTTATATAGACTACGAATTATGTGATTTTTTCCATCTTGGTGAAACAAATATATTTGTTTGATTATTCACTTATATTTATCCATAGACACACTATATGTGTTGGAATAGAAGTCTCTAAAAAAATAGACTCGAAAATTGATTTATTCATTTCGATAGTTTTTGAACGATTTTCGTGGGTTATATAAACTACGAATTATGTGATTTTTCCATCTCGGTGGAAAAAATATATTTGTTTGATTATTCTCCTATATTGATCCACATATACACTATATTGTTTGGAATAGAAGTCTCTACAAAAAGTAGACTCGAAAAGCAATTTATTCATTTCGATAGTTTTTGAACGCTTTTCGTGGGTTATACTCTACGAATTATGTGATTTTTTCCATCTTGCTGAAAAAATTATATTTGTTTGATTCTTCACCAATATTGATCCACAGACACACTATATGTGTTGGAGTAGAAGTTTCTACAAAAAATAGATTTGAAAAGCAATTTATTCATTTCGTTAGTTTTTGAACGATTTTCGTGGGGCTATGAATTATGTGATTTTTTCCATCTTGGTGAAAAAAATATATTTGTTTGATTCTTCACTTATATTGATCCACAAACACACTATATGTGTTGGAATAGAAGTTTCTACAAAAAATAGACTCGAAAAGCAATTTATCCATTTCGTTAGTTTTTGAACAATTTTCGTGGGTTTTACACTACGAATTATGTGATTTTTCCATCTCGGTGAAAAAATATATTAGTTTGATTATTCTCCTATATTGATCCACATACACACTATATGTTTTGGAATAGAAGTCTCTACAAAAAGTAGACTCGAAAAGCAATTCATTCATTTCGATAGTGTTTGAACGATTTTCATGGGTTATACACTACGAATTATATGATTTTTTCCATCTCGGTGAAAAAATAATATTTGTTTGATTCTTCACTTATATTGATCCCCAGACACACTATATGTGTTGGAATAGAAGTTTCTACAAAAAATAGATTTGAAAAGCAATTTATTCATTTTGATAGTTTTTGAACGATTTTCGTGGGTTATATAGACTACGAATTATGTGATTTTTTCCATCTTGGTGAAACAATTATATTTGTTTGATTATTCACTTATATTTATCCATAGACACACTATATGTGTTGGAATAGAAGTCTCTAAAAAAAATAGACTCGAAAATCGATTTATTCATTTCGATAGTTTTTGAACGATTTTCGTGGGTTATATAAACTACGAATTATGTGATTTTTCCATCTCGGTGGAAAAAATATATTTGTTTGATTATTCTCCTATATTGATCCACATACACACTATATGTGTTGGAATAGAAGTCTCTACAAAAAGTAGACTCGAAAGGCAATTTATTCATTTCGATTGTTTTTGAACGATTTTCGTGGGTTATACACTACGAATTATGTGATTTTTTCCATCTTGCTGAAAAAATTGTATTTGTTTGATTCTTCACCTTTATTGATCCACAGACACACTATATGTGTAGGAATAGAAGTCTCTACAAAAAATAGACTCGAAAAGCAATTTATTCATTTCGATAGTTTTTGAATTATTTTCGTGATTTATAGAGTACGAATTATGTGATTTTTTCCATCTCAGTGAAAAACATATATTTGTTTGATTCTTCACTTATATTGATCCACATACACACTATATGTGTTGGAGTAGAAGTTTCTACGTAAAATAGATTTGAAAAGCAATTTATTCATTTCGATAGTTTTTGAACGATTTTCGTGGGTTATAGACTACGAATTATGTGATTTTTTCCATCTTGGTGAAAAATATATATTTGTTTGATTCTTCACTTATATTGATCCACAAACACACTATATGTGTTGGAATAGAAGTTTCTACAAAAAATAAACTCGAAAAGCAATTTATACATTTGGTTAGTTTTTGAACGATTTTCGTGGGTTTTACACTACGAATTATGTGATTTTTCCATCTCGGTGAAAAAATATATTTGTTTGATTATTCTCCTTTATTGATCCACATACACATTATATGTTTAGGTATAGAAGTCTCTACAAAAAGTAGACTCGAAAAGTAATTTATTTATTTCGATAGTTTTTGAACGATTTTCGTGGGTTATACACTACGAATTATGTGATTTTTTCCATCTTGCTGAAAAAATTGTATTTGTTTGATTCTTCACCTTTATTGATCCACAGACACACTATATGTGTAGGAATAGAAGTCTCTACAAAAAATAGACTCGAAAAGCAATTTATTCATTTCGATAGTTTTTGAATTATTTTCGTGATTTATAGAGTACGAATTATGTGATTTTTTCCATCTCGGTGAAAAACATATATTTGTTTGATTCTTCACTTATATTGATCCACAAACACACTATATGTGTTGGAATAGAAGTTTCTACAAAAAATAAACTCGAAAAGCAATTTATACATTTCGTTAGTTTTTGAACGATTTTCGTGGGTTTTACACTACGAATTATGTGATTTTTCCATCTCGGTGAAAAAATATATTTGTTTGATTATTCTCCTATATTGATCCACATACACACTATATGTTTTGGAATAGAAGTCTCTACCAAAAGTAGACTCGAAAAGCAATTTATTTATTTCGATAGTTTTTGAACGATTTTCGTGGGTGATACACTACGAATTATGTGATTTTTTCCATCTTGCTGAAAAAATTATATTTGTATGATTTTTCACCTATATTGATCCACAGACACACTATATGTGTAGGAATAGAAGTCTCTACAAAAAATAGACTCGAAAAGCAATTTATTTATTTAGATAGTTTTTGAATTATTTTCGTGATTTATAGAGTACGAATTATGTGATTTTTTCCATCTCGGTGAAAAACATATATTTGTTTGATTCTTCACTTATATTGATCCACATACACACTATATGTGTTGGAGTAGAAGTTTCTACGTAAAATAGATTTGAAAAGCAATTTATTCATTTCGATAGTTTTTGAACGATTTTCGTGGGTTATAGACTACGAATTATGTGATTTTTTCCATCTTGGTGAAAAAAATATATTTGTTTGATTCTTCACTTATATTGATCCACAAACACACTATATGTGTTGGAATAGAAGTTTCTACAAAAAATAAACTCGAAAAGCAATTTATACATTTCGTTAGTTTTTGAACGATTTTCGTGGGTTT
Source organism: Trifolium fragiferum (assembly GCA_954870985.1). Lineage (NCBI taxonomy): Eukaryota > Viridiplantae > Streptophyta > Magnoliopsida > Fabales > Fabaceae > Trifolium > Trifolium fragiferum. The sequence continues at coordinate 84,808,764 of OX940789.1, read as the reverse complement.
TACACTACGAATTATGTGATTTTTCCATCTCGGTGAAAAAATATATTTGTTTGATTATTCTCCTATATTGATCCACATACACACTATATGTTTTGGAATAGAAGTCTCTACCAAAAGTAGACTCGAAAAGCAATTTATTTATTTCGATAGTTTTTGAACGATTTTCGTGGGTTATACACTACGAATTATGTGATTTTTTCCATCTTGCTGAAAAAATTATATTTGTTTGATTTTTCACCTATATTGATCCACAGACACACTATATGTGTAGGAATAGAAGTCTCTACAAAAAATAGACTCGAAAAGCAATTTATTTATTTAGATAGTTTTTGAATTATTTTCGTGATTTATAGAGTACGAATTATGTGATTTTTTCCATCTCGGTGAAAAACATATATTTGTTTGATTCTTCACTTATATTGATCCACATACACACTATATGTGTTGGAGTAGAAGTTTCTACGAAAAATAGATTTGAAAAGCAATTTATTCATTTCGATAGTTTTTGAACGATTTTCGTGGGTTATAGACTACGAATTATGTGATTTTTTCCATCTTGGTGAAAAAAATATATTTGTTTGATTCTTCACTTATATTGATCCACAAACACACTATATGTGTTGGAATAGAATTTTCTACAAAAAATAGACTCGAAAAGCAATTTATTCATTTCGTTAGTTTTTGAATAATTTTCGTGGGTTTTACATTACGAATTATGTGATTTTTCAATCTCGGTGAAAAAATATATTTGTTTGATTATTTTCCTATATTGATCCACATACACACTATATGTTTTGGAATAGAAGTCTCTACAAAAAGTAGACTCGAAAAGCTATTTATTCATTTCGATAGTTTTTGAACGATTTTTGTGGGTTATATTGACTTCGAATTATGTGATTTTTTCCATCTTGGTGAAACTAATATATTTGTATGATTATTCACTTATATTTATCCATAGACACACTATATGTGTTGGAATAGAAGTCTCTAAAAAAAATAGACTCGAAAATCGATTTATTCATTTCGATAGTTTTTGAATGATTTTCGCGGGTTATACACTACGAATTATGTGATTTTTCCATCTCGGTGAAAGAAATATATTTGTTTGATTATTCTCCTATATTGATCCACATACACACTATATGTGTTGGAATAGAAGTCTCTACAAAAAGTAGACTCGAAAGGCAATTTATTCATTTCGATTGTTTTTGAACGATTTTCGTGGGTTATATACACTACGAATTGTGTGATGTTTTCCATCTCGGTGATAAAAATATATTTGATTGATTATTCTCCTATATTGATGCACAGACACTATATGTTTTGGAATAGAAGTCTCTACAAAAAGTAGACTCGAAAAGCAATTCATTCATTTCGATAGTGTTTGAACGATTTTCATGGGTTATACACTACGAATTATATGATTTTTTCCATCTCGGTGAAAAAATAATATTTGTTTGATTCTTCACTTATATTGATCCCCAGACACACTATATGTGTTGGAATAGAAGTTTCTACAAAAAATAGATTTGAAAAGCAATTTATTCATTTTGATAGTTTTTGAACGATTTTCGTGGGTTATATAGACTACGAATTATGTGATTTTTTCCATCTTGGTGAAACAAATATATTTGTTTGATTATTCACTTATATTTATCCATAGACACACTATATGTGTTGGAATAGAAGTCTCTAAAAAAATAGACTCGAAAATTGATTTATTCATTTCGATAGTTTTTGAACGATTTTCGTGGGTTATATAAACTACGAATTATGTGATTTTTCCATCTCGGTGGAAAAAATATATTTGTTTGATTATTCTCCTATATTGATCCACATATACACTATATTGTTTGGAATAGAAGTCTCTACAAAAAGTAGACTCGAAAAGCAATTTATTCATTTCGATAGTTTTTGAACGCTTTTCGTGGGTTATACTCTACGAATTATGTGATTTTTTCCATCTTGCTGAAAAAATTATATTTGTTTGATTCTTCACCAATATTGATCCACAGACACACTATATGTGTTGGAGTAGAAGTTTCTACAAAAAATAGATTTGAAAAGCAATTTATTCATTTCGTTAGTTTTTGAACGATTTTCGTGGGGCTATGAATTATGTGATTTTTTCCATCTTGGTGAAAAAAATATATTTGTTTGATTCTTCACTTATATTGATCCACAAACACACTATATGTGTTGGAATAGAAGTTTCTACAAAAAATAGACTCGAAAAGCAATTTATCCATTTCGTTAGTTTTTGAACAATTTTCGTGGGTTTTACACTACGAATTATGTGATTTTTCCATCTCGGTGAAAAAATATATTAGTTTGATTATTCTCCTATATTGATCCACATACACACTATATGTTTTGGAATAGAAGTCTCTACAAAAAGTAGACTCGAAAAGCAATTCATTCATTTCGATAGTGTTTGAACGATTTTCATGGGTTATACACTACGAATTATATGATTTTTTCCATCTCGGTGAAAAAATAATATTTGTTTGATTCTTCACTTATATTGATCCCCAGACACACTATATGTGTTGGAATAGAAGTTTCTACAAAAAATAGATTTGAAAAGCAATTTATTCATTTTGATAGTTTTTGAACGATTTTCGTGGGTTATATAGACTACGAATTATGTGATTTTTTCCATCTTGGTGAAACAATTATATTTGTTTGATTATTCACTTATATTTATCCATAGACACACTATATGTGTTGGAATAGAAGTCTCTAAAAAAAATAGACTCGAAAATCGATTTATTCATTTCGATAGTTTTTGAACGATTTTCGTGGGTTATATAAACTACGAATTATGTGATTTTTCCATCTCGGTGGAAAAAATATATTTGTTTGATTATTCTCCTATATTGATCCACATACACACTATATGTGTTGGAATAGAAGTCTCTACAAAAAGTAGACTCGAAAGGCAATTTATTCATTTCGATTGTTTTTGAACGATTTTCGTGGGTTATATACACTACGAATTGTGTGATGTTTTCCATCTCGGTGATAAAAATATATCTGATTGATTATTCTCCTATATTGATCCACAGACACACTATATGTATTGGAATAGAAGTCTCTACAAAAAATAGACTCGAAAGGGAATTTATTCATTTCGATAGTTTTTGAACGATTTTCGTGGGTTATATACACTACGAATTGTGTGATGTTTTCCATCTCGGTGATAAAAATATATTTGTTTCATTCTTCACCTATATTGATTCATAGACACACTATATGTGTTGGAACAGAAGTTTCTACAAAAAATAGACTCGAAAAGCAATTTATCCATTTCGTTAGTTTTTGAACGATTTTCGTGGGTTTTACACTACGAATTATGCGATTTTTCCATCTCGGTGAAAAAATATATTTGTTTGATTATTCTCCTATATTGATCCACATATACACTATATTGTTTGGAATAGAAGTCTCTACAAAAAGTAGACTCGAAAAGCAATTTATTCATTTCGATAGTTTTTGAACGCTTTTCGTGGGTTATACACTACGAATTATGTGATTTTTTCCATCTTGCTGAAAAAATTATATTTGTTTGATTCTTCACCAATATTGATCCACAGACACACTATATGTGTTGAAGTAGAAGTTTCTACAAAAAATAGATTTGAAAAGCAATTTATTCATTTCGTTAGTTTTTGAACGATTTTCGTGGGTTATAGGCTACGAATTATGTGATTTTTTCCATCTTGGTGAAAAAAATATATTTGTTTGATTCTTCACTTATATTGATCCACAAACACACTATATGTGTTGGAATAGAAGTCTCTACAAAAAGTAGACTCGAAAGGCAATTTATTCATTTCGATTGTTTTTGAACGATTTTCGTGGGTTATATACACTACGAATTGTGTGATGTTTTCCATCTCGGTGATAAAAATATATTTGATTGATTATTCTCCTATATTGATCCACAGACACACTATATGTTTTGGAATAGAAGTCTCTACAAAAAGTAGACTCGAAAAGCAATTCATTCATTTCGATAGTGTTTGAACGATTTTCATGGGTTATACACTACGAATTATATGATTTTTTCCATCTCGGTGAAAAAATAATATTTGTTTGATTCTTCACTTATATTGATCCCCAGACACACTATATGTGTTGGAATAGAAGTTTCTACAAAAAATAGATTTGAAAAGCAATTTATTCATTTTGATAGTTTTTGAACGATTTTCGTGGGTTATATAGACTACGAATTATGTGATTTTTTCCATCTTGGTGAAACAAATATATTTGTTTGATTATTCACTTATATTTATCCATAGACACACTATATGTGTTGGAATAGAAGTCTCTAAAAAAATAGACTCGAAAATTGATTTATTCATTTCGATAGTTTTTGAACGATTTTCGTGGGTTATATAAACTACGAATTATGTGATTTTTCCATCTCGGTGGAAAAAATATATTTGTTTGATTATTCTCCTATATTGATCCACATACACACTATATGTGTTGGAATAGAAGTCTCTAGAAAAAGTAGACTCGAAAGGCAATTTATTCATTTCGATAGTTTTTGAACGATTTTCGTGGGTTATATACACTACGAATTGTGTGATGTTTTCCATCTCGGTGATAAAAATATATTTGTTTGATTATTCTCCTATATTGATCCACAGACACACTATATGTGTTGGAATAGAAGTCTCTACAAAAAATAGACTCGAAAGGGAATTTATTCATTTCGATAGTTTTTGAACGATTTTCGTGGGTTATATACACTACGAATTGTGTGATGTTTTCCATCTCGGTGATAAAAATATATTTGTTTCATTCTTCACCTATATTGATTCATAGACACACTATATGTGTTGGAATAGAAGTTTCTACAAAAAATAGACTCGAAAAGCAATTTATCTTTTTCGTTAGTTTTTGAACGATTTTCGTGGGTTTTACACTACGAATTATGTGATTTTTCCATCTCGGTGAAAAAATATATTTGTTTGATTATTCTCCTTTATTGATCCACATACACATTATATGTTTAGGTATAGAAGTCTCTACAAAAAGTAGACTCGAAAAGCAATTTATTTATTTCGATAGTTTTTGAACGATTTTCGTGGGTTATACACTACGAATTATGTGATTTTTTCCATCTTGCTGAAAAAATTGTATTTGTTTGATTCTTCACCTTTATTGATCCACAGACACACTATATGTGTAGGAATAGAAGTCTCTACAAAAAATAGACTCGAAAAGCAATTTATTCATTTCGATAGTTTTTGAATTATTTTCGTGATTTATAGAGTACGAATTATGTGATTTTTTCCATCTCAGTGAAAAACATATATTTGTTTGATTCTTCACTTATATTGATCCACATACACACTATATGTGTTGGAGTAGAAGTTTCTACGTAAAATAGATTTGAAAAGCAATTTATTCATTTCGATAGTTTTTGAACGATTTTCGTGGGTTATAGACTACGAATTATGTGATTTTTTCCATCTTGGTGAAAAATATATATTTGTTTGATTCTTCACTTATATTGATCCACAAACACACTATATGTGTTGGAATAGAAGTTTCTACAAAAAATAAACTCGAAAAGCAATTTATACATTTGGTTAGTTTTTGAACGATTTTCGTGGGTTTTACACTACGAATTATGTGATTTTTCCATCTCGGTGAAAAAATATATTTGTTTGATTATTCTCCTTTATTGATCCACATACACATTATATGTTTAGGTATAGAAGTCTCTACAAAAAGTAGACTCGAAAAGTAATTTATTTATTTCGATAGTTTTTGAACGATTTTCGTGGGTTATACACTACGAATTATGTGATTTTTTCCATCTTGCTGAAAAAATTGTATTTGTTTGATTCTTCACCTTTATTGATCCACAGACACACTATATGTGTAGGAATAGAAGTCTCTACAAAAAATAGACTCGAAAAGCAATTTATTCATTTCGATAGTTTTTGAATTATTTTCGTGATTTATAGAGTACGAATTATGTGATTTTTTCCATCTCGGTGAAAAACATATATTTGTTTGATTCTTCACTTATATTGATCCACAAACACACTATATGTGTTGGAATAGAAGTTTCTACAAAAAATAAACTCGAAAAGCAATTTATACATTTCGTTAGTTTTTGAACGATTTTCGTGGGTTTTACACTACGAATTATGTGATTTTTCCATCTCGGTGAAAAAATATATTTGTTTGATTATTCTCCTATATTGATCCACATACACACTATATGTTTTGGAATAGAAGTCTCTACCAAAAGTAGACTCGAAAAGCAATTTATTTATTTCGATAGTTTTTGAACGATTTTCGTGGGTGATACACTACGAATTATGTGATTTTTTCCATCTTGCTGAAAAAATTATATTTGTATGATTTTTCACTTATATTGATCCACAGACACACTATATGTGTAGGAATAGAAGTCTCTACAAAAAATAGACTCGAAAAGCAATTTATTTATTTAGATAGTTTTTGAATTATTTTCGTGATTTATAGAGTACGAATTATGTGATTTTTTCCATCTCGGTGAAAAACATATATTTGTTTGATTCTTCACTTATATTGATCCACATACACACTATATGTGTTGGAGTAGAAGTTTCTACGTAAAATAGATTTGAAAAGCAATTTATTCATTTCGATAGTTTTTGAACGATTTTCGTGGGTTATATAGACTACGAATTATGTGATTTTTTCCATCTTGGTGAAAAAAATATATTTGTTTGATTCTTCACTTATATTGATCCACAAACACACTATATGTGTTGGAATAGAAGTTTCTACAAAAAATAAACTCGAAAAGCAATTTATACATTTCGTTAGTTTTTGAACGATTTTCGTGGGTTTTACACTACGAATTATGTGATTTTTCCATCTCGGTGAAAAAATATATTTGTTTGATTATTCTCCTATATTGATCCACATACACACTATATGTTTTGGAATAGAAGTCTCTACCAAAAGTAGACTCGAAAAGCAATTTATTTATTTCGATAGTTTTTGAACGATTTTCGTGGGTTATACACTACGAATTATGTGATTTTTTCCATCTTGCTGAAAAAATTATATTTGTTTGATTTTTCACCTATATTGATCCACAGACACACTATATGTGTAGGAATAGAAGTCTCTACAAAAAATAGACTCGAAAAGCAATTTATTTATTTAGATAGTTATTGAATTATTTTCGTGATTTATAGAGTACGAATTATGTGATTTTTTCCATCTCGGTGAAAAACATATATTTGTTTGATTCTTCACTTATATTGATCCACATACACACTATATGTGTTGGAGTAGAAGTTTCTACGAAAAATAGATTTGAAAAGCAATTTATTCATTTCGATAGTTTTTGAACGATTTTCGTGGGTTATAGACTACGAATTATGTGATTTTTTCCATCTTGGTGAAAAAAATATATTTGTTTGATTCTTCACTTATATTGATCCACAAACACACTATATGTGTTGGAATAGAAGTTTCTACAAAAAATAAACTCGAAAAGCAATTTATACATTTCGTTAGTTTTTGAACGATTTTCGTGGGTTTTACACTACGAATTATGTGATTTTTCCATCTCGGTGAAAAAATATATTTGTTTGATTATTCTCCTATATTGATCCACATACACACTATATGTTTTGGAATAGAAGTCTCTACCAAAAGTAGACTCGAAAAGCAATTTATTTATTTCGATAGTTTTTGAACGATTTTCGTGGGTTATACACTACGAATTATGTGATTTTTTCCATCTTGCTGAAAAAATTATATTTGTTTGATTTTTCACCTATATTGATCCACAGACACACTATATGTGTAGGAATAGAAGTCTCTACAAAAAATAGACTCGAAAAGCAATTTATTTATTTAGATAGTTATTGAATTATTTTCGTGATTTATAGAGTACGAATTATGTGATTTTTTCCATCTCGGTGAAAAACATATATTTGTTTGATTCTTCACTTATATTGATCCACATACACACTATATGTGTTGGAGTAGAAGTTTCTACGAAAAATAGATTTGAAAAGCAATTTATTCATTTCGATAGTTTTTGAACGATTTTCGTGGGTTATAGACTACGAATTATGTGATTTTTTCCATCTTGGTGAAAAAAATATATTTGTTTGATTCTTCACTTATATTGATCCACAAACACACTATATGTGTTGGAATAGAAGTTTCTACAAAAAATAAACTCGAAAAGCAATTTATACATTTCGTTAGTTTTTGAACGATTTTCGTGGGTTTTACACTACGAATTATGTGATTTTTCCATCTCGGTGAAAAAATATATTTGTTTGATTATTCTCCTATATTGATCCACATACACACTATATGTTTTGGAATAGAAGTCTCTACCAAAAGTAGACTCGAAAAGCAATTTATTTATTTCGATAGTTTTTGAACGATTTTTGTGGGTTATACACTACGAATTATGTGATTTTTTCCATCTTGCTGAAAAAATTATATTTGTTTGATTTTTCACCTATATTGATCCACAGACACACTATATGTGTAGGAATAGAAGTCTCTACAAAAAATAGACTCGAAAAGCAATTTATTTATTTAGATAGTTTTTGAATTATTTTCGTGATTTATAGAGTACGAATTATGTGATTTTTTCCATCTCGGTGAAAAACATATATTTGTTTGATTCTTCACTTATATTGATCCACATACACACTATATGTGTTGGAGTAGAAGTTTCTACGAAAAATAGATTTGAAAAGCAATTTATTCATTTCGATAGTTTTTGAACGATTTTCGTGGGTTATAGACTACGAATTATGTGATTTTTTCCATCTTGGTGAAAAAAATATATTTGTTTGATTCTTCACTTATATTGATCCACAAACACACTATATGTGTTGGAATAGAATTTTCTACAAAAAATAGACTCGAAAAGCAATTTATTCATTTCGTTAGTTTTTGAATAATTTTCGTGGGTTTTACATTACGAATTATGTGATTTTTCAATCTCGGTGAAAAAATATATTTGTTTGATTATTTTCCTATATTGATCCACATACACACTATATGTTTTGGAATAGAAGTCTCTACAAAAAGTAGACTCGAAAAGCTATTTATTCATTTCGATAGTTTTTGAACGATTTTTGTGGGTTATATTGACTTCGAATTATGTGATTTTTTCCATCTTGGTGAAACTAATATATTTGTATGATTATTCACTTATATTTATCCATAGACACACTATATGTGTTGGAATAGAAGTCTCTAAAAAAAATAGACTCGAAAATCGATTTATTCATTTCGATAGTTTTTGAATGATTTTCGCGGGTTATACACTACGAATTATGTGATTTTTCCATCTCGGTGAAAGAAATATATTTGTTTGATTATTCTCCTATATTGATCCACATACACACTATATGTGTTGGAATAGAAGTCTCTACAAAAAGTAGACTCGAAAGGCAATTTATTCATTTCGATTGTTTTTGAACGATTTTCGTGGGTTATATACACTACGAATTGTGTGATGTTTTCCATCTCGGTGATAAAAATATATTTGATTGATTATTCTCCTATATTGATGCACAGACACTATATGTTTTGGAATAGAAGTCTCTACAAAAAGTAGACTCGAAAAGCAATTCATTCATTTCGATAGTGTTTGAACGATTTTCATGGGTTATACACTACGAATTATATGATTTTTTCCATCTCGGTGAAAAAATAATATTTGTTTGATTCTTCACTTATATTGATCCCCAGACACACTATATGTGTTGGAATAGAAGTTTCTACAAAAAATAGATTTGAAAAGCAATTTATTCATTTTGATAGTTTTTGAACGATTTTCGTGGGTTATATAGACTACGAATTATGTGATTTTTTCCATATTGGTGAAACAAATATATTTGTTTGATTATTCACTTATATTTATCCATAGACACACTATATGTGTTGGAATAGAAGTCTCTAAAAAAATAGACTCGAAAATTGATTTATTCATTTCGATAGTTTTTGAACGATTTTCGTGGGTTATATAAACTACGAATTATGTGATTTTTCCATCTCGGTGGAAAAAATATATTTGTTTGATTATTCTCCTATATTGATCCACATATACACTATATTGTTTGGAATAGAAGTCTCTACAAAAAGTAGACTCGAAAAGCAATTTATTCATTTCGATAGTTTTTGAACGCTTTTCGTGGGTTATACTCTACGAATTATGTGATTTTTTCCATCTTGCTGAAAAAATTATATTTGTTTGATTCTTCACCAATATTGATCCACAGACACACTATATGTGTTGGAGTAGAAGTTTCTACAAAAAATAGATTTGAAAAGCAATTTATTCATTTCGTTAGTTTTTGAACGATTTTCGTGGGGCTATGAATTATGTGATTTTTTCCATCTTGGTGAAAAAAATATATTTGTTTGATTCTTCACTTATATTGATCCACAAACACACTATATGTGTTGGAATAGAAGTTTCTACAAAAAATAGACTCGAAAAGCAATTTATCCATTTCGTTAGTTTTTGAACAATTTTCGTGGGTTTTACACTACGAATTATGTGATTTTTCCATCTCGGTGAAAAAATATATTAGTTTGATTATTCTCCTATATTGATCCACATACACACTATATGTTTTGGAATAGAAGTCTCTACAAAAAGTAGACTCGAAAAGCAATTCATTCATTTCGATAGTGTTTGAACGATTTTCATGGGTTATACACTACGAATTATATGATTTTTTCCATCTCGGTGAAAAAATAATATTTGTTTGATTCTTCACTTATATTGATCCCCAGACACACTATATGTGTTGGAGTAGAAGTTTCTACAAAAAATAGATTTGAAAAGCAATTTATTCATTTTGATAGTTTTTGAACGATTTTCGTGGGTTATATAGACTACGAATTATGTGATTTTTTCCATCTTGGTGAAACAATTATATTTGTTTGATTATTCACTTATATTTATCCATAGACACACTATATGTGTTGGAATAGAAGTCTCTAAAAAAAATAGACTCGAAAATCGATTTATTCATTTCGATAGTTTTTGAACGATTTTCGTGGGTTATATAAACTACGAATTATGTGATTTTTCCATCTCGGTGGAAAAAATATATTTGTTTGATTATTCTCCTATATTGATCCACATACACACTATATGTGTTGGAATAGAAGTCTCTACAAAAAGTAGACTCGAAAGGCAATTTATTCATTTCGATAGTTTTTGAACGATTTTCGTGGGTTATATACACTACGAATTGTGTGATGTTTTCCATCTCGGTGATAAAAATATATTTGATTGATTATTCTCCTATATTGATCCACAGACACACTATATGTGTTGGAATAGAAGTTTCTACAAAAAATAGATTTGAAAAGCAATTTATTCATTTTGATAGTTTTTGAACGATTTTCGAGAGTTATATAGACTACGAATTATGTGATTTTTTCCATCTTGGTGAAACAAATATATTTGTTTGATTATTCACTTATATTTATCCATAGACACACTATATGTGTTGGAATAGAAGTCTCTAAAAAAAATAGACTCGAAAATCGATTTATTCATTTCGATAGTTTTTGAACGACTTTCGTGGGTTATACACTACGAATTATGTGATTTTTCCATCTCGGTGAAAAAAATATATTTGTTTGATTATTCTCCTATATTGATCCACATACACACTATATGTGTTGGAATAGAAGTCTCTACAAAAAGTAGACTCGAAAGGCAATTTATTCATTTCGATAGTTTTTGAACGATTTTCGTGGGTTATATACACTACGAATTGTGTGATGTTTTCCATCTCGGTGATAAAAATATATTTGTTTGATTATTCTCCTATATTGATCCACAGACACACTATATGTGTTGGAATAGAAGTCTCTACAAAAAATAGACTCGAAAGGGAATTTATTCATTTCGATAGTTTTTGAACGATTTTCGTGGGTTATATACACTACGAATTGTGTGATGTTTTCCATCTCGGTGATAAAAATATATTTGTTTCATTCTTCACCTATATTGATTCATAGACACACTATATGTGTTGGAATAGAAGTTTCTACAAAAAATAGACTCGAAAAGCAATTTATCTTTTTCGTTAGTTTTTGAACGATTTTCGTGGGTTTTACACTACGAATTATGTGATTTTTCCATCTCGGTGAAAAAATATATTTGTTTGATTATTCTCCTTTATTGATCCACATACACATTATATGTTTAGGTATAGAAGTCTCTACAAAAAGTAGACTCGAAAAGCAATTTATTTATTTCGATAGTTTTTGAACGATTTTCGTGGGTTATATACTACGAATTATGTGATTTTTTCCATCTTGCTGAAAAAATTGTATTTGTTTGATTCTTCACCTTTATTGATCCACAGACACACTATATGTGTAGGAATAGAAGTCTCTACAAAAAATAGACTCGAAAAGCAATTTATTCATTTCGATAGTTTTTGAATTATTTTCGTGATTTATAGAGTACGAATTATGTGATTTTTTCCATCTCGGTGAAAAACATATATTTGTTTGATTCTTCACTTATATTGATCCACATACACACTATATGTGTTGGAGTAGAAGTTTCTACGTAAAATAGATTTGAAAAGCAATTTATTCATTTCGATAGTTTTTGAACGTTTTTCGTGGGTTATAGACTACGAATTATGTCATTTTTTCCATCTTGGTGAAAAAAATATATTTGTTTGATTCTTCACTTATATTGATCCACAAACACACTATATGTGTTGGAATAGAAGTTTCTACAAAAAATAAACTCGAAAAGCAATTTATACATTTCGTTAGTTTTTGAACGATTTTCGTGGGTTTTACACTACGAATTATGTGATTTTTCCATCTCGGTGAAAAAATATATTTGTTTGATTATTCTCCTATATTGATCCACATACACACTATATGTTTTGGAATAGAAGTCTCTACCAAAAGTAGACTCGAAAAGCAATTTATTTATTTCGATAGTTTTTGAACGATTTTCGTGGGTGATACACTACGAATTATGTGATTTTTTCCATCTTGCTGAAAAAATTATATTTGTATGATTTTTCACCTATATTGATCCACAGACACACTATATGTGTAGGAATAGAAGTCTCTACAAAAAATAGACTCGAAAAGCAATTTATTTATTTAGATAGTTTTTGAATTATTTTCATGATTTATAGAGTACGAATTATGTGATTTTTTCCATCTCGGTGAAAAACATATATTTGTTTGATTCTTCACTTATATTGATCCACATACACACTATATGTGTTGGAGTAGAAGTTTCTACGTAAAATAGATTTGAAAAGCAATTTATTCATTTCGATAGTTTTTGAACGATTTTCGTGGGTTATAGACTACGAATTATGTGATTTTTTCCATCTTGGTGAAAAAAATATATTTGTTTGATTCCTCACTTATATTGATCCACAAACACACTATATGTGTTGGAATAGAAGTTTCTACAAAAAATAAACTCGAAAAGCAATTTATACATTTCGTTAGTTTTTGAACGATTTTCGTGGGTTTTACACTACGAATTATGTGATTTTTCCATCTCGGTGAAAAAATATATTTGTTTGATTATTCTCCTATATTGATCCACATACACACTATATGTTTTGGAATAGAAGTCTCTACCAAAAGTAGACTCGAAAAGCAATTTATTCATTTCGATAGTTTTTGAACGCTTTCGTGGGTTATACACTACGAATTATGTGATTTTTTCCATCTTGCTGAAAAAATTATATTTGTTTGATTCTTCACCAATATTGATCCACAGACACACTATATGTGTTGGAGTAGAAGTTTCTACAAAAAATAGATTTGAAAAGCAATTTATTCATTTCGTTAGTTTTTGAACGATTTTTGTGGGTTATAGGCTACGAATTATGTGATTTTTTCCATCTTGGTGAAAAAAATATATTTGTTTGATTCTTCACTTATATTGATCCACAAACACACTATATGTGTTGGAATAGAAGTTTCTACAAAAAATAGACTCGAAAAGCAATTTATCTTTTTCGTTAGTTTTTGAACAATTTTCTTGGGTTTTACACTACGAATTATGTGATTTTTCCATCTCGGTGAAAAAATATATTTGTTTGATTATTCTCCTTTATTGATCCACATACACATTATATGTTTAGGTATAGAAGTCTCTACAAAAAGTAGACTCGAAAAGCAATTTATTTATTTCGATAGTTTTTGAACGATTTTCGTGGGTTATATAGACTACGAATTATGTGATTTTTTCCATCTTGGTGAAAAAAATATATTTGTTTGATTATTCTCCTTTATTGATCCACATACACATTATATGTTTAGGTATAGAAGTCTCTACAAAAAGTAGACTCGAAAAGCAATTTATTTATTTCGATAGTTTTTGAACGATTTTCGTGGGTTATATAGACTACGAATTATGTGATTTTTTCCATCTTGGTGAAAAAAATATATTTGTTTGATTCTTCACTTATATTGATCCACAAACACACTATATGTGTTGGAATAGAAGTTTCTACAAAAAATAAACTCGAAAAGAAATTTATACATTTCGTTAGTTTTTGAACGATTTTCGTGGGTTTTACACTACGAATTATGTGATTTTTCCATCTCGGTGAAAAAATATATTTGTTTGATTATTCTCCTATATTGATCCACATACACACTATATGTTTTGGAATAGAAGTCTCTACCAAAAGTAGACTCGAAAAGCAATTTATTCATTTCGATAGTTTTTGAACGCTTTCGTGGGTTATACACTACGAATTATGTGATTTTTTCCATCTTGCTGAAAAAATTATATTTGTTTGATTCTTCACCAATATTGATCCACAGACACACTATATGTGTTGGAGTAGAAGTTTCTACAAAAAATAGATTTGAAAAGCAATTTATTCATTTCGTTAGTTTTTGAACGATTTTTGTGGGTTATAGGCTACGAATTATGTGATTTTTTCCATCTTGGTGAAAAAAATATATTTGTTTGATTCTTCACTTATATTGATCCACAAACACACTATATGTGTTGGAATAGAAGTTTCTACAAAAAATAGACTCGAAAAGCAATTTATCTTTTTCGTTAGTTTTTGAACGATTTTCGTGGGTTTTACACTACGAATTATGTGATTTTTCCATCTCGGTGAAAAAATATATTTGTTTGATTATTCTCCTTTATTGATCCACATACACATTATATGTTTAGGTATAGAAGTCTCTACAAAAAGTAGACTCGAAAAGCAATTTATTTATTTCGATAGTTTTTGAACGATTTTCGTGGGTTATATACTACGAATTATGTGATTTTTTCCATCTTGCTGAAAAAATTGTATTTGTTTGATTCTTCACCTTTATTGATCCACAGACACACTATATGTGTAGGAATAGAAGTCTCTACAAAAAATAGACTCGAAAAGCAATTTATTCATTTCGATAGTTTTTGAATTATTTTCGTGATTTATAGAGTACGAATTATGTGATTTTTTCCATCTCGGTGAAAAACATATATTTGTTTGATTCTTCACTTATATTGATCCACAAACACACTATATGTGTTGGAATAGAAGTTTCTACAAAAAATAAACTCGAAAAGCAATTTATACATTTCGTTAGTTTTTGAACGATTTTCGTGGGTTTTACACTACGAATTATGTGATTTTTCCATCTCGGTGAAAAAATATATTTGTTTGATTATTCTCCTATATTGATCCACATACACACTATATGTTTTGGAATAGAAGTCTCTACCAAAAGTAGACTCGAAAAGCAATTTATTTATTTCGATAGTTTTTGAACGATTTTCGTGGGTTATATACACTACGAATTGTGTGATGTTTTCCATCTCGGTGATAAAAATATATTTGTTTGATTATTCTCCTTTATTGATCCACATACACATTATATGTTTAGGTATAGAAGTCTCTACAAAAAGTAGACTCGAAAAGCAATTTATTTATTTCGATAGTTTTTGAACGATTTTCGTGGGTTATATAGACTACGAATTATGTGATTTTTTCCATCTTGGTGAAAAAAATATATTTGTTTGATTCTTCACTTATATTGATCCACAAACACACTATATGTGTTGGAATAGAAGTTTCTACAAAAAATAAACTCGAAAAGAAATTTATACATTTCGTTAGTTTTTGAACGATTTTCGTGGGTTTTACACTACGAATTATGTGATTTTTCCATCTCGGTGAAAAAATATATTTGTTTGATTATTCTCCTATATTGATCCACATACACACTATATGTTTTGGAATAGAAGTCTCTACCAAAAGTAGACTCGAAAAGCAATTTATTCATTTCGATAGTTTTTGAACGCTTTCGTGGGTTATACACTACGAATTATGTGATTTTTTCCATCTTGCTGAAAAAATTATATTTGTTTGATTCTTCACCAATATTGATCCACAGACACACTATATGTGTTGGAGTAGAAGTTTCTACAAAAAATAGATTTGAAAAGCAATTTATTCATTTCGTTAGTTTTTGAACGATTTTTGTGGGTTATAGGCTACGAATTATGTGATTTTTTCCATCTTGGTGAAAAAAATATATTTGTTTGATTCTTCACTTATATTGATCCACAAACACACTATATGTGTTGGAATAGAAGTTTCTACAAAAAATAGACTCGAAAAGCAATTTATCTTTTTCGTTAGTTTTTGAACGATTTTCGTGGGTTTTACACTACGAATTATGTGATTTTTCCATCTCGGTGAAAAAATATATTTGTTTGATTATTCTCCTTTATTGATCCACATACACATTATATGTTTAGGTATAGAAGTCTCTACAAAAAGTAGACTCGAAAAGCAATTTATTTATTTCGATAGTTTTTGAACGATTTTCGTGGGTTATATACTACGAATTATGTGATTTTTTCCATCTTGCTGAAAAAATTGTATTTGTTTGATTCTTCACCTTTATTGATCCACAGACACACTATATGTGTAGGAATAGAAGTCTCTACAAAAAATAGACTCGAAAAGCAATTTATTCATTTCGATAGTTTTTGAATTATTTTCGTGATTTATAGAGTACGAATTATGTGATTTTTTCCATCTCGGTGAAAAACATATATTTGTTTGATTCTTCACTTATATTGATCCACATACACACTATATGTGTTGGAGTAAAAGTTTCTACGTAAAATAGATTTGAAAAGCAATTTATTCATTTCGATAGTTTTTGAACGATTTTCGTGGGTTATAGACTACGAATTATGTCATTTTTTCCATCTTGGTGAAAAAAATATATTTGTTTGATTCTTCACTTATATTGATCCACAAACACACTATATGTGTTGGAATAGAAGTTTCTACAAAAAATAAACTCGAAAAGCAATTTATACATTTCGTTAGTTTTTGAACGATTTTCGTGGGTTTTACACTACGAATTATGTGATTTTTCCATCTCGGTGAAAAAATATATTTGTTTGATTATTCTCCTATATTGATCCACATACACACTATATGTTTTGGAATAGAAGTCTCTACCAAAAGTAGACTCGAAAAGCAATTTATTTATTTCGATAGTTTTTGAACGATTTTCGTGGGTGATACACTACGAATTATGTGATTTTTTCCATCTTGCTGAAAAAATTATATTTGTATGATTTTTCACCTATATTGATCCACAGACACACTATATGTGTAGGAATAGAAGTCTCTACAAAAAATAGACTCGAAAAGCAATTTATTTATTTAGATAGTTTTTGAATTATTTTCATGATTTATAGAGTACGAATTATGTGACTTTTTCCATCTCGGTGAAAAACATATATTTGTTTGATTCTTCACTTATATTGATCCACATACACACTATATGTGTTGGAGTAGAAGTTTCTACAAAAAATAGACTCGAAAAGCAATTTATTCATTTCGTTAGTTTTTGAATAATTTTCGTGGGTTTTACATTACGAATTATGTGATTTTTCAATCTCGGTGAAAAAATATATTTGTTTGATTATTTTCCTATATTGATCCACATACACACTATATGTTTTGGAATAGAAGTCTCTACAAAAAGTAGACTCGAAAAGCTATTTATTCATTTCGATAGTTTTTGAACGATTTTCGTGTGTTATACGCTACGAATTATGTGATTTTTTCCATCTTGCTGAAAAAATTATATTTGTTTGATTCTTCACCTATATTGATTCACAGACACACTATATGTGTAGGAATAGAAGTCTCTACAAAAAATAGACTCGAAAAGCAATTTATTCATTTTGATAGTTTTTGAACGATTTTCGTGGGTTATATTGACTTCGAATTATGTGATTTTTTCCATCTTGGTGAAACTAATATATTTGTATGATTATTCACTTATATTTATCCATAGACACACTATATGTGTTGGAATAGAAGTCTCTAAAAAAAATAGACTCGAAAATCGATTTATTCATTTCGATAGTTTTTGAACGATTTTCGTGGGTTATACACTACGAATTATGTTATTTTTCCATCTCGGTGAAAAAAATATATTTGTTTGATTATTCTCCTATATTGATCCACATACACACTATATGTGTTGGAATAGAAGTCTCTACAAAAAGTAGACTCGAAAGGCAATTTATTCATTTCGATTGTTTTTGAACGATTTTCGTGGGTTATATACACTACGAATTGTGTGATGTTTTCCATCTCGGTGATAAAAATATATTTGATTGATTATTCTCCTATATTGATCCACAGACACACTATATGTATTGGAATAGAAGTCTCTACAAAAAATAGACTCGAAAGGGAATTTATTCATTTCGATAGTTTTTGAACGATTTTTGTGGGTTATATACACTACGAATTGTGTGATGTTTTCCATCTCGGTGATAAAAATATATTTGTTTCATTCTTCACCTATATTGATTCATAGACACACTATATGTGTTGGAACAGAAGTTTCTACAAAAAATAGACTCGAAAAGAAATTTAATCATTTCGTTAGTTTTTGAACGATTTTCGTGGGTTTTACACTACGAATTATGTGATTTTTCCATCTCGGTGAAAAAATATATTTGTTTGATTATTCTCCTATATTGAGCCACATACACACTATATGTTTAGGAATAGAAGTTTCTACAAAAAATAGACTCGAAAAGCAATTTATCTTTTTCGTTAGTTTTTGAACAATTTTCTTGGGTTTTACACTACGAATTATGTGATTTTTCCATCTCGGTGAAAAAATATATTTGTTTGATTATTCTCCTTTATTGATCCACATACACATTATATGTTTAGGTATAGAAGTCTCTACAAAAAGTAGACTCGAAAAGCAATTTATTTATTTCGATAGTTTTTGAACGATTTTCGTGGGTTATATAGACTACGAATTATGTGATTTTTTCCATCTTGGTGAAAAAAATATATTTGTTTGATTCTTCACTTATATTGATCCACAAACACACTATATGTGTTGGAATAGAAGTTTCTACAAAAAATAAACTCGAAAAGAAATTTATACATTTCGTTAGTTTTTGAACGATTTTCGTGGGTTTTACACTACGAATTATGTGATTTTTCCATCTCGGTGAAAAAATATATTTGTTTGATTATTCTCCTATATTGATCCACATACACACTATATGTTTTGGAATAGAAGTCTCTACCAAAAGTAGACTCGAAAAGCAATTTATTCATTTCGATAGTTTTTGAACGCTTTCGTGGGTTATACACTACGAATTATGTGATTTTTTCCATCTTGCTGAAAAAATTATATTTGTTTGATTCTTCACCAATATTGATCCACAGACACACTATATGTGTTGGAGTAGAAGTTTCTACAAAAAATAGATTTGAAAAGCAATTTATTCATTTCGTTAGTTTTTGAACGATTTTTGTGGGTTATAGGCTACGAATTATGTGATTTTTTCCATCTTGGTGAAAAAAATATATTTGTTTGATTCTTCACTTATATTGATCCACAAACACACTATATGTGTTGGAATAGAAGTTTCTACAAAAAATAGACTCGAAAAGCAATTTATCTTTTTCGTTAGTTTTTGAACGATTTTCGTGGGTTTTACACTACGAATTATGTGATTTTTCCATCTCGGTGAAAAAATATATTTGTTTGATTATTCTCCTTTATTGATCCACATACACATTATATGTTTAGGTATAGAAGTCTCTACAAAAAGTAGACTCGAAAAGCAATTTATTTTTTTCGATAGTTTTTGAACGATTTTCGTGGGTTATATACTACGAATTATGTGATTTTTTCCATCTTGCTGAAAAAATTGTATTTGTTTGATTCTTCACCTTTATTGATCCACAGACACACTATATGTGTAGGAATAGAAGTCTCTACAAAAAATAGACTCGAAAAGCAATTTATTCATTTCGATAGTTTTTGAATTATTTTCGTGATTTATAGAGTACGAATTATGTGATTTTTTCCATCTCGGTGAAAAACATATATTTGTTTGATTCTTCACTTATATTGATCCACATACACACTATATGTGTTGGAGTAAAAGTTTCTACGTAAAATAGATTTGAAAAGCAATTTATTCATTTCGATAGTTTTTGAACGATTTTCGTGGGTTATAGACTACGAATTATGTCATTTTTTCCATCTTGGTGAAAAAAATATATTTGTTTGATTCTTCACTTATATTGATCCACAAACACACTATATGTGTTGGAATAGAAGTTTCTACAAAAAATAAACTCGAAAAGCAATTTATACATTTCGTTAGTTTTTGAACGATTTTCGTGGGTTTTACACTACGAATTATGTGATTTTTCCATCTCGGTGAAAAAATATATTTGTTTGATTATTCTCCTATATTGATCCACATACACACTATATGTTTTGGAATAGAAGTCTCTACCAAAAGTAGACTCGAAAAGCAATTTATTTATTTCGATAGTTTTTGAACGATTTTCGTGGGTGATACACTACGAATTATGTGATTTTTTCCATCTTGCTGAAAAAATTATATTTGTATGATTTTTCACCTATATTGATCCACAGACACACTATATGTGTAGGAATAGAAGTCTCTACAAAAAATAGACTCGAAAAGCAATTTATTTATTTAGATAGTTTTTGAATTATTTTCATGATTTATAGAGTACGAATTATGTGACTTTTTCCATCTCGGTGAAAAACATATATTTGTTTGATTCTTCACTTATATTGATCCACATACACACTATATGTGTTGGAGTAGAAGTTTCTACAAAAAATAGACTCGAAAAGCAATTTATTCATTTCGTTAGTTTTTGAATAATTTTCGTGGGTTTTACATTACGAATTATGTGATTTTTCAATCTCGGTGAAAAAATATATTTGTTTGATTATTTTCCTATATTGATCCACATACACACTATATGTTTTGGAATAGAAGTCTCTACAAAAAGTAGACTCGAAAAGCTATTTATTCATTTCGATAGTTTTTGAACGATTTTCGTGTGTTATACGCTACGAATTATGTGATTTTTTCCATCTTTCTGAAAAAATTATATTTGTTTGATTCTTCACCTATATTGATTCACAGACACACTATATGTGTAGGAATAGAAGTCTCTACAAAAAATAGACTCGAAAAGCAATTTATTCATTTTGATAGTTTTTGAACGATTTTCGTGGGTTATATTGACTTCGAATTATGTGATTTTTTCCATCTTGGTGAAACTAATATATTTGTATGATTATTCACTTATATTTATCCATAGACACACTATATGTGTTGGAATAGAAGTCTCTAAAAAAAATAGACTCGAAAATCGATTTATTCATTTCGATAGTTTTTGAACGATTTTCGTGGGTTATACACTACGAATTATGTTATTTTTCCATCTCGGTGAAAAAAATATATTTGTTTGATTATTCTCCTATATTGATCCACATACACACTATATGTGTTGGAATAGAAGTCTCTACAAAAAGTAGACTCGAAAGGCAATTTATTCATTTCGATTGTTTTTGAACGATTTTCGTGGGTTATATACACTACGAATTGTGTGATGTTTTCCATCTCGGTGATAAAAATATATTTGATTGATTATTCTCCTATATTGATCCACAGACACACTATATGTATTGGAATAGAAGTCTCTACAAAAAATAGACTCGAAAGGGAATTTATTCATTTCGATAGTTTTTGAACGATTTTTGTGGGTTATATACACTACGAATTGTGTGATGTTTTCCATCTCGGTGATAAAAATATATTTGTTTCATTCTTCACCTATATTGATTCATAGACACACTATATGTGTTGGAACAGAAGTTTCTACAAAAAATAGACTCGAAAAGAAATTTAATCATTTCGTTAGTTTTTGAACGATTTTCGTGGGTTTTACACTACGAATTATGTGATTTTTCCATCTCGGTGAAAAAATATATTTGTTTGATTATTCTCCTATATTGATCCACATACACACTATATGTTTAGGAATAGAAGTCTCTACAAAAAATAGACTCGAAAAGCAATTTATTCATTTCGATAGTTTTTGAATTATTTTCGTGATTTATAGAGTACGAATTATGTGATTTTTTCCATCTCGGTGAAAAACATATATTTGTTTGATTCTTCACTTATATTGATCCACATACACACTATATGTGTTGGAGTAGAAGTTTCTACGTAAAATAGATTTGAAAAGCAATTTATATATTTCGATAGTTTTTGAACGATTTTCGTGGGTTATAGACTACGAATTATGTGATTTTTTCCATCTTGGTGAAAAAAATATATTTGTTTGATTCTTCACTTATATTGATCCACAAACACACTATATGTGTTGGAATAGAAGTTTCTACAAAAAATAGACTCGAAAAGCAATTTATTCATTTCGTTAGTTTTTGTACGATTTTCGCGGGTTTTACACTACGAATTATGCGATTTTTCCATCTCGGTGAAAAAATATATTTCTTTGATTCTTCACTTATATTGATCCACAAACACACTATATGTGTTGGAGTAGAAGTTTCTAGAAAAAAATAGATTTGAAAAGCAATTTATTCATTTCGATAGTTTTTGAACGCTTTTCGTGGGTTATACACTACGAATTATGTGATTTTTTCCATCTTGCTGAAAAAATTATATTTGTTTGATTCTTCACCTATATTGATCCACAGACACACTATATGTGTAGGAATAGAAGTCTCTACAAAAAATAGACTCGAAAAGCAATTTATTCATTTCGATAGTTTTTGAATTATTTTTCGTGATTTATAGAGTACGAATTATGTGATTTTTTCCATCTCGGTGAAAAACATATATTTGTGTTATTCTTCACTTATATTGATCCACATACACACTATATGTGTTGGAGTAGAAGTTTCTACGTAAAATAGATTTGAAAAGCAATTTATATATTTCGATAGTTTTTGAACGATTTTCGTGGGTTATAGACTACGAATTATGTGATTTTTTCCATCTTGGTGAAAAAAATATATTTGTTTGATTCTTCACTTATATTGATCCACAAACACACTATATGTGTTGGAATAGAAGTCTCTGCAAAAAATAGACTCGAAAAGCAATTTATTCATTTCGTTAGTTTTTGTACGATTTTCGTGGGTTTTACACTACGAATTATGTGATTTTTCCATCTCGGTGAAAAAATATATTTGTTTGATTATTCTCCTTTATTGATCCACATACACATTATATGTTTAGGTATAGAAGTCTCTACAAAAAGTAGACTCGAAAAGCAATTTATTTATTTCGATAGTTTTTGAACGATTTTCGTGGGTTATATAGACTACGAATTATGTGATTTTTTCCATCTTGGTGAAAAAAATATATTTGTTTGATTCTTCACTTATATTGATCCACAAACACACTATATGTGTTGGAATAGAAGTTTCTACAAAAAATAAACTCGAAAAGCAATTTATACATTTCGTTAGTTTTTGAACGATTTTCGTGGGTTTTACACTACGAATTATGTGATTTTTCCATCTCGGTGAAAAAATATATTTGTTTGATTATTCTCCTATATTGATCCACATACACACTATATGTTTTGGAATAGAAGTCTCTACCAAAAGTAGACTCGAAAAGCAATTTATTCATTTCGATAGTTTTTGAACGCTTTCGTGGGTTATACACTACGAATTATGTGATTTTTTCCATCTTGCTGAAAAAATTATATTTGTTTGATTCTTCACCAATATTGATCCACAGACACACTATATGTGTTGGAGTAGAAGTTTCTACAAAAAATAGATTTGAAAAGCAATTTATTCATTTCGTTAGTTTTTGAACGATTTTTGTGGGTTATAGGCTACGAATTATGTGATTTTTTCCATCTTGGTGAAAAAAATATATTTGTTTGATTCTTCACTTATATTGATCCACAAACACACTATATGTGTTGGAATAGAAGTTTCTACAAAAAATAGACTCGAAAAGCAATTTATCTTTTTCGTTAGTTTTTGAACGATTTTCGTGGGTTTTACACTACGAATTATGTGATTTTTCTATCTCGGTGAAAAAATATATTTGTTTGATTATTCTCCTTTATTGATCCACATACACATTATATGTTTAGGTATAGAAGTCTCTACAAAAAGTAGACTCGAAAAGCAATTTATTTATTTCGATAGTTTTTGAACGATTTTCGTGGGTTATATACTACGAATTATGTGATTTTTTCCATCTTGCTGAAAAAATTGTATTTGTTTGATTCTTCACCTTTATTGATCCACAGACACACTATATGTGTAGGAATAGAAGTATCTACAAAAAATAGACTCGAAAAGCAATTTATTCATTTCGATAGTTTTTGAATTATTTTCGTGATTTATAGAGTACGAATTATGTGATTTTTTCCATCTCGGTGAAAAACATATATTTGTTTGATTCTTCACTTATATTGATCCACATACACACTATATGTGTTGGAGTAGAAGTTTCTACGTAAAATAGATTTGAAAAGCAATTTATTCATTTCGATAGTTTTTGAACGATTTTTGTGGGTTATAGACTACGAATTATGTCATTTTTTCCATCTTGGTGAAAAAAATATATTTGTTTGATTCTTCACTTATATTGATCCACAAACACACTATATGTGTTGGAATAGAAGTTTCTACAAAAAATAAACTCGAAAAGCAATTTATACATTTCGTTAGTTTTTGAACGATTTTCGTGGGTTTTACACTACGAATTATGTGATTTTTCCATCTCGGTGAAAAAATATATTTGTTTGATTATTCTCCTATATTGATCCACATACACACTATATGTTTTGGAATAGAAGTCTCTACCAAAAGTAGACTCGAAAAGCAATTTATTTATTTCGATAGTTTTTGAACGATTTTCGTGGGTGATACACTACGAATTATGTGATTTTTTCCATCTTGCTGAAAAAATTATATTTGTATGATTTTTCACCTATATTGATCCACAGACACACTATATGTGTAGGAATAGAAGTCTCTACAAAAAATAGACTCGAAAAGCAATTTATTTATTTAGATAGTTTTTGAATTATTTTCATGATTTATAGAGTACGAATTATGTGACTTTTTCCATCTCGGTGAAAAACATATATTTGTTTGATTCTTCACTTATATTGATCCACATACACACTATATGTGTTGGAGTAGAAGTTTCTACGTAAAATAGATTTGAAAAGCAATTTATTCATTTCGATAGTTTTTGAACGATTTTCGTGGGTTATAGACTACGAATTATGTGATTTTTTCCATCTTGGTGAAAAAAATATATTTGTTTGATTCTTCACTTATATTGATCCACAAACACACTATATGTGTTGGAATAGAAGTTTCTACAAAAAATAAACTCGAAAAGCAATTTATACATTTCGTTAGTTTTTGAACGATTTTCGTGGGTTTTACACTACGAATTATGTGATTTTTCCATCTCGGTGAAAAAATATATTTGTTTGATTATTCTCCTATATTGATCCACATACACACTATATGTTTTGGAATAGAAGTCTCTACCAAAAGTAGACACGAAAAGCAATTTATTCATTTCGATAGTTTTTGAACGCTTTCGTGGGTTATACACTACGAATTATGTGATTTTTTCCATCTTGCTGAAAAAATTATATTTGTTTGATTCTTCACCAATATTGATCCACAGACACACTATATGTGTTGGAGTAGAAGTTTCTACAAAAAATAGATTTGAAAAGCAATTTATTCATTTCGTTAGTTTTTGAACGATTTTTGTGGGTTATAGGCTACGAATTATGTGATTTTTTCCATCTTGGTGAAAAAAATATATTTGTTTGATTCTTCACTTATATTGATCCACAAACACACTATATGTGTTGGAATAGAAGTTTCTACAAAAAATAGACTCGAAAAGCAATTTATCCATTTCGTTAGTTTTTGAACAATTTTCGTGGGTTTTACACTACGAATTATGTGATTTTTCCATCTCGGTGAAAAAATATATTTGTTTGATTATTCTCCTATATTGATCCACATACACACTATATGTTTTGGAATAGAAGTCTCTACAAAAAGTAGACTCGAAAAGCAATTTATTCATTTCGTTAGTTTTTGAATAATTTTCGTGGGTTTTACATTACGAATTATGTGATTTTTCAATCTCGGTGAAAAAATATATTTGTTTGATTATTTTCCTATATTGATCCACATACACACTATATGTTTTGGAATAGAAGTCTCTACAAAAAGTAGACTCGAAAAGCTATTTATTCATTTGGATAGTTTTTGAACGATTTTCGTGTGTTATACGCTACGAATTATGTGATTTTTTCCATCTTGCTGAAAAAATTATATTTGTTTGATTCTTCACCTATATTGATTCACAGACACACTATATGTGTAGGAATAGAAGTCTCTACAAAAAATAGACTCGAAAAGCAATTTATTCATTTTGATAGTTTTTGAACGATTTTCGTGGGTTATATAGACTACGAATTATGTGATTTTTTCCATCTTGGTGAAAAAATATATTTGTTTGATTCTTCACTTATATTGATCCACATACACACTATATGTGTTGGAGTAGAAGTTTCTACGTAAAATAGATTTGAAAAGCAATTTATTCATTTCGATAGTTTTTGAACGATTTTCGTGGGTTATAGACTACGAATTATGTGATTTTTTCCATCTCGGTGAAAAACATATATTTCTTTGATTCTTCACTTATATTGATCCACAAACACACTATATGTGTTGGAGTAGAAGTTTCTAGAAAAAAATAGATTTGAAAAGCAATTTATTCATTTCGATAGTTTTTGAACGCTTTTCGTGGGTTATACACTACGAATTATGTGATTTTTTCCATCTTGCTGAAAAAATTATATTTGTTTGATTCTTCACCTATATTGATCCACAGACACACTATATGTGTAGGAATAGAAGTCTCTACAAAAAATAGACTCGAAAAGCAATTTATTCATTTCGATAGTTTTTGAATTATTTTTCGTGATTTATAGAGTACGAATTATGTGATTTTTTCCATCTCGGTGAAAAACATATATTTGTTTGATTCTTCACTTATATTGATCCACATACACACTATATGTGTTGGAGTAGAAGTTTCTACGTAAAATAGATTTGAAAAGCAATTTATATATTTCGATAGTTTTTGAACGATTTTCGTGGGTTATAGACTACGAATTATGTGATTTTTTCCATCTTGGTGAAAAAAATATATTTGTTTGATTATTCTTCTATATTGATCCACATACACACTATATGTTTTGGAATAGAAGTCTCTACAAAAAGTAGACTCGAAAAGCAATTTATTCATTTCGTTAGTTTTTGAACGATTTTCGTGGGTTATACACTACCAATTATGTGATTTTTCCTTCTCGGTGAAAAAATATATTTGTTTGATTATTCTCCTATATTGATCCACAGACACACTATATGTGTTGAAATATAAGTCACTACAAAAAATAGACTCGAAAAGCAATTTATTCATTTCGATAGTTTTTGAACGATTTTCGTGGGTTATACACTACGAATTATGTGATGTTTTCCATCTCGGTGAAAAAAATATATTTGTTTGATTCTTCACTTATATTGATCCACAGACACATTATATGTGTTGGAATAGAAGTTTCTACAAAAAATAGATTTGTAAAGCAATTTATACATTTCGATAGTTTTTGAACGATTTTCGTGGGTTATAGACTACGAATTATGTGATTTTTTCCATCTCGGTGAAAAAAATATATTTGTTTGATTCTTCTCCTATATTGATCCACAGACACACTATATGTGTTGGAATAGAAGTCTCTACAAAAAATAGACTCGAAAATCAATTTATTCATTTCGTTAGTTTTTGAACGATTTTCGTGGGTTATACACTACGAATTATGTGATTTTTTCCATCTAGGTGAAAAAAATATATTTGTTTGATTCTTCACCTATATATATCCACAGACATACTATATGTGTTGGAATAGAAGTCTCTACAAAAAATAGACTCGAAAAGCAATTAATACATTTCGTTAGTTTTTGAATGATTTTCGCGGGTTTTACACTACGAATTATGTGATTTTTCCATCTCGGTGAAAAAATATATTTGTTTGATTATTCTTCTATATTGATCCACATACACACTATATGTTTTGGAATAGAAGTCTCTACAAAAAGTAGACTCGAAAAGCAATTTATTTATTTCGATAGTTTTTGAACGATTTTCGTGGGTTATACACTACGAATTATGTGATTTTTTCCATCTTGCTGAAAAAATTATATTTGTTTGATTCTTCACCTATATTGATCCATAGACACACTATATGTGTTGGAGTAGAAGTTTCTACAAAAAATAGATTTGAAAAGCAATTTATTCATTTCGATAGTTTTTGAACGATTTTCGTGGGTTATAGGCTACGAATTATGTGATTTTTTCCATCTTGGTGAAAAAAATATATTTGTTTGATTCTTATCCTATATTGATCCACAGACACACTATATGTGTTGAAATATAAGTCACTACAAAAAATAGACTCGAAAATCAATTTATTCATTTCGATAGTTTTTGAACGATTTTCGTGGGTTATACACTACGAATTATGTGATGTTTTCCATCTCGGTGAAAAAAATATATTTGTTTGATTCTTCACTTATATTGATCCACAGACACATTATATGTGTTGGAATAGAAGTTTCTACAAAAAATAGATTTGTAAAGCAATTTATACATTTGGATAGTTTTTGAACGATTTTCGTGGGTTATAGACTACGAATTATGTGATTTTTTCCATCTCGGTGAAAAAAATATATTTGTTTGATTCTTCTCCTATATTGATCCACAGACACACTATATGTGTTGGAATAGAAGTCTCTACAAAAAATAGACTCGAAAATCAATTTATTCATTTCGTTAGTTTTTGAACGATTTTCGTGGGTTATACACTACGAATTATGTGATTTTTCCATCTCGGTGAAAAAATATATTTGTTTGATTATTCTCCTATATTGATCCACAGACACACTATATGTGTTGAAATATAAGTCACTACAAAAAATAGACTCGAAAAGCAATTTATTCATTTCGATAGTTTTTGAACGATTTTCGTGGGTTATACACTACGAATTATGTGATGTTTTCCATCTCGGTGAAAAAAATATATTTGTTTGATTCTTCACTTATATTGATCCACAGACACATTATATGTGTTGGAATAGAAGTTTCTACAAAAAATAGATTTGTAAAGCAATTTATACATTTCGATAGTTTTTGAACGATTTTCGTGGGTTATAGACTACGAATTATGTGATTTTTTCCATCTCGGTGAAAAAAATATATTTGTTTGATTCTTCTCCTATATTGATCCACAGACACACTATATGTGTTGGAATAGAAGTCTCTACAAAAAATAGACTCGAAAATCAATTTATTCATTTCGTTAGTTTTTGAACGATTTTCGTGGGTTATACACTACGAATTATGTGATTTTTTCCATCTCGGTGAAAAAAATATATTTGTTTGATTCTTCACCTATATATATCCACAGACATACTATATGTGTTGGAATAGAAGTCTCTACAAAAAATAGACTCGAAAAGCTATTTTTTCATTTCATTAGTTTTTGAACGATTTTCGTGGGTTATACACTACGTATTATGTGATTTTTTCCATCTCGGTGAAATAAATATATTTCTTTGATTCATAACTAATATTGATCCACAGACACACTATATGTGTGGGAATAGAAGTTTCTACAAAAAATAGATTGGAAAAGCAATTTATACATATCTATAGTTTTTGAACGATTTTCGTGGGTTATATATATATATTGACTACGAATTATGTGATTTTTTCCATCTTGGTGAAAGAAAAAAAAATTTGTTTGATTCTGCACCTATTTTAAATCACAGACACACTATATGTGTAGGAGTAATTGTTTCTACAAAAAATAGATTCGAGAAGCAATATATTCATTTCGATATTTTTTGAACGATTTTCGTGATTTACAGAATACGAATTATGTGATTTTTTTCATCTCGGTGAAAAACATATATTTGTTTGATTCTTCACTTATATTGATCCACATACACACTATATGTGTTGGAATAGAAGTTTAGTGTTCATGGCGAGCTAGCAATTTATGGGCTGATGAAACTCGCCATGGCGAGTGTTTGCTCGCCTCGCGAGTTGATTTAGGTCAGGGACATGCTTCTCGCGTTGGCGAGCTAGGGACTCGCTGTAGCGAGCTCAGGCAGAATGGAATTGTATTTTATCTTTTCTGAAAATTTGACACTCGCTTTATATCCTCTAATATTTCTGATGTTTTGCAATTATGTAATTAATATAATGTTCATACAAGATGTCAAACACATTGGAATCTTAGGATATAACCTAGGGAAAATCATATATATTTGTATGCTCCCCAGGATTGGGAAATCATGGTAGAATAAACTCATGAATAGTTAGTATCAGTCAATCAGGCAGAATGGAATTGTATTTTATCTTTTCTGAAAATTTGACACTCACTTTATATCCTCTAATATTTCTGATGTTTTGCAATTATGTAATTAATATAATGTTCATACAAGATGTCAAACACATTGGAATCTTAGGATATAACCTAGGGAAAATCATATATATTTGTATGCTCCCCAGGATTGGGAAATCATGGTAGAATAAACTCATGAATAGTTAGTATCAGTCAATCATGTGCGGTTTAGTATGCTGCTTATGGGCTTCCATTGGAATAACTCATTAGGAAAATGATTGTGAGTTTAATGTCGTGACTCAATGGGTTGACGGACAAGGCGGGCCTCTGAGATATGCTCACCTCAGAGTGTCCTTTCGGTTAAACTGAATAAGACGTACTTTGTGATGCACCTTTAATTATGCTTTATATGTTATGATATGATTTAGTATATTATGGACTGATTAGATACCCGGTGTAGTCACCATTAGGAGGGTAGTATGACTCACTGAGACTTAGTAGTCTCACCCCCACTCCAATTATTTTTTCAGATAAGCAGGTTCCTTGAGGTAAGCAGACTATGGAGTAGCTGTGGCAGTTCGTGGATCGCATTTCCGTTTTCTTGCTTTCAGTTGTTTCCGTTGTGTTTTCCAATGTTTTGTACTCAGCACATGCATGTGCATTTCTTTGAATAATTGTATTGTTAATGAAAGACACAATTGATGTCATTGAATTCTCGCCTAAATAGATTGAAAGACACAATTGATGTGTTGGATCTAAAATTTTCAAGTGGAAAGGATCGGGAAAAAAAAAAGTTAATATTTTCGGTAGTTATTTATTTATAGTTTTGTGGGTTATACACTACGAATTTTGAGATTTTTTCATAACTCGGTAAAAAAAATAAAACGCCATTGAATTCTCGCCTAAATGTATTGATAGATACTCTACATGTGTTGGATAGAAGAGTTTCAAAGGAAAACAATTAGTAAAACAATTATTATACAAAATAAGTTTCTAGAAAAATACATCTTTAAATACATTGAAAATAAAAAGCAAGACTCTAAATATAGGCTATATAAATGATCCCGTCCCAGTGTCACATCAGAGCGGAGCTTCACCGACGACTCAGTCACAAACATAACCTGAGAACCTGAACCCCCAAAGGTTCGGCACATACACAAAACGGAGGGTTAGATAATATAACCATAAAAAGAAACCAAGTGCAAGAACACACTTAACACTTAGGACATAGTATACTTATATCTTAACTATTCAATTCATAAACATATATTGATTCCATGTCATTCATATCTCATAACCACAAAAGGTACAACACGTCACAATAATATCACATTCTCGATCAATTGACAAGTATACACATCATCATCAATTATCAATCATTATTCACACATCTCATAATACACTTAATCACGTTGTTAAGGATTATCAATTAATGTCAAGTACCATTTACCACATTGAATCACATATTCATAATGCAACTAATGTCAATTACTCATGTCATGTCACCCTAGACACGACTAATGCATGTGGTACCATTTCATCAATTTATCGAAAAACTTATTCCAATTATATTTTAGTCAACCGTAGCTACTAAAATATCTGCTATACTTTAGGGTTCAGCTAAAGTATCTGTTCAACATACATATATGAATGCATGAATGTACAATTACCAAACATATGGTTTACATATTTTAGTCAATCGCGGCTACTAAAATATCTACTATACTTTAGGGCTCATCTAAAGTATCTGCTCATCGTAAAAGGATAATAGAATTCATATAGTCTAACACTATTGTTAAAGAATACGTCTTCTCTATTAATTAAATCATATTAATTATTTTTCAAGTTATCACACATTCAAGATCATCATCATCATAAAGCATCATCATATATGTTATCATAAATCATAATCTCAATCTAAGATACATAATCATCATAGTTAATCATTTTACAACTAAGATACACATTCATGATTCAATCATATAGTGTATAATCCACGAAAACTGTAAAAAAAACAACTATCGAAAAGAATAACTTGTTTTTCGATTTTTTTTTTAGAATCTTCTACAAAATATATATAGTGTTTCTTCTATGGGATTTTATTTTTTTCATCCTGTTTTGAAAAAATACCAAAATTCGTAGTGTATAACCCACAAAACTATTAACAAAAAAAAACTACCGGAAATAATAACTTGTTTTTCGATCCACTTTTTTTAACGAATCTTCTATCCAACACATGTAGAGTGTCTTTGGATCTATTTAGGCGAGAATTCAATGGCATTTTATTTTTCTCACCGAGTTATGAAAAAATCCCAAAATTCGTAGTCAACCCACGAAAACTGTAAAAAAAAAACTATCGAAATGAATAACTTGTTCTTCTATCCTTTTCTTTTGAAACTCTTCTATCCAACACATGTAGAGTATCTTTCAATACATTTATGCGAGAATTCAATGGCATTTTACTTTTTTTACTGAGTTATGAAAAAATCACAAAATTCATAGTCTATAACTCGCATACTTTGGAGGGGGTAAAAGCCTATATACTCTTTATTTTTTGAAAAAAGAAAGGAAACAATGGGTGATGTGGTATCGTTTACATTTTTTGTGGATAAATCGGGATATTCTCAATACACAACCGTAGAGATTAATCTTTTAAAGTAACTAAAATCTATTTAAGAGGTTGGCCTCTCCCACCAAATGTTTTTCGATCTTCTTTTCTATTTTTAACTGTTTTGTGCCATAATATCATTTTAGGGTCATGCTAATGCACAACCAGATGCAGCTTATTAATATATATGTAAAAACCAAAGAGAGATGCCAAACCAACTCGGGAAGAGAAAGACAAACAATCCACAAACTGAACATGCGTTTTAGCGTATTTATTTTGAGAGTTCCACCAAAGGGTTGTTAAGTTTGTATCCTCATAATAGATACAAACAACCTCACTCACTATAAGAACCAAAATTCTTCAACTACTTGTAGAACACGTAATTACATTTATGAATTTACTTTATAAATTTCTATAATAAAAGGGATCAAGAAGTAGGGTTACCACAAAGAATTTTGAACAATTTCGAAAACAAATAAAAAATGGAACTAAACTTGAAATGTTGGAAGTTTTAGACTATCACAACACATTCATGAATAAAAACAACCATACTCAATTTTGAGTAGGTCAGAAAAATGAATGGTTTAGTATCTACCCTTAACATTAAAAAAACCTAAATTGTTAGACTGGCCGGCATGTTATATGATATATTATACCGCATCATCTGTAATGCAAATTCAATGGCCGAGATTTGGCCACGGAGAAGATTCGAACTGTATCATTAGCTAATAGCTTAAATCCTCGTCCACAAGCAAGTTTAGGTCTGGGAGAACAAATTTAGGTTCCTGTTTACCAATCTCATGTACTTTCGGAGGAGCATTTGCAGCATTAACATGTGAATCATCATTAAGAACTTTATGTGTGACAGTTTTGGGGGAGATTGAATTAGAAGGACGGCATACTGCCTCCACAAATTGGGATGAATTAGAGGTTGTAGCATTATTAGTGTTCTGTCGTGACTCGAAATCAAGCTGTTACAAAAGGCCAAAGCATATTAGATTCTAAATTTCTAATGGACCGGGTTAGATCGAAATAAATACATATAGAGTACTACAAATAGTGAATAAGAGAGGTCACCTTCATTCTCTTTAAACTTTCATTAGTGGCTCTCTCTTTTTCGACAGCTAGGCGCAAAGACGCCAGCTCCTGTTGAGAAATTCAAAAATTGTTTATTAGTATATGTACAAATCATAATAAAATGTATATCTCAAAGTTGTATGGTTTAGAGAACGATGACTCGTACATTTTTCAAATTTCTCCTTTCTTTCGATAACAAACTCTCTTCCTCTTTTAGTTCAGCTAAAGTCTGCAGTCACCAAAAAGCATCATCAAGAGATGTAAAAGCATGCAACTAAAAACAGTTAAAGTTAACATAACCAAAGTGTTCATGAAAATTTAGATTTATGAAATGTTTCAATCATTGGAAAATCAGAGAATATACACATTCAGCATAGAGCTTATTATACTCACCTTTTTTCTTTTTGGGTTTTTTGTAGTAACTCTTTCCTTTGGATTAGCAACCTAAAAAATAGTACCAAATATGGGAGGATTAAAGTTGAGACATTCTATTTTAAAAGCAAATTCTCTACAAAATATGAGGTCAAATAAGTTGAGACATTCTATTTTAAAAGCAAATTCTCTACAAAATATGAAGTCAAATAACATGATAATACTATAGCTTCCAAACAAATCAGGAACAAAAATTGAGGATAACTTGTAATAATTCATTAATTCTCGCGTAAGTATGGAAAATGTTAAACAGTCTCATGAGATAATAATTAAAAAAACAAAAATAGTAATATAATCTTAAAAGTAGTACTGTATATTTAATTTCTAAAAATTTTAAAAAATAATATTTTCTACATAAAACTTTTACTTTTATTTTTGGTTTCATAACCATTGTTCCAGAAACACCGTATGACGTAATTCATAACTTATACCTTGTGTTATTATAATGAGGAGTGTTATTTTGACACAACTTTTATTACACAAATCTTATATAAACACTATTTATATATACTTTTTGTTTTTTCATAAGAAAAAGAAGATAAAAAATTACACAAATGCCTTTATATAAATATTGTGTACCAAAAAATGTGTAGGAATATTATTTTCTCTATTATAATTTAATGGAAATATTTTGACTAGACTTTAGGCATGCACTACTCCTAAATATTGAGGCAAGCACAAACAAACACATAAATACGGTTGCGCTCAAGCTGTGATGCAGCAACGTATCATGACAGACATGTGTCATCTTCAACCCACGTGATCACAAGCAACAACAACAGATAAGAAACAGGATTAGTCAACAATTACTATTATTAATTTTATTTTATTGTTCATATATGTCATTTCCTAGCTACTTTGATAAAATTGTTATTTTGTGCATATATAATAAAATAATTTAAAAAATATATATAATGTAATCCTCCATATATATATATATATGGCAAATTCTAAAATGGACTAGTGTACCAAATGGTCCATGATGGACAAGAAATAATTGCCTTTAGATTGATCTATCATATCATGTACCTTCCACACATGATTTCCTTTTCCAATTCAATTCTCTCTCCTCTTTTATCACTCATCTCTCTCTTTTGGATTTTTGTGAACTAAATTTTTATATTTAATTTTAATTTATTAGACAAATTGTGAAATTGTGTAACGTGTTAAAGTTTGTGACTTTTATTTCCTTTTAAAATTATTTTAGGTTTTTTTTTACGCAGAAAATTATTTTAGGTTAAGGGTTAATAGATTTTTATTTTTTGGTAAGGTGATTTTTTTTAGTAGGGTGGTTAATAGATTAATTATAATAAATCTAAAAAAGTCCTAAAAATATAGCAAATATTAGTTTTAGGGTCTGGTTATGGTCCATAAGCATATGGACCATCCATAAATTACTATGCGCGCCCCCCAGATTGCTACACGCGCCCCCAACTGCTACCCCCCCCCCCCAATTGCTACGCGCGCCCCCCAACTGCTACCTCCTCAATTGCTACGCGCACCCCCCCCCCCCAGTTTTTTTTTTTTTTTTTTTAGCGCACCCCTCAGATTTTTTTTATCACGCTTTTAATTTTGATTGATTGAATTTTATTTTATTTTATTAAATTTCAGAGTATTATGTATGGTTAATTATTTTAGTAGTTAGTTTTAAACTAAAATCATGCCAAAACCATTTCTGCTGTAGAATGGTTTCAAAGATGTGTACTCCAAAACCATTTGTGCTGTGGAATGATTTCAGAGAACTGTAATCCAAAACTATTTAATGTACTTAATTATGTCAAAATCATTTTAATAACTCCAAACTTAATTTACTTAATGTACTTAATTTTTTTCCCTCCTCCAAACTTCTAGCGCACCCCCCCAAATTTCTAGCGTGTCTCCCGTTTTCAATTAAATAATAACTTTTGTTCCTTATTATTAGAATCCATTTTTAATTAATTTTCGTCATACACCCCCTCGAAGCCCAACATAATAACCAATGGTTCATGTATATATAAAACATACTTGTCAAACATACAATTTAATTTTAAGTTTTATCAATCACAATCACAATATAAATAAAATCTCATACATTATGAAACCAAATAACAAGACTAATGGTTTCAGTGTATAATGCTATGACACCATTTAACTAGAATAATGGTTTCAATGTATAAACTTTTTAACTAGACTAATGGTTTCAGTGTATAACAGTATGAAACCATATAACTAGACAAATGGTGGAAACCATAAGTGTGGCTTAATGGTTTCATTTTTTTTGTATCTGAAACCAAAGTAGCCCTCTTATGGTTTCCAATAAAATATTCATATTTTGTTCAAAATAAATATTATAATTGAAACCATAAGTATAGCTTAATGGTTTCACTAGTGGTTGTATGTGAAACCAAAGTAGATCTCTTATGGTTCCCAATAAAATATTCATGTTTTATTCAAAATAATTGTGCAAACCATAAGAACAAAATTATCACCATAGGTTATTTTCATATTCAATTCAACTTTAAGACCAATAGTAGTTACTAGTTAGCACATAAATGAGCATTGTAGAATCCATTTTCAATCATGATTTAAAAAAGAATCGACAATTACAAAAAATAATCTTTTACATCATAATCTCATTTTCATATTCTTCATTTTCTATTCTCATTCCCCATTACAATTTGTGCTCTATACAAATATTGTTCTTATTTACTCTTAATAAAACTAAAGAATATAACAAACTAATGCCTGCAAACTAAAGAATGCTACTATATCAAAACACTAAGCTTAACCAAAGCTAAACAAACTGAGCCCTACAAACAGAAGCACAAAACTAAATAGCATCAGTCCATCAACACGAAGATCTCTGAAACCACACCTGCACAATCAAAACACACAAAGTGGTTTAGGATGCAACAACTAAGCATCAACTCTCTGAAAACTATTCTACCAGCCAAATGGTTTTGAAGTACAACTCTCTGAAACCATTCTACCAGCAAAATGGTTTAGGAAGCAACAATTAAGCATCAACTCTCTGAAACCATTCTACTAGCAAAATGGTTTCAGAGTACAACTCTCTGAAACCATTCTACTAGCAAAATGGTTTAAGAAGCAACAATTAAACATCAACTCTCACAAACCATTCTACCAGCAAAATGGTTTAGGAAGCAACAATTAACCATCTACTCTCTGAAACTATTCTACCAGCAAAATGGTTTTGGAGTATAACTCTTTGAAACCATTCTACCAACAAAATGGTTTAGGAAGCAACCATTAAGCATCAACTCTCTGAAACCATTCTACCAGCAAAATGATTTTGGTGTACAACTCTCTGAAATCATTCTTCCAGCAAAATGGTTTATGAAGCAACAATTAAACATCAACTCTCTGAAACCATTTTACCAGCAAAATGGTTTTAGAGTACAACTCTCTGAAACCATTCTTTCAGAAAAATGGTTTAGGTATGATTTTTAACTTAGCAAGATAGATTGACAAACGCATTGGATCAATGCTAATTAGGTGCTAAACCTTTAACATTGTAACCTCAACAAAGGAGTTCAAATTTCCACAAAAATAATCATAAAAAATTGATAATACCATTTTAATCAATACTAATAATTTCTCATTTCTCTCACTTTTTCTAAGTAGAATGGTAAATATAAATCATAATACAAGAGTTCAATTCATATATGCTCAAAATCATACCTAAAATTAGAAATCATTTGAAAACTATCAATGTAAAAGAACTTTAGTTTACACACACATCCCTTCTTCTGTTTCACATATATGATTTTAGATTTCAAGCTTGTGCTCCCACCATAACTTTGCAATGCTTCAATTTCAATGTCAGAGTCCTTCATGTTATAAAATACAGTTAAATATAGGTTCAACTATTTTTTTTCTAAATTCTTGCACTCCAAAATATAGGTTAAACTATTGTGCTATTTTTTATAAAACTTACAAAATTACTAAATATGTTTTTTTACTAAATAATTATTTTTATTAAAGTTGTTGTCCCATATTTTTTTAATAAATTATAATTAATATTTTCTTATTATTCGAATTTTTATTTTGAAGATGCCACAAAGTTAATAAATTTAGCTTATGGATTTATCATAAACATATGCCCCTATGTATAATTTTTGTAATAAATTAAAATTACCAATGACAAATATTTATTCAATTTCTTTAATGCATCAGTGATGAATATTTGTCTTGTGCTTTGTAATTTATCATTAGATTTTTGTAATAAATTTTAATTATTAATAAGAAATATTTATTCAATTTATTTTATGTATCTATACCATTATATAAAGAGAATACCCCTTTTGGTGTAACATTTCTTATTGTCCTTTTTGCTCTTCACTCTACTAAAATATTTGTATATGTTGAAAAAAAATTTGGTTTTCAATTTTTTTTAGTAAAAAAAAAAAATTCTTAACAGCTAAACATGACAAAAAAGGAGGTTAAGTAATTATCAAGTAATAAAAATATTTTTCTTGGAACTGCACTTTATAAAAAATAGAAAAA
This sequence comes from Trifolium fragiferum, assembly GCA_954870985.1. Lineage (NCBI taxonomy): Eukaryota > Viridiplantae > Streptophyta > Magnoliopsida > Fabales > Fabaceae > Trifolium > Trifolium fragiferum. Next base: position 84,769,239 of record OX940789.1, on the reverse strand, counting down.
TAAAATAAGAACAAAGATAACAGAAAGACGCGCACTACAATATAACAACGTTAATAGAAAAAGTGGACACAAACGGACATGGAACATGCCCATTTGACAGCTAGTCAATGTGAATATTTTGTTCTTTTTATTTTATTTTTTTATTTTTTTTGGCTTTCACCACCAGTATAATCTGATTTGGGAGTCATGTTTTTTATATCTATTATCAATGAGAACTCGTTGTTCTTCGGTTGTTTTTTTGTGAAAGCTCATGTCCACTGATTTAGAATATTATCTTATTTTTTATGCATAGATTCATTTATAATCTTTAACTTCTTTTTTGTTCCTATTTTTCTTTTGTATAAATTCATCTATAATCTTTATCTTTTTTTATCCTATTTTTATGCATAGATTCTTTTATATATATATATATATATATATATATATATATATCTTATTCTTTCTATATTTTTTCTTCTTCATAATTTTATGTATAAATTTATATATAATTTTTTTTGTATTTATCTTACTTTTTTATATTTTTTTCTTCATATTTTTATGCATAGATTGATATATAATTTTTTTTTTTGTATTTATCTCATTATTTCTATATTATTTAAGCAATAGAGGAATTAATTATTATCCATATATAAAATAAATTGGTTAAATAACTAAAAAAAAAATCATGTTCGTCATTATGCATCCATGATCCATGTTTATCTTCATCAACTCAAACCCCAAAACCCAGCTATTCTTCTAAAGCAATAATAAGAAGAAGAAAAAAAACTGTTAACAAATTGTTAGAAAAAAAATCCAAAAAAGAGGAGTAAAAATTGAATTCCCAAAGGAACAAAAACAATTGAAACAACGCTACAAAAATTAAATTCCTAAAATGAAACCACAAAAAATTGAGTGTGCCAAAAAAATTGAATACACGCTTCTTGAAGAATCTGAGTTTTCCAATTGAAAGAAGAAATAAGATGAAGCTCCATTTGTTTTGAAAGCTTGCTTAATAGAACACTATAAACCTGATTTTTTGGGTGGAATTTTTGCAAAATTTGTCATAAATAAAAAATTCAGATTTACCCAATAATACAAAAACACTCAACAACCACACACTCCTTCAGATTCAATTTTTTCTCCTCACTCCTTCTGTTCAACCTTGCCACCGCCGTATATGCCACCACGAACGATGACTGATTTTACACCATCACCCATAGTTAACTCATCAATTTTTACCCTTTTTAAAATAGAAATTGATCTTGGCTCCCCTTTGATTTTGATTGTGATGTTTTTATGGTTCAGCGCTTGGCTAGTTTTGTAACGCCAATCAAAGAAGGAAGAAAGAACATGAGGTTTTGGTTTGATGATTGAGTTAAAAGGGTTTGGAATCAGGGTCTAATTTGATTAAGTTTTTTATTTTTTATGTTTAAATAAATAACATTATGAAATTCTTATAAAAATTCTGTCAAAATGAAATAAATTTTAATTTTAATAGAGGTAGTATTATTGAATAAAGGAGAGAAAGGAACAAATCTAATATGGGAGACTACATAATAACATAAGTGAACTTTTTAATCTAATGGATATAAATCCTTGCCCATATGGACCATATGTTATACTGGTCCACCGAAGAAGCGGCCTATAATATAATAAGATAATACCAGTGGTAATAATAAAAGTCAGATTTTTGCTAACCACACCCAAAAAAACTTAGTTATACCCCAAAACGACAAAAATACCCTTAAATATAGTTAGTATGCATACAATGTAAACTAAGTTTACAAAATGTTTATGTAAACCCAGTTTACATAACCTTGTGTAAACTGAGTTAACGTGAACCTCTTAAATCTAGTGTAAATGTTAACTGAGTTTACAATTACATAACCTTGTGTAAACTGAGTTAACGTGAACCTCTTAAACCTAGTGTAAATGTGAACTGAGTTTACAAAAGATTATGTAAACTGAGTTTACATATAAATTGAAGTGTATTTTAAAAGTACGTGATCTTATATTACATTAGGAGTTCACATAAACATTTAATTTAGATTAGATCTGCTAACGATTGAAATCACATGGAAACATGAAATCACATGAAAAAGAAAATGCCTAAAATTGAAAAAGTATAAATTCACTAACCTATGCAATAAAGTCTTAATAGTTATCTTCAAAATTTAATCTTTATTGTGAATTTGTGATTAATTACACATTAATGTTGTTTGTAAGTTTTAAGAGAGAACACATGAGGTTCGTGGGAAAGAGAGAGAAGCGTGAAACAAAAACATAAAAAGATGATAAACGGTTTTAAAAAAATTTATATAAAGAAGGACAATTTTAGTATTATGATTAAATTTTATTGAAAATTGGATGTAACTAGTTTTTTTGGGGTGTGACTAGCAAAAATCTAAAAGTCAATGTAACCAAACCATAAATAACTCACAAGAATTGCAATTGCAATTTCCATACACGCCCAAAAAGTACACAACCACTACACCAAACTAAACAGCACGACTTAACTTGCAGCAGTATTTGCCACGAAAACACGCCACCAATAGTTTTTTACTCTATTACCCTTCATTATGTATGGTTGAATGTATTTATCGCATCGCGTTAACCAATGCTGACTAACGCACCCAACCTCAGTTGAAATGAAACTTCCTTCCGACATGGCACGAAAGAGACAAAAATGCCCCCTCAGAACGAAGGTTTTTTCGTCATTGAATTCATGACACGTATTACTATCATTTTTTGAAGGAAAGTAAGTGGCGAGGAAAAAACGTGGTAAGAGTCATTCTCATTCATTCAATTCAATTCCTTCCTTATTCAGACTTCAATCCAAAGTCACTCCTTTTCCCTGAATTATTAAATACGACTACTCCACTTTTTCTTACCATTTATTGTTATTATTAAATAATTAAAAATTATCATCATCATATATGAAAATGGAAGTTGCACTTTGTCAATGACACGCTGATTAATTACGGTGACCAGAGGAGAGAATCACCGATTAGTTACGAGGGTAAAATTGTAAATCTGATTGATATTAAATGTGGACTTAAACTAAGTTGAAATCAATACAAGTTATGGAACGCACCGACACCGAATACGATACGGACGTTGACACGTCGATACCGATAAAATTTTGACAAAAAAATACAATTTAATATAATTGTAAGTATCGCACGTGTTTGACACGGACACACGCCTAATTCGAAAAGTGTATGTGATACTGATACATGAAGTGGCATTTTCGTCCATTCTAGACAAAAAAAAAACTGCCACAGTACTTACATGTTGTTGTACTAAAACTAAAACACGACTTCAACGGAAAAATTAGAAAAGTAAAAATGAAAGAGGAACGAACCTTAGATCTTGAAGAAGATTGGGGGAGTTTTGTTGGGAGGGTAGATTCATCGCTTGGTGACGTGGCGGCGCACCATGAAAGAGGGGTGTTGGGGCTAGCTCTGGTGGAGTAGTCTTGTTTTGGTGGGAAATTAATGGACTTGGAGCGTGGTTGACGAGTGGTCCAGTGGAGTTGAAGTGGTGGTGGTTGAGGGTTGTTGAGACGGAGGAGAAGGTCGGCGACGATGTTGTCGTCAGCCATAGCTAAGTTGAGCCAGTCATGGTCGCACATCTGGTGTTAATTGTTGGTGGAAGGTTGAATAATAATAGTAAGTGAATATTATTGAATGAGAATAGAGTGGAAGGTGGTTTTTTTATTTGTATGAGATGAATGTGTGTGTTTGTGTTCGTGGATGACTCAAGAGAAAATAAATGTAAGAGAGAGATGATTTTTGTTTTGCTTTAAGAAAGAAAAAAACACACACAGAAACCTCTCTCTCGGTTGTTTCTTTTTGTGCAAGAGAGATTATTCCACCTGGTCCCACTTTTTCCACGTGCCAAACCCAACTACTTTCTTCCTAATAAGAGTATTATTTTTTTTATTAAAGAAATAAGAATATTTTCTATATGTCTATAGTACCCCTATAACATACATTACTCTATAACATATATTTATGATATTTTTACGGAATTTTCTCGTGCATTATTAGTAGAAGTAACATTCAATTAGAATTTCGTACGAATTGCTTAGGTGACATTAGGGATAATCGCGATTCGGTTTGAATTGATTTTGAGGCAAAAAATCATCTAAACCAAAATTAAAATAATAAGGGATATGGTTCAATTTTGGATGGTTACTCAAAAAAATTCAATCCAATTTTGTGCGTTTTAATTTGGATCGGTTTTTGAATATCCAAATTAAAAATTCTATTTTTTTATTAGATATTAACATTATAAAAATTAATAACTAGCATAACTTATAATATATTAAAAATTAATATTTTAGAATGAAAATTATCAATTATATCTAAAACATATGAAATAGTAAAATATATAGATTACATTGAAATAATAACTAGCATTAAAAATATAAAAAAAAAAAACGAAAAATAATAATAAGTGAATGCAATATATCATACCAATAAAAAGTATTAAAATATATGTATGCGGTTTGGTTCTGTTTTAAAAATTCAATCCAAAATTTGATCTGATATGGCGGTTTTCACAAAAGAACATCCAAACACATTAGAAAATATTCGATTTTTTGCGGTTTTCGGTTTTTTTGATCGGTTTGTGGTTTTTATTTGGATTGATTTGGATTTGAGCACCCCTATGTGACATTCAATTAAAGCTCTACTATGTGAATATTTCGGTTAAAATTTATTTGAAAATCAATCCCCGTAAAAAAAAAATTGAAATATGATTTGAATTTATTTGACAATATGTCGATTTGTTTTAAAATAAATTCAAATCTTATTTCATTTTTTTTATGGGGATCACTCATGTAAAATTTTATGTCGCACGATGAAAAGTGATTCCCTTGATGAAAAATGTTTGCAGATGATAGTAAGAATCAATGACAAGAATTTTAGTATAAATTGATAAAAAAAAATTAAAATCATGGTGGATTCTAGGGTGAACCATCTATCAAATGCCTCACCGGTGAGGCACTTAAAAAACATATAAATAACAATAGTATTCCTCCCTTATATAAAAAAAAAAAAAAAAAATTAAAATACAAAACAAATAAAGTTGACAAGCAAGATTAAGGGTCATAAATAAAACATATCTGATAAGTTATCACTTGAAATACTAACAAGATAGAAATTTTCTTAATCAATATTGTCCAACGATAAATCTTTTGTAGTAGTGACTTGAAATTTTTGAGATGATCTCTTCATCACTTTCTCCTCCTCTAACTCATCGTAGATTATCAAATCTTTACGATATTGCACATTGTAGAAACTATTGCTCCTGTGGAAAAAAAAATTAAATTAAAATAAATATTCAAATAAAATGGCGTCTTAAATATTTTGAGTCCTTAATAGAAAGAAAGTGTATTCTTTGCAAATGAAACACCAAAAAATATAAATTAATTTTAAAAATTGGTCCCTAATAAAAAAAGTTTGAATCTCTAATTATTTAAAAATAGGGTTAATAGGTCTTTACCCCCGTACAAAGTAGGCGTGTTTTGCTTTATCCATCTGTAAAAAAATTCTTTAAGTTCCCCCTTGCAAATTTTTTTATTATTTTTCCCCTTGGATGTACTTTTTAAATTGATTGTTTTATTCAACCAATTTAAAAAATGTTATTTTCTAAATCGATTATTTTGTTCAACCAATTTAAAAAGTGCGAATTCTTTGCATCCAAAAAAGAAAACCAAAAAAAAAAAATTTGCAAGGGGTTATAAACTTAAGCCTCGAATTTTAACTACATTATTACATCTTGTTTTGTTCATTTGTTTTCACATCAACAACATAATATATTACTCACCTTCACAAATAAAATAAAGAAATTTGAACTCACACCATTATAAAATAAGAATTGACCTTTCACGGCACACTCAATGAATGATGTAATCACCGGCATCTCCAATAAATATATCATAGAGAGTATTATAGACTAATGATTCGTACCTTATTTTTTTTATTATTGGAGTTCCATGTACGTGGCATAGAGGATATCAAAATTGATGATACCGGTACCTTATTTAAGGTACCGTATCATCAATTTAATGTTACCTTTTTTTTTGTATAATCGAATTAAATAGAATTAATAATTTGTTAATAATGTATGATACATATAGTGGTATCACCATTGGAGCAAAACACGTATGAGTTGCATAAATACTATATGTAATTGTAGGGACCACTTTTTAGTGATGTATGATACCCAAAGCGGTATCACCATTGGAGATGCTCTAAGAAAACATTGACTAAAATTCGATAACAGAGGCCATAATAATAATAATACTCCAGATTTGCTACGGTCCAAAAAGTATACAGTTTCATGTAGTTTTTAATTTCATCCATTAAATTTAAATCGGACAGTTATATTAAAAAATTTATTTTTTTTAATCAAATTGATCTTGTATTTAAAATCACATTAGACATTTCATAACAAATACAATGTGTTATCGTTTGCTACTTTACGGTAACAAATCTAATTCGAAGGAATGGTCCGAGATTTGATACAGTCCAAAAAACATGCAGTTTCAAGCATTTTTTAATAGTCATTGGATCAAAATAAAATCAGCAGATATAAATGAGTGTAACTATTTTAAAATTACACCAGTGTAATTTGATAAAAATAAATTCTAGGAGGTATTTAGTTTTTTTTTCTATGGATTAATTAAGGTTTTCCTTTTTTGTTACAAAGATTTACCTTTTTTTCCTCTAATATCCCCCTATTGAAATATGATTTTTATGATTTGTTTTTTTATGTATAATTCATATTCATATATAGAGCAGCAAAACTAGTCAAAACTATAAGAGGATGTTAAATATAAAGAAAAGTAAAATATTTTTTGTTAAGTAGTTTAATAACTAAAAAATATGAATAAATGGAACGATGTCCTATCACATGAGATATGTTCATACTTCATAGGGACAAAAAAAGTATTTTTTATCAATATATTCTTGACAATTTTTATTATTGATTGATTTTTTTTGGAACTATATATTATAAAGAGTAAAAATATCAAAACAAGAAGAATAACGCCATATTTTACCATGCTCAAGTAAATAGAAGTCTAAGAGCAACTTTAGCCGTTGATCAGCTTTGTCTCAAATTCCTTATGTAGCACGACCAGCGTCAATGTCGTTTACATGAATTGCATTAAAAAATATGGGAAGAATAAAGAGTCTAAGGTTTCAATCAATCAGTGTTGCATAGGTGCGGGTACTACCAGTACGAGGTACGACATTTTTAAAGGTAAGGATATGTGTGTATAATTTTTTTAATATAATTATATAAATAAAATAATGAAATTATATTGTTAAAGCAAATAATTAAACATAAAAAGTACCACAAGTAATTCAAAAACAATTAGATAAAAAGATTTAAATTGTTATTGCTTATTAGTAGAGTTGCTACTTATATATTATAAACAAATAAGAAATTTAAATTTTCCAATAAATAAAAAATAAATTAAAAAAATTACATATTTTAGATTCATGTACCACAAACATACCATAGAAGTACCACGCGTGTACCCGTTGCAAAATAAAAAATAGATACGCCATCAGTGCGTACCCAAAGAATACCGTACGCATACCGATACCCAGTACGTAACGTACCCAGTACCGATACTCTACTTAAAATGGAGTACCCGTACTTCATAAGTTTCAATACATGAATTGCATGACTTATTGAATAACGAGTAAAACAAAAGATAAATATTGATCCTTATATATATAGAAATACATTGACTCAATTATAAATCTATAACAAATCATAATAATACTAAATATATAACAATAACAATAATAATAATAATAATAATAATAATAATAATAATAATAATAATAATAATAATGCGTTATAAAATTTAATCCTAAGAGATAACCTCATATGCTCTAGTATAATATAAAATTTACTAAATATATATTTTTATATTCTAACACAAACCACGATGATGGGAGAAAGGGTTCTCTCAATTTGAAAAACAAATTGAGGAAATAAAGTGTGCTTTTAGACTATTGGATTATAAATGTAGAGTAATATTTAAATTGAAAAGAAATGAGAAAAAAGTGATTGATGGTTGAGATGTGAAAATTGAGAAAAATTGAGGAAAAATAAATTGAGAGAATCCATTCTCCGATGATGGTGTCTATGTTAATTGACCTGTAGAATCGAGAAATCAAAGCACTTGTTGTGTTGATTCCAATGAAGACCAATCACATCTCCTGCCTTTAAACCCCTTCTAACTACAAAATCTTTCATCCACTTACCATTGAAACCATAGTTTCCAGCAATAAATTTCTTAAAAAAGAGACAGTGCACAGTGTGCGTGTCACAATCCCATATTTTAACTTCGATTCCCTTTTCAACATCAGCACCCAACACAGAAACCACCAATTCTTCAGCCACTTTTTTTCCTATTAAAAGTCTACATGTAACTCCAAGAGTATCAGTTTCTGTCAACGTCTTTTTTATCTCCCAATTCCTCTCTACATCAACATTGGTTTTTGGATGTTGCACAAGCTTTCTCTTTGTTGGTTCATTATCATCATTTATTGATGTACATGGCCAAGAACACCAAGGAGCAAGTGATAAATGGAGACAAACGTCATTGCAAAACGAACACAAACACATATTGTTGTTGTAAGCCATGGAATAATTGAGTGTGTATTTGCGGAAATATGAAATATATGGTACGTGGGTGAATAGTTATTCTATACTTTAACGCTCTATATATAGATGTAATTGTAGTACAAAACATATTTTTAAATTACATATTTGCAAATAAAAAGCAAATCCTACAAATATTCTTAATATAATTTCTTTTTTTTTTTCGGTTTTCACCACCAGTTGAATCTGGTTCGGGGGTCAGTTCTGGCATCAAGTGGTTCCAGCCCCCTCCCGATCGCAGTTGCGGGGGATCGAACCGTGGTCCTCCCTACCAAGTTCAGCGCCAATCACCACTGAACCAACTAACGATTGGTTAATATAATTTCTAATATAAATGATTTCATAATCAAGAAAAATGAAATATAGTAAACAAAACTCACAAATAAATACTATAGTGAAATATACCTTAACAAAAAAAATTACAAACATAAGCTAAAAAAAAGTGAATAGATTTATATAAAGAAATAATAAATATGTTGGAAAATTGACATGAATAGGTGCTAAAAAAATATACGATTTTTTATGTAAAAAATAATTTAATATAAGATTTGATTAAAATTAGTTGATATTATTTTTTTAATATTTATTTTATTTAAATATATATATATATATATATATATATATATATATATATATATATATATATATATATTTTAAGAGGAAATTAACTTATTTGAGTTGTCTCCCTTATCATAATTTTATTGTTTATTTATTAAAGGAAATTAACTTGTCCGAGTTGTCTCCCTTATCATAAAATTACGTAGAAAAAAATCCAAAATATTAATGAATCTTTCCATTAATAGAAAAATATTTAATACAATTAAGTTACTAAGTTTGATTTAGCAGTAAAAAATTTGAATAATATGCATAAAATTTTAGATTTGATCCTCATTGATATTTGACAATATTGTTAAAAAAATTAAAAATGAATACAATCAAAAGTTTTTTTTTTTTTTTTATTTGTCAAGACTAAAGCTTACTATTATATATCGTAAATAAACAATAAAATAAAAATGTGTGTTAGAAAATGAGCTTGTCTATTATTTTTTGACTAAGGTAAGAGCACATTGGCAAAAGTCCACAGTCCATAATGGATGAGAGAGATTAGAATGACTTACAGTTTTACACGATGTAACTAAACTCAACCCCACAATAAAATATTGTTTTCCTTAAAAATTGAAAACAAAAGGATATGTGTCAAATTCTAGTAGTACCATATATCCTAGTATAATATCCTTGCATAAATTCATACACGTTTTTTTGTTATTGATAATTGAAATTATGATTGGCAATTTACAAATTCATACACGTTTTTTTTTTATTGATAATCAATTTACACCATTTTTGGACTCAATCAGGTTTTATGAACAAATGTCTATGTATTAATATCTTGATACGATTGGAATTTTATATATAGAAACTTTTGATTATTGACCAACTCATTTTTGGAATATATATCTTGATTAAATCAATGCTAAAATATATGAAAATTTCAAAAATCAGGGACTTAAAACCTAGCTAGTACTATTATTTACTATATATACGGGTCAACATGCAAGTGTGAGTGACTCGGCCGCCCCTTCTCTATTTTATAGTAGAGTGTGTATTTGCGCAAATATGAAAGGAAAAAGTTTTTTAGTAAGAAAATTTAAGAAGAATAATTGCAATAATAAATCTTCATCCTTGATTACGTCCGCCACCAACCATAATTTCCATAAAAGAATGAGATAACAATGCTCAATATGAAATATATGGTATGTGGGGAAAATTATTCTATACTTTAACGCTCTATATATATATATATATATATATATATATATAGATGTAATTGTAACACAAAACATATTTTTAAATTACATATTTGTAAATAAATATAGTAAACAAAAATACTTAACAAAGAGTACCGGCAATATTAATTGTAGGCATAGGGGAATCAAATCAAAATTAGTTACAATACAAGAACCACCAACACATTATGCTATACTAATACTAATTAATATTAAAATTAAAATAGTTGAGTCTACATAAAACAAGCCTGAAAAACTTGTGTGCGAAAATAAAAATACAGATAATAAAACCATACTATTAAATAGAACATTATTATCAAAACCAACCATATTCAACATCCCTGATCACTATCACAGATTTTTCCAAAAGCCCAAAAGCAGAAAAATAAAAAAGACTGTGACTTTACATAAACAACATGCTTATCTTCACCAAACAGCTCTCAGCACATGATCATTAATAGCATAAACCTGAGGGTTACAATCAGGAGGATCTTCAAAGAGAGACAAAGAGAATTGTTTATCAGCAACACCAACATCAAAGTGAATGAGACCAGAGCTAGGTAGATCAACACGAATGCCTTTAACAGGAAACCATAGAAAGAGTTCATGAGCAGTCATACCAGATAATTTCCCGATCTGACCATAACCAAGGGTACCCTTAATATTTGGATCATAGTGAAACTCATTTTCAAACTTTGCATTGCAAGGTTCTTTCATCCAAACCTGGAATTCACCACTGCTACTGTTTATCTCATACCTCGTTATTCCTTTTGGTAGAAGCCCTTCTGGAAGACCCTTTGCCCTTAATTCATCATATATTGTTCTTGAATTTGAACCACCGTTTACAAAGGTACATAACCATGAAAGGGTTACAATAAGAAGAAGAAGAGAGATTGAAACCTCACTAGCCATAACCATAGCCATCGATGAAGGAGAGAGAAACGAGAAAGCGAAGATTTTGGAATACTATAGTAATAACAAAACTAAGAGTGGAAATATTTTCTATGTTTATTCCATTGAAAAGGCTACCAAATATATACACATTAGTGATCAAAGATTCAAAACTGTGTCCTATTATTTCTCATATACATTTATTTTTATCCTAATTTGGCTATAGAATATTTGCATGACAGAGATAAAAGATTATGTGTCATTTGATCTTCAAATCTACAGTATTTAATTTGCATCAAATTTGCATTGTGATTGACGCAAGTGCAGCTGTATCATTACCCCTCAAGGTGGTGCATGAGGATTCCGAATGCCCATCTTGCCGAGTAATGTCTGGAACTGATGCCGTCTCAAAGCCTTGGTAAATAAATCTGCCAGTTGCACAACGCTTAGGCCCCGTTTGGCCCGACTTATTTTTTACTTTTTTATTTAACTTAAACGAAATACAGAAGTATAAAATTATATTTGACAATATTTCTCCTTAAAAGTATCAAAGAAATAAAGTAAAGAAGTAAAAAATAAAGTCAAACACAATTTTTTCCTTCTTTACTATTTTTAAGGAGACGAAAAAAAGGAGAAAATAAGCCGGGCCAAACGGGGCCTTAATATACCATGGTATAGGATCATGAGGTGAAGGTGGGGCGCAATGGCGGAGCCAGGAATAATATTAAGTCTGGGTGCAATTTTAACCGTAAATGCACAAATGTTTATTAATTTAAAGTTTTCGGATCGGGATTCAACTAGATCGGACAGTTTTTAACTAATAATATTGTATATTATTTATATATTGATATTATAATAAAAGTAATTAATTTTAAAAATTTAATCTAAATATTTGATTCATAATAACTAGATAAGTAAACGTTATAAACTCCCCACAATATGAAAAAAAAATGGAATTACAACATATTTAAGATTAACACAAAAGCAATCAAACATATGTTTTTGGTATTTTGGGTTATATTTAAGCATGAGGTAAAAAATTAAAAACATATTTTACCATATATATTTTTAGAAATTTTAGATATTTTTAATAATGTATATAAAAAAATAAAAAATAAAAGAGAATGAAGTAAAAAAAACAAAAGTTTTAACAATAAAGTTTTAACCACTGGATCATCGCGTGCCTATTGATTTAAAATCAGTTTGACTAATATAAGTACTAAAGACGAGCGCCTGGTAATTTACTGTTCATCATCTTTAACCTCTCACCAACCCCTCAAAAAATTGTTTTTTTCCATTTTTGCACCAACTTGAACATGTAAATATACCACTTAAATTTCATTAATTATTACTCAAACATTTCGAATTTTCAGATTAAAATAAGAACCGAAATATATACAAAAAAAAAATTGGATTTGGTCGAGCCCGGGCACGTGCCCAGACATAGTGGGCTATGGATCCGCCCTTGGTGGGGCGGATGGACTCATATTGCATTGGGGGCTCGACCCCCCACAACAAAAGGAAAAATTTATATGATAGTATCATGATATATTTTTATTGTATGAAGTTTTATATTGTAATTTAAGGAGCCCGTGCGATGCTCAGGTGTTGTAATTAGTTAACTTATATTTGTATGTACATCACAAGTTCACATTTTAATTTTTTATTACATTATACAATGAGTAAAAAAAACATAATCTCAATTATTATTTTTTATAATTTTTTGTTTGTGTAGGTTCTCTCGTCTTTACACACATTTTCTTTCTCTTTTAACTTTAATCTTCTTCAAACTCAAGTGGCTAATAAATTTTATTTATATAAGAGTTTTAACGCAAAAAATATAAAATAATCTTTTCTTCATAAAAAAATAAAATTACATTAGTTGTAATATTTTTTTATCCCCTACCAAAGAAAACTTCTGGAACCACCATTGGGTGGAGGTAGTGATGATGAGTACTGTTATGGGCTTAGCTTATGGGCCAAGCTTTGTAACACAAGCCCAAGTCTTTGTATGTGTGTTACCATACCTATATAAGGGTGGTGTGGATAATGAAAGAGCATAGAGCTCAGTTTTAGCTAACAAGTGGTATCAGTGATCCCATCTTCAGGGACCTGATCAATTCGTTTTTTTTCTGAACCGCAGTTCAAAAGTTAGTTACAACCGTTAGAACCGTTTTTGCCCACCGTGAGCCACCGCATTCTTTGTTTCTTGATCTCCTTCTTGACCATTTTCTTTGCTCTGTTCCTCCTCTTCTTTGTTCCTTCATTGTTTTCCTCTTTTCTCATCATCATCTTCAGCTATGGCTGAGAGCTCTGGCTTCGCAAAACCGGCAATACCAAAGTTTGATGGATTCTATGAACATTGGGCCATGTTAATGGAAAACTTGCTTCGTTCCAAAGAGTATTGGAATCTGATAGAGGTTGGTGTAACGGTTGCTCCGGCTGAAGCGACGGAGGAGCAACGACGTGTGGCAGCTGAGAGCAAGCTCACTGATCTTAAAGTCAAGAATTATCTTTTCCAATCTATTGATCGTTCTATTCTTGAGACAATCCTTGTGCGTGAGACGTCAAAGGATATATGGGATGCGATGAAACAGAAGTATCAAGGCTCAGCCAAGGTGAAGCGTGCACAGCTTCAAGCTTTAAGGAAGGAATTTGAGGTTCTTGCTATGGGGGAGAGTGAGTCTGTGGATGAATACTTCGCAAGAATCCTATCAATTGCTAACAAGATGACTTCACATGGTGAAAGAGTGGAGCAAGTCACTGTAGTTGAGAAGATTTTGAGGTCTATGCCTTCAAAATTCAACTATGTTGTGTGTTCGATTGAAGAATCGAACGATGTAACTACCTTGTCAATAGATGAGTTGCAGAGTAGTTTAATTGTTCATGAGCAACGTATGAAGAGTCAAAAAGTTGGCTCTGAAGATCAAGCTCTCAAGGTTGCAAATGGAGGCAGAGGTAGTAGCAGAGGCAGAGGAAGAAATTCCACTAGAGGGCGTGGAAGAGGCAGACAGAGTAAGGAACTCATTGAATGTTATAGGTGTCACAAACTTGGCCACTATCAAAGTGAATGTCCAACATGGGGTGAGAATGCAAACTATGCTGAATTTGAATATGAAGAAGAGACATTGCTTATGGCAAAAACTGATAGTGGAGGTGTGAAGGATGAAAGTTGGATTCTTGACTCAGGTTGTAGCAATCATATGGTGGGAAATCAAGATTGGCTCTATGAATTTGACAAGACTTACAGGGATACAGTTAAACTAGGTGATGATTCTAGAATGCATGTCATGGGTAGAGGTAATATCAGGCTCAGCATTGGTGGTAAGACTCATGTGATCACCAATGTATATTACATCCCTGGCTTGAAATCTAATCTTTTGAGTATTGGCCAAATTCAACAGAAGAATGTGACTGTTGTGTTTAAGAATGATATCTGTAGAATCTTTCATGATGAGAAAGGGTTGCTTTTCACTACTCATATGTCAGCTAATAGGTTATATATAGTGAATGCTGCAGTTATCACCCCCAGATGCTTTCAAATGTCAAAGAAAGATGTGTCACAGTTGTGGCACAATAGATATGCTCACTTGAGCCTCAAGGGTTTAAATACCTTGGTCAACAAGCAAATGGTGAAAGGGTTGCCAGATTTGGAGAACATTGATGAAATCTGTGGAGATTGCTTGACAGGGAAGCAACACAGAGATGTGATTTCAAAACAAGCTGTGTGGAGAACTACAGAGAAGCTGGAGCTAATACACTCAGACATATGTGGGCCAATAAATCCAACATCCAATGGAGGCAACAGGTACTTCATCACTTTCACAGATGATCTAACTAGAAATACTTGGCTATATTTTTTGAGAGAGAAATCTAGTGCTCTAGATACTTTCAAAAACTTTAAAGCAATGGTAGAGAAAGAATCTGGATGTGTGATTAAGTGTTTGAGAACTGATAGAGGAGGGGAATTTGTGTCAAATGAATTCAGTCAATTTTGTAGTAATGAAGGAATTAAAAGACAATTAACTGCAGCCTATACTCCACAACAAAATGGTGTCTCTGAAAGGAAGAATAGGACCTTAATGAATATGGTTAGAAGCATGATAGCTGGTAGAAATATCCCTAAAGTTTTTTGGCCTGAAGCTACTAAATGGGCTTGTTATGTTATGAACAGGAGCCCAACCTTGTCTGTGAAGAATATGACACCTGAAGAAGCTTGGAGTGGACACAAGCCATCTGTTCATCATTTTAGAGTGTTTGGATGCTTAGCTTTTGCCCATATACCTGACAGTCAGAGAACAAAGCTAGATAATAAAAGTATCAAATGTATTCATCTGGGTTTAAGTGAAGAGTCTAAGGCCTATAAACTATATGATCCTGAGAAAAAGAAAATAATAATAAGTAGGGATGTGGTGTTTGAAGAGAGTAAAAGCTGGAATTGGGACAAGAAGGAAACAAATAAAATTGATGATGAAGCTGCAAGTGATAGTGATGAGTCTTTATCTGATGATAATCTTAACACAACTCCTGTTGATAATGAGGCTCCAGAGATAAATAATCCCACACCAGCTACAAGTGACATGGCCACCTCTAGTGATGAAGGTGATGACACAACTCAGTTGATCCCTAGGTCAAGAAGAATGCCAAGCAGATACAATGAATATGTAACTGGCAGTGAATTAGATGGAATAGATGATCTGCACAATCTAGCTGTCTGCACCTCTACAGATGATCCTAGAACCTATGATGAAGCTCAGAAATTGGAAGTATGGAGGAAGGCAATGGACTCAGAAATTGAGGCAATTGAAAGCAATAACACTTGGATACTTACAAGTCTGCCTGAAGGAGCCAATGTGATTGGTGTCAAATGGATTTACAAGACCAAATATAATGAGAAAGGTGAGATAGAGAAGTACAAGGCTAGATTGGTTGCTAAGGGCTACAGTCAAAAACATGGAGTAGACTACACTGAAGTTTTTGCCCCTGTAGCTAGATGGGATACCATAAGGGCTATATTAGCCTTAGCAGCTAAAGAAGGGTGGAAGATTTTTCAATTAGATGTGAAGAGTGCTTTTTTACATGGTGACCTCAGTGAAGATATCTATGTAGAACAGCCACTTGGTTATCAAAAGGGAAGAGGTGATAAAGTGTATAAGCTTAGAAAGGCTCTCTATGGATTGAAACAAGCTCCAAGAGCTTGGTACAGCAGAATAGAAGCCTACTTTAACTATGAAAAGTTTGAGAAATGCTCTCATGAACATACCTTATTTGTAAAGTATGCTGTAGACAACAAAATCATGATAGTTAGCCTGTATGTTGATGACTTAATATGCACTGGAAATGATGTGAACATGATTCAAGAGTTCAAACAGTCAATGAAGAAAGAGTTTGCTATGACAGATCTGGGAAAAATGAAGTATTTTCTTGGTATTGAAGTAATCCAATCAGAGGAGGGTGTTTTCATTCATCAAGGAAAATATGCAGCTGAGGTGTTGAATAGATTTGGCATGGAGAATTGTAACAAGGTTTGCAATCCCATTGTCCCTGGCTGCAGGCTTGAGAAGGATGAGAATGGGAAGGCTTGTGATGCAAGGCAGTACAAGCAAATAGTTGGATGTTTAATGTACTTATTAGCTACCAGGCCTGACCTAGCTTATTCAGTATGCTTAGTGGCAAGATTCATGGAAAGGCCTACTGAAATGCACTTTGCTGCAGTAAAGAGAATCATGAGGTATGTGAAGGGGACAGTTGAATATGGAATTTTGTACAAGCATGGGTCAAAGGAGAAGCTTCAACTTGTAGGCTGGTCAGACTCTGATTATGCAGGGGATTTGAATGACAGGAAAAGCACTAGTGGATATGTGTTTATGCTGGGAACAGGAGCTGTGTCATGGTCATCTAAGAAGCAGCCTATAGTAACTTTGTCAACAACAGAAGCTGAGTTTGTCTCTGCTGCAGCCTGTGCCTGCCAATGTATTTGGCTGAGAAGCATCTTAAAGCATCTAAGGTTGGAGCAAGCCAGCAGCACAGTGATATTTTGTGACAATAGTTCTTCAATCAAACTATCCAAGAATCCTATTCTTCATGGTAGATGCAAGCACATAGATTTTAGGTTTCACTTCTTGAGAGATCTTACAAGAGATGGGATAGTTGAGCTAGTGCATTGTAGATCACAGGATCAATTGGCAGACCTAATGACTAAGCCAATGAAGTTGGAAGTGTTCTGCAAACTCAGAGAATGTTTAGGGGTTGTGGGCTAGCTGACAGCCTAGCTGTTGTTTTTTGTCTGCTGAGGCTCGCCATGGCAAGCTACCTGGCGAGAAGATTTGTGTCGAGCTCGCTAAGCTAGCTTCTACTCGCGAGGCGAGTTTTTTTTTGTGTGTCTGTTTTTTGTTGTTGTAATTGTTTTTCTCTTAGTGTTGTTTAAGAGTTGTTCAATTAGGGGAGGGTTTGTTATGGGCTTAGCTTATGGGCCAAGCTTTGTAACACAAGCCCAAGTCTTTGTATGTGTGTTACCATACCTATATAAGGGTGGTGTGGATAATGAAAGAGCATAGAGCTCAGTTTTAGCTAACAAGTACCACCCTGGTGGAGGAGGTGGTGGTGATGATAATCACCATGGAGATGGTGGAGGAGAATTTGTAACCACCGGCATTTGCGGTGAAATTATCAAAGGTGATGGAACTAATGGTGGAAGAATAACTAGTGGGGAGCAAGCAGAGTAACGAAAGAGGGGCGGGAATATCCTAAAAAATATTGTATTTAATTGAGTATTATTATTATATATGTCGATTGATTCATGTAGCCGATTCCACTTAATTAGATAAGGTTTGCATCTAACTATAAAATCATCTACAAATATTTACGTATTTTATTTCAACAAAAATGACGAGAAAATCTCTCAAACAAATATAGAGAAAGGATAAAGAGGCTAGCGTTCTAAGTTTTCTCCCATTCTCATCCAAGAGTTGTCCTCTGACCACGACCAGCGTCAATGTCGTTTACATAAATTGCATCAAAAAATATGGGAAGAATAAAGAATATAAGGTTTCAATACATGAATTGCATGACTGATCACTGAACAACGAGTAAAATAAAAGATTATTAATATTGATTCTTAGATATATAGAAATAGAAATACATTGACTCAATTATATAATCTATAACTAATCATAATCATAATAATAATAATAAATATAATAATAATAATGCATAATATTATAAAATTTAATCCTATGAAATAACCTCATATGCTCTAGTATAATATAAAATTGGCAAAAGCTAACATGTGCACTTAAGGGAAAGGCACATGATAAACAACTAAATAAAGAAATATTCTCCTCAAAACTTGTGCATTTAATTTTATAAAAGTCAAATCATTGCATTTTTCAATGGAATAATTTTACTTTAAGGTTCTTTAGCATAACCCTATAAAATTTACTAAATATATTTTTTGTATTCTAACACAAACCACGATGATGGTGCCTATGTTGATTGACCTCTAGAATCGAGAAATCAAAGAACTTATTGTGTTGATTCCAATGAAGACCAATCACATCTCCTGCCTTTAAACCCCTTCTAATTACAAAATCTTTCATCCAATTACGACTGAAACCATAGTTTTCAGAAATAAATTTCTTAAAAACGAGAGAGTGCATAGTGTAAGTGTCACAATCCCATATTTTTACTTCGATCCCCTTTTCAACATCAGCACCCGACATAGAAACCACCAATTCTTCAGCCACTCTTTTTCCTATTAAAAGTCTACAGGTAACTCCAAGAATATCAGTTTCGGTCAACGCCTTTTTTATCTCCCAATTCCTGTCTACAACAATATTGCATGTCTTTGTCTTTTTTCTTGAAACATTGGTTTTTTGTTGCACAAGCTTTCTCTTTGTTGGTTCATTATCATCATTTATTGATGTACATGGCCAAGAACACCAAGGAGCAAGTGATAAATGGAGACAAACGTCATTGCAAAACGAACACAAACACGTATTGTTGTTGTAAGCCATGGAATAATTGAGTGTGTAGTTTTTGTGAAAGAAGGAGTGAGAGTTTTTTGTATTTATATTTGCGGAAATATGAATTATATGCTATGTGGGGAAAAAGTTATTGTATACTTTAACGCTCTATATATAGAGCCAATTCTAATACAATACATATTTTTAAATTACATATTTGTAAATAAAAAACAAATCCTACAAATATTCTGAATATATAAATTATTTCATAATTATGAAAAACTAAATATAATAAACAAGCTCACACAAATAAATACTATAGTCAAATATACCCTACCAAAAAATATAATAAAATATAAAATATATACAAACATTAGCGCAAAAAGAAAGCGAATAGATTTATATAAAAAAATAATAAATATGTTGGAAATTGTCATAAAGAGGTGCGAAAAAAATATAAGATATTTTTATGATAAAAAATTTTAAATATAAGATTTGGATTAAAATTAGTTGATATTCTTTTTTAGATATTTATTTTATTTAAAAATATTTTTTTTTTTAGAGGAAATTAAATTGTCTGAGTTGTCTCCCTTATCATAATATTACTGTTTATCTAGTAGAGGATTTTAACTTGTCTGAGTTGTCACCCTTATCATAACTTGTCTTATAATACAAAACAGTTGATAATTTATCATTAGTTGATATTATATTTCTAATATTTATTTTATTTAAAAATATATCTTTTAAAAGGGAATTAACTTGTCTCCCTTCTCATAATATTATGTAGAAAAAATACAAAATATTAATGAATTGTTCTATTAATAGATAAATATTTAATATAATTAAGTCATTAGGTTTGATCTAGTAGCAAAAATTTGAATACTTAGTATAATTAAAAGTATACTTTTATTTATTTATTTTTCAAGACTAAAGTTTACTATTATCGTAAATAAACAATAAAAGTGTGAGTTAGAAAAGGAGGTTGTATTTTGTTTTTTGACTCAAGGTGAGAGCACATTGGCAAAAGTCCTCGGTCCATAATGAAATATGAGAGAGAAATTAGAATGACTTACACGTCTAAAGTCTTAATCTTGTAACTAAAGGCTATGTATCAAATCCTAACACCATCCTCTGGAGAGTAATTAAATTACATCTTCTTCTTTTAATAGAAATCTAGTATTTTGTCAAAAATAAATAAAATAAAAAACTAACATAATATCCGTGCGTAACGGGAGAGGTGTTGCCGTGAAATTTTTTATTTCAAAATAAATATTATATAATATAAAATTAGTTCCACTGCAAAGAACATTATCTTAATGAATTTTGTAGCATTGATATGGATTGAAACCATTTAGCAAATAATATTTTATGCATTTATTAAACTGTATTCTCTCAGATTATTATTATAAATAATAAACTATTTTTTATATTCATTAAAAAAGTAATGTATTTGATTTATTTTATTGACTAAATACATTATTTTTTCAATTAATCTAAAAAGTGATTTTTACATATAATAATAGTGACCAAAAGAAGTATATATTTTTCTCTTGCCATGATGGTATTGGTATACGGGTATACCAAGACATCAAATTTTTTTTTAAGGCTTGGTATTGTTGGAGATAAACTCTCACAAAGATGAACAACAAAGAACAATTGAAACACTAAGAAAGAAAAAATGAGAACACTATGAATAACACGAAGAGAATGAATAAAAGAAAAAATGTGTAAATCTTATTAACAACAACGACACCTATATATAGGTGAAAAATGTACATGAGGTGGGAGAGGTGACCTCTCTAACTAACTAACTGAAAATAAACTGTACAAACAAACTAACTAACAAACAAACGCGAAACAGAGCTGAACAGAGCTTCAGAAGAGGCTTCAGAAGCTAGGCAGCTTCAGAAGCTGGGCAGCTTCAGAAGCTGGGCAGCTTCAGAAGCTGGGCAGCTTCAGAAGCTGGGAAGCTTCAGAAGCTGACTCAGAGCCTAGTGTCTTCAGAAGTTGAAGCATATGAATATGCTTCAGAGTCAGCTGAGCTTCAGAAGTTACGGAGCTTCTGAAGCTATATCAGAACCTGGTATCTTCAGAAGTTCTGAAGTAGCACACAGGGTCAGAATGAGAGAAACACCAGAACTTCTGAAAGCAGTGTTTCAGAAACCAACACATATTTGAGAGCTTGGCTTATAAAACCAATACTCCTCCTTAAGACAAGCTGTCAAAACTCACAACCCCATTTCTCTTCTGAGCTTCTTGAGAACCTGGAGCTTCTGAGCTTCTTGACCATTTCAGAGCTTCTGAAACCAACATCTTTTGAGAACATGAATTATGCTTCAACACACCTCCTAATGCATGTTCTTCAATGAATACAGTCCTATTGGCTTCTTCAAGCACAGTTGTCACACCAGATGCTGCAACATTTTTGTGTACAACATTACCACTCCAGTTCCACCTCTTAGCTTTATCAAACTGCTCATCTCCACTTGTAACCATCTTGTTTCTTGTTGGAGAATACAATTTATAAGCCCCAGCTGAGTGATAACCAACGAAATTCATTGATTGACTTCTGTAACTTAACTTTCTTCTACAGTGTGTTGGCACATATCTCAAACATAGTAACCCAAACATCTTAAAGTGACCTATACTAGGCCTCACACCAATCCATGGTCTCACACCAGTCCATGCTCTATGTGGTATCTCATTCATTAACATCTTTGTTGACTTGGCAATGCAACAACTCTTGTGCAGTTGCCTTTGAACTTTAATCTGAGGAAGATCATTCACCATCTTCTTCAAACTTAACAGGTTCAAACTTCTGAAATGGAAATGGCCATACCTGTGATGCCAAATCCAGTTTTGACTTTCATTCACAGTTGGAACAACGCACTGATGTTCCAACATATTCAACATCCTGAAGGTTTTGTTGTTGGATATTGGAGCTTTCAGGATCTCTCTATCCATTGCATCAACTAGCTTTAGCTCCTTATCATGCATTTTCACTGAGTAGTTCTTCTCTAGTAATTGACTTCTACTTATCACATTACTCTTTAACACATCAGTGATACTAGCTTCTTGTCCATCATTTCTCTTCACCAAGATACTTCCACTCCCTTCAGAACTTACTTGACTGTTATCAACAGTTGCAGGTGGGCATTCTGCCCCAATGACTTTGAATTGAGTCTTGTAGGTTCTGTTCTTGCTCTGAGCTGTCTTCAGGACCAATCTCTTCTTAGAGTCAAAGAGTTGTAGTGTCTCATCTTCAATCACTATTTTGAAACCCCTTGAAATCAATTTCCCTACACTCAACAAATTACATTGCATTCCAGGCACAAAAAGAACATTTCCAATCACAGCTTTCTTGCTATTTTCCATCTCAATCATAACATTCCCAATACCTTCAGCTTTGGTGAATTCATTGTTGGCAAGTTTGATCTTTTTGTTGAGACATTCATTAAAGTTAGATAAAATGCTTTTATTACCTGTCATATGGTTAGAACATCCTGAGTCAAAGTACCACTCCATAGAATCTGCTGTTTCATCAGCATCTATCACCATGAAGCTTGTTTCTTCCTCTGAACTCGAACTATCATGTGCTACGTTTGCTTCTTCTTCTTTTTCATGACCTTTCTTTTTCTTTGAATTTTTACATTCGCTGGCATAATGCCCATATTTGTCACAATTGTAGCATTGAATCTTGCTCTTGTCCTTCTTCTTTGACTTATCTTTTTGTTTCCCTCCTCCTCCATCAGAGGATTCAGACAATGTCTCAACATCATCTTCAACATGATCTTCTCCTTTCTTGGAATGTTTCTTGTTCTGCCATTTCTTCTTATCACTTTGAAACTTCTTGAACTTTGAGAAAAGAGCTTGCTCATCTTCTTTGCCATGGCTCCTCTCACCATGCTTCAACTCATGAGCTTCAAGAGTGCTTTGCAGGTCCTCAATCTTGACCTCACTCAAGTCTTTAGTCTCTTCTATAGTGACCACGATATGATCAAATTTAGAAGTCAAAGTTCTTAATACCTTTTCCACCGTTTCTTGCTCTTCAAGATTACCTCCACAATTCTTCATTTGATTGGTGAGAGTCACCAATCTTGTGAAGTAATCAGCAATAGATTCATCACTCTTCATCTCCAACAGTTCATATTGTCTCTTCAAGGCCTGAAGCTTTACCTTCTTCACCTTTGCATCACCACCATAGCTCTTCTGCAAGATATCCCATGCATCTTTGGAGGTTTCAGCATCTGCAATCTTCTCAAACACCTTTGAATCAACACATTGGTGAATGAGAAACAGGGCCTTGTTGTCTTTCTTCTTTGCTTCTCTGAACGTTGTTCTTTGCTCTTCATTTGCATTTTCTGGTAGAGGGGTGATTTCTGCATTCACTTGTTCATACACTTCTTGAACATTGAAGATCACCTTCATCTGCTTCACCCATCTATCCCAGTTCTTTCCATCGAAAACTGGCAAATTCGTATGGAAATTGTTCCCAGCCATGGTTGATTCACTTTCAACCTGATTCTTCTTGTCAAGAACGAATCAAGATCCCTCGGATCGTACGAGCTCTAGATACCACTTTGTTGGAGATAAACTCTCACAAAGATGAACAACAAAGAACAATTGAAACACTAAGAAAGAAAAAATGAGAACACTATGAATAACACGAAGAGAATGAATAAAAGAAAAAATGTGTAAATCTTATTAACAACAACGACACCTATATATAGGTGAAAAATGTACATGAGGTGGGAGAGGTGACCTCTCTAACTAACTAACTAACTGAAAATAAACTGTACAAACAAACTAACTAACAAACAAACGCGAAACAGAGCTGAACAGAGCTTCAGAAGAGGCTTCAGAAGCTAGGCAGCTTCAGAAGCTGGGCAGCTTCAGAAGCTGGGCAGCTTCAGAAGCTGGGCAGCTTCAGAAGCTGGGCAGCTTCAGAAGCTGGGAAGCTTCAGAAGCTGACTCAGAGCCTAGTGTCTTCAGAAGTTGAAGCATATGAATATGCTTCAGAGTCAGCTGAGCTTCAGAAGTTACGGAGCTTCTGAAGCTATATCAGAACCTGGTATCTTCAGAAGTTCTGAAGTAGCACACAGGGTCAGAATGAGAGAAACACCAGAACTTCTGAAAGCAGTGTTTCAGAAACCAACACATATTTGAGAGCTTGGCTTATAAAACCAATAGGTATGAGAAGACACCAAATATTATTTATGACATTGTAATTTTGGCTTTGATTGAAGTTGAGTACTTTTGAAATTGATTCAATATTAACATTATTCACTAAACACTTAGTTTAAGAATTCAAACTTCCGTTGATTACTCTGTTTAGATTGCAATGGTTCCCATATAAACGAAACTAAAAAATATGAATAGCACATGATTTTTTCTCAAAATTGGAAAATTTTGTTAACAAGCAATATCATATTAATTTTGAAGTTCTCTAAAAAAAAATTCGCAACAAATTGCTGGAGTAAAGTCTGAATAAGCAATAACACCATATTTCACCATGTTCAAGAAATAAATAGAAGTCTAAATAAGCACTTCAAAGCCAAAGACATGAGTTTTTTTTGGTTAAATAGACATGAGTTGTTTTAGAACTTAATCATGACTAAAAATTTACTCAAACGGATACATAAGTAATTAGTCATAAAACTACAAAGTGAATAACCTTGTCTTGTAATCAAATGACAAATAAAAAAACACTACTCATCCTCCATCCGAACTTAATTATAAGCAAATATTCACTTTTTTTAGATTCACCAAATAACTTATGTGTACTGAAGAAGAAGTACTAGTAGATCTCATCAGTTACGGCTTTGGGACAAGTGGTGGTGGTGGAGCTGGAATATACCATGGTATTGGATCAGGTGGTGGCGGCGGCGGAGCAGTAATATACCATGGTATAGGATCAGGAGGTGGAGGTGGTGGAGATGTTGAGTACCACCATGGTGGAGGAGGAGGTGGTGATGATAACCACCATGGAGATGGTGGTGGAGAATTTATAACCACCGGCATTGGCGGTGGAATTATCAAAGGTGGTGGTAATGGGGGGCGAGGAGAGTAACGAAAGGGGGGTGTTTGATGAAATGGGTTGTTTGGTGAAGGGTATGTTGGAAAAGGCCATTGTCCACAGATTCCATATAGATATTGATAAAATGGATCACATCTTGGTTTTCTTCTTCCCCAATTTCCTCTTCTATTTCTATTTAATGATCTAAATTTTTCTTCTTTGATTTGTTGATTTTTTTGGTTATGAGCAAGTGTTGTACTTTCAGTAAGAGAGTAATGAAAGAGCAAAACAAGGGTTAGCAAAGTTATAATTGCTCTGTTTTGTTTCATTTCTTCATTCACTCATGAGCTCATTCTAGTTTCTACTTTGATTGAGTATCTTGTTAAACAAAAAGTAGTCTATATATATAACCATAGATTTCATATTCTTACATAGTAATTACAGTACTACTTTCCTTCTCTTTTTCAACTACTAGTTCTAGGAAGTCAATCTAGCATTAAAGCTAGTGCAACATTACTTTCCTTCCACGATCATCTATTTTCTTTTAATTGTTGAATATACATTTTCAAATAAATATTTCTACATTTTATTTCTTATCTAATGTTTCTATAATATTTGTTCGCATTTACCATAAAACAAAAAGGAGTATTTTGCGGGGAATACCGAGTTCGATTTCCAGAGAGAACAACGCTTGATCAGTGCGCATGCCTCTACGTACGAGTCAGATTAATTGTTCACCTTTAATGGGTTGAAAATCGGTGCGAAAGCCAAAAAAAAAGAGTATTTTGTTGTTTTAATTATAAAGGAGTGCTTAATATGATGATGATAATAATAATATTTTGATATTAATACATGTAATATAATTATATTGTAATTTATTTTTTTAATAAAAAATAATATTTATCTCCTTTATATATTCAAGATAATACATATAAATGAAAGACTAACGCAAACATTCTGAGTCGCTAATTCATTTTTGAAAAATCAACTCTCTTAAAAATTATATCTAAAACTTTAAAAGACACAATATTATTGTGTATAACCCTTTAAAAAAATTCACAATCTTTAATGCTATTAATATAAGTTCAAAGGTCAAATACAAATAATATAAAATAGATTTAAAAAAAAAAAACACAATTTCACATGCATTATAAAATTGAAAAGTGAAAAATGACACTCATTTTATATTAATATTTATTTTTACAAATGTTACCCTCTGATATGAACTTTTAAAACATGTTACTCCTAATTTCAATTAATTTTTTGAAACCCCATATTAGAACTTTAACCATACCTTATTTTAAAAAAAATGTGCTAAGTTATTGATAGTTTTTTTTGCTACATATATTATTTAACTATACACAAGTGATAAATATCATCTAAATTACAATTTAACACATACAATTGTCAATTCAAATAAGGATATACAATTTTTTTTTTCAAATAATTTAATGGCTACAAATTTATCTCTTAAAGTAAATAAGTGAAAAATCTCAAATTCAAATACTTATTTTTAATATAAAATGCTCATTTCTATTGAGATAGGCATAAAATATAGGAGTTTTGCATTTGTACATTTAAAGAAGCTGTAAATGCAAAGAGATGGTGCTGATTGAAGAGTGCGCGTTTCAATAGAAATGGATTGGTATCTCTATCTGCTATCAACCACCACGATCAATTTTGAGTTGTTGAGCGCTGAGAACAATAGCTTCTCAAGCTAGGTGCTGTATTAATGGAGGAACCGAACCATACTAGTGGATACCTAGTTGTATGTGCCATTTTGACAAAACTTAGTCGTTGACTATTTCAAGGTGCTAAGCATCGGTACTGTGTGTGACTTTGTACCTAATACTTCCTCCATTCCATAAAAATTGAGGCAGTTGACTTTAGCACGCATGTCAATACACAACTTTGACGAATAATATTTTTAATTGTATAATAGTAAAAATTATAAAAATTTGATATTTTTAAAATATTTATCGAGATGAATCCAACGACATCTTATATACTAATATTTATTTTTATTTATTGAGAGAAAAATATGATCAAAACAAACTATATAAATAATAAATACATTCTAAATTGCTCAATCTTTTTGAGACGGAGGGAGTACCTATCATCATAAATTAAATTTCTCAGTCAATACCATTCTTTATGTCTCATATGTTTGCATGGATGAAATTTAGTTGCTTGGCTTAGTGGGCCGAAGCTATAGCCCACTTAGGAGTTAAGTGCATGCATGGTGAATACTGATCTTTTTGTTGTTAGAATAGTTGGGAGATTAAATTTCTAGTGCTATTTTACTTTGAGAAATGATATTTGTACAACCAGAAAGTTGATAACTTTGAACAACTTTCTCTCTCATACTCTCATTACATTCTCACTCTCTCTCTTCTCCTCTCACTTTATTATTTTTGTTACTAAATAAAATAGGAGTTGTCCCAAAAAGGACAACTTTTTGGTTGTACAAATAACATCACTCTTTTACTTTTACTCGTGTGTAATCATATTTTTATTTGTATCTTTTTGTTCATTTTTAGCGTGTCGAGTTAACCGTCTTTTTGTAGATGTGTAAGTTAGGAATAAATCTAGAGCTTTGTATATGTAATTAACCTTATTAGTAGGTATCTAATTAGTGGGTTGTAATATACTTATGGTGTAATTCTCGGCTTTTAAGCTATTCAAATTAATGAAATTTCTCTGTTTGACAAAAGAAAAATATTTTTGCTTTTACTAAAATCATCCAATGATAATACATATTTTAATAAGAAATGATACCTATTAGGTACTATCATTGGAGCAAAACACATTATAGTACTTATTAGGTATTACTTCTTAAATAAACACCCTCCCATATTCATGCTTGATAATTGGCAATTAATATAATTATTTAGTCTATTGTTCGGCGGATTAATTTAGATCTTTTGTGATAATATCCTTATATTACCTAATACATTATAAGTTACCATGGAACGTCTTAACTAGTGCACCCTACAGGAGCCTACCCTGAGTTGTCATGTACCCTAGCTAAGGTTCAAGTTAACATACATGCAGTCATTACGTTCGATTAATCCTATTGCCACTAGCACTTAGCGTCGGAGGTTCAATCTCTACAAGCACTTTCGCCAGTGGTGTCTGATGTTTCCGTCTCTACAAGCTCTTTCCCCAGTAGTGTCTGATGTTTTCGTTCCTAATTATTACTATCCCTATAATTTATTAGTTCCAGAATAGTAGCCAGATTCGTGACTAAATACTATCCCTAAAAGCGTTCCCCAATATCGTTAAATCATAAATAAATAAGAAACATAGATGCTGAATAATAAAATATTATAACTTTTAACCAATTACATGTTCTCAAGCATTCTTAGGGAAGTTACCTCTCCCGTGGTGAACTCATTTGTCCTCCTTTAGGGATGGCAACGGGTGCCCGCGGGTGCGGGTTTTACACCACCCAAACCCGCACCCGAAATTTCGGGTGCCACCCGAACCCGAATTCAAAGCCTATTCGGGTGATAAATTAACACCCACACCCACACCCACACCCATTGGGTTCGGGTTTTTTCACCCAAACCCGAACCCGTAGCAAAAAAAGAAAAAAAAATATAAAAACATTGAAATTTCATCAAGCTCTCTTAATTAAATTAAAATTAAGCTCTACAACAACATTGAAAATACAACAACATAGTATTCAAGACTTTTAAAAAATTAAACTACAATTAAAATAAGAGCTTCCAAGGATATTAAAACAAAATAGGGGTACTTATATAATTTAATTTCTAAGTGGTGTGTTTTCGGGTTTCGGGTGCGGGTTTAAGTGAACCCAAACCCGCACCCGAAATATCGGGTGGCACCCGAACCCGAACCCAAACTCAGTCAACTCGGGTTTTCACCCGTTGACTCGGATTCGGGTGCGGGTGTGCACCGCGGGTTTGGGTCTGCTTGCCATCCCCGACCTCCTTGCTCCTAAGAGACTTGAATACTATTCACTAAGTAATTGTATTTTTCTGAATGAATAATAATGAGGGATGAGAGCTCTATTTATAGTTTTCCAATCGGGCTTCTGCGTGTCATCGTGGCCACGATGGACCTCATCGTACTACGATGGAGTGGAATTGTTTCAATTTTATTTCATATGCGCTTATCTTCTTTGGACGGCAAAACTTCCCATTGTGGCATGATGACACTGTATTATTTGTTAATTTTTAGTATCATTTTATAGTTTTTAGTTAGCTGTTAAGAATAATTCATGGTCAAAGAGAAGAATATTTAAAGAAATTGACATAGAAAGAAGTTTGAAGATCAAAATGCAAAAGAAGAAAAATACTTGGAATAAATTTGAAACCTTTCAGCATGAAATTTTGCCTGCGTTACTGCTTTCTTCGTGTCCCTACGAGCTTCACATAGTGGTGCAATTTGCAACCACTAGATGAGCGACACGTCATCATATGAAAGATTATGAAGTGATAATCCATGGAAGCGTGACATCAGCAAGGGATTGGAACTGATTTTGCTACATGTACGTGATTTCACACAATGGGGTGTTGTTCATATCATATAAATATCACTTTCTACTAGAAAGAGGGTTACAACTTTTGGAGAGAAATATTGCGGTACCAGAGAAAAGAGAAGAAGCACCGGTTCGTCGTGCCGTCGTGATTTTTATCGGTTATTCATGTATAATTTTCTTAACTCTTTTGTTATGTCAATTATTATTATGAGTAATTAAACTCATATGATTAAGAATTATAGATGAATCTCTTTGAAACTATTTGAACCATGTAACTACGTGTTCTAGTTTATTCAATGAAAACTTATAATTATTCAGTTAATTTTGTGTTTAATGCTTTTCGTTAATTGATCACTTCCGAATTGATTTTAAGGGATAAATCACTACTGACCCTAGGTTTTATAACTGGAACTAGATTAACTGTTTGCCAATCGTAATTGCTTTAGGAATAAAGAATTAGTTGGTATGATTAAGAATTTAACGTTCATTCAAGCTTTTGATAATATTAGTTTCGCCTAAGGAATTAGGGTGCTGTATTAGATAAACGAGACTGATGAGCCAAGGAATTGGACTCGGTCTATTTTGTTAAATTATCGTAATTATAAGAGTTTCATTGTTGAGGGCTAGAACCTAGAGTACCAAATAGGAACAAAGAGAGGATTCGAAATAATTCCTAATCGCCTTTCTCTATTAAAAAGTTTCCGTTTTATTTTCTTGCATTGTTGAGAATTGTTACTATAAATCTGAAAACTCCCCCCTTTTGCATTTACATCCTGAATATGATAAAATTGTTTTGTCGAAATTGAAACAATCCCTGCGGATACGAACTTTATAAATTTATTACTTAACGATACAATTAGTACACTTGCTAATTTTGTCACCAAGTTTTTGGCGCCGTTGCCGGGGATTGTTGATTAATTTTGATCAAACAATTTATTTTAATTAGGATTTTTATTTATTTATTCTTTTTTGTTGTTCTTTGCATTTTATTTTTATAAAAAAATAAAATAAAATTGCACTTCATGTTTATTTCATTGTGCTTTGCTACTGAAAAGTTTCCTTGAGTTTTGTAGTAATGACAGGAATATGGTATAAACATATGTTGATTGATAATGAAGAAATAGATATTCTTCGTTATCAAATATTAAGATCGAGACTTGAGGAAAGATACAGGGAGATAGACATAAAAAGGTTAAAGGAGAGATGTGTTTATTGTGATCAGAATCATGATTGTGAAGATAATAAGAAACCTTGTAGTAAGGATGAAGAGCCACAAGTGATCATGATCAATTACAATTCACAACTCGGAAGTATTTTGGATGAATTCTGGAGGTCCAATCAAGTTCCCTGTGATAGATTTGAAGTGCAATGTCGTAATCTAATGGAGAAAGCAAATTTGTGTGAAGAGTTGGTTGAGATGAAGATGAAACATCATGCTATTGGTGTAGAAGAAGAAACTTTGAAAACCAAGAAGAATGACATGAAAAAAGTGAGGAACCTAGATCTTTATGTGATACTTGAGTCTCAACCAATAGAGATTAGAGCAAAAAGTCCTTTGCAAACGAAGTTTCATTCTTCTCTAAGGTGGGAGAGTGCATATTCCAATAGCTTAGTTGTGGGAGCATGGGAACACTTAATTCTCTATACGAAGTTCATGGAATTTTTACCAAACAAGAGGAAGAAGAAGAATGATGTGTTCTTTTTGTCGTATCTGCCACCCTAACAACAATCGAGGAGTCAAGCTAATGACATTAAAGAAGCGCTGCTTGGGAGGCAACCCATGAGTTTTAACTTTAACTTTTCTTTCCGCTTTTATTTTAATTGATAATCTTTCTTTTTAGTTAAAAAAAAAAAAAAAAAGAGTCAATGATGTCATCTGCTGACAACGCCCTATGTTTATGTATTATGTTTCTTGTTTATTATCGAGTATGATGTTTTTATGTCTCTACAGAATTTTCAGTGTAGTAACATTTGAATTTGCATGATCTGAATCTCGTACGCTCACACAAATCAAAATTGATGTATGACTGCTCATGAAAGCACGAGGTTCAAGAGACGGAGAGACGAGTAGGAAAGATGGAGTTTTACATGATGAACCGGCTCAACCTTCAGATACCTCAGCTTGTGAGATTATTGAGCCAAATAAATTCCACGGTATACTATTTCTTTCATATCTTATGAGTGTATCCATGCTTTGTATATTTTCTAGAACTTGCGACTATTCTCTACTGTTGATTGGTTTTACATTTACACATATAGAGACACATTTTTTTTAGTACTCTGGGCCTTTTCAAGCTACCCTGTATATTATTTATCCTTGCTAAACCACTTTGAGCCTAAAAAAAAATATACTCCCCTTTCTTTCGGTGACAAACCACAATATAAGCCACTTCCTGAAATTTTTTATCTGTTTACCCTCTATGGAGTTAGGTAGAAGCTTTAAATTTCCTTGTCTTGACAATGTCTTAAGTTTGGGGTTGCTTCTGGAATTAGCAACACTTTAAGTTTGGGGTAGAGGTACTAGAGAACTTACAAAAAAAAAAAAAGAGAATAAATGAAACTCACAAAAAAAAAAAAAAAAATCATCATTGAGTTTATATAAAAAAAAAAAAATCACTCTTCATTAGTGATTTTTTCAAAAAAAAAAAAGAAAAAAAAAAAGAAAATGAGTTCTCTAAGTGCTTAACTATCATGAATTTGAGTCCGGTAATGGTCAAATTTTCATTAAGGAATAGTAGCAGATACCTAACTCCAATTTAAGCTTACTTTTCCAAATATATCCCACCGTTACCCAAGCCAAGCTACAACCTTTAAGACCTCAAAAATGTGTGTGATGTACTTACTTTGATTGACTGTTTAGAATTTTTTCAAGCTTATGGTAAAATTGCATTTGCATGTTGATGGAGTGGACATCCTGTCAAATTTTGAGAGAACTTGTGAGTGAGAGAAAAGGTTGAGCTAGAACATTTTGTGGAACGAACGTTGGACTGAATCTGATTGAAGTCTTAGAAACCAGTGTGTTGATTGAGCAAGATTACTAAAGTTTAGACCGGAAGTTCCACGGCCGGATGAAGAGAAAAGTTTATGAGATTTTTATCATGCAAATTAATTTGTTAATTCACTGACAGTTTTTTGTTTTGGCAGACATTGTCACTTGAGGACAAGTAACGGTTCAAGTTTGGGGTTGTGATGACACTGTATTATTTGTTAATTTTTAGTATCATTTTATAGTTTTTAGTTAGCTGTTAAGAATAATTCATGGTCAAAGAGAAGAATATTTAAAGAAATTGACATAGAAAGAAGTTTGAAGATCAAAATGCAAAAGAAGAAAAATACTTGGAATAAATTTGAAACCTTTCAGCATGAAATTTTGCCTGCGTTACTGCTTTCTTCGTGTCCCTACGAGCTTCACATAGTGGTGCAATTTGCAACCACTAGATGAGCGACACGTCATCATATGAAAGATTATGAAGTGATAATCCATGGAAGCGTGACATCAGCAAGGGATTGGAACTGATTTTGCTACATGTACGTGATTTCACACAATGGGGTGTTGTTCATATCATATAAATATCACTTTCTACTAGAAAGAGGGTTACAACTTTTGGAGAGAAATACTGCGGTACCAGAGAAAAGAGAAGAAGCACCGGTTCGTCGTGCCGTCGTGATTTTTATCGGTTATTCATGTATAATTTTTTTAACTCTTTTGTTATGTCAATTATTATTATGAGTAACTAAACTCATATGATTATGAATTATAGATGAATCTCTTTGAAACTATTTGAACCATGTAACTACGTGTTCTAGTTTATTCAATGAAAACTTATAATTATTCAGTTAATTTTGTGTTTAATGCTTTTCGTTAATTGATCACTTCCGAATTGATTTTAAGGGATAAATCACTACTGACCCTAGGTTTTATAACTGGAACTAGATTAACTGTTTGCCAATCGTAATTGCTTTAGGAATAAAGAATTAGTTGGTATGATTAAGAATTTAACGTTCATTCAAGCTTTTGATAATATTAGTTTCGCCTAAGGAATTAGGGTGCTGTATTAGATAAACGAGACTGATGAGCCAAGGAATTGGACTCGGTCTATTTTGTTAAATTATCGTAATTATAAGAGTTTCATTGTTGAGGGCTAGAACCTAGAGTACCAAATAGGAACAAAGAGAGGATTCGAAATAATTCCTAATCGCCTTTCTCTATTAAAAAGTTTCCGTTTTATTTTCTTGCATTGTTGAGAATTGTTACTATAAATCTGAAAACTCCCCCCTTTTGCATTTACATCCTGAATATGATAAAATTGTTTTGTCGAAATTGAAACAATCCCTGCGGATACGAACTTTATAAATTTATTACTTAACGATACAATTAGTACACTTGCTAATTTTGTCACCATGGCACGATGGGAGCGCATATTTATCCCCATTTTGCTCTTTTTTGTCATATTCTTGAATTCTTGTCTTTTTTCACTCGTAGTTAAATATCTCATTTTTAAAATATCTGCTACTTAAGTAACAAAGGATAAAAATAAAAACAAACAAGGCACGTCAAAAACATGGGGAGCCCCAAAGTGAATAAATAGTAGATTGTATGGGCATATCTCATGAAAAAATTGTTCTTTAGATCTCTTTATATGCTCACATACTCCGAATATAAAGAGCAATTTTGGAAGGCCTTTTTGAACATATATCTAAAACACAATTTTCAAATAAAAATTGCATATTGGGTTTACTCCGTTTCTTATCTTATCCACACAGAATTTCAAGTAAGCATTTACGACTTGCGTGTACAACGGCGCAAATTGATTCTACACCTGCC
Organism: Trifolium fragiferum; assembly: GCA_954870985.1. Classification (NCBI taxonomy): domain Eukaryota; kingdom Viridiplantae; phylum Streptophyta; class Magnoliopsida; order Fabales; family Fabaceae; genus Trifolium; species Trifolium fragiferum. The sequence continues at coordinate 84,734,576 of OX940789.1, read as the reverse complement.
ACTATATTCTATTCAAGTTGTTCTGTTATTTTCATTTTTATCTCCTTTTGATTTTGTGGAGTACTACTGTATGTATGTGTGTAACAAATTCACGTGACATTTGTGATTTTTGTCACTGTAAAGTTTATCCAACCTTATCATCCTAGTTAGTTCTTCTCTTCACAGACAAAAGTAAAATCATACAACATGCAATGCATGACTATAGTTATGACTTATATGAGTCACTTTCTACTGCTAATATTTTAATTTATTCCCCTGTGTGTTCACAATGTATTTGCTATTTTCTCATTTCTTAATCCGTAGCTAGGTTTGAGCTGGAGTGTTTAGTGAAAATTACATGTGAGATTGCGACGTCAATCTAATAATGTAAACAATGCTGTTTAATTTAGACACCCACATGTACACTACATGCCAACCTCTTTGTTTAGTAAGTCATTAGGTTCACATCTTATTGAGAACAGAAACACTACTTTTGTATATATTCTGTTATTATAAAAAATACAAACATGGTCTTTATATAGTACCATCATTGTTATTCTAAGAAAACTAGTAAATAGCACACTATTATCTCTTAGCCTTCCAATTACAATAAAGACGTTTTCTTTCCACAAACTTATTATAGAAACTTACTAATTATAACATTAAGTTTATTCAACAAAACTCCCCTATAAACTTAAATGTTCTTTCCATCTATCATGCCTATCAATTTCTTGCCTTTGTCGAAAATTTCTTTCGATAATGGTTTTGTGAAAATATCTGCTGCTTGATCCTTGCTTGCTACGTGCCTCAATTCGACACTTCCTTCCTTCACATGTTCTCGAATAAAGTGGAAACGAACGTCGATGTGTTTGCTTCTTTCATGGTTTACAGGATTCTTTGCTAACTCAATTGCTGATTTGTTGTCCACTTGTATTACTGTTGCACCTACCTGTTTTACCTCCATTTTGCTCAACAATCTTCTAAGCCATATTGCATGACAAACACACAAAGATGCTGCCACATATTCAGCTTCACATGTCGAGAGTGTTACTATCGGTTGCTTCTTAGAAAGCCAAGTAAATGCGGTATTTCCCATGAAGAACACATATCCTGAAGTGCTTTTTCGATCGTCTATATCTCCGCACCAATCACTGTCGGAGTAACCAACCAACTTGTAATCTTCTGTTCTTGAGTAAAACATTCCAAATGACAATGTTCCTTGGATGTACCTTAGGATTCGTTTCAATGCCTTCCAATGTGAATATACTGGTCCTCCATGAATCGACTTACAATGCCGACACTTAATGAAATGTCCGGCCTTGTACAAGTAAGATAGCGAAGAGTACCTACCAAGCTTCGAAATTTGCTTGCTTCGACACGTTCTCCCCCATCAAATTTCGACAGCTTTGCACCTGGTTCCATTGGTGTCGAAACTGGATTACAATCTTTCATTTTGAATCTTTTCAGGATTTCCTTTGCATATGTCTCCTGTGATATGAAGATTCCTGTTTCTTCTTGTCGAACCTCAAGACCAAGAAAGAATCTCATCAGACCCAAGTCTGTCATCTCGAATTCACGTGTCATTATGCCCTTGAATTCTTCTATCATCTGACCATTGTTACCCAAGAAGATTAGATCGTCGACATAGAGAGCAACAAGTAATATATTACTTCCATTCTTCTTTACATACAGAGCATGTTCGTAGGGACATTGCTTGAAACCATTCTCTTTGAAATATGTGTCGATACGTGTATTCCATGCTCGCGGTGCTTGCTTCAACCCATAAAGCGCCTTCTTCAATTTTAACACTTTCTCTTCTTTTCCTACTTTCATGTATCCGGGTGGTTGTTCGATGTAAACTTCTTCTTCGAGCACACCATTTAAAAATGCTGACTTGACATCCATTTGAAATATTGGCCATTTGAATTGAGCAGCTTGAGAAATGAGCAATCTAATTGTCTCCATTCTTGCAACAGGCGCAAATACTTCATCATAGTCAATTCCTGCTTTCTGTTTGTATCCCTTCGCAACAAGTCGCGCCTTATACCGTTCTATCTCGCCTTGAGCATTCATCTTTTTCTTGAATACCCACTTCACACCAATAGGTTGACTTCCTTTTGGTAATTCTGCTAGTTCCCATGTGTTGTTACGTTCAATGGCCTTAATCTCTTCGTTCATGGCAGTTTTCCATTTTTCATCTCGCAGCGCCTCTTCGAGGTTAATGTTTTCAGTATCTGCCAAAAGACATACAAGGTGTACCTCTTCTGTCGTTTCATACAAATCTTGTAGACTTCGCATTCTGGGTTGTAGAGGTTCATCTTCATTGTCGGACTCTTCAATTTCTGTTGAAACGCTTGTTGGTATAGCGACAGATGATTCTTCAACTTCAACATTAACTTCTGTCGAATTGTTCCAGTCCCACTTGCTCGCTTCATTTATTCGAACGTCTCTACTCACTATCACCTTCTTGCTTATGGGATCGAATAGCTTGTACCCTTTTGTCTTTTCATCATACCCAATAAATATGTACTTCTGACTTTTGTCTTCAAGCTTTGTCCTTCGTTGATCTGGTACGTGTGCATACGCTACACTACCAAATACTTTGAGATGAGAAACTGTTGGCTTCTGTCCGCTCCATACTTCTTGCGGTGTTTGATCTTCTAACTTCAAATGTGGACATCGATTCTGAACATAAATAGCACATTGTACAGCTTCTGCCCAGAATTCCTTCAGCATGTTCTTGCTTTTAAGCATTGATCGAATCATGTCGAGAATTGTTCGATTCTTCCTTTCAGCTACACCGTTTTGTTAAGGTGAATATGGTGCAGTTAGAAATCTCCTTATGCCCTGCTCTTCACAATACTTCATAAAAGTTGTTGAAATATACTCACCACCTCTGTCAGATCGAACGGCTTTGATGTGTCTATCAGTTGCCTTCTCCACCATTACTTTGAACTTTTTGAACACCTCGAATGCTTCAGATTTTTCTTTCAAAAAATAAACCCAGGTTTTTCGTGAGAAATCGTCGATAAAGGAAATGAAGTACCTTTTGCCACTAAAAGATTCCGGAGTGATTGGCCCACATATGTCGGTATGAATCAGTTCGAGAATATGTTTAGCTTGATATTCTGCCTTCTTTTGAAATGAGGTTCTTGTTTGTTTGCTAAGCACACATTCTTCACAAAACTTTCCTTCATAGTTCATGTCTGGTAGCCCGTGCACCATGTTCTTTTTCGCCAACCTTTTCAAACCAGCATGATGTAGATGACCAAAGCGTAGATGCCACAACGACGCTTTGTCTTCGACATTGACTTGCAAACATTTTTCTTGAATGCTTCTCAAATTCAGTTTGTACATTCGATTTCTCCCCATATCGACTTGAGCAATCAGATGCCCTAGCTTGTCCTTCAAATGCAGTATCCGATATTTTATAAGAATCGAATAACCTTTTTCTGTAAGTTGCCCCAAGCTCAAGATGTTGGTCTTGAGATCTGGTACATAATAAACATCCTTGATTGATCCAATCAAGCCATCCTTCTGTAAGTAACAGATTGTACCCTTGCCTTCGACTTTCACTTTCGTTGCATCTCCGAAAGACACATGACCATCTTCAATCTTTTGCATTTCTTTAAACAGGTGTTTGTGACCACACATATGATTACTTGCCCCTGAATCGAGATACCACATGGTGTCATTTTTGCTGTTGATTTCTTTTTGAGCCATCAAGAGAAAGCCTTCATTCGCTTCAGCTTCCAAAACTAGATTGGTTGTTTCTTCTACCTTCTTTTCGATTTGACAATCCTTTGCAAAATGTCCCACTTTACCACAGTTATAACATTTGTAGGAGTTGCAATCCTTCGCGTAATGACCATACTTCCCACACTTGTAGCATTCGAAGTTGGAGTAGTTCGACCGACCACCTCTTTGACCACGTCCTCTGCCACGCCAATTTTGCTGGCTTGACTGTCCTCTCTCGAAGTTACTACCTCGACCACCTCGACCATGACCTCCACGACCACGTCCTCTTCCTCGAAAGTTTTGAGAAAAGAGTACCTTTTCGTCTTTAATTGACTCCTTTGTTTGATGTGCTTCCTCGACTGCTTCTTCCTTCTTTTTCATCTTACGTTGTTCGTGTGCTTCGAGAGAACCAGCGAGCTCTTCGACTGAGAGTGTCGAAAGGTCCTTCGACTCTTCTATTGCACACACAATATTCTCAAATTTATCTGTTAAAGACCTCAGGATCTTTTCGACAACTCGTGCATCAGTCACCGTTTCGCCATTTCTATTGAGTTGATTCACCACTGTTTGTACACGCGTGATGTAGTCGGATACAGTTTCTGACTCCTTCATCTGCATCCTCTCCAATTCACCACGAAGAGTTTGGAGTCGAACTTGCTTCACTCGATCTGCTCCTTCGTACGCCTTTTTTAACGTGTCCCATGCTTCTTTCGACGTAGCCGAACCGGCAATTTTCTCAAAGCCTGAGTCATCAACTGCTCGGAACAGCATGTATAGTGCCGTCTTATCCTTTGATCACGTCTCTTTCAACGCCTTGGTTTGAGCTGCCGTATATCCCGCAGTATCTGTTGGATCTTCAAACCCATCTTTGGTCACCTCCCACGCCTCTAGAGCTCCAAGAAGAGCTTTCATTTGGACACTCCAGTTATCATAATTCGACTTCGTTAGTCGCGGCAACGGCATTTGACTCATCACGTTTGCCATTAGCTCTGATACCAATTTGAGAACAGAAACACTACTTTTGTATATATTCTGTTATTATAAAAAATACAAACATGGTCTTTATATAGTACCATCATTGATATTCTAAGAAAACTAGTAAATAGCACACTATTATCTCTTAGCCTTTCAATTACAATAAAGACGTTTTCTTTCCACAAACTTATTATAGAAACTTACTAATTATAACATTAAGTTTATTCAACACTTATTACACTTTAATGTGGATTATGTGCGGTCACTTCATACATGTATTAATGCAGTTAGGCGGTCACTGAGATTATCCAAACCAGAATTTAAATTAGTAACTTTTATCTCTGGTTGCATGATTGCACACAAAATCAACCCTTTTTATACATATTAAAACATTTACTTGCTAATATAAATATTAAATTAATGGTAAATATTTAGTAAAATATTGCTTCAGTTAGGATTTAAATTTGGATTTTCTTGATCAAGTTGTGTTTTGGACTGGACCTAAGGCTGGTCCAGTCCTGAGCAGCACATGTCCCAATCCATTAGAAAATCGAGGACGTTAAAAAAATATCATGTCAATTTAGTTAGGTCAAACAAGGTACATTTAACACGTGCTTCTCAACCGAGGACACGTCATCACCCAAACCTACTCATAATCCTTGATAAGCGGAATGGTTTGGCCCAAGATGGTGGGTGAGCAACGGCTCAACGGTTCATCCCTACTTCCACGTAGAAATTCTAAGAGTCATCCATTATGAACAGATAAACTCAATCCATAATAGAGACCTTTGGTCCAGCGTTGGAGGTCATATATATAAACTCTCCTCCATAGGAGGGTCAGATATTCAATTCTTTTTCCACTTTGTAACTTATACCTCTAAACTTTGAACTGACTTGAGCATCAAAGAGCACATACAGGTATAATCTCCAATCGTAGATTGCTCAACTTACGGACGACGTGTTTACTGGCCACTTGAATTTCTGAGCCTAGTAAAATCATGTTGTGTTTTTTTTAATCTGAAGCTCTTTTAACTATACTTGAGTATAAGAGGACCACTATCTCTTTAAAATTTTCACATGTATTGAGAATTTAATAAAACCCAAAAAATGAAGGCATCCAATATGAAATGGCAAAGTCTAAGGTGTGATTGATGAGCCACAAGCAAGGGGACCGTGAATGAATGAATGAGATTGACAAATCTCTATTCCAGATTTGAAAAAGAAGATGAGGTAAAAATCTAAAGGCCTATACACTACTATTATGTTTTCATTTTCAATAGAGTTGGAAAAGAGAAAGGGCAAAGCACATTAAAGTTGTTGGTGTATCAATGATTATGACCCACACACATCATCAACTATTTTGTGCATTGCAATATGGTCCCTCATTAACAAACCCCTTCCTCTCATTAATAACTTTTTAACTCTCTCTTACCTTTAGATTGTTGCCACGTGTCTTTATGTTCCATGTTGTCCCTTATTTTTCTCTCTCTCTTTTTTATTTCACTCATAAGATATGATTCATGAATGAATGAAACCAAACTAGTAGTATTAGTATCATTCATTCATAAAATGGATAATTAAAAAAAGTGCTTTATCGGTTTCTATGAAAGAGAGCTTTTGCATTTGTCCATTTCTGTATACAGAATCACTGCCAAAACATGATTCAAAAATTGAACTAAGAACACAAAACAAGATTCTTTACACAACAAGTTACTCACTCAACAAAATGAATCTTGTTTTTCTGTTCATTCCCATTTCTCTTTTCTCAACAATTCTTCATGCAAATGCACAAGCTCAATCTCCAGGTAAATTAACTACAAAAAAGTTATGAACTTGAAACCACAAACACAAAAAAGCTCACTTTTTTACTTTCTATTATTATGACCAATTTTCCTTCATTGTATTTGTGGTGGATGTTACAAATTTTGTTTTTGTTTGTGAAAAATGCATTCTTTCTTGCAATTGAAGAATAGTGAATTGTGCAGTTTTGGTTAAGTCCTTAGAAAATAATGAACTTTGTCTTAATTTCTGATCAAACAAGCTTGTTTCCTTAGTTGTGCTAACTAAGTAGATATTATAATGTTACTTATGAATTTGAAGATCTCATAACTGATGTATTCATTAACGAAATTTAAATAAACCCTCAATTTGTTCCGTAAACTATTACTTTTTCTCCTATTTGAAGCAGCCGAGAGACTAATTTGATATATTAATAATAGTTTGCGAATTAAGTGTAATATTTCTATAGTTTAGGGACGAAATAAGAGAGATTGATAATTTAAGGACTAAATTGAAGGTTTACTCGATGAAATTTTTCATCGCTTTTAATATCCATCAGCATTTTATTTTATGTGAATTCATTTATGTATTGATTTAGAATACTAATATGCTGCTTAATGATATGTTGTATTGTATTGTCTTATAATGATACAGGAAACCAAGAGGTTAGAGTAGTGCATCACCAGAGTTTGAATAAGAGAATTCTAGTAGCACTAATTGCTTGTTCTTCTCTTCTTGTTGGAATCTTCCTGTTTTTATTGTATTTCTTCTTCCGTCGACATAAAAACTTGAAAAGCTCCACTAGTAAAAGCCAAAGAACCATAGGTATGGTTTCTGTTTTCAATTGTGAAGTTGTGAAACTTATATTTGGGTCTTTTTTTTTAATGAATCATTGATCAGTCCATGAAATTTTAGGTGTAAGTTAATCGTAGTCCATAAAAATTGACGAAATTTTAAAATGATTTCTGAAAGTGAAATTTCCCGATTATATTAGACTTTTTGTGCGGTCAATTTAGTCTCTGAAGATCTATTGTGATAGAAGGTTTTCAATGTCTGAGATTACTTTGAGTTTTCGCTAAGTGCCTTACACCTATAATTTCAAAGACTAAATCGTTGATTTGCTTTTCTTTTTTTCACTGAGGCGAGGTGATACAGGCACTGGAAATTCTTTTTCTGTCCCTCATTTGTTTAGTTTTTGAACTTGTAGAAGCTGCAAAAGGGGAAAAGGAAACCTTAAGCTCTGTTAGTGCTAAACTTAACTACTCAAGAATGGCAGATAAGAAGAGTTCAATTGCTATTTTCAACTTTCAGTTGTTAGAGACTGCGACAAACAACTTTTCCACGGATAATATTATGGGAGAGAGTGGTTCTAGAATTGTATATAGAGCTCGTTTTGATGAACATTTCCAGGCTGCTATCAAGAAAGCAGACAGTGATGCTGATAGAGAATTTGAGGTGATGATCCTTTATAATTAGATCATTTGAATGTGTACTATTTCCTGGCATACTGAATTTGCCTTTAGTTACTGCACTGAATTGCAGAATGAAGTGAGTTTGTTGAGCAAGATTCGGCATCAGAATATCATAAAACTCCTAGGCTATTGTATTCATGGTGAATCGAGGTTTCTTGTTTATGAGTTCATGGAGAGTGGTTCTTTGGAAACTCAATTGCATGGTACATTTTCATTAATGTGACTTGAAAAATAGATAAGAATATCCCATTTTGGAAATCTAACTATTATATATATATATTATTTTTCATTGGTATTAACAATTGTAGGGCCTACACGCGGATCGTCTTTAACTTGGTATATCCGGTTAAGAATTGCAATTGATGTTGCTAGGTGAGTTTGTGAATCTTATATTGCTAAATTAAAAACTAATTAACACTAGTATACCCCTAGTTTTATATCATCTATGATGATGACTGATAAATATTTCTTCTGCTAGAGCATTAGAATATCTCCACGAGCATTCCAATCCTCCTGTTGTTCATCGAGACTTAAAATCTTCCAATGTTCTTCTGGATTCTAATTTTAATGCTAAGGTTGGATTTTAAAATAACATAGTAAAATTACATGTGGTTGATTAGTAGTAGTACGTATATTTACATCTGTACTGAGTTTTGTGATTCAGCTATCAGATTTTGGACTTGCTGTAGCTTCTGGCATGCAACACAAGAACATGAAGATGTCGGGAACTTTGGGATATGTGGCACCCGAGTACATATCACATGGTATATATATTATTAGTTTTTCAGTTGTGATTTTGCTTAATATTGATTGGTGTATGAGATTATATTTAATAATGGAGCTAACAATGGTAAGTTTTTCAGGTAAACTAACCGATAAAAGCGATGTTTATGCTTTTGGAGTTGTGCTTCTAGAACTTATTACTGGAAGAAAACCAATGGAGAACATGTCCTCAGACCAATACCAATCTCTGGTTTCATGGGTATGCATTATTATATAATTGAGAATATGGATGAATACTTAACTTCTGCTGTTCTTGATGGTTAAGACTTTCGAATTCAATATGTAGGCCATGCCTCAACTAACTGACAGATCAAAGCTTCCAAGTATTCTAGATCCTGTTATCCAAAACACAATGGATTTGAAGCATTTATATCAGGTTCATTGAATAGAAGCAATGTAATCACATGTTTTAATGCTTAGTGATAAATGCTACTTCTTAATTCGTCGTAACATTCTACTCTACAGGTTGCTGCAGTGGCTGTGCTATGTGTGCAAGCTGAACCAAGTTATAGACCACTTATAACAGATGTTCTGCACTCTCTCATTCCTTTGGTACCCTTAGAGCTTGGAGGGTCACTCAGAGTTACAGAACCAAATCAACCAATCAGCTCGGAAAATTGTATTTGACTTTTAAAAACTGTTTTCTGTCGTAGTATTTGAGCACTTTTACCATTTTTGTTTTAATTTATTTCAAAGAGGAATATTCAATTATAGCCATCTTGTTCCAGATGGTCATCCTTTTGTTTCTTATATGTGATGTAACTAAGCACAAATTGATTCCATTTCGTTTCGGACAAGGCATGTAAATTTAAAATTTGTTTTCGAGTTAAACTTTAGTAAAACAACAAGAACGCGGGTTAGAAAACAAAGGAATATTATCCAGACATTGCTTTTTCAAGTATCAGCAGAATTTCTTGAGGTTCACGAATGTTGACTAATTGTTTATGGCCATCAACTTCAAGAAACTTTTGTCACTTCCCAACAAGAATTTATACTTAGCTTAAGCATATACTCTAAAGTTTCTAATATGGACTATCTAGTATAGTTAGGATTCTTGTGATACTAGTTTGGCTAAAATTTAAAATCTTACTGGTATTCGAAATGGATTGTATGAATTGGTAATGAAAATCAAATGTTAGTCACCGACATCGTTAAGTGTATATTTGGAATCATGATGAGTTTGACCATGCAGTGACGCTGAGATTTTGTTGAAGCTCTTAAAAGTGTAACCTTTGTCAAAATTATGGTGACATATTATTATTCTGCTAAACTCATTCATAGTTAATCCAAACATGCACTACAACATAATGCCTATTTCACATGTTTCATAATGTCATTATTTTTCTTTTAAGACAATGCTTATGTTTTGACAAAATTATTAGAATATTGGTTACTATGATAAACTAATGAGTGACCAATATATAAGCAATATGAGGAGGTCCATTTGAATAAAGGAGAGGAAGCTTCTATTATGAAACTTTTAAAGTTCTACCGTGAAAAAAAAATGCTTATAGTAGGAGACAAATGCAGTAATAGTAAATGGAAACAAGAGAAAATATATGCATACAAGTTCAATCAACTATGTCATATAGGAAACAAATGCTACGATAGTATCAATGAATGATATCAGTAACAGCCAAGGCCAAGAAGATTATTTTTTATGATGACAATGTAAACCATATATCTTGTAATTTTGTTTTATTCTGTTGACCTTGATGAGCTATTTATACTCTCCATTCTCCAAAGCTTCTCAATGAGGTTACAGAAGCTTGCTCCCACTTTAACCTCTTCCTCCTCCCAAGATACATAGAAACCATGCCATCTTCAAGCTGGATTTGTACTAATAGTTCAAAGACCATGCTTCTCCGGATTGTCCATCCCGGCGGTCGTGTTGAGCTTCATGACAGACCTGTGACTGCAGCTGAGATTATGTGCCGCAATCCGAGATGCTGTGTTGCATATCCGTTTGTATTCCAGCAACCGTGGGCAGTTGTTGAACCAGACACGGTACTCACGCTTGGACAAAAGTTCTATGTAGTACCATTAAGCACAATACGAAAGCTTCAAGGTCTTTCTCCGAGAAACTCTCCCTCTCCTGCTCGTGAAATTACAATCGGTTCTTTACTTGATGAAACTAGAAACGCACAATCCCGCACAGTAACTGAAGATGATGGTATGATCTCTACTTGTTGTATCTTCAGGAAGAAAAGTATTGCAAAGAAATCTAATAACTACAAGCAACATTCAAAAACTGAGAGCAATAAATCAGAAACCATATCAGATGTTAGAAATCAGAGTTTAGATGTAAATGAAACAAATGGTGGTTCATCGTATGATAAATTCTTTGTGCGCCTATTTAACGGAGGCGTAACTAAAGCAAATGTCAGTGATGCGTCAAAGGAAACAAGAACACCGTCGAGCAGCACTAACCTTTGTGATAGCAATACACCAAACAGGAAGAGGAAGACAAAATTGACAGAAAAAAGAGGTTCTCCTAAGAGAGCATGGTCTTCTGATTACTGGCAACCAAGTCTAGATAGCATCACCGAAGAATGAAATAACTTTGTGAAAGTGGAAACCTTGGCTGTTGATGATATGCAATAATAATACTTCAATCTGTACTTTAACTCATTTATTCTTCAAACCAAAACCTATATGCTTTAAGTACCATAACGCACCCTCAGCTGCGTCATCCGCTGCCATTTTCTTTTTTTGATGAGGAGCACCATAAACCTCTATAATGTTTTTAGATTTTTCGCTTATCTCTACTTTTTTTGATGCATTACCTATCTTTATCTCAATAATAACCTTGAAGGTAAACCTGTAAAAAACATGACTTAGCCACTGCGAACAACAAAAAGATAAGTTATAACTGATTTTTCTTAAGTTTCATATAATAAGAATGTCATACATTTACCAACATAAAGACATGTTTTTTCTTTCCAAGTTTACTCAAATCTTTAGACAATATTTCGATAACAAATTGAACAACTTTCATGGCAATAAATGACTATATTAAGCCCATGTTTGTTATCACGGTGGATATCTCAGAATCACAGTGACCTGTGACCATGTGTAGCTTCTGCAAAATCACGACGGATCAGTGTGATTCTGGCATACTCGCTTACTCGCTGAGATACCAAACATACACTAAAACAAATATTGCAACAGATTTAGCTGGATACCATGATTTAAGAAAATGTGTCACAAAAAAATAATTCTAATTTCCAATTATAAGCATATATTTATCAGTTGTTCATAAATAGAAACACTTACATAATGCAATGACATGGGCCTTGTTCTTTACAACATTCAAACACAGGAGGCTTCCAATGGTTTGCAGCACAGATCTCATACAACTTTGATCTACCACATCCTTTTTTCATACCTTCAAAATAATAATATAAAATTAGTTATGTTTCTGAATTCTTAAACAATAGTAAACATTTTTATAACAAGAAAGATGCAATAATGGAACTTTACCTTGTTCTGGAGTTGTTCTGTTATTGTTCTCTAAAGGGACACCCTCTTTGTTAGATGAAACTGAAAATTTATCCTTAACAGAAACAACCATGTTTTTTAAGGTTGGATTTTGAAGAGTGGTTTCAACAGAATCAACCAATTTTGTTGGATTGTTGGAGTTGTTGGGTTTTACCATTTTAACAACAAGCTCTGATTCTACAAAAGAAGAAGGAAACAAGAATAAGAATAATAATATAGATAATAAGGATTTCAACATCACCTAATTTATAGAAGTAAATTTTGTATGTTATTTGGATTCTCTTTTTCTTTTTGTTTTTTAATATGTTTTTGGATTCTCTATAGTGTACACAGTGAAAAATATTATTTTAATTTAACTTTTTTTTTTTTGTGTACTCATCATATCTATATTTAATTTATTGATTAATGCTAACACATCTTTGAATATAAGGTTATTTTGAATTTTTTTCTTTGTCTTTTTTTATAAATTCGTCAATAAATTTTTCAATTGCATTAATTTTTTTTGAGTCATTAATTTTTTACAAGTTTATTTTTAATTAATCAAAGTCATTTTCTTCAATTTATAATATAATAATATAATGTGAAAATTCATATAAATTTAATATCACAATTAACTTTATTAATTCTTGTAATTTACTCGAGTTTCTTATATTTAAAGATGAAGCTAGTAGTTAATATTAATCATTTTAAACTCTATAGTGGGTTGATCTTTATTTTTTTGTTTCTAATTTAACTTAAAGATTTGTTTGTTTTTTTTCTGTTTTAAATTAAAGATTTGTTGTTTTTTTTTTTGTTTTATTTAAAAAATTTATTTTAATAAATGTTATTTTTTGTTTTTAAAAAAAAATAAAAATTAGGATGACGTGTCAAAAAATCCTACGTGGATATGACACGTGGCAAAAAAATCCTATGTGGACACGCCACGTGGAGATTCACTGCCACGGTGTGCACTCAGAGGGGTAGAATAGGGAATCTTGAGAAAGTAGGGGGATATTTACAAGAAATATTTTTACAGGGGTATCACAAAACACACCAACTTTGCAGGGGGTATTGTCCTATTTACCCTAAAAAAAATAGTCAATTTGTTTTATCCAACTTTTACTTATAATATTTGAAATAGGATTAAGAATTCCTCTAGTTAAACTTGCATGAGAAAATCATTTGGCCATAATGAACATGTTTGCTTATTCTTATGAATATGAGAGAATTATTTTTGAATCATGTCAACAATTCTTCAGTTGTAAAATCTGTGTTCATAACACTTTATTTCTGTTTCTAAACATATTTCCTTATGTGAAAATAAATGTGACATAAATGTTTTGGACCAAAAACAAATGTCCCATAAATGTCAAGAGTGACTAGTACTGAAACTTTACCTGAAGAAGTCTTATGACATTTTAAAGCTAGGACACCAATATCAAACATGATGGAATTAATTTCAGATGATCACAACCATTCATCATAACCTATACTTGCAGCCACAAGATAGCTAGCACTACAAGAAATATTATTTTTAGCAATAATTTTTTTTTTTACAAGTTGCTCGCAAAATTACTTTTGATTATTTTGCCAGCGACTTGTAACAACTTTTAATGAAAAAAGTTGTAGGCAAAAATCATATTTCTTGTAGTGTAGCTAGGAGGGACCAAGTGAAGGTGGAAAATTTATTGAAGGAAAAGGAAATAGGACTAATTGGAGGTCACATGGTAGATACTAGGACACTTTTATTGGTGACTCATAACTCATTATATTAGTTTTGGCTCTTGGTTCATTTTATTTCCTGCATCAAGGTGTACTATCCTCAACATAGGTCTATAACAATTGCTTTATATAGAAGTCACATTTATTCATAAAAGAATCAATGTAATAAGTTAAGTAGTAAAATGACTTTACTATACTTTGTTTTCTTCTACTTTGGCCTTAATTACACTTAACAATTATGAAAACTAAAATTAACACAATTGAATGACAGAATAGAAAAGATAGGAAAGCTTCATTAAATTTATGAAATTAAATCAAGCTAGTGCTGAGACAAATTGCAATAACATCGGCAAAAAAACATCTGGTGTTTCCACCTCCAACCTTGGTACATGTTGCAAAATCTCCAAGTGTTGGATTATGTTAGGATATCCCTAACAGATTATTTCAAAGCCTTTGCATATTCTTCTAAATTCCAAAATGTGAATTTAAGATGACAAAGGCAAGATATTGAAATATCTATTTATCTATTTTCTCTTCCAAATCTATCTAAGTCTCATCACTCAAACAGTGTAGTGTTGCTGAATTGTCTCAATGTCAAGTCCCTTGAGTTTTACGACAGATTCCACATGACCCTTTAGTGTGTGAAGCTCCCTTAACCTTGCAATTTCGGCACGCTTCTTGGCTTGTTCAGCAAGTTCTGATAATTCTCTATAGTTGTTACTTTCATTCAACACTTGATCGGTATCTGGTGGATTCAAACCGTGTAATGTGCGTTGAGCTGCAGCCCATTGTGCTTCTCTCTCGCCCCTTCCATAATCCTTCTTTGATGTGAAAGCAGTCTGCATTACATTACACAACACAAATAAGCATATTAGACATTAATACAAGGACTAAATATATTTTAGCTCTTATGGATATTAATATTTTACCCTATTTTCAGTAATATTATTCCATGCCTTGCCGCTCAAGGCATATCGGATGAGGAACTTAAGGATATCCAATGGGAAGTAGGTAACAATGCTGTAGAGCCAAATGAGACCTGCCCAACCCCATCCAATTCCTTTCATACTTGCAAACTCCCAATGTGCATACACAGCTATACATGTCGCAATCTAACAAGTCATAGTTCATAAAAAATAAATTAATACCATAAGGAAAGAAAGAGGCCATAAAAATAATTAAGAATCAGAAGATAAGATCAAAAAGAACTCACTAGTTGTGCTACGAGAAAGGCTGTTAGAAGCAATAAGCCAGGACGTTCAACGAAAGACCAGCTCCTTGAGCGCGTAACAAAGATGAGAGCCTGACTAATAATACTCACTTGAAGGTAAACTGCAGCTGTGAGTTCTTCGTGATTTTCCCTGATAGATCTCACTCCAAATTTTTCCTATAATTTTTTTTTTTTTTTTACGTTATAGATTAAGCATGAAGGATGAAAATGATGAAATAATGAATTTCTAACATTTTTGGAAAATCATATAAAATCATTTAATCTTACCGTGAAGAAATCGGATGCATGAGCAGCCCAAAAGAAGACAACAGTCATAACAGCTTGGTAGGCACCAAGCACTATGCCTGTGGCGAAAATCTCCCTTAACTTCCATGAATCTGGCATAGGAGATGGCTTCACCCTATCCTTTGAAATGGTCATGATTGTGCCGTCATTAAGTATGGCAATGATCAAAACCATAAAAGGAGAGAAATCAAATTTCCAAATTAGAGCAAGGAGCATAAAGCCAAACACAACTCGAATTGTTATGGAAACTGCGTAAATCGTGTAGTTCTTCATTCTTTGGAAAATAGCTCTACTTGTGAGGACTGCACTGACGATAACACTCAAACCAGGCTCCGTGAGGACTATATCAGATGCACCTCGAGCTGCATCAGTTGCATCAGCCACCGCAATTCCAATGTCTGCTCTTTTCAATGCAGGTGCATCATTCACACCATCTCCTGTCATTCCACAAATGTGTTTCCTGTCCTGGAGTCTCTTTACAATCTCATATTTATGTTCTGCATTTCAAATTCATTCGCATTATTCAAACTCAAATCCATTTTATATTTATTGTCTTGTTTTCCTTAAAATATCAATCAAGATAATAGACACAAATATATGTATGTATGTATGTATGTATATATTACCAGGGAAGACACCGGCAAATCCATCAGCCTTCTCAATAAGTTCATCGATGGGAAGGGAAGCAATTGAGGCATCCTTGTGTTCGCCAAGGAGGGAGGATGATGGATACATGTTACTTCCCATGCCGAGTCTGCGACCAGTTTCCTTACCAATAGCTAGCTGATCACCAGTAATCATCTTAACATTTACTCCAAGATGGAGTGCTTGTCTTATGGTCTCTGCACTGTCATGCCTTGGCGGGTCAAAGAGAGGTAACAGACCGACAAATTGCCATGGTCCTCCTGCACTCTCCTTGGACTTTTCTGGCACTTCCTGAAAAGTATGCATAATTCCTCATTAAAAATTATTTGAATTATTCAACCATAAATCATCATTAATAAGTAAGAAAGCATATATAGCTCACTTGTTTGGCAACAGCAAGAGAACGAAGACCGCGGTCAGCGAATTTATCAATAATGGAAAGAGCTTTTTTCTTCACATCTTCTCTAAGATTGCAAAGTTCAATAATCTAAAAAAGGAAATTCAAAAAATCATTTTTAACGTGTAACAAAAGATATCAAATATGAATCGTGAAAGGTATATTTATTTATTTATTTACCTGCTCCGGTGCACCTTTGCTTACTCTGTGCCAGTTACCTTCGGTGTCTATGTATGTCATGGCGGTACGCTTGTCCACCGGATTAAAGGGCAGGAAATGCACCTCTGTGCACCCTTCTCTAGCCTGTACCAAGCAGCAGTATGAATTTTTCGGTTCCACTAGATTGATAATAAAAGGACTTTATCAATGTTCTCTGCGAGAAATTGCTAACCTCTTTTGGATCACCCAACATTCCAACAATGCAAGCATCAATAGCATCTTGGTTTTCCACCCTAGAGGCTCTTGCTCCAAGCAAAATTACCATGTCCTTGTCGGTATCTCTTGAAAATACCTGCAATATGGACAATAAATTGAACATTAAATTCATGTCACAAAAACATTAAAACAGTTAAATAGTGATTTATATGTGTCATGCTTACCTCAATCAGATTCTTGTCTACAGTAAGTTTGTTAAGTGTTAGAGTTCCAGTCTTGTCGCTGCATAAAACATCCATTCCAGCCATTTCTTCAATGGCTGTCATTCTCTTCGTGATAGCACCTTGCTCAGACAACCTATGTGAACCAATAGCCATGGTAACTGACAAAACTGTTGGCATGGCAATAGGAATTCCTCCGATGAGAAGTACCAAGAGATTGTCAATTCCACTCCTGTACTTTCGGTGCTGAATTGGGTACATGACAACAATCTCGATGACCATTCCCAAAGCAATTGAGCAAATACAGAAGTTACCAATCGCTGTCAAAACCTGATCATCACAATGCACTTCAGTAAATAAGCAAAAGCAAAAGCAAAATCATACTGAGAATATTAGTGTCACAATAGATTGAATTAAGTACCTGTTGGAAATGACCAATTTGGTTGGTGCTGTCGACCAAATGAGCAGCCTTACCGAAGAAGGTGTGGACACCAGTAGCAATTACAATGGCCTCGAGCTCTCCTTGCTTTACAGTGGAACCGGAAAAGACTTCATCACCAGAGTTCTTGGTAACAGGCAACGACTCACCAGTGAGTGCGGATTGATCAATCTTAAGAGAATCTCCCTCCAAAAGACGAGCATCAGCTGGGACGATGTCTCCTAATTTAATGCTGATTATGTCTCCTGGTACCAATATAGAAGCCTCCTGCTCAGACCACCTTCCATCTCTCAAAACCTGCCAATTACCATCCAAAAACATTAAACATGTCACAAGCACACACGCGCTCACACCTATTAGATAGAATCAATAATCTGATCATTCTTGTGAGCTAGACATTGTCCTAAATACCTTGGTCTTGGGAGCAAGTCCTGCCATAAGTGCGGCAGCAGCATTTCCAGCATTGTTTTCTTCGATAAAACTAATGGTTGAGTTAATGAACAACAATGCCATAATTCCAACAAAATCTTGCCAATCCGGTGGCTCACCCTGCAATATGTTACAAGAGACATTTAGACAAGAGAATCTCAAAAGGAAAATAAAAAAACATAAGCAAATATACTATAACTCCCTCTCCATCCCACAATAAGTGTCGCATTTGACAAGTTTTGGTTTTACTAAACTATTCTTTTTGGTTTTCACCACCAGTTTAATCTGGTTCGGGGGTCAGTTATGGCATCAAGTGGTTCCAGCCCCCTCCCGATCACAGTTGGTTTTACTAAACTATTCTTATTAAACATTTTTCTTTCAAATGCGACAATTATTATTGTACCGAGCGAGTATTATCTATAAAAGAATAATTAAAGGCAGAACATATACCCCTCCATTAGCCAATGCAATAGCCATGATAGCAGCAGCTTCCATGACCCATGAGAGAGGATTCCACATAAAGCCCAAGAATTTAAGCAGCTTGCTTTCCTGATTAATTGCAAATTAATTAAGATCAGTGACTACTATTAAAAATGTTTTCATGAATCAAAAAGTTTGTATAATAGCATGATTAATTAATACCTTCTTTTCTTCCAATTTGTTTGGACCGAAAACTGCCAACCTCTTTTGGCCTTCTTCATTAGTGAGACCTTCTTTGGTACAATTCAATTCTCGAAACACTTCATCGACAGGTATTCTCTCCTGCAAACCAACCACATTGCATTTTAAATAACATAACACAAATAAAATGTAACAGATAGTGAGTTTGTCAAAATCACAGTGTCACCACGTAATTTTATTAAAAATATAATGGCTCGTCGTGATTTTAACACTCTCATTGTCAATCTAAACATGCACAAATGTAGAAAAACTTACTAGGTCGACAGCCTCCTTCTTGATATCCTCGAGGCTAGTCATGTTGTTGTTCCTTAAACAATATGACTATGTTATTGTTGTTATTATTATTATTATATTATTGCTTGTAGTTAGTGTTAAATAGAAGAGATAAAGAGAGATTGTTTGTTATTGTTGTTTATGATAGAACAAATTATATGAGTAAATGTGTATATGTATATGTATATATAAGTATAGAAGTGAAGAATGATGAATGGGAGTGAGTTTCTCCTTTGAACTCTCTCTAGATGTAAATCTAACTCTAAAATCACTCATTCCCACTCATTTACTAACAAACTTGGTCTATTCTCTTTCATTTATTTCTATCATTTTTTGTGTTATAATTAACCAATTCAAATATCTAATTAATTAAGTTAACACAAAAAAATTTGTACCAAAAAAAATATAAAAAACAAAAAGTTAACACAAAAAAGTATAGTAGCGAAACTTGTGGTGTTAGTTTTGACTTTGCTCATTCCATTGCTTCTAGCATGTGGCAATGGCATACGCATACCTTTGACTTTGAATAATGAAACTACACTACAATTGAAATACACAACGTGTACCATAATTGTCAAAAAAAAATTTAAAAAAAAAAACGTGTACCATAATACACTATTAATTTTTATCTTTTTGGTAGATAATACACTATTAATTATTGTTAATACTAATAACTAAGACCAAAAACCATTCCTAAATTAATATTTAAAAATTAAAAAAAAAAAAAAACCATTCTTGAATCCGTGATACAATTTTTTTATTTATTTTTGTAGAAATTTGGCCTAATTAAAAAAAAAATCATTTTAGAAAAATTCTAGCAACTCAATTGCAAAAATCGAACCAAAACAAGAATCTCATATTAAATGGAGAAATGGACAATATATAAATAAATAATGTAGTAATAAGTTGGTTTTGAATGTATAAAAGTGATTTAAACTCATTTAATATAACACTTTTGTATTTATATTTTCAAAACTATATAATAATGAAAGAAATAAAAATAATTAGAAATGGAGAGGATGTCAACTCTGTCTAATTCTACTTTGACCAACAAGAATATAGAATACTACTTGCAATAAAAAAAAAAAGTGATTATTCTTCTTCTTCACACATAAAAATACACTACTGATAAATAAATATTTTTTGATAAAACTTACATTAATAAAAGATAGTTTTTAATAGAATTTACACTGTCAAAATATATTTTCTAGCAGATTGAAGATGAGAAAGATAATGAGAAATTTAAAACTAAAATAGCAATTAAAAAAACGTTAACCAGTGTTCCATCCTAAAAAAAAAAAAATAAAATTACTTTTACCGTCTTACCATTTTTGGGGCGCACCCTACGAAATTACAAAAATATCTCTGTCTGCTATTTAAGTCACGGACATCCCCTAAAACACTCTACCGGACTTTATTTGTATAACGTTTGCTACTTAAGTAGCGGACTATATTTTTTAAAATTTTTCTTTTTTCTACATCTGTTACTTAATGGAAGGATAAAATTATCATTTCATAAGATGCGGGAGTAATTCATAAGGTGACAAAAGTAGTTATGAAACAAGAATCTAGAGTACTTAGTCTTTGGGCCACTTGGAGAAAAAAATGTCCGGCCCAGATTCATTTGTCATTTTCTATCTAGACCCGGGCAAAACAGGATTCCGTATGTTGACAAAAAAAAAAATAAATAAATCAGTACGAGGTTTTTAGCTCATACGTTTTCATCTCATCTTTTGTAAACTACTACTGGTATATAATAAGCATTCATGGTAAATTTTAATATTTTTTAAAACATTAATAGTATAATTTTGTGAAAGGAAAAATTAATACTAGTAATAAGAAATTTAAATCATCATCATAAAAAAAAATACTACTTCTATAATTAATGTCTATTTTACTAAATTTCCTTAAAAAAACTATATTAAAAATTATCATTTCCTCTGTTAAGATAGATTTGTAATATTAATTAGAATTAGAATTATATTGAATAAATAAATAAATCTAATAATTAGAAAAGAGTTCTTGCGAAGAAAAATAAAAATTGTAAGAATCATATTTAGGGACAACGTTTTTTCCTCTTTTAAAGAGTGATTAATTAAAGATGAAGGGAGTATTAGCAAAAAGAAAGTTCCACGTTTTTAATGTAAACCATTTGTATTAGTGCATTATTATTACAAGTGTTTCTTTCTTGGTTGAGTGGCAAAACAGAAAAGAAAAGATTCTTAGTTACTATAATAATATTTTAGTTTTAATGGAAAAGAAAAAAAAAAAGGTGTGGTGAAGACTGAGGCATATATACCACCGCAAGCAAAATAGACGGTCCAACAAAATCCATATCATCCATACTACTACTAGTATTAGTGTTAGATTACCATCATCATTATCAATAATAGTTAGTATAATGACATGATTTTCACTTACTTTTGTGTCTTAATTTTATGACACAAAACATGTTTTATGAGTAATATGCATGAGATTAGGTTGTAAACATCAGGTAGATATGGACCTACAAATTTAATTATGGGTCCTCCTTAAGATCGATATCTTGTGTAGGTAAGAAATCAAGGTAATCAAGATTCATGATGATGAATAAATATATTTCTTTTGAAATGATGTGAAAGCGGAACTCAGTTGAGTCTCATATGGCACGTACTAGTTAGTATAAACCATGTAAATATGTTTATACATTTCTGAATTATAAAACATACTACAAAATTATGTAAAAATAAATGTTATTGTATATGTATTTTTACTTTTCGTATTCATTAAATAATTGACTTATCTGACCTATAATGTATTTGTTTATAATTAAGATCGGAGGTGTTAAATATGTTTGAATTTCAACCTTAAAAGCTAATTCATAGGTGAGGATCTCACATATTTATACATTCAACGGTCCAGAAATCTAAGTAATGTGACACTTCAAACAAACTTAAACACTCACTCTCACACCTAACGTGGGCCTGAGTTAAATGTCCACATTGCAATTCTTAATCATGCTTTAATACCATATTAAATATTTGGATCTCAATCTTAAAAATAGCTCATAGTATTAAGTTGCTCTCACATATTTATAAAATGTATATCTTTTGCTGAGTGTTGGGTAATCTATTTATAAGAGATGAATTATTTTTTCTCCAACTGCAAGTGGGTCAAAGTAGAAGTCACTGTGACTATCTATCACCATTCACCACAAACCATTACATAATTTGATGGACCAATCTTTCTTTCATAGGAATCAAAAAACAAGAACACTCACTAACTAGCTAGCATTCAATTTTCTACTCACTATGGTCCACTGTCACCCAAAACTTCAGACAGACATAACATAACCACATCCAAACACGTTGACAATAACTACTACTGTACACTCTCTCTCTCTCTCTCAAATATACCACTAGTACTATAACTAGCTACTATTAGTATCAAACACAATTAACCTCATTGCTTATTATATCTTTATCTTAGCAACACTATTAATGCAAAATTGGAAACACAATTTTGTCTTTCTAGTTAGTAATTAAGAAAGTTTCAAATTATACCAACTAATGAAATTCCATATTTGAATTGATAAGGATCTAATTTCTAATAACATGCAGATAAACCAATGGAGAATTTATCCATTATAACAAAGACAAAGAAATAACATAATCAGTTCATAGTTAACAGAGAAAAATTAAGACACAATATTCAAAATTATGATATGAAGGGTACAAGAAATTATTAGAGTTTGAGGGACAAATCAAGTTTCTGCAACTCCTCTTGTTTAGTCTTGAAACATGTAGCATTAGCACTATTACTCAACAAGTAACCTCCAATTAATCCATCTTGCACCTTTGTTGGAGAAAACTTACTTGATCTTGTAGGAACACCACTCGCCAAAGATGATCCATCAGTTTCTGAATACATAGGCAGTTTCTGCCACTGGTTTTGAGCACGAGAACGGGACAAACCGAAAAATGGTGTTTGATAAGAAGGTTTGTGAACCATAGAAGAATGCAACTGAATTCCAAGTGATGATGATGATCTGTTATAGGATCCATGCAGAGGTAGAGAAGCCATACTTGAATACCTGTGTTCAAAATCTAGCGAAACCGCAGCTTTGTGTCCTCTTTTTGCCATAGTTCTTTCTCTTTTGTGTGCATTTTGGTGTCCACCAAGTGCTTGTGAACTATAAAACTTTCTTTGACAGTAGTTGCATGAGAAAATCCTAGGCTCTAATTCATTACCATGATTAGATTCTGAGGACGAGTTCATTGACGTTTCTGTATCAAAACAGTTTATGAGATTGAGTTCTTGCTTTGAATCATCATCACCTGAATAGTTACTAGGTAGACTTAAATCCAGTAGAAGATGTTTTTTGTCTTCATTTTCTGTCTGTCTCTTATCAGAAAATAAGATGTTCAAATTATGAGATGAACATGGCTCTGATCTTAGAAGGTCCATATATATGTGAGGAAAATATGCAATGATTTTCTTCCTATATAGGTGATCAAAGTTTGGTTCAAAAAGAAAGAGGAAATTTTATGAATGATGTAATGTAGCAATAAATTCTGTGATTGTGTTACATATTTGTAGAAACAGATGTCACTATTTTACAGTTACAAGGTCCTAATATTGCAAGACCTAAAAAACAAGACATTGGTTTTTGTGTTGGGGAGAGAGAGAGAGAGAGAGACTGATTAATTGAATAATCTAGGCTTGTGTGGCATCACTAACAACATTCTATCACTTTATTGTAAGTTTTCAGGATGAAACCAATTTAAGTTACATATATTCATGCTTAATAATGATAAGTTCCTATTGAAACTTGGAATAAAGTATACTTTTGTTGTTTGAACAGTCTCGTATATTATAGTGCTTTTCTTTCTAGATATCTTACCGTAGAGATGATATGACCGACCAGGCCTGTGTAACACCAATACTTCTGATTAAAGACATGTTTGGTGTCTGACATAATACCAACACATGTAATTACATGATACATCTAATTTAACTCATTTTCTTAAATGATTATCAGTATAGAAGTGTTAGTGTCGTGTCTAATTTTCATGTAATATAGTGTTTCATAGTCACAAACTAAGGTATGGTCATTAGAATTATCAGAGGTAATTTCCTGTTATAGCTAGGTGTGGGACCATTCTTTTTCATCCTTTTCCTTTACCAATTATTTTTTTCTTAAATGATAGTGTTAATGCCTTAAAACTTAATAATTGAAGCCTATTATAGGAATTTCAGAAGAGTCAGTTTCATGTCTTTTCTTTGAAGTAGAAAAGCATGAAATGAAAAATTCCAATCTAGAGACAGCCAATCCTAACTTTCTCCTTAAAAGATCTCCATCTATAATTCATGTCTTCAATATTATATCACCATCATGCTTCTTTTACCCCACACCACAAGCTGCATCATTCTATAAGCAATTTAATTTCCAAAACACTCAAGTTATATCTTTCTCAAGTGGAATTATATTGTTTCTCTTTCAAGTGGAATTACTATTTAATCATAAAGAATGTGTTAGCTAAATTAGGTAGCAAAGTTGAATAATGAAAATGAAAATCTTAGTTAAGTTTCCACTAAGCAAAACCATTATTAGTTTTGTCTCCTAAACACATCTTCACTGGTGTAGGCTTAAATCTTCTAGGACCCTGCAATAGAAGTACCACACAGTTATCAATCTCGGCCATTAATTTGAGATCAAACGCTCATATTATACAATCAGTAAATATTATCAATCTCAACTCAACTATTATTTAGATCGTAGGGTCGAGATCTATAACTGCGTGACACAGTTGCAACAAAGAATCTATATTCCAAATTCTAATGATCTCTTAAGTTTTGCAAATCTAGTAATACAATTTAGAGCAAATAAGGTCCCCCCTTCCCCTTTAACCTTTCACTTTCCCTCAACCAATACAAAGTGTTGGACACAAGCGACTAAGGCCTAAGGACTTGCATTGAAAACCACATACTTTGGTACCTAGCAAGAAATTCTCTGACAGTTGATGGACAAGTAATAACTTTTTGAAATTGATTATTCCTCCCAGATCATGTTCAAGTTGGCTTAGGTTCAAAATCCTTGACAAAATAAGGGATAAGGACAAGAAAAGGAAAGGTTTGTGTCTACCTCAGATAACTTTTCTTACATGCAGAATCTTATAGGTTAGTTCCTAGTAGAATAAATTGCATGGTGATTATGGTGCAGCAGCTGTAGGACACTCAATTTGCAAATTCACAAAGTGATCTCTCAAGTAAAACATGTCAACATCAAACTGTGTGTATTAGTCTTGAACATATTTATGGATACTGACATAATCCAATTAACCAGACAAATTGGTGGGTGAAGATTTGAAGTTATTCAAACATTATTAGCTATAGACACCTAATTTAAATCTTTATGTATATACATATATTTATGCCAGACTAAGTGGCCAACTGATAGCAATGTATCAGATAAATAAAGTTTTCCACTCAATTCCCTGCGCTCATTTAGCTACGATTGGACCATGAATCTTTTAACTTCATATCACCTTTATTTTGAAGAGAAAATTCATTATTTAATGTCATTTCTGTTCTCAAGTACTCTCTGAACTGTGATCATTTTAGTTCTGTTAAACAATTTTTGGGATTAAATTGTAGTTCATTGTGATAATTGAACTTCTTTTGTTTCGTTTTTATCTATTATTCTTAATATTTGATTCCTTAACAAGTGTCTCGGGCGCAGTTTTCTTATTTTATTACAAAGAAATACACTGCTTGTGCTTAATTGCAAAAGCCCTTAGTGGCCTTCAAATCTTACATGGTTATATTAATATATGATGTCATTGGACAATGACATTCCATTTATTGTCATGAAACCAGCTGGCTGAAATATTAGAGAGAAAGAAAGGAGAGTAGTTTTTATATTTAAACTAAGTTATAAAATATTTGTAAATTTGTACCCAAAAAAAAAGTAAATGAATAAGGGATTCAACATGTTCCATTCCATTATTCTATGTTAAGATTTCTATTTCTATTATCTAAACCAAACTAAGATAAGTTTTATTCTTTTCTGCAACTTATTTCACATATACCAAACATTTGTGGAATGAGTAATCATCATGCACAATTCATTTCAAGCAGTTGGAGAATGCATAGCATTTGCACATGTATTTCATCTTATATACCGCTTTTCTTATCCGAACTACGAATTGGAACGCATATAATTTTATACATTGATGTCAAAAAAAATACATTTCACATATTCACCTTTACTACTAGGCTTCGCTTCACATGAAGGGCCACCGTCAATCAAACATAATAGACAATTATACAATAGAATAAACCCAAGCTACCAACACGGTAAACATCATCTTTACTTGGTTAACCAGTAGATGAAAATAAGAAAAATGCATACGGACCCAACAAGGGAAAGTATAATTGTATCCATCGACTTTTTCCGCTTTATTGCTGACAGAATAGTATTTACCTGCAACATTGTTAAAAACTGTCATTAAACAACAAAACACTTTAAAGTTTAAACATTATAGACAGAGAAAACTTGCTACATAGAAATAATAGTTTTTTCTTTTGCCTAGACAAAAATAAAACTTCAGAATTAGTAAGAGCGCAATATTTTCAACAATTTATTAATTTCATGAAAGGTTGAATTTATCAACGTATTTCAGACATTATCTTCATCCTTATTGAATATTTACTTAAACTTCAATAACAATCATACCGTTGGGAGGCGACTGCTCACGTTGCTGAGCTTTGAATTGATCCCACCAAAAGTTGAACGCTGGAAGACTAATGCTCCGAGTGTTGCTTGTGCTTGTGAAATAACAGTGTCCATCTGTAGTACAAAAATAAACTCAACAGATTAAAACAGTGCAACCAGCTGTGTATCAGACATCAAAGATAGAAATTCAGATGAAAATTAAAGGAATGTTTGGCACATGCTGCAGACTAAAGATGACATTGGAGCAGCATATATCAAATCTAATTAAAAACCAATTCATAATTTTATGGGCATAATATGCCAATATATAAGTACATAATAAATAATAAGTAAAGCACTCTGGTGGAAGGATCTTGATAAGAAAACAGAACTTTATAACAAAAAATTGTTTCAGGTTAACAACCTGTCCTGTACTTCGGCTGACAGATGCACGCTCTTTAAGGAGGTTTTGCTGTTCAGAACCTCCACCCTCTTCGAAATCTAATCTTGTTCGATCAAACTCTTTAAAATCATCAAGTAGTGAAGCATGTTCTTGTTTAGCTTTCAGACTAGACCGGAGACGATAAAACTCCTGCATTTCAAATACATCTAACAAGTTAAGTTCTAAGCTTTGGACAAAAATATTGAAATCAGAAGGAAATATTCAATCAAAACAAAAACAAGCAGAACATCAAAAACATGAGAGTAGACTGCCTGGCGGAGAAGATAAAAAAAAGTATACGACAGTAATAAAAAACTCAAAGGACCTATCTGTTAGAAACGTAAAACTTAAAGGATCTATCGATGCATTTTGCCTAATAATGTTGCAAGTTAGTTACCGTGATGTGTTAATAGTTAGTTAGAACAATTAGATAGTAGCTGGCAGGAGAGGTTAAAAGGTTGCATGGTTTAGTTTAAATAAGAGCAAGGGTGGATGGGAGAGGGGGTTCAGATTTGTTAGTTTGGAAAAACAGAGACGTGGCTCAGTTGAAGGGGGAGGTATCAACTATAGAATCCAAACAGGGTGGATGAAATGTCTGAATGTATTAGGTGCGGTTTGTGAATGAAAAAAAAAAAAAAAAAAGACTATTACTGAAGCTTGAAGGAAAATAAATTTTACAACATAAGACTTGCTATGTTGCATTGACCTAAATACTAAGCAATAAATAGCTAACTATGCCACAATAGATGAGTGTAATACAATATAATATTTCATAAGGTATAGGAATCATATAATTAGTAGAAATTAGGTGTAGCTCCTATTGTAGAAAATATCTTAGAATCAAGTCTTAGGTGATTTGAGAGTGTGTTGATAATACTCATAAAAGCTCTGGTAAGGAGGGTAGATCAGAGGACAGTCCATTAGTTAAAGGTAGAGAAAGACCATGAAAATCTATTTGTTGGACCATTGAGACAGATTTGAAGTTAAATGGTCTATCTTTGGATATGATTCATAACAGTTAGTCGGTTACAGGACATTATGGTGTCATTTGATCCATGTAGCCAACCCCAACTGGCATGTAAACAACCCCACCTTGTGACGAAAGGCTTTAATTGTTGTTTCGGTCAGTTGTAAGGGGAAACCCTTGGAGAGACATTTAATCATTAAAAGTCATCTTTTATTTTACTCGATCAATTCTTCAAAAGGCTCCTAACATAGGGGGGGTCTAAAAATAGAGTACAAATCAAGACTGTCAAGTGAAATACATACAAAAAGATATATAATCATATCAAAGGTTTGCGCTTCTCACAAGATAAAAAGCTGATGACATTTATTTACCCTGATTTGTCATACTGTTGTCTGTGATAAAGAGAATTATTTTGAAACCAAAGCTCAAGTATAAATTTATTAAGAAAGAAAAACTTGTAATGATATTTAATGCCCATTTACATAAATGAAAAAGCTTAATATATTAAATCCAAATCCTTCTTAGCAGTAAAAAAAAGAACCCCTTACATCAGGGAGTAGAGTTTGCTTACAGCCTCAGATTGAATGCAATAAAACCACAACTACATGATAGTAATATGCTAACACAAAATGATAGGGGTAGCCCAAATTCGTACGATACAATACCTGGGTGAGATCTTGGAAAATTTCTTGGTGTCTATTCAGAGTATGAGAAACCATTTCTGACCCACCAGAGGACACCCAAGCTTGCATCTGTGAATTTACTTGTTTGAGTTGGTTAAGTAATCGCTCAATCCAAGACTCCAAATCATTCTCTGTTGCATCACCATTTTTAGAGACTTTTGTTGAAACCAATTTACGATATAAAACCATTTGCTCATCCAACTGAGCTTCAAGTTTTCTTGCCTGTAGAAGGTTAAAACAGAAGAAAAAAAAAATTCTGTTGTCAATAATTTTTGCCTAGAAAACAAAAATATAGTATGTAATGTATTAACTAGTAAACCTAAAAACGATAAAAATAACTTGAATGTATGCATCCTATCAAGACAATTAAAAACATATCTATTTCCAACAAATTAATTGATACTGTTATTACTTAGGACTTCAATGATTAATAGTGATTAGCACAGAAAAACCAAATTATACAGCTTTGAGTCAACAAAAAATGATGGAATGCATGCTTAAGTATAATTACAAACAGAACAAGCCAGCTTCATATCTGTATTGTGAAGAACTATTACTATTATTTGATTTCAGATGAGTTAGCTATCATATTAAGATACTTAGCACATAAAATGACAGCACTAGCCAATAATGCCGGCTTTTGATTATTTCATCTCTTAAGCTTATTGCAAATTATTCTAAATACCTAGTATTTAATAAATATTCAGCAGAAAAGTATAAATTAAGAATAAGCAGCAATAAGGATTCAGCCAAAATTGCTTTTGGAAAAGGGAAAACACAGCGAGCTATAAACAAAAATATCTTGATATGATTGAAGTAGGCATTAATCTCAGAGTCATAAATCGTAGAATAGTAGAAATCATGTATGTATTGTATCATTAATTATTGCTGAATGTACATAGACCAGTAGAAATCAATGTCACGAATTGTTTCTTACATCACCCACCAAGAATGAATCCTCGCTTATTATATTTTCATATGACAATGTGATGGAATTCAAGTAAGTCGAATGAAGACAAAAATTTACCGATCTTGTACCGCACTTAAACCAGAGGAATATTCATTCAATGCTATGTAAGATCGCCCAAATTAAGGATTGAAAATTATCCACAGCAACCACTGCAGAACCATTGGATTTAAGACAAACAATTTAAATTCTGCAATGGCTACAGAGGATCTATCTAAACACACATTTCAAATCTAAAAACTTATTTCCTAAGCAAATTAAAACTGAAAATTAATCCAAAATCAGAACTTTTTCCCCAATGAATCAAAAACTACAAGATAATCATGATCCCTAGATAAACTAAGCAAGATCAATTACACCCCCCAAATAACAAGATCATGTAATTTCATTACATCACTCAAAACTATCATCTAAACCATGTTTAAGGCATAAATAATAAATCACCGACAACCCAATAAAAAAATCGAAACTTTCGAAAGAGGGATCTCTAAATTACACAAACCCATATGATATCTTGGAATTTTACATGAATAAAAAAACGTAATTTATGAATTAAAAAAAGAGAAGAATGTGAAGAAATTGAACCTGTTTGCGAAGGGAATCCCAACTTTGAACCTCCATGGATGAGAAATGAGAATGAGAATGAAATGGATTTGTTTGTTACTCGATGAAGATACGCCGTCTGCTTCAACGCCACAGACGACGACGATGACAACAACACCAAATTCTTCAATTTTCCTTTCTTTGTCTTTATTGCCATTTAAAAACTAAAATTTAATTAAATAAAAATAAATAAAAATGGGTTGCTTTGTTCCTAATCCACAATTAGATCCCACAAGTTTACTTTCATTTCTCATGGAAGAATATTCAAAGTCAAACTTATTTTTTAAAACTTAATTGCAGTCCTAATTTTACAATTTTGTCAAAATGGTCCCTATTTTAAAATTTGATAGTTTTAGTCAATCTATTATAATTTTTAAATATAAATTGATAATGTGATATATGTTAAACAACGTTGTATATGATTTGATTATGAAAAAAATATCAACATCGATAAGAAAAATCTTTCATAAAGTTAATTTAAAATATGTATTGTTCTATTTTAGACAAAATATGTGTTAGGAATTTAAATGATCAAAACTTTCAAATTTTAAAATAGGATAATCAATTATACATAATGATAAAAATAAGATAATCAAAACTGCAACTAAACATTTTTTTATTTATTTTGGACTAAAAAATAATTAGTCAAACTTATTCATGTTCAAATACATTAAAAATAAAAATTGATTTTATTTATAAATAAATTAAATAACAACTATTAAAAACTCACTCGTATAAAATAAAAGATCAAGTTTAAACTTTGATTATTACATTCTACCTATTAAAATCTTTTTCTTGAAGAACATGGGAGATATAAGACATTTTTTAGGTACATCTTATATCATTTTAGTTTTTTATTCTATCACATAGATAGATTTATAAATTTTATTACACATAGACCTTCTTTCCACGAGTTTCCAACACAAATATATATATAGGTGTCTCTTATAGTAGTAATGATGTCAAACACTTATCTTACATGGACTTTTTTCTAATCTTTTTATGTACATCTTGGCCATTTCAAAATTAGGTCAAATGATATAGATTAAAAATAAATTATCTCTCGTGGTTTTTCACTTGAGGCAGTACCATGAAAATCTCAACGATTCAATTAGTTTTTAACAATTTTAACTAGACGCAGATGACTCAAATGAATGGTTGAGATTACACCATCGAAAAAAAATTATTTTATATTAAAAGATAATAATTCATGACTATGACCAATAGATAATAAAGTACACATATTAATCATGCTTTCGTTGCCACATCATTTCCATCTCATCCCTCATTACTCTCCTCGTTGGCGCTACCAAAGAAGCTACTGATCACCTTGGCTTTTCCCCCTCTTCTGGGACTTCCTTCCAAGACATCGTTGCTAATATCATTGGCGTCTGCGTCACTTCCTTCACTCTTTCTCTTTTCCGATCGATCCAAACCTCTCGTTGTTATCCTTAAGGGATTTTCATGTTTAATTTCATTTGAGTTCAACTCAAGTATGTACATACGTAACATATCTATACTCTCTACTTTTCTATTCTTATACTTTTAGCTTCATATTTTCATTACTCTGATTTCCTCTTCAAACTACGAAATTGAAAATCGATGAAATTAGGAGTTTATTTTTGTGTGTGTATTAGATATTGCAAAATATTGATGAGTCGACATTCAAATTTTATGGGTACAGAGTGTCATTTTAAAAAAATTGTATGCATTATATATAGTGTCATTTCAATTTGCGGTATTTCATATTTCAAGTATATTGGGTGTGTTTTTTAAACTTTAAAATAATAAGTTAAGTTTTGAAAAAATCTAAAGATTATTATAAAAATTTAAAGTTACTTTCCGTTTGTTTATTATCATAAAAAAATAATTTCAAACTCCTACACTAATAGAAAGTAGATTTAGATTTTTATAAAAGTCGTTTTTTTATTTTATTTTAAGTTCCTTGATTTTAAAAAATATGAATTAGTTAAGTTATTAGAATTAGCTTTTCATTTTAAAGTTAAAAATAATTTTTTTTAACAAAATATTTTTAAACAAATCTATAATAAACACTATTAAAAAGATAAAAGTGATTTTTTTAAGAAAATAAATAGATTTTTCTTAAAAAAAAAAAAACTCAAATAGACGCCCCCATTATCTGAATCCGTGACCGTATGTATTTGAGCTGATTACTGCGAGTTGTTTTTAAATTTTCTTTTCTTTTCTGTGTTACTATCTATCACTAATTATTACAGTGTAACTTCTCACAGCTTGCTTCTCACGCAAGCTTCCTAGTTTCTTCTCATGCAAGCTTTCTTTAATGAGGTTGCATGATTAACTAGCGTACATACTATGTAGCTTAGCCTAGCCTAGAGTTAGTTAGAAGTTAGTTAGATGTTGAACTACCTATAAATGGTTCATTGTAACTAATTCATTTTCACAATCTATGAAATCATATTGATTCTTTCTCACTTTTCTCTCATTTCTTCTTCATCTCCAATGGTGAAATACACCATCTTTGAAAACTTCAAGATGGTATCAGAGCTCTTCTGAGCTCTGCTGCGCATCGTCTTCTTCATCTATGGCTCGTGGTAACACTTCTACTGGTGTTACCGATCCTTCTCAAAATCCTGGTGATGTTTACTATGTTCATGCTTCGGATGGTCCAAATTCGATTGCAGTGAAGCCTGTTCTTAACCATTCCAACTATGCAGCTTGGGCGCGATCTATGAAACGTGCTCTTGGAGGTAAGAACAAGCTTGATTTTGTTGATGGTACCATTGCAGTTCCTACTGATTTTGATCCCAATTTTAAGGCTTGGAATCGTTGTAATATGTTAGTTCATTCTTGGATTATGAATTCTGTTGATGATTCCATTGCACAAAGTATTGTGTTTCTTGATAATGCTGTTGATGTTTGGAATGAGCTTCGTGAACGTTTTTCTCAAGGAGATTACATACGTATTTCTGAGCTTCAATGTGAGATTTTTGGCTTGAAGCAAGAATCACGATCTGCATCTGAATTTTTCACTGCGTTGAAAATTCTATGGGAAGAACTTGAATCTTATCTTCCTGCGCCTGTTTGCTCTTGTCCTATGCGTTGTACCTGTGAATCTGGTATTAGGAATGCTAAACATCAACATGATATCACTCATTCAATTCGTTTTTTGACCGGTTTGAATGAATCGTTTGATCCTGTGCGTGCTCAAATTTTGCTTATGAACCCTTTGCCTGCTCTCAATAAGATTTTTTCTATGGTTTTACAACATGAGAGGCAGTACAATTCCACTCATTCTGATGAATCCAAGGTGTTAGTTAATGCACATGATTCTAGAAGGCCTCAAGGAAGGGGTCGTGGTTCTGGTTCTGCAAGCTCTTCTCAGGGCAATAGATCAAATAGCTTTGGTGCAAAGAACAGAGAATGCTCTTATTGTGGTATGAAGAATCATGTTGTTGACAATTGTTATAGGAAGCATGGTTTTCCTCCCAACTATGGAAGAGGTTTTTCGGCTAATCACACTTCTCTTGAATCCATGGAGGAGAGGGAAGATGTGGATGACAATAGAAGTATCAAAGGAAATGGGAATGATTCTTTCACTTTCACTAAGGAACAATATAGCCAGCTAGTTAATCTACTCCAAGCTTCAAATTCACAAACTACTCCTTCTCCTCAGGTCAACATTGCAAGTGGTCATGTTGTCTCAGGTATCTCAAAACTTGCTTGCCTAGTTGATAGTAATCCAAATCAATGGATTGTTGATTCAGGTGCAAGTGATCATATTTGCTCTAATTTGAAGTGTTTCAGTTCTTATCATTCCATTTCTCCCATTCATATTAAGTTACCTAATGGCAATGCTTCCATAGCTAAGTATGCTGGCACAGTTACCTTTGCTTCAGATTTTAAGCTCATTCAAGTTCTTTATGTGCCTGAATTTAATTTGAACCTTATCTCTGTTCCAAAACTATGCCTTGATGTTGGTTTAATTGTAACCTTTGATAGTGATAAATGTTTGATACAGGTAAAGGAGACCTTGAGGATGATTGGTTTGGCTAAGCTCCAAGAAGGATTGTATTACTTCACCAACCTATCTACCTCACCTATTATTGCTTCTTCTCAGACTGCTTCCACTATCATTCCCAAAGCAGCTCTTTGGCACTTTAGACTAGGCCATTTGTCAAATAATAGGCTTTCTCAGTTACATAAACAATTTCCTTATGTAGATATTGATAATGATTCTGTATGTGATGTGTGTCATTATGCCAGACACAAGAAATCCAAATTTTCTTTAAGTTCTAGTAGAGCTTCAAAATGTTATGAATTGTTTCACTTTGATATATGGGGTCCTGTTTCTATCCCTTCTATTCATGGCCATAAATATTTTGTGACTGCTGTAGATGATCACAGTAGATTTACTTGGATTATTTTGTGCAAATCTAAATCTGAAGTTTCAAACCTTGTTCAAAATTTCTTAACCATGATTGAAAACCAATTTGACTGTCATATTAAAGTTGTTAGAACTGACAATGGGCCAGAATTTTTAATGCCTTCCTTTTATGCTTCTAAAGGCATTGAACACCAAACTAGTTGTGTTGAGACCCCACAACAAAATGGTCGTGTTGAAAGAAAGCACCAACACATTTTAAATGTGGGAAGAGCTTTACTTTTTCGGTCAAAATTGCCTAGACAGTTTTGGTCTTATGCAGTTTTGCAAGCTACATACATCATTAATCGAATTCCTAGCCCTCTTTTACATAATCAATCTCCTTACTACATTAGATTTAACAAAGATCCTGATTTAAATGATATCAAGGTGTTTGGATCTTTGTGTTATGCTTCCACACTTCAGAGCCATAGATCAAAATTTGATAGTAGAGCTAGAAAGTCTGTTTACTTGGGTCACAAGCAAGGTGTGAAAGGTGCAGTTTTGCTTGATCTCACAACTAGATCCATTTTTATTTCCAGACATGTTACTCACCATGAACATGTTTTTCCTTATTCTAGCTCTAAATCTCAATGGTCTTATCATTCTACTCATCCTATTCCCAAGCCTGTTTCTGACCACTTGGTATCTAGTGACCTTGACTCCACTTTACTTGATACTGATACCTCACCTCCTCCTATTGACACAGGTTTTCCTTCTCCTAACCCAACTTCTTCTTCTGAGACCATTGTCCCAGTGGGTTCTCCTAATCCTACTAACCTTCCTTCTCCTGATACTAATGTTGTACCTTTTAGACACTCTACCAGATTGAAATCTCAACCACATCACCTCTCTGATTACATATGCAATCTTTCTGTGAGTTCTACCAAGTCATCATCTTCAGGTACACTTTATCCTATCTCTCATTTTCACTCTTGTGCTAACCTTTCTGCTCCACATAGCAAATTTGCCTTGTCTGTTAACAATGATGTTGAGCCTACTAGCTACAGTCAGGCTAGTACTCAGGAATGTTGGGTTCAGGCAATGGATGCAGAGTTAGAGGCTCTCCAGCAGAATAACACTTGGATTTTAGTTGATAAGCCTCCTAATATCAAACCTATTGGTAGTAGATGGGTTTACAAGGTTAAGCACAAAGCTGATGGCTCCATAGAGAGGTATAAAGCAAGATTAGTTGCCAAAGGTTATACACAAGTTGAAGGGATTGATTTCTTTGAAACTTTTTCTCCTGTGGCAAAAATCACTACTGTGAGGTGTTTGCTTGCTTTGGCATCTATCAAGCATTGGAATTTACATCAACTTGATGTAAATAATGCTTTTCTTCATGGTGACTTGCATGAAGATGTTTATATGAGCCTTCCTCCTGGTATACACACTTCTAAGCCTAATCAAGTTTGCAAGCTTCTCAAATCCTTATACGGATTGAAACAAGCAAGTAGGAAGTGGTATGAAAAGTTGACTGGTGTGTTACTTGCTCAGGGATATAAACAAGCCTCCTCTGATCACTCTCTATTTACCTTGACTAAAGATTCACATTTCACTGCTCTCCTTGTCTATGTGGATGATATTATTCTAGCTGGGGATTGTCTTCTTGAAATCACTAGAATTAAGCAGCTGTTGGATACACAATTCAAAATCAAGGACCTTGGCCAGTTGAAATACTTCTTAGGGATTGAGGTAGCTCAGTCTAAGCTTGGCATTAGCATTTGTCAGAGGAAGTATTGCCTTGATCTCCTTCAGGATACAGGCTTACTTGGCGCCAAGCCTGCCAAGACACCACTTGACCCCTCAGTCAAGTTACATCAGGACAAAGCTAAGCCTTTTGAAGATATAGCCAGTTATAGGAGACTAGTTGGAAAGTTGCTTTATCTTACTACTACCAGGCCAGATATTGCCTTTGTGACTCAACAACTCAGTCAGTTCCTTACTTGTCCCACTCACACACATTATGATACTGCATGTAGAGTTGTTAGATACTTGAAGGGCTCACCTGGCAGAGGCTTGTTTTTTGGCAGAGATGCTCCTATTCACTTATCAGGTTTTACAGATGCAGACTGGGCAGGGTGTGTTGACACTAGAAGATCCACTTCTGGCTATTGCTTCTTTCTTGGCTCTTCCCTTATCTCTTGGCGTGCTAAGAAGCAACATACTGTATCTAGAAGCTCTTCTGAAGCTGAGTATCGGGCTCTATCTTTTGCTTCTTGTGAACTGCAGTGGTTGGTATACTTGCTTCAGGACCTAGGCGCGCCTTGTATCAAGCCTCCTGTGCTTTACTGTGACAATCAAAGCGCCCTTCATATAGCTGCTAACCCTGTTTTTCATGAGAGGACTAAACATCTTGAGATCGATTGCCACTTTGTTAGGGAGAAGCTTCTACAAGGAGTGTTCAAATTGATGCCTGTGAACACTAAGTCACAACTTGCAGACTTCTTCACCAAGCCTTTACCACCTAAGAACTTTCAATCATTTATTTCCAAGCTCAACATGTTGAATATTTACCATGTTTAGCTTGAGGGAGGGTATTACAGTGTAACTTCTCACAGCTTGCTTCTCACGCAAGCTTCCTAGTTTCTTCTCATGCAAGCTTTCTTTAATGAGGTTGCATGATTAACTAGCGTACATACTATGTAGCTTAGCCTAGCCTAGAGTTAGTTAGAAGTTAGTTAGATGTTGAACTACCTATAAATGGTTCATTGTAACTAATTCATTTTCACAATCTATGAAATCATATTGATTCTTTCTCACTTTTCTCTCATTTCTTCTTCATCTCCAATGGTGAAATACACCATCTTTGAAAACTTCAAGACTAATGGTTATTCTCTATGTAACCAGGGATAATTATTTGGTGCTTTTCGGTTATATCTTTTACCTTAATCATGGAAGGAGAAAGAAAAGAGAGAATGAACCAAACTGAGACAGCACTGAATTTAATTTAATAGACACATACACTATATTACACCTTATGACATTACATGCACCATATTACCTAATTTGTGCACATGCCAAATGGTTCTAATTTTTACTTGTTTGCTTTTCAAACAAGATCTATATTATATATATATATATATATCAAAACCTCTGTCCTCGAGATTAAGGTTGTATACACATCATGTAGTGTTGGTCTAATGATGGATGAGCATGGAGACAGGAGAAGTTGATCATCATCTGAAGCTGGGATGATTTGAAAAAATATTAGTCTTTGCAATATCCTCGTCTTCTTCGGGCAGCTTGACTGCAGTATAGGCACCTGCCCCACATAGAGCTCCAAGTATGGGAGCTACTAGATAGACCCATATGTCTTTGTAGTTGTTTGTAACAATAGCTGGGCCTAGCGTTCTAACCGGGTTCATTGATGCTCCTGTCATTGGCCTGCAGTTCCATGCAGTGCACCATCATATATAACAAGTGAAGGTAGGGAGGGGGAAGAAGGGGAGAGATTATATTGAGAAGTGAAAGTGATTGGGACATATACATACCCTGCTATGAGTATATTGAGCGTCACAGTTGCTCCCACCGCAATCCCTGCTAGTTCTCCTACCTGCAAAATCATAATCATAATCATCCATCGTGGACTATGTTAATTTTTAATCACGCGTAGAGGATATCCCTTGAGCGTGATTACATAGGGATTCACCATCATTCACTTTTTTCTTTGTTTCTCTATTAGCTAAAAGTTACTATAGGAACAAATACTCACAGCTCTTGTGTCGGTGGCCACTGCAGTAACAACAAACATGAGAATAAAACTGATAATGAACTCTAAAGCAAAAGCTTGGCCGTATCCTCCGGTAGGAACGGTGACTCCACCACTCATGAAAGGGTGAAAAATATTTTTGAGAGAAAATGCAGCACATATTGATGCCAAAACTTGGGCACCAATATACATAGGCACCTGCAAGTATAATTTATGTTTCTTTCGACCACATTAATTAATTAGTATATTAGGCCAAAGGATTAGGGAAAAGCTTTTGTTACATGCTTCCATGGGAAGTGCTTTAATGCAGCAAAGGAAATGGTGACTGCAGGGTTGAGATGAGCACCAGAGATGTGGCCGGTGGCGAGGATGATGATCATAACAGCAAGACCACTAGAGGTAGCACATCCAATCAGAGTCTCTGCACCATCTGTCTTTTGGTTCACAATAGCAGTGGCTGTCCCAGCAAACATGAGAATCAATGTCCCTATAAACTCAGCTCCTATCTGTAACACAGGTATTTTTGGATTAATCAATTGCTAATACTTAGCACGT
This sequence comes from Trifolium fragiferum, assembly GCA_954870985.1. Classification (NCBI taxonomy): domain Eukaryota; kingdom Viridiplantae; phylum Streptophyta; class Magnoliopsida; order Fabales; family Fabaceae; genus Trifolium; species Trifolium fragiferum. The sequence continues at coordinate 84,695,645 of OX940789.1, read as the reverse complement.
AAATGAAATATATACGGTCTGCATTCATTACATTACTTTAGGTTATGCATATACATATGTAAACACACAGAGTTGTATTATATGTATGTATATATGTACCTTTTTTGCGAGAGGAATAGGAGGAGGGGGTGGCATTAATGAACAAGTGACGGTGGGTTGAGCTCCTTCTTTTATGGACCATTCACCAGCAGCGAAACATGTATAATTGTTAAGGAGGGACTTCTTATACTTTTTACTACCATTCCCACTTCTCTCTGGTGCTGATGAATTTTTCTCCGTATCAATATGCTCCATTTCTCCAACCAATAGTAAACTTAATCTAGACAAGAAGAGATCAGAAATCAAAGTATGGAAGGATGTATAGTTGACTTATTGTATTAGCATGATTGGCCTGTGGAAATGAAAAGAAGCAAATTAGTGGTTGAAACTGAGATATGAGAAAAAGATAGCACCAGATAAAATATCATAAAAAGGAAATGACAAAAATATATTAATCTTTCATAATTATAAACAAAAACACAAGATAAATATTGGTCATTTCATACATAAAATAAGTTTAATATTATTCATATACGAACGAGTTGTCACTGATAAATATTATAATTATAACCAACATACACGAGGCAACAATCTTGCACTGACAAATAATTTTATAATGAGACTAATATTGCACTATACAATATTCACCCTACAATTATAAAAAAGATTGCGGCAACACCACGACCCGATCACAAGCATGGGTATTGTACTAGTAGAATAGTAGAAATCAATGGTATGAATTGTTTCCTACATCATCCACCGAGAATGAATCCTCGCGTGTTAGATTTTCATTTGACAAAATTGTTGTGATATTGGTTAATTCATGTTTGTTGATCAGAGGATACTTTAGAGGTTGCTATGGGTTAGTTAGAGAGTTAGTTTGCTGTGATTTAACTAATTCCTTGTATGTCAAGTAACAAAGTATATATGCTCAATTGTGTCGTAATCATTCATTAAGTGATACGTGAAAAAAGATTTATTTTCCCACTATCTCATTTTCTCAACAATCTCTCTTGTCTTCTTCGTCTTTTGTTTTTAGAAAACCTGTAAGATAGGCTTAAACCGAGCCTATCGTGTGTGCTAGTGTCAGGCTCAATATATGCCTAGTGTGTGTGCCATCAGTCAAGCTCATTTTGTGCCTATCAGCAGTGCAGTGAATTTGTGTCCGTTGCGCCAACAAAAAATGAGGGAATTAAATAGTAGAATGAAAACAAATATTTATCCATCTCTACCACACTTAAAATGGAAGAACATTGTCCCATAAGTTTAGCTCAATTGGTAAGAACATTGCATGTAAATTGTAATACGTAGGAATTGGGATTCGAATTCGAACCCTGGTACTTCCACTTATTCACCTTAAAAGGTGAAATTCTAGCCGTTATCCTATTTGAAGAAAAAAAAACGGAAGAACATTCATTCAATGCTATGTAAGATCACACAAATCAAGGACTAAAAATTTATCCAAAGCAGCCACCACAGAACCATTGGATTTAAGAGAGGAACAATTTAAATTTTGCAATGGCTACAGAGGATCTAAGCACACATTCCCTAAGCAAATTAAACCAAAATCAGAACTTATTTCCACAATGCATCAGAAACTACAATGTTTAAGGCATAAATCATAAAACTAAAACACCAACAACCCAATAAAAAAATGGAAACTTTTGGATGAGGGGTCTCTAAATTACAGAAACCCATATGGTATCTTGGAATTTGAAATGAAAAAAACGTAATTTATCAAAGAAAAGAATGCGAAAAATTGAACCTGAGAAAAAAAAAATGAAAGATCAAAATTTGAAGATTGTAGAATGGTGTTGGGGTGGGAATGGATATGAGATAAAGATAGGCCGGCTGTCTGCTCCCACGCCACAGACGACGACGAACGACGGCAACAACAACAACACCAATACTTCAATTTTGCTTTGTTTGCCATTTATTCGAAAACAGAAATAAGTTTGAAAGAATTTCCTCCAGTCACATCCGGTGAAATGCTAACCATCCATCCAAATATATAAAAACTTGGAATTCCAAATGAAATGTTTTAATGGTCAGAATTTAACCGGGGGGAAAATTCAGTGCTCTCCTTTCTTCCCAATCCACAATTAGACACTACAAGTTTAAAAACGTGTTTGAGAAATTTCGTTGTTGTAAATTGTAATTACAAAATGACATCAAATATATACTAAGTGGATAGTTATTATTTTATAAAAAAAAAATGGATAGTTATTATATTTTTTAAAAATAAAGAAATAATGTCTCCGTGAGCTTGACTCGGTTGGCAGAGACATCGCACTATATGTACAGGAGCCCGGGTTCGAACCCGAGACACTCTTAAGACATCGCACTAAGTGTTTGATGTCTCGTTTAATAACCTTGTTGGTCTAGTTCCTATGACAGAAACTCTTTCCCGGTTCAAACCGGGTTCATTTGCTGAAAACTGTGATGAAAAGAAAACCTGTGGCAAGTGGCTTTGGAGTTCTAAAGCAGCATATGGAGATGGTTTGTAGACGTCGTAGTTAAGGTTGTTGTGTAGGCAAGTTTATATCATATGTATTTTTTTTGTTGAATATTTATCATAGTTGTATTTTAGTCTTTAATATTTCTTTTTTAAAATTAAAAAGTTTCTTTATTCACAAGTTTCTTCTTAAATTCACAAATTTGTTTTTGATAATAATAATAATAATGGATTGATTATTATTCGAAATTTGAATAACTATTCAGTATCTTCATTACCACACCTATTTACAACATGGTGATTTATAAGAGTTTTAATTAAAAGTCCTTCTCTTCTATATCTTCTAATTCTGTGACATAGACCTGCCTAATTAAACATACAGTAGGTGGTGGAATTTCAGGTTACATTTGTATCAAATGAATAATTACACTTTTTATTTGTAAAGTAGCCTAATGACTAAAAATTTCACCTTTAAGGTGGATAAATGGGATGACCCGGAAATTTTTAGAACAACATAAATTATATTTATAAGAAAGAAAAAGTGATGAGAGAGTGTGGAGAGAGATGCCGAGGGTTGGAGTGTGGTTTATACAGTAAGGCAATAAAAGAGAACATAAGAGGTTTCATCCATAACCTAGACTTGACCACCACCTCCTTATTTGTCACTAATCTCTTGAGGAGGCAACGATAGATGATTTATGGAGACTTTTTTGGAAGTATGGTAGGGTTGGAGAAGTTTACATTCCAAAGAAGCTGGACAAGAGGGGACATGTCTTTGGTTTTGTAAAATTTAAGGAGGTTAAGGAGGTGGAGGTTTTAAGTGAAAGTCTGAGGGATGTTTGGATTTGATATTTCAAGCTTCATGTGAATCTTTCACGTTTTGCTCGATCGGAACCCAAAGGAGCTCAACCTTTTAAAGCTCCTGTTAGGGTAATCCAAGATAAGAGGAAGAAGATAACAAGTAAGAACTAGAGAGAAAAACTAGGAGGAAAGTGTTAAGATTTATTGATAAGAAAAATAGAGAATGAGTTGTGTACAATGCATGTGGTACACGCTTATTTATAAGGAAAACTCCTAACCCATCTATTACTTGTAACACAAGTAACCATAACTAACTAACTCAAGGTAGTTATGTAACCACCTCCTAACTACCTAACCAAGTCTAATAGGATTGAAGTTATAAAACATCATGCTCCCTTAACTTCAAGCCTAAGCAAACTTGTCTGTTCTTCAGAAAACCTTCAGAACTGCAACCTTGTCTGTTCTTCAGAAATCCTTCAGAACTGCAACCTTGTCTGTCCTTCAGAAATTCTTCAGAACTGCAAACTTGTCTGTCCTTCAGAAATCCTTATCTGTCCTTCAGAACTCCTTCAGAACTGCAAACTTGTCTGACCTTCAGAACTGCTTCAGAACTTGTTTGTCCTTCAGAACTGCTTCAGAACTTGTCTGTCCTTCAGAACTGCTTCAGAACTTGTCTGTCCTTCAGAACTGCTTCAGAACTTGCCATGCTGGGCGCGTGCGCCTGATACACACCAAGTTCACTTCTGAGCTTCAAAAACCTGTCTGTTTTCAAACTCTTAGTTAGAGCATCTGCAACCTGAGTATCTGTTGCACAATGCCTGACATCTAAGCTACCTTGATTCACCTGCTCCCTCAAGAAATGAAACCTAGCCTCTATGTGTTTGCTTCTACCATGCAAAACTGGATTCTTGGCTAAGTTTATAGCAGACTTGTTATCAATCTGCAGAACCACAGGTTTCTCTGCTTCAATTCCTAGCTCCTTCAACACAGTCACAATCCACAAAGCTTGGCATGCTGCATATGCACCTGCTATGTACTCAGCTTCACACGAAGACAATGCAACAACTGGTTGTTTCTTAGAACACCAAGCAACAGGAGCCTCCATAAATCTGAAGAAATACCCAGCAGTACTCCTTCTATCTACTTTGTCACCACACCAATCAGCATCAGAGTAGCACACAATCTCAAATTTCTCATTCAGAACTGACTTTGGAAAAAGAATTCCAAACTCCATTGTGCCTGCTATATACCTAAGTATTCTTCTAGCTGCATTCATGTGTGATCTTCTGGGCTTATCCATGAATCTACTTACAAGCCCAACTGCAAAGCATATATCTGGCCTGCTGTTGCAAAGATATCTCAATGATCCAACAATTTGCTTGAAAATTGTAGGATCCACAGTCTCTTCTGTCTCATTCTTTTCTAACTTCAAGTTCACCTCCATAGGAGTTGCAGCATAGGTACACTCAATCATGTTGAACCTCTTTAGAATTTCTCCTGCATATTTTCTCTGATGCAACAATAGACCTTTACCATTCTTTAGAAGTTCAAATCCTAAGAAGTAAGACACTTCTCCCAAATCTGTCATCTCAAATTCAGTTTTCATTACTTCTTTGAATTTCTCTATCTCAGCTGTGACACTTCCAGTTACTAGCAGATCATCAACATACAAACATATCAGAATGATGCTTGAAGCTGCTTCCTGCACATATACTCCATATTCTGACTTGCATTTCCTGAAACCTTGTTTCACAAGAAATCCATCTATCCTTTTATTCCAAGCTCTTGGAGCTTGTTTCAAACCATATAGAGCTTTGTTCAATCTGTAGACCATGTCTTTCTTCCCTTCAATCATGAATCCAGGTGGCTGAGTTACAAAAACAAGTTCTTCTAATGGACCATTAAGAAAGGCTGACTTAACATCCATGTGGAACATAGGCCATTTCCTTGCATTAGCTACAGCTATGACAAGTCTCACAGTCTCAATTCTTGCCACAGGTGAGTAGATTTCTGAGTAATCTATTCCTTCCCTCTGCAGAAAACCTCTTGCCACCAGCCTTGCCTTATATTTTGCTATAGAATTGTCAGGATTTAGCTTCAGCTTGAACACCCATTTTACTTCAATTGCCTTCTTATCTGATGGAAGTTTAACTAACTCCCAAGTTTGATTTCTCTCAATTGAAGCCAACTCCTCCTCCATAGCTTTCTTCCATTTCTTGTGTTTCAAGGCTTCTGTGTAATTGATAGGCTCAGAACCAGCCATCAATGCAATATGAACTAAGTCACCATCTGCATTTACCTCATTATCATTAACAATTTCACAATCCTGCAATCTAGCAGGAATGTTCCTTGTTCTGGCAGGCCTGTCTCTAGTCACAGCTGCAGGTGCTTCATTCTCATCACTAGAATCACTATCTTCTTCATTCATGATTGGATTCAATTGAGCTCTGCTTGAACTGCAACCAGCAATCCAATCCCAGGATTTCTCTTCATCAATTACAACATCTCTACTGTAGATCATTTTCTTTGTGACAGGATCATACAGCTTGTAAGCACCTGTGACATGGTATCCTACCAAGATCATGGCTTCACTTCTGTCATCAAGCTTCTTCCTTTTTGCTTCAGGCACATGCTTGTGACATAAAGCACCAAAAATTCTGAAGTGACTTACACTAGGTTTTCTACCACTCCACACTTCCTCAGGTACTTTGTCTTTCAGCTTCCTGGTTGGACACCTGTTCAACACATACACAGCAGTGTGAACTGCTTCACCCCAGAAAGCTTTAGGCAGGTTCCTATGCTTCACCATACACCTTGCCATATCAAGAATAGTCCTGTTCCTTCTTTCAGCTAAGCCATTGTGTTGAGGTGTATAGGGAGCTGTGACTTCATGTTCTATACCTTGTTCAACACAAAATGACTCAAACTTCTTGGAAGTATACTCACCTCCACCATCTGTTCTGAGAGCTATGATCTTCTTTCCACTTTGATTTTCAACTAATGCCTTAAAATTTCTGAAGACATCAAATACTGCATCCTTGGTTTGAATCAAGTATATCCACATCTTCCTGCTATACTCATCAACAAAGGTAACAAAATATCTATTACCACCAAGTGAATTCACATCAAAGGGACCACACACATCAGAATGCACAACACCTAGTACACTTGATGATCTCATAGGCAAACTCTTGCTGAAAGCATTTCTAGGTTGTTTACCAACTAAGCAACCTTCACATACTCTTTCTGAAGCTTCAATCTTAGGTAGGCCAAGTACCATTCCTTTGCTCCCTAGCTGATTTAGATATTTGAAATTCAAATGTCCAAATCTCAGGTGCCATAGCCAATTCAACTTCTCATCTGTTACTACCTTCATACACTGAACAGTGTTTGTGTGAATCAAAGTTCTGAAAGTTCTATTCTTAACCAAAGGAGTCCTCAGAATTAGGTTATTTGCAGGATCATAAAGTTCAAATTTCTCATTCTTAATGATAACTGAAAAACCTTTTTCTGCTAACTGTCCAACACTCAGAAGATTACAGTCCATACCTGGTACAAACATCACATCTTCAATTACTGCAGAGCTTCCATTGCTTCTCTTGATAACCATGTTACCAATGCCTTCTGACTGCAATGAACTGCTATTGGCCAGCTTCACTTTACTTTTCTTTCCAGAATCAAACTTCACTAACCAGTTTTTGTGACCAGTCATGTGGTTGGAACACCCTGTGTCTAAAAACCAAGTCTCAGCATCAACTTTATCTTGTGATTCTACCTCTGATAATGCAGCCATGAAAGTCACAGCTTTGTCTTCAACCTTTTCTTGCACAAGTTTTGCTTCATCATCAGAGTCTTGGCCCTTTTCTTTGCCTTTCTTGAACCAACAATCTGAAGCATAGTGTCCCCATTTCTCACAGTTATAGCACTGAATGTGACTCTTGTCCTTGCCTTTCCCTTTCTTTGAATTTGATGTTCCTCCTCCTTTCTTGAAGGATTCAGATATTCCATCAAATTTTTTCTGAGAGCCATTCTTTCCCTTATCTTGTTTTTTCTCTTTGTGACTGTTAGCTTTCTTGTAAGCCTGAACTTGTAAGGCTTGTACAGATTCTTGAACCCCTTTCCTTTCATTTATCATCAACTCATGTGCTTCTAAAGATCCGACAAGATCCTCCAACTGTAATGTAGCTACATTCCCAGTTTCTTGGATGGCAACAATGACATGATCAAAATTTGGAGTTAGAGTTCTCATTACCTTCTCTACAATCATCCTATCTGTCATCACCTCACCACAGCTCTTCATTGTATGGACAATGCCTTGAACCTTCGACACATAGGCTCCAATGGATTCACTCTTATCCATCTGCAGAAGCTCATATTGCCTTCTCAGAGACTGCAACTTCACTCCCTTCACCTTTTCTCCTCCTTCATAATATTTCACCAAAATATCCCAGGCTGCCTTAGAGGATTCAGCACTAGATATCTTATCAAAATTTGCAGAATCTACTGCAGCTTGAATTGCATACATTGCCTTGCAATCCTTCTTCTTTAAGTCTTTGTGTGCTGATCTCTGAGCTTCAGTGGCATTCCCCACCAAGTCTTGCACACCATTAACCACCACTTCCCATGTATCTTGAAAACCAAAGAGAGACTTCATCTGTTTGCTCCATCTTTCCCAATTCTTGCCCTCAAGAATTGGAAGATTGTTTGGTAAACCATTCCCTGACATTGTTTCTGAATGAAGGAAAATGTAAACACCAAACAAGACTGAATCTTTGTGCTTTCTACACTAAGAACCAAAGGGCTCTGGATACCAATTTGTTAGGGTAATCCAAGATAAGAGGAAGAAGATAACAAGTAAGAACTAGAGAGAAAAACTAGGAGGAAAGTGTTAAGATTTATTGATAAGAAAAATAGAGAATGAGTTGTGTACAATGCATGTGGTACACGCTTATTTATAAGGAAAACTCCTAACCCATCTATTACTTGTAACACAAGTAACCATAACTAACTAACTCAAGGTAGTTATGTAACCACCTCCTAACTACCTAACCAAGTCTAATAGGATTGAAGTTATAAAACATCAGCTCCAGTACAGGAGACAACAACGAAAGATGGGAGAACCAAAGACGGTGCCGTCCTTTAGAGCAGTGTTGCTGAGACAAAAGGGTGTTGAATTTGTGTTGGAGGAAGCTCAGGTGATTAAGGCATCAGTGAATGAAATTTTTTGAAAGATTTATGGGGAAGTATGGTTGGAACCCTGGCTAGAGAAAAAGATGTCAAACATCTCCAAACCACGTTGATGTTGCTCTCCTTGGTATATTGGCTAGCATCCGCGACATACTCAACGGTCTTATGATAAGCGATGAAGTTTCAAACGGCTCCCATATCTACAAAGAACTCGATTCTGCATACACTTTGACATTTGTTTCGAATCAGGGTGAATGAAATTATTAAGTAGGGATAACATGGTATTTTCATATGTATCTTCTTTTCTTATATAGATAGATAGTAGAATAAAATAAATCAAATACATATTGAAATAAAATTACCTTTATTATTACTTCAATAATTAATAAATTTAAAATAAAATAAAATAAAGGGTATTACATTCTTTCCCCTTAAAAAAATTTGTCCTCAAAATTTAACTTAATAACACAAATTTAGAGTTTGTAATGAAGGTTGAAAAACACACAAGAAGGGGGGGGTTGAATTGTGTGAAGACTTTTTTTAAGTTAAAACAAATTGCAGCGGATAAGGTATAACACACACAATATATGAGGATAGGGTTAGAGAGAGAGATGCTCAGAATTTTTATACTGGTTCCTCCCACTAACAGGAGTAGTCCAGTCCTCTTGTCCTTCACAAGAGATTTCACTATAATCACTCAGATTACAAATGCTCAAGCACTAAGCAAGAGACTTCAAACTGCTCAAGCACAAAGCAAGAGACTTCAAACTGGTTTTAATGTTAATAAAGATAAGAGATTAACACTTGATATACAATCAGAGGTGTTTACAAAATACAACGCAGTTACAAGACTAACTTAGAAAATTATCACAAAGTTTCTAAGTGTTTGATAGCTTCAGAATTTGACAGAGTTTCAGCACGTTCAGAAGCTTAAGTCTTGATTTTTATTTCTTCACAAATCTTCTTCCTTTTATAGATGATAAAATGAACGTTGAAGATTATAGCCGTTTGAAGAATTGAGACGCTCCTTTGTATAGATCAGTGAGCTTATTAGCTGTTCTGATTTGCAGTAGCTTAGGAGCTTAACGTTTACTACAAAATGAGAGATTCCTTTTGGCTTTTGATATTTGAACCTTGGTGAAAGCCAAATAAGGAAATAATCGTTTCTGAAGCCTGACTTGAAAAGGACCTTTCCATGGTCAAACCTTTTCATTCTTGGTTTCTGCGTTTGGACTTAGTCAGGCACAGTCTTCAATAAAATTGTACTCTCAAGTGTAGCTTAACTTTTATCTCTGATGAGCCTTCAGATAATAACTTCAGAGTTTCACAGGCTCAGAATTACTTGCTTCAGATCTGGTGAGCTAAGAAGTAATTCCTTCAGAAATTCTAAGGTTCAGATAATAACTTCAGAGTTTCACAGGCTCAGAATTACTTGCTTCAGATCTGGTGAGCTCAGAAGTAATTCCATCAGAAATTCTAAGGTTCAGATAATAACTTCAGAGTTTCATAGGCTCAGAATTACTTGCTTCAGATCTGGTATTCCTTCAGAAATTCTAAGGTTCTTTAGTACGCAAATTTTAACTTTTAATCCTGCACACTGAATTAAATTATTAGTACTCCAATTTAACTTTAAATACATTGTTATCATCAAAATCAATTAAGGAGATACAAAATCATAATTTTGTTCCAACAATCTCCCCCTTTTTGATGATGACAACTATATGTATTTAAAATCAATTGTTGTTGTTTTTATTTAACATCTTGACTTCAGGTTCTGAGGTTTGCAAGCTCCCCCTGAGTCTGATAAGCTTCAGAAGTTTATCAATGATAAATATAAAACAGTCGAAGAGTAATATTTAATGTCAAATATAATTTCATATATTCTACCTTCAGAATTAGAGGTTTGCAAGCTCTATTTCTTCAGATTGACAAATATAAGATATGGTTTGCAAGCGTATCTTATATTATATGAATTTATGTTGGACAAAATTTATTACTCCCCCTCATTAAAAGTTTAAAAGACTTTAATATAACTTAACAAGAGTAGAGTTCAGAAAATGTGATCTTTAGAGCTTCAGAAATTTTTTCACTGCCATAGGAAATGAAATAATATTTTCTCCCCCTTTGTCATTATCAAAAACGGGTCAGTCAAAGCACAAGTTACAGGGTAGTAGATGCACACAGCAAACAACCACCAGCAGTAAATGCATTCAACGGTAAAAGGTTGAAAACGCTTGGTACGAGGTGAAAAACATGCTATAAAAGAGAGACCTTTAGAGAGGTAAAACCATCAGTTTTTCAGAGAAAACAAGCAAAAGAATTCAAGCATAACATTCAAAACATAACCAAGATAAAATAGTTCAGAAAAGAAAATAAAACAAGTGCCTAAGAGAGATCCTAAGGTTTAGGGGTCAGAAGGGTAATAAGGGTCTTCAGATCATTTGCCATTTCAGTCTGCTTAGCCTCAAGGCGCTCAAATTTTTCATTCTGCTGAGCGGCAAGCTGATCAATCTTAGTATCCAGTGCAGCTTGCTTCTGCTTCTGAGCCTCAAGCTCCTTCTGAATGACAGAGAGTTCTGAAGAGGAGCCAACGTGATCCATCACTGACTTACTCACATATAAATCACCAGGGTCCAAAGAAAACTTCAGAGCAGTGGAGATGGAACTTTGCATTGATAGTGAGAAATGAGTGTTGAGGTAGTCTTCTTGCCAATGACGCACTGCCTTCTCAGAGATCTTCAAATACCCTTCCTTGAGCTTATCCAACCAAGCCTTCAGAGCAATCTGATAATCCAACATCTCATTCAGATCCCCATCCACCAGATGATAGAAATCGTTCAGAACTTCCTCTCTTAGTTCAGCCCAAGCCATGATATAAGCTCTTGGATTCATCAGTGAACGCCTAACATCATGAAGTGCCTTTGCTTTCCTGTAAATTTTGTTAGTAACGCGCACAAACATGTCATTGGAAACAGGAGGGGGTGGTGGTCTAGGCAAATGTTCACAGGAGGATTCTGAAGTAAAAGATTCTTCAGAATCTGAGTCAGAGTCAGGAATGGTAATGACTTTTCTGGGTGGTCGGAAGGATTGAGGAGGTTCAGTGTTAAGCACCATGGTGAAACAAGGAAATGTTTCAGAATGAAGACGAATTTCTTCAAGATCTGAATCAGTTCCAGGAGATGGTGGAGAGGATGGAATTTCTGAAGTGGTGGGTTCAGAAATGAGTTGCTTAGAAGATGAAGGCTGAGGAGGTTCAGTTTGTGATTCAGCAGGGACTTCAGAAGTTTGAGTATTAGAGGGTTCAGATTGGTCTATGTCCATTGCAATTGGGGCAGACCCAGAATCTTTAATAGGAGATTTCTGAGGGGATTTAGGTTTTTCAGGAATGGTTTCAGCAATAATGGCAGGTGCAGAGGTGGAAGCAGTGTGAATGGGTGATTGCTGAGGTGATGAAACAGTGTATACAAGATCACCATGAAGATGTTGTTCAAGGTGTTGGAGAGTGTCTGTGGAGTGTGGAGATAGTGATTGTGGTTGGTGTTGTTGTTGTTGAGTTTCTTGTTGTTGAAGATCATGGAGTTGTTGCATTTTGGAGTGAAGTTCATGATCCACAGCTTTTTCAAGCTCAGAAACTGTGGGGGATTCATCAACAATGGGAAATGCTGGAAATATTTGGCTACTACCAGGCAGCATCATATTGATGGGTTGAGATTCATCAACAGACGGGTGATCAATGGTAGGATTTGTGGAAAGATGAGGTGAGGAGTGAGTGGGATTAGTTTGGGGTAGAGGTTGTTCAGATATGGTTTCAGTGAATTGGGAAGGAGGTTTAGTTTGTTCAGAAATGGGATTGACAGTTTGTGCAGCATTAATAACATTATCTACAGAAGTTGTAGGAATACCTGAATTGGATTTCTGAGGTGGCTTTCTGATTCTGATAATGCGGCTCAGAGGCACATCATCTTCAGTATCTGAGTCACTATTCACATGAGCAACAAAAAGCTCTTCCGTCCTCTGAGATACCCGTTCAAATCTGGCAACAGCTTCAGAAACCTTCTTAGTCTTTACCTTCTTTTCTTTCTTTGCCTTCTTCTTTTCTGGGGCTTCAGCTCCCTCAGACTCCTTCTTCTTTGTAGTCCTCTTCCTTTTCTTGACCACATAATCATCCTCAGGCTCAGATTGTAAATCATCAAGGGTAAGATAAACACCTTCTTCCCTTCTAGCAGCAATGTAATGAGCAATAACATCCATTGGCTCATTCTTATACACAGGGTGAACATCATCTCTGAGGGATGTTACCCTTCTCTTGGTAGGAGATTGAGGATACTTCAGTTTATCCTTAGAGATCTTGTGCACATTGCACATATTTTCAGCAGAGAGGAAGGGAGTCCTTAACTCAATAGTGGTATCCTTAGCTCCAACTTCCCTCAACTTATCCACCAAACGCCATTGGTAAAAGAGTTCAGAAAGCAATCTAGGATAAGCAACCCAGTGCTTAGATTTCTCTGTAGTGTTTCTGATGTAGGTACAGAGATAGTGAAAGAGATAAGCTGGTAAATTCAACTTAGTACCTTTTACTAAGAAGAGAAGCAAATGCCTTTGATCCCACGAAATCTGATCAGTTCCACCAACCCTTGGAATGATGGTAGAGAGAAGAATTTTGTGCAGAAGCTTTGCAACTTTAAACAGCCCAGAAGTTCTTCCCATATGAGTGGGATCCTCATATAAGGTATCTTTAATCTCAGCTCTATGCTTGGTTAGGGGTGGAGGTTTGTCAGTATCAACTTGAAAAAATCCTTCATTAGGAATCTGAAGGAGTTCAGCAATGTGTTTTCTTGTGATTGACACAGGTACACCGAGAATTGTTGAACGAATTTCAGGACCAATGTAAGGTTTCAAACCTAATTCCTCACAAGACTTGTTCTTGTTAACTTCTGGATTTTTAGCAATGGCCCTTTCCAATTCCGCTTTAGCCTTTTCTTTAGTGAACACTTCCGCGCCAACCCAAAATTCCTTGACTAAATTTGGATAAACGACACCGTTCAGCATATCAAAGTAGTTCGTCCATCCTTGATTCTCAAAGTAACTTCTTAGTTCCAAATCGTTTACCCTAAACGATTCAAAGTCGATTGGATTTTCTGCAACTAGCTCTAATTGTTCAAAGCGAACAGATGAAGGTTCAGGATTTCTGGAGACATCTTCTTGAGATTCAATAAGGTTAGGAATGATAGTAGCTTTAGATGAAGAAGCCATTGAAGTTGACGATTGAGGAAGATAGAAAAGAATTTTGAGAGAAACAGAGATGAAAATTTTGAAAGAAGAAGTTGAAAACGTGAGAAGTGATAGTGACTAGTGTGTGATAAGTGATTATAGTGTAAGTTTCAAAATATTGGGGGAAACAAGATAGTGACGTAATGGGGGCGTGGCAGTTACTTTTAATAAAATCATCATTAGCTCTCCTCCATTACCCAGCGGTTACTAGACATGATGGAAAGTTACACAGATAAGTAGTGTTTTCAGAAGCCAGCTGTCAGTTAGAGAAACTGAGCAGTCAACTAACACTTAGAGTAGGTATCTGAGTCACAAGAGATCATATTTAATAATAAATAATTCTGATTGCTTCAGATGAGAGAGTGCTTCAGAACCTATGTAATAGTTTCTGAGCCATCCAAACTTCTGAGGCCCTTCAGAACTAATTTATTCATTCAGAGTTAATAGCATTCAGAAACATCATTCAGAATTAAAAACCATGTTCAGATTTTTCTTGATAAAATTGAAACGATCAATAGCAAGAGGTTTGGTAAAGATATCAGCCCATTGATGCTCAGTATCAATGAATTGAATCTCAATTACTCCCTTCTGAACATAATCTCTAATGAAGTGATGCTTGATCTCAATGTGTTTAGCTCGTGAATGCAAAATAGGATTCTTAGACAAACAGATAGCAGCAGTATTATCACAGAGAAGTGGTATACTACTTATCCTTATCTGATAATCCTCCAGCTGATGTTTCATCCAGAGCAATTGAGTGCAACACTTAGCAGCTGAGATGTACTCTGCTTCTGCTGTAGATAGAGCAATAGTTGCTTGTCTCTTACTAGCCCATGATATAAGGTTTTCACCTAGAAATTGACAGTTTCCACTAGTGGACTTCCGTTCAATTTTATCACCAGCATAGTCAGCATCACAGAATCCAATAAGCTGATAATCTAAGGATTTCTTATAAAGTAATCCAAGATTAGTGGTTCCTTTCAAATATCTAAAGATTCTCTTAACAGCAGTTAAATGAGACTCTCTAGGATCTGATTGAAATCTAGCACACAAGCATACACTGAACAAGATATCTGGTCTAGATGCAGTGAGATAAAGGAGGGAACCAATCATACCTCTATATAATTTCTGATCTACTTTGCCTTCAGATTCTTCCTTCAGAAGACTGCTAGAGGGATGCATAGGAGTTGACATTGGTTTACAATCTTCAAGACCAAATTTCTTCAGTAAATCCTTTGTGTATTTGGTTTGATGCACATATACTCCTTCTTTTCTTTGATTAATTTGAATTCCCAAAAAGAATGTTAGTTCTCCCATCATACGCATTTCAAATTCATCCTGCATAAGCTTAGAGAAACTCTTGCAAAGAGAAGCATTAGTTGAACCAAAGATAATATCATCAACATAAATTTGAACAATTAAGATATCAGTTTTTAAGGTTTTTCTAAAAAGAGTGTTATCAACATGTCCTTTTTCAAAACCGTTTTCTAGAAGAAATATACTTAACCTCTCATACCAAGCTCTTGGAGCTTGTTTCAAACCATACAGAGATTTCTTCAATTTGTAAACATGATTAGGACACTTTATATCTTCAAAGCCAGGAGGTTGTTTGACATAGACCTCTTCAGAAATTACTCCATTCAGAAATGCACTTTTTACATCCATTTGAAATAGAGTGATGTTATGATTAACTGCATAGGACAAGAGAAGTCTTATTGCTTCAAGTCTTGCTACTGGTGCAAAGGTTTCAGTGAAATCTATGCCTTCTTGCTGACTATAACCTTGTGCAACCAGTCTAGCTTTGTTTCTAACAACTTCTCCCTTTTCATTTGACTTGTTTCTGAATACCCATTTTGTTCCAATAATGTTCTTGTGTTTGGGTTTTGGTACCAGATCCCAAACATCATTTCTTTCAAATTGATTGAGTTCTTCTTGCATTGCAACAATCCATCATCTGAGAGTGCTTCTTCTATGTTTGTGGGTTCAATTAATGAAATTAACCCAACTAGGGATTCATCCTCTTTGAAAGCAGATCTGGTCTTTCTTGGGCTATCCTTGTTACCAACAATTAGCTCTTCAGGATGAGATGATCTATACTTGAATTTACTCTTAGGTGGAGCAGGTGTCTGAGAGGGTTCAGTTTCTGAAGGGTCTTCAGTTTCAAGGCCTTCAGAGATATCTTCATTTTGAGTCTCAGATGGATATACAGCAATGGAGAGATCTTCACACTCAGAATTTGAGGAAACTTGAAATTCTGCAAAAGTCTCAGCTTGCTCTGACATTTTATCGTCAGGCTCTTTATCATCAAATCTAACATGTATAGATTCTTCAACTGTGTGAGTTTCAGAATTATACAATCTGTATGCTTTTGATCGTTCAGAGTAGCCTATAAAGATACCCTTATAAGCTCTAGCATCAAATTTCTTTCGATAGACCTTGTTGTCTAGAATATAACAAGTACATCCAAACTGATGAAAATAAGAAATATTTGGTTTTCTTCCTTTGAACAGTTCATAAGCAGTTTTGTTCAGAATAGGTCTGATGTAGATTCTATTCTGAACATAGCAAGCAGTACTCACGGCTTCTGCCCACAAGAACTTAGCTAGGTTAGACTCAAGCATCATGGTACGAGCCATTTCTTGCAAAGATCTATTCTTTCTTTCTACAACACCATTCTGCTGTGGTGTTCTAGGAGAAGAGAATTCATGGATTACTCCATGCTCTGAGCAGAAAGATTCGAAAGAGTCATTTTCGAACTCTCCCCCATGGTCGCTTCTAACCTTCAGAATCCGAAGATCCTTTTCACTTTGTATTTGTGTGCAGAAGTCACTGAACACCACAAGTGCTTCACTCTTAGAACGTAGGAATTTCACCCAAGTCCATCTACTGAAATCATCAACCATGACCAATCCATATTTTTTACCATTGATAGAGGCTGTCGAAACAGGACCAAACAGATCAATGTGAAGCAATTCTAAGGGTCTGGAAGTAGAGACAATGTTTTTAGACTTGAATGAAGTCTTAGCAAATTTTCCTTTTTGACATGAGCCACAAAGTGCATCTGAGTGATAATCAATGTCAGGCAAACCACTAACAAGCTTTTGTTTGCTAAGCTTAGAGATCAACCTCCAGTTAGCATGACCAAGACGCTTGTGCCATAGCCATTTCTCATCACTCAGAGACAAAAGACATATAATCTTTTGGTCAACCAAATCAGAAAAGTTTACTTTATAAACATTGCCAACTCTCATTCCCTTGAATACTACAGATTTGTCAGAGTCTTTTGATACAGTACATGATTCCTTATTAAATGTAACAACACACCCATTGTCACAAAATTGACTAATGCTCAATAGATTGTGTTTAAGTCCATCAACTAACCAAACATCTTTAATGGAAAGAGAAGAATTACCAACTGTACCTGTACCAATGATCTTCCCTTTTTGTTTTCCTCCAAATCCCACAGAGCCTCCCTCTTTCAGAGTTAGGGTTTGGAACATATGCTTTTCTCCCGTCATATGTCGTGAGCAACCACTGTCCAGGTACCAGGGCTGCTGTTTTACCTTTCCTTGCATGAGCATCTGAAGCAAACATTATTTCAGATTTTGGTACCCATATTCTGATGGGTCCTTTAGAGTTAGTCTTCTGAATAGTATTCCTTCTTTGTTTTCTATGATCAACACAAGATCTAGAATTAATTAAGCTTTGACAAGAATGTTTAGGCTTAATTTGATTCTTGGATTTTGATCTGGAGTATATCACAGTTCCAAAGGTCAAGCAAGGATCTGAAGTAACTTTACCTTGATTTCTCAGAGGTTCAGATGACTTCTGAGCCTTAACTTGAGAACTTTTGGACTCAGAAATTTTAGGTTCAGAAGAACTTGGAACTTCTGAGTCTTTGGGTTCAGGTTCAGAACCTCCTTCAGAGTTGGATGCCTTCAGATCAAGTGTACCACTTTTAACAAAGGTAGAGAATAATTCAGGTGGAGTATCATCCTCACTATATGATTTCAGAGGTTTATCCCAGTTCTTAAACCGAGAATAACCAATGCCTTCACCATAGTTACGAGTCATATGATAAATCATGGAAGCCATTTTACTCCTATTGAAGGTACAACGAATAAATTCGTGAAGAGCATCTTCATGATCATCATTGAGCTTGTCTGCCAAGACATAGTTAGATTCAACATGACAAATACGAATGTTTAACGATTCATTTTCATCATAAAGAATCTTGGCATCCTTTTTCAATGATTCATGAACATTCTTCAGAATTTTGTGTTGACTTACCATACGAGAGTAATGTTTCACAGCAATCTTAAGAGAATCAATTAATTCAGATTTAGTCATGTTAGAGTATACCTCATTTTCATCATCTGAGTCATCTTCAGAATCTCTATCAGAGTTGTTACCTTCAGAAGTTCTTGCCATTAAAGCCAGATTGCCTTCTTCATCATCTTCTCCTTCAGAGTCATTCTCAATGGTCTCCCAAGTGGCTAACAAACTCTGAAGGTTGAAAAACACACAAGAAGGGGGGGGTTGAATTGTGTGAGACTTTTTCTAAGTTAAAACAAATTGCAGCGGATAAGGTATAACACACACAATATATGAGGATAGGGTTAGAGAGAGATGCACAGAATTTTTATACTGGTTCCTCCCACTAACAGGAGTAGTCCAGTCCTCTTGTCCTTCACAAGAGATTTTACTATAATCACTCAGATTACAAATGCTCAAGCACTAAGCAAGAGACTTCAAACTGCTCAAGCACAAAGCAAGAGACTTCTAACTGCTCAAGCACAAAGCAAGAGACTTCCAATGCTCAAGCACAAAGCAAGAGACTTCCAATGCTCAAGCACAAAGCAAGAGACTTCCAATGCTCAAGCACAAAGCAAGAGACTTCCAATGCTCAAGCACAAAGCAAGAGACTTCCAATGCTCAAGCACAAAGCAAGAGACTTCCAATGCTCAAGCACAAAGCAAGAGACTTCCAATGCTCAAGCACAAAGCAAGAGACTTCCAATGCTCAAGCACAAAGCAAGAGACTTCCAATGCTCAAGCACAAAGCAAGAGACTTCCAATGCTCAAGCACAAAGCAAGAGACTTCCAATGCTCAAGCACAAAGCAAGAGACTTCTAACTGGTTTTAATGTTAATAAAGATAAGAGATTAACACTTGATATACAATCAGAGGTGTTTACAACATACAACTCAGTTACAAGACTAACTTAGAAAATTATCACAAAGTTTCTAAGTGTTTGATAGCTTCAGAATTTGACAGAGTTTCAGCACGTTCAGAAGCTTAAGTCTTGATTTTTATTTCTTCACAAATCTTCTTCCTTTTATAGATGATAAAATGAACGTTGAAGATTATAGCCGTTTGAAGAATTGAGACGCTCCTTTGTATAGATCAGTGAGCTTATTAGCTGTTCTGATTTGCAGTAGCTTGGAGCTTAACGTTTTCCACAAAATGAGAGATTCCTTTTGGCTTTTGATATTTGAACCTTGGTGAAAGCCAAATAAGGAAATAATCGTTTCTGAAGCCTGACTTGAAAAGGACCTTTCCATGGTCAAACCTTTTCATTCTTGGTTTCTGCGTTTGGACTTAGTTAGGCACAGTCTTCAATAAAATTGTACTCTCAAGTGTAGCTTAACATTTATCTCTGATGAGCCTTCAGATAGTAACTTCAGAGTTTCATAGGCTCAGAATTACTTGCTTCAGATCTGATGAGCCTTACTTCAGAGTTTCATAGGCTCAGAATTACTTGCTTCAGATCTGATGAGCCTTCAGATAATAACTTCAGAATTTCACAGGCTCAGAATTACTTGCTTCAGATCTGGTGAGCTCAGAAGTAATTCCTTCAGAATTTCACAGGCTCAGAATTACTTGCTTCAGATCTGGTGAGCTCAGAAGTAATTCCTTCAGAATTTCACAGGCTCAGAATTACTTGCTTCAGATCTGGTGAGCTCAGAAGTAATTCCTTCAGAATTTCACAGGCTCAGAATTACTTGCTTCAGATCTGGTGAGCTCAGAGGTAATTCCTTCAGAAATTCTAAGGTTCTTTAGTACGCAAAATTTAACTTTTAATCCTGCACACTGAATTAAATTATTAGTATTCCAATTTAACCTTAAATACATTGTTATCATCAAAATCAATTAAGGAGATACAAAATCATAATTTTGTTCCAACAATCTCCCCCTTTTTGATGATGACAACTATATGTATTTAAAATCAATTGTTGTTGTTTTTATTTAACATCTTGACTTCAGGTTCTGAGGTTTGCAAGCTCCCCCTGAGTCTGATAAGCTTCAAAAGTTTATCAATGATAAATATAAAACAGTCTAAGAGTAATATTTAATGTCAAATATAATTTCATATATTCTACCTTCAGAATTAGAGGTTTGCAAGCTCTATTTCTTCAGATTGACAAATATAAGATATGGTTTGCAAGCGTATCTTATATTATATGAATTTATGTTGGACAAAATTTATTACTCCCCCTCATTAAAAGTTTAAAAGACTTTAATATAACTTAACAAGAGTAGAGTTCAGAAAATGTGATCTTTAGAGCTTCAGAAATAATTTCACTGCCATAGGAAATAAAATAATATTTTCTCCCCCTTTGTCATTATCAAAAACGGGCCAGTCAAAGCACAAGTTACAGGGTAGTAAATGCACACAGCAAACAACCACCAGCAGTAAATGCATTCAACGGTAAAAGGGAATTGTTTCAGAATGAAGACAAGTTTCTTCAAGATCTGAATCAGTTCCAGGAAAAGGTGGAGTGGTTTGAATGGATGAGGGGTTTGGTTCAGAAGTGGTTGGCTTAGGAGATGAAGTCTGAAGGGGTTCAGTTTGGGATTCAGCAGAAACTTCAGAATTTTGAACATTTGAGGGTTCAGATTGGTCTACGTCCATTGCTATTGGAGTAGACTCAGAATCTATAATAGGAGATTTCTGAGGGGATTTAGGTGTGTCAGAAATGGTTATAGTGGAAGTTTCAAAATATTGGGGGGAAACAAGATAGTGACGTAATAGGGGCTTGGCAGTTACTTTTAATAAAATCATCATTAGCTCTCCTTCATTACCCAGCGCTTACTAGACATGATGGGAAGTTACACAGATAAGTAGTGTTTTCAGAAGCCAGCTGTCAGTTAGAGAAACTGAGTGGTCAACTAACACTTAGAGTAGGTATCTGAGTCACAAGAAATCATATTTAATAATAAATAATTCTGATTGCTTCAGATGAGAGAGTGCTTCAGAACCTATATAATAGTTTCTGAGCCGTCCAAACTTCTGAGGCCCTTCAGAACCAGTTTATTCATTCAGAGTTAACAGCATTCAGAGATATCATTCAGAAATAAAAACCATGTTCAGATTTTTCTTGATAAAATCGAAACGATCAATAGCAAGAGGTTTGGTAAAGATATCAGCCCATTGATGCTCAGTATCAATGAATTGAATCTTAATTACTCCCTTCTGAACATAGTCTCTAATGAAGTGATGTTTGATCTCAATGTGTTTAGCTCTTGAATGCAAAATAGGATTCTTAGACAAACAGATAGCAGCAGTATTATCACAGAGAAGTGGTATACTACTTATCCTTATCTGATAGTCCTCCAACTGATGTTTCATCCAGAGCAATTGCGTGCAACACTTAGCAGCTGAGATGTACTCTGCTTCTGCTGTAGATAGAGCAATAGTTGCTTGTCTCTTACTAGCCCATGATATAAGGTTTTCACCTAGAAATTGACAGTTTCCACTAGTGGACTTCCTTTCAATTTTATCACCAGCATAGTCAGCATCACAGAATCCAATAAGCTGATAATCTAAGGATTTCTTATAAAGTAATCCAAGATTAGTGGTTCCTTTCAGATATCTAAAGATTCTCTTAACAGCAGTTAGATGAGACTCTCTAGGATCTGATTGAAATCTAGCACACAAGCATACACTGAACAAGATATCTGGTCTAGATGCAGTGAGATAAAGGAGGGAACCAATCATACCTCTGTATAATTTCTGATCTACTTTGCCTTCAGATTCTTCCTTCAGAAGACAGCTAGAGGGATGCATAGGAGTTGACATTGGTTTACAATCTTCAAGACCAAATTTCTTCAGTAAATCCTTTGTGTATTTGGTTTGATGCACATATACTCCTTCTTTTCTTTGATTGATTTGAATTCCCAAGAAGAATGTTAGTTCTCCCATCATACTCATTTCAAATTCATCCTGCATAAGCTTAGAGAAATTCTTGCAAAGAGAAGCATTAGTTGAACCAAAGATAATATCATCAACATAAATCTGAACAATCAAAATATCAGTTTTTAAGGTTTTTCTAAAGAGAGTGTTATCAACATGTCCTTTTTCAAAACCATTTTCTAGAAGAAATATACTTAACCTTTCATACCAAGCTCTTGGAGCTTGTTTCAAATCATACAGAGATTTCTTCAATTTGTAAACATGATCAGGACACTTTATATCTTCAAAGCCAGGAGGTTGTTTAACATAGACTTCTTCATAAATTACTCCATTCAGAAATGCACTCTTAACATCCATTTGAAATAGAGTGATGTCATGATTAACTGCATAGGACAAGAGAAGTCTAATTGCCTCAAGTCTTGCTACTGGTGCAAAGGTTTCAGTGAAATCTATGCCTTCTTGCTGACTATAACCTTGTGCAACCAGTCTAGCTTTATTTCTGACAACTTCTCCCTTTTCATTTGACTTGTTTCTGAATACCCATTTTGTTCCAATAATGTTCTTGTGTTTGGGTTTTGGTACCAGATCCCAAACATCATTTCTTTCAAATTGATTGAGTTCTTCTTGCATTGCAACAATCCACCCATCATCTGAGAGTGCTTCTTCTATGTTTGTGGGTTCAATTAATGAAATTAACCCAACTAGGGATTCATCCTCTTTGAAAGCAGATCTGGTCTTTCTTGGGCTATCCTTGTTACCAACAATTAGCTCTTCAGGATGAGATGATCTATACTTGAATTTACTCTTAGGTGGAGCAGGTGTCTGAGAGGGTTCAGTTTCTGAAGGGTCTTCAGTTTCAAGGCCTTCAGAGATATCTTCATTTTGAGTCTCAGATGGATATACAGCAATGGAGAGATCTTCACACTCAGAATTTGAGGAAACTTGAAATTCTGCAAAAGTCTCAGCTTGCTCTGACATTTTATCGTCAGGCTCTTTATCATCAAATCTAACATGTATAGATTCTTCAACTGTGTGAGTTTCAGAATTATACAATCTGTATGCTTTTGAGCGTTCAGAGTAGCCTATAAAGATACCCTTATAAGCTCTAGCATCAAATTTCTTTCGATAGACCTTGTTGTCTAGAATATAACAAGTACATCCAAACTGATGAAAATAAGAAATATTTGGTTTTCTTCCTTTGAACAGTTCATAAGCAGTTTTGTTCAGAATAGGTCTGATGTAGATTCTATTCTGAACATAGCAAGCAGTACTCACGGCTTCTGCCCACAAGAACTTAGCTAGGTTAGACTCAAGCATCATGGTACGAGCCATTTCTTGCAAAGATCTATTCTTTCTTTCTACAACACCATTCTGCTGTGGTGTTCTAGGAGAAGAGAATTCATGGATTACTCCATGCTCTGAGCAGAAAGATTCGAAAGAGTCATTTTCGAACTCTCCCCCATGGTCGCTTCTAACCTTCAGAATCCGAAGATCCTTTTCACTTTGTATTTGTGTGCAGAAGTCACTGAACACCACAAGTGCTTCACTCTTAGAACGTAGGGATTTCACCCAAGTCCATCTACTGAAATCATCAACCATGACCAATCCATATTTTTTACCATTGATAGAGGCTGTCGAAACAGGACCAAACAGATCAATGTGAAGCAATTCTAAGGGTCTGGAAGTAGAGACAATGTTTTTAGACTTGAATGAAGTCTTAGCAAATTTTCCTTTTTGACATGAGCCACAAAGTGCATCTGAGTGATAATCAATGTCAGGCAAACCACTAACAAGCTTTTGTTTGCTAAGCTTAGAGATCAACCTCCAGTTAGCATGACCAAGACGCTTGTGCCATAGCCATTTCTCATCACTCAGAGACAAAAGACATATAATCTTTTGGTCAACCAAATCAGAAAAGTTTACTTTATAAACATTGCCAACTCTCATTCCCTTGAATACTACAGATTTGTCAGAGTCTTTTGATACAGTACATGATTCCTTATTAAATGTAACAACACACCCATTGTCACAAAATTGACTAATGCTCAATAGATTGTGTTTAAGTCCATCAACTAACCAAACATCTTTAATGGAAAGAGAAGAATTACCAACTGTACCTGTACCAATGATCTTCCCTTTTTGTTTTCCTCCAAATCCCACAGAGCCTCCCTCTTTCAGAGTTAGGGTTTGGAACATATGCTTTTCTCCCGTCATATGTCGTGAGCAACCACTGTCCAGGTACCAGGGCTGCTGTTTTACCTTTCCTTGCATGAGCATCTGAAGCAAACATTATTTCAGATTTTGGTACCCATATTCTGATGGGTCCTTTAGAGTTAGTCTTCTGAATAGTATTCCTTCTTTGTTTTCTATGATCAACACAAGATCTAGAATTAATTAAGCTTTGACAAGAATGTTTAGGCTTAATTTGATTCTTGGATTTTGATCTGGAGTATATCACAGTTCCAAAGGTCAAGCAAGGATCTGAAGTAACTTTACCTTGATTTCTCAGAGGTTCAGATGACTTCTGAGCCTTAACTTGAGAACTTTTGGACTCAGAAATTTTAGGTTCAGAAGAACTTGGAACTTCTGAGTCTTTGGGTTCAGGTTCAGAACCTCCTTCAGAGTTGGATGCCTTCAGATCAAGTGTACCACTTTTAACAAAGGTAGAGAATAATTCAGGTGGAGTATCATCCTCACTATATGATTTCAGAGGTTTATCCCAGTTCTTAAACCGAGAATAACCAATGCCTTCACCATAGTTACGAGTCATATGATAAATCATGGAAGCCATTTTACTCCTATTGAAGGTACAACGAATAAATTCATGGAGAGCATCTTCATGATCATCATTGAGCTTGTCTGCCAAGACATAGTTAGATTCAACATGACAAATACGAATGTTTAAAGATTCATTTTCTTCATAAAGAATCTTGGCATCCTTTTTCAATGATTCATGAACATTCTTCAGAATTTTGTGTTGACCTACCATACGAGTGTAATGTTTCACAGCAATCTTAAGAGAATCAATTAACTCAGATTTAGTCATGTTAGAATATACCTCGTTCTCATCATCTGAGTCATCCTCAGAATCTTTATCAGAGTTGTTACCTTCAGAAGTTCTTGCCATTAAAGCCAGATTGCCTTCTTCATCATCTTCTCCTTCAGAGTCATTCTCAATGGTCTCCCAAGTGGCTAACAAACTCTTCCTTACCTTTTCTTTGTACTTTTCTTTCCCAAAGCTCTTATTCTTTCCTTTGTCCTTGGATGACATTTCTGGACAGTCCGCAATGTAGTGTCCAGATTTCTTGCAGTTATAGCAGTTGTTCAGTTCTTCCTTTTTGTCCTTTGAAAAGGAACTTCTTGAGTTGTTTCCTTTGTTTGGAAACCTTTTGTATTTCTTGTTCCATTTCTGAAACCTTCTAACCATTAGTGCCATTTCTTCATTCTCAGAATTTTCATCCATCATATCATCAGAAGTTTCTTCCTCTTGTTCAGACACTTTGATCTTTGCAGCTTTTGAGGAAGTCTGAACAGAGCTTAGAGCCAAGGACTTCATCTTCTTGACAGGTTCATCTGACATAAGTTCTAGCTCATGACTTCTGAGTGAGCTTATTAAATCTTCAAGAGTCACATTGTCCAAATCCTTGGATTCCTGAAAAGCTGTAACTTTTGGTCTCCATTTGGAAGGTAAGCTCCTCAGAATTTTCTTCACGTGATCAGATGCAGTGTAGCTTTTCTTCAGAACTTGAAGACCAGAGACAAGGGTTTGAAACCTTGAATACATGGTTTCAATATCTTCATCTTCCTTCATTCTGAACAGCTCATATTGATGAACTAATAAGTTTGCCTTAGCTTCTTTGACTTGCTTATTTCCTTCATAGGTGGAACATAGAGAGTCCCAGATAGTTTTGGCACATGACTTGTTGGATATTTTTAAATACTCAGCATGAGATATTGCACCAATAAGCATATTCTTAACAGTATGATGCTTCTTATACTGTTTCTTCTTTTCAGCATCAAAGAACTTTCTGTAGGTATTTCTTACAACACCTTCATCATCCATGTGTTCAAAATGTATACCATCTTCAATGATATCCCATAACTCATCATCGGTCCCAATGATGTAACTATACATCTTGGTTTTCCAGAAAGGAAAAGTAGTAGGATCACTGTTGAAGTAAGGTGGTTTGTCTCTGTGATTATCACTGTTCCTTTCCCTATCATAGTTGTGAGGAGGTGGAACAGTAGAGTGATCAGGTCCAGAGGAAGCAGAAGGAGAGGTAACACCAGACATGTTTTTCAACTAAGTACCCCTAGATCTTTTACTGTTTCACCGTTAAGTGAAGAGCAACAGACCGGAGCTCTGATGCCAATTGAAGGTTGAAAAACACACAAGAAGGGGGGGGTTGCAGCGGATAAGGTATAACACACACAATATATGAGGATAGGGTTAGAGAGAGATGCTCAGAATTTTTATACTGGTTCCTCCCACTAACAGGAGTAGTCCAGTCCTCTTGTCCTTCACAAGAGATTTCACTATAATCACTCAGATTACAAATGCTCAAGCACTAAGCAAGAGACTTCAAACTGCTCAAGCACAAAGCAAGAGACTTCTAACTGCTCAAGCACAAAGCAAGAGACTTCCAATGCTCAAGCACAAAGCAAGAGACTTCAAACTGCTCAAGCACAAAGCAAGAGACTTCTAACTGCTCAAGCACAAAGCAAGAGACTTCCAATGCTCAAGCACAAAGCAAGAGACTTCCAATGCTCAAGCACAAAGCAAGAGACTTCAAACTGCTCAAGCACAAAGCAAGAGACTTCCAATGCTCAAGCACAAAGCAAGAGACTTCAAACTGGTTTTAATGTTAATAAAGATAAGAGATTAACACTTGATATACAATCAGAGGTGTTTACAAAATACAACGCAGTTACAAGACTAACTTAGAAAATTATCACAAAGTTTCTAAGTGTTTGATAGCTTCAGAATTTGACAGAGTTTCAGCACGTTCAGAAGCTTAAGTCTTGATTTTTATTTCTTCACAAATCTTCTTCCTTTTATAGATGATAAAATGAACGTTGAAGATTATAGCCGTTTGAAGAATTGAGACGCTCCTTTGTATAGATCAGTGAGCTTATTAGCTGTTCTGATTTGCAGTAGCTTAGGAGCTTAACGTTTACTACAAAATGAGAGATTCCTTTTGGCTTTTGATATTTGAACCTTGGTGAAAGCCAAATAAGGAAATAATCGTTTCTGAAGCCTGACTTGAAAAGGACCTTTCCATGGTCAAACCTTTTCATTCTTGGTTTCTGCGTTTGGACTTAGTCAGGCACAGTCTTCAATAAAATTGTACTCTCAAGTGTAGCTTAACTTTTATCTCTGATGAGCCTTCAGATAATAACTTCAGAGTTTCACAGGCTCAGAATTACTTGCTTCAGATCTGGTGAGCTAAGAAGTAATTCCTTCAGAAATTCTAAGGTTCAGATAATAACTTCAGAGTTTCACAGGCTCAGAATTACTTGCTTCAGATCTGGTGAGCTCAGAAGTAATTCCTTCAGAAATTCTAAGGTTCAGATAATAACTTCAGAGTTTCATAGGCTCAGAATTACTTGCTTCAGATCTGGTATTCCTTCAGAAATTCTAAGGTTCTTTAGTACGCAAATTTTAACTTTTAATCCTGCACACTGAATTAAATTATTAGTACTCCAATTTAACTTTAAATACATTGTTATCATCAAAATCAATTAAGGAGATACAAAATCATAATTTTGTTCCAACATGTAAAATCTACGATACTCTCTTTCTGCATAATTTATTGAAAGGTCTCACACATACAACGTCAACATTACCAAAATGTTTCATCAACAGCTTACATGCTTTGTATGACACCAATAACTTAAGACTTAAGTGATTTCTGTTGAATTAATAAGTCATGTTTTCTGAGAAAGCAGAGCTCAGAAGTTGAGCAGAGCTTCAGAAGTCCTGGAGCTCAGAAGCTGAGCAGAGCTTCAGAAGTTCTGGTGCACAGAAGTTGAGCAGAGCTTCAGAAGTTCTGGTGCTCAGAAGTTGAGAAAGCTTCTGAAGTTAGTTAGTTTGTTATAGATTTTTGATTTGTCTTAGGTAGTTAATATACGAACGCTTGGTAGTGAAGCAAGCCCCCATTTTTGTATATAAATACCTTTGCCCCTTGTGGATGAATGCAATTAACTTTTTCCCTAATTCTCTTCTAAATTCTCTCGTTCTATTCTCTATCATTTCACCCAAATTATCACATTGTCCCAACAAATTGGTATAACAGAGCCCGGTTGTGATTCACGTTTTGCATTGATTCTTTGATCAAGAAACAATGGCGAACAATGGCACAACCTCATCACAATTTCCTGCAAATCTTCCAGTGTTCAAAGGTGATAACTATAATCGTTGGTGTGCGCAGATGAAGGTCATTTTCAGGTTTCAAGATGTTCTTGAAACTGTTAATGATGGAGTACCAGACTTGGCTGCAAATGCTGATGAATCAGCAAGAGCCTTGCATCGTGAGTTGAAGAAAAAGGATGCAAAAGGTCTGTTCATCATACATCAGTGTGTGGATCCTAATATCTTTGAGAAGATCATTGAGGAAGAATCTTCTAAAGGTGCTTGGGATACATTGAAGAAGATTTATGGAGGTGATGAAAAACTGAAGGGTATCAAGCTGCAAGCTCTAAGGAGACAATATGAAATGTTGGTGATGAATGATCAAGAAACGATAGCTGAGTATCTTTCAAGAATGTTGAGTATCACAAATTTGATGAAGTCAAATGGTGAAGCTCTGACAGAGAAGTCCAAGATTGAGAAGGTTTTGAGAACCTTAACTGAGAAATTTGATCACATAGTAGTAGCAATAGAAGAATCAAAGGATTTGTCCACTATGAAGATAGAGGAGCTTCAAGCTTCATTGGAGGCACATGAACTGAGAGTCAAGCAGAGGAGCTCAAACAAAGCTATTGATCAAGCTTTGCAGGCAAAGTTTCAGAAAGGTTTCAAAGGGAAAAACAAGAAAAAGAAAGAAGATTCAGAAAATGATAGCAAGAACCTTAAAGATTCAGAGCCTAGCAAAGGTAGCAAGAAAAGTTCAAAGAAAAAGATTGATAAGAAGGATGTGAAGTGTTATAATTGTCAGAAGCTTGGCCATTATGCTAGAGAGTGTCACTCTAAGAAAGTTGAGAGAAATGACAAGGATGAAGCTCAATTGGCAAAGGGAAATGGTAGTGACTCTGATGATTCCCTGCTCATGGCAATTACAAACACTGAAGCTGATAAATCCAACTTGTGGTATCTTGACACTGGCTGTAGCAATCACATGACTGGCAACAAGAAGTGGTTCTTGAAGCTTGATTATTCAGTGAGAAGGAATATCAAGTTTGCAAATAGCAGCCAGATCACTAGTGAAGGTATGGGGACAATTCTTGTGCAGAGAAAAGATGGTCAAGAATCCTTCATTAATGAGGTATTGTATGTTCCTTCTATGACAAGTAATTTGATTAGTCTTGGTCAACTACTTGAAAAGGATTATACAGTGACAATGGCTAATAAAGAATTGAAGATTCATGATGCTAAGAGTAGGTTAATCCTAAGAGCTCCATTGTCAAGCAATAGAACCTTCAAGGTTGAAATCAATGTGATTGATTTCAAGTGCTTAGCCTCAGTCACTAGTACAGAAGAGAATTGGATATGGCACCACAGGTTTGGACACTTAAACTTCAAAAGCTTAAGCATGTTGAATTCCAAGAAGATGGTTCATGGCTTGCCTCAGAACAGAGCACCAAGTGAAGTGTGTGAAGAGTGTTGTGCAGCAAAGCAGGCCAGAAATTCATTCAAGAATGAATTACCTATGAAGTCAACTCAGAAACTAGGAATGGTGTACTCAGATGTGTGTGGTCCATTTGAGGTGAAATCCATTGGAGGAAATTGCTATTTTCTGACATTCATAGATGATTGTACTAGACATGTTTGGCTATACCTTATAGAAAAGAAGAGTGATGTATTTACCAAGTTCAAAAAATTCAAGACACTAGTTGAAAATCAAAGTGGATTTAGTTTGAAGAAATTGAGAACTGATGGAGGTGGTGAATACACTTCACATGAATTTTCAAAATTCTGTGAAGATGAAGGTATAGAGCATGAAGTCACTGCACCCTACACCCCTCAACACAATGGTGTAGCTGAGAGGAAGAACAGAAGCATCATGAACATGGCCAGAAGTATGCTTAAAGCTAAGCATATGCCTCATAAGTTTTGGGGTGAAGCAGCCTCTACAGCAGTTTACATCATCAATAGAAGTCCTACAAAGAGGTTACAAGACAAGACTCCTCATGAAGCTTGGACAGGTTTGAAACCAAGTGTTAGTCACTTTAGAATATTTGGCTCACTTTGCTTCAAACATGTTCCTGATCAAGTTAGAAGAAAACTTGATGATAGAAGTCAGACAATGATATTGCTAGGTTATCATCCCACTGGTGCCTACAAACTGTACTCACCTAGAGATAACAAGGTTGTGATTAGCAGAGATATCAGGTTTGATGAATCAAAGGGTTGGGATTGGACTGAAGGCACAAGTGTTGAAGGCTCAATGCTCAACAGAAGACTTATGCTTGAGGAAACAAATCAAGAGGAGATAGAAGAGCAAGATCATCAGCCTAATGCTGCACCTAATCAACAGTTGAGAAGATCAACCAGAGAAAGGGTACAGTCAATAAGGTTGAATGAGTATGATGTGTTTCCTGATCAAGCAATCACTGAAGATGGAGAACTGGTCAATGAAGCAATGATTGCAGAGTTAGAACCAGTGACTCTAAGTGAGGCTTTGAAAGATTCAAATTGGTTGAATGCTATGAAAGAGGAGCTGAAGTCAATTGAGAAGAATAACACCTGGACATTGATGAACAAAGCTGTAAACAAGAGACCTATTGATGTGAAATGAGTTTTCAAGCTGAAGATGAAACCAAGTGGTGAAATTGCTAAGTACAAAGCAAGACTAGTAGCTAAGGGTTTTCTTCAGAAGCCTGGACTTGACTTTAATGAAGTGTTTGCACCTGTGGCAAGGCTAGAGACAATTAGGCTAGTTGTTGCAGTAGCTACCTACAAAGGATGGGCTATGCACCAGCTTGATGTGAAATCTGCCTTCTTGAATGGACCATTAGAGGAAGAAGTATATGTGAAGCAGCCACCAGGATTTGAGATTAAAGGTCAAGAACAGAAAGTGTACAAGCTGAACAAAGCTCTCTATGGTTTGAAACAAGCTCCAAGAGCTTGGAACAGGAGAATTGATAGCTTCCTGCTGGATTTGAGTTTCACTAGATGCACATCAGAACATGGAGTATGTTAAAATTCTGAAGTTGATGGTAAAATAGAGAAGATTCTCTATAAGAGCTTAGAAAGCTTGAGAGAGAATAGAAATTGTAAGATTTCATTTTGATAAAAGATAATGGAAAAGAGTACAATGGTGGCTCTTATATAGAGCAATTTGAGGCTAACTAACTAAACCACCCAATAACCAACTCTAACAAACTAATAACTAACTAATGGAAAAGTTAACTAACTAATGGGAGCTTTGGCTAATAATCAATATTCTCAACAGCCTCCCTCAAACTCAACATTGGGAAATTTACCAATTTGAGTTTGAATTACAATTATTTTCAAACTTTATTGTGTGAAAAATACAAACTAAATTGCATTGCTGCAAACAAACAAGTAACCAATTTTATCAACAAACTTGGCATGAACCCACTTCAAGCTTCAAGTCCAAAACATAGCTCCTTTAACAAAATACACACAAGGCCTTTGTAAGTATCTCTGCCATCAATGTATTTCCACCAATGCTGCAAGATCCAAGGAAGGTCTCCAAAAGAATGTATTGTCTCAAATATGCCATAAAGAAATGATTCATGTCAAACCACTATGACAACATATAAATTGACTATGTGTAAATGAGTTGACAGTAGAGGGGACTTGACTCCAACCAATAGAATGCAATAGAATGAGCTTTCTCATATGCAACAATTGCAACCGTTAGTAAGAATTAAGTCAATCATGTAATTGAGTAAAAGAGCCTGATCTGATGTAATGTAACTTTCAGTAATCTTAGTGTCATATTCATTCAACTTTCTGCATGATTCACTACCAAGTTGTGCAATCCAGACTTATAGTAGTAGGGACATAATCAATGTAACATGCAAGTAAACAATCATATCATCCCCTTCAATACACTCATGCTTCTTCTTGCTTCAATCTCAGCACCAATGAGTATCAAATGCAACTTGATCAATCATTTACATAAACTAATTCTTGTGCTCCAGACATCCAACAAGACCAAATTTCAATATTTGTAGGAAGCAAGTTGCACTAACTATTAAAACCTTGAGTCCATAAGCACCAAATAGCAGCAATAAGGTTTTGACATATAACCCTCACAATGAATTACCACCAAAGCCTGCTAATGTAACTTCTTGGAAGCTTGTACACATGACAATTCGTACCTAAATTGAGAAGTGAGTGAAACCAAATACTTTGCATGCAATTTCAACAATATTGTGGTAAAGATGATAAAGTCACTCCATTAAGTACTGTAACCAAAGTCTTTGCATCCACAATCGGTTTTGTTACATGACGAATACCCAAATACCAAAATCACAATCAATTCTCAATAAAGTCAAACTTGCAGCAATATATCCAGGATGCAGTGCTGCAAATCAAACTTGCAGCAATATAGAATCAACACCAGCCTACTTTCCATATGACAGAATCTAAATGTGTTCTTAAATCTTCACATTTGTAGACTAACAGAAGCAAAACTGTGATTGGTGTATGAATTCAAGCTATAAGCAACTAAACATCAAACAAGCTTGAATTATGTTGTAGAATTGCAGAACAAACATGAACAATGTTGCAGAATTGACTTCTATATTATAATAGCCTCCCTCAAACTCATAGTAAGAGGATTCTTAGTATGAGTTTGGAAAACAAAGACCAAATAGAAAACAGAAACTGTACCACCAAGTTGTGAATGGAGTAACAATAACAACCACATGTATTCTATCAAGATTCAATTCAACTTCCAAAATAAAATCAATCAAGAACAAAGAATGTGCAACTGAATTGCCAAAAATCCGAGAAAGAGAAAATTGATGGCTATAATGCGAAGGGAAAAGAAAATGTGTTTGGAAGTTCCACCGGGATCGAAAGGGAAGAGTGAAATTGAATAGAAAATTGACAAAGTAGAGAGCATGATAGCAGAATTGTAAAGCACTAACAGAATTCCACCGGGATCAAAAACGTCAATGTAGACACCACATAGCTTGAAGAAGAAATTGACGTGTTTCAGTGTGGTTGTTGCTGAAACAAATTTCTCAAGCTTAGAAGATGAGGAACGAACCTTATACGGCGGAAGAAAGATCAACATGGTGGTTCTTGAATTGGCGATCGCATAACCGTCGTCGGAGACACCGATATGAGGCAAATCGAACCAATTCTTGCTACCAAAGATTGTATCTAGTTGACATTCCATGAAGCTTTCTTCATTACAAGAAGGAACAAATTCATCATCTTCAAAAGCAGATTCTTGCTCGTTTTCTTCTGCTACAGATTCAGATACCAAAAAGAAGCAATCAATTGCTCCAATTTTGACGCATCGTTCTTCAATTGAAGGATTGATTGTCTCAATAGGAATCATCTGCACCATTTCAGATTCTGAATCTTGATGGAAACTGCCAAAAAGGAATGTAGAATTCCTTTCTTCCATGGCTGCAAAATCAGAACCTTGAGCTTGAACAATGTGTGCAGAAACTGAATCGGTAACATCAACAGAAGCTTCATCTTCTTCACATTCAACAGCGGAATCGTAATCAAGGTATGGATCGATTGAGGCGGATGATACCATGTTAAAATTCTGAAGTTGATGGTAAAATAGAGAAGATTCTCTATAAGAGCTTAGAAAGCTTGAGAGAGAATAGAAATTGTAAGATTTCATTTTGATAAAAGATAATGGAAAAGAGTACAATGGTGGCTCTTATATAGAGCAATTTGAGGCTAACTAACTAAACCACCCAATAACCAACTCTAACAAACTAATAACTAACTAATGGAAAAGTTAACTAACTAATGGGAGCTTTGGCTAATAATCAATATTCTCAACAGAGTATATGTGAAAGGCTCAAGTCATGAAGAGATTATAATACTGTGTCTGTATGTTGATGATTTGTTGATCACAGGATCAAACGAAACTGTGCTAGAGAGATTCAAAGCAGACATAATGAAGGAGTTTGAGATGACTGATTTGTGAGAGCTATCATATTTCCTTGGCATGGAATTTGTGAAAACAGATAGAGGCTATTTCTTGCATCAGAAGAAATATGTCATTGACATATTGAAGAGGTTTCACATGAGCAATTGCAACCCTGCAATTACTCCTATGGAAACAGGTGTGAAGCTGAGCAAGAATACTGAGGATGAGTTGGTTGATTCAACATTGTACAGACAGATCATAGGATCACTGAGGTACTTGTGCAATACTAGAATTGACTTATGTCATAGTGTTGGTCTACTGAGCAGATTTATGGATCAACCAAGGATGAATCACTTGACTGCTGCAAAAAGGGTCCTTAGATATGTGAAAGGAAGCATTGATCATGGCATTTTGATTCCAAACCAAAGGAACAGTGGCAAAAAGCTAATGGCTTATGGTTACTCAGATTCAGATTGGGGAGGAGATCAAGATGACAGGAAGAGCACTGCAGGATACCTGTTCATGATAGGTAATGCACCAATCTCTTGGTGTTCTAAGAAGCAAGGGATAGTGGCATTGTCATCATGTGAAGCTGAGTATGTGGCAGCTTCATTTGCAGCTTGTCAAGCAAATTGGATTGAGATGTTGCTCACTGAATTGAGAACAGTAGAGGCAACAAAGATAAAGTTACTTGTTGACAACAAGTCAGCAATTGATTTGGCTAACAACCCAGTTAGTCATGGAAGAAGTAAGCACATTGAGAGGAGGTTTCATTTTTTGAGAGATCAAGTGAACAAAGATAAGCTTGAGTTGGAATATTGCAATACTGAGATCCAACTTGCAGATATTCTAACCAAACCTATGGCTAAGGCAAGATTTGACACTCTGAAGAAGCTTATAGGAATGAATGCTTTGGAAAACATGCCTTAGGAGGTGTGTTGAATTAATAAGTCATGTTTTCTGAGAAAGCAGAGCTCAGAAGTTGAGCAGAGCTTCAGAAGTCCTGGAGCTCAGAAGCTGAGCAGAGCTCAGAAGTTGAGCAGAGCTTCAGAAGTTCTGGTGCTCAGAAGTTGAGAAAGCTTCTGAAGTTAGTTAGTTAGTTTGTTATAGATTTTTGATTTGTCTTAGGTAGTTAATATACGAACGCTTGGTAGTGAAGCAAGCCCCCATTTTTGTATATAAATACCTTTGCCCCTTGTGGATGAATGCAATTAACTTTTTCCCTAATTCTCTTCTAAATTCTCTCGTTCTATTCTCTATCATTTCACCCAAATTATCACATTGTCCCAACAATTTCACACAACACTCAGTTTATAAACACTAAGCATAATATAAAAGCAACAAGAGGAATCAAATAACCAATTTAAGAAATAGTCACAAGTACTATACATGAAGGACATTCTAACTTAAGAATGTCAAGGGAAAAGATTCAAGTTTTGTTCATATTATGCTACTCAAAATGCTCTATCGTTGGCCCCATTTCACTTGCATTCTTGTTATAATAACTAACTCAATTAAAGGTATCAAGCCTAAATTTTGTTTCGAGCATTATCAAACCAATCCATACATGTTGACAACATATAGCTATGCAAGCACATTTCATATAGTAAAACAGGTTAAGCAGGAAAAAACAATCTGCCAACCCTTTTGTGTACGTATCGTTCGCTTTGCAGATAGCAAATTAAGGGGATGTTTGCTGTCTAGACAACGACCACAGGGTCAAGTTTGATAGCACCCGTTTCGGTTACTCATAACATTCCCATTCCCAAGGAATAGAGAGAGTAATATTGGTGTGTTTTTTTTTTTCACTCCACGGTCCCCTTCTTTTATGCCAGGGGTGCGAGAAGTTGGATTCTTTTATGATGCGTGCTCTTTAGGCCCCCACGTTTCTTTTAGGCCCCCTTGAATTTTTTTAAAATCCAATTTTGCCCTTGATGCACCCCCCTTAAAACTTCGGTTCGCAGAAATCGAAGTTTTTTTTAGTTCAAATTCAGGGAAAAATTCGTTTAACAAAAACCGAATTTTTTTTTCAAGGCAAAAAAACTTGGGTTTCTGCGAATCGAAGTTTTTATTAAAAGGCAAAAAAGAAAATTCAAGGGGTGCAAAAGAAACACGGGGGCCTATTGAGTAATTATTATTGTCGGGTGGGCTTCTCTTTTTTTAAAACTTTGGGCTTACTTATCTTAAAAGGAATAAGATTTACTTACTATAAAAGAACCAAGCAAGGGTAAGTGGTTGTTGTTTCATAATTCTCTCTCTCTCTCTCTCTCTCTCTCTCTCTCTCTCTCTCTCTCTCTCTCTCTCTCTCTCTCTCTCTCTCTCTCTCTCTCTCTCTCTCTCTCTCTCTCTCTCTCTCTCTCTCTCTCTCTCTCTCTCTCTCTCTCTCTCTCTCTCTCTCTCTCTCTCTCTCTCTCTCTCTCTCTCTCTCTCTCTCTCTCTCTCTCTCTCCTCTCTTCTCTCTCTCTCTCTCTCTCTCTCTCTCTCTCTCTCTCTCTCTCTCTCTCTCCTCTCTCTCCTCTCCTCTCTCTCTCTCTCTTCCTCTCTCTCTCTCTCTCTCTCTCTCTCTCTCTCTCTCTCTCTCTCTCTCTCTCTCTCTCTCTCTCTCAACCGCCATCTGATCGATGGCTATGCTGCCTCGTTCCGCCGCTTCTCTAATTCCAGACCACGATGATTCAGGTACGTGCGTAAACCAAATCAGCCCAACCTCTCTCTCTCTAATTTTAATTACAATGCTTCTCTTCCAATTTTTTCAATCTATTTCGTCTTTATTTTTTATTTAACTTCATCTGTTTTGCTAATCAATCTTTCATCAACATGCAAAAAGCGTTTTTTTATAACCTAAACTTAAACATTTAACCCAGATACTCATGTTATTGTAGCCTTATGTAGAAATGAATCTCAAATCTGTGCAAGATTATTTCAAAGAACTTAAGGAAAGAGTCATCCTGGTGGACAGATCTAACAATCATAGGGTGGTTGAGTTTAATGGCTCAGCTGAACATCCTATGTTTATCACTGGTTGGCAAGATGTTGGACCTTTTTTTGGCTATTCTGAACACACTTTAATACTGATGACATATGTTGGTCAAAGCTAGTTTGTTGTGGATTTTTTACCCCAACCTTTTGATCCCAACAACTTGCCTAGCTATCATAGCTACAAATACACTCATGCTGATCCTGTGTCTTTTCAAGTTGAACTCACCAAATACATTGCTTCTGGATCACAATTGGTAAGTTACACTCACTCATAATAAATTCATTTTTCCTATCAATAGCTTTTCAATAACTTTTTAATTAATCTCACTAAATTTTCTGCAATTTTCTATTTTATATACAGACACTATCAAAGGAATTTGCTTCATATGTCAGAGCATCAGGTTTCAAAAAGATTCGTCTCTAATCTATGGTCCACAAGGTGATGAATTCAAATGCAAAGTTCTGATCAGGGATGGGGACAAAGTTGCTACCAAAATTGGAAAAGGATGGTTGAAGTTCATTGATATGAATTCATTTGTTAAGGGAGACATACTCAAATTCCAGTTTGTCAACAAGTATCAGTCCAATCTAATGAAAGTCACTCAGTTATATGTTTGAAGACAATGTTCTCTTAATTGTCTAAACTAATTATGTTGTTTACTATTTCTGTTTAAGTTTTTAAGTTTTCCTGCTAAGTACTCTATCAAGCTTTAAGTTAAGTTTTGTACTTATGTCTGCTTCAGAACAATCTATATTAATGTTATGGTATGTTAATCGTTTATGTAATGTTGTAATCTATAAATGAAATGCATTTTAGCATATAATTCATGTTATCCCATATTGCATATTTCAATTCGTATTATTCATCATAATGTGAATCCAATATTTAACAGAATTGAATTAAATCAATTAGACCAACCATGTTTCTAAACCACCTTTCTTAACAAAAGCTAAATATACTACGATGCTATGATACTAATTTAAAATAAAACACACCTCGCATGAATTTTCATTTTGACCACAAGATTGTTCTTCATATTCTGCTTCCATCCCAGCTGGGTTGTGAAAAGAAGTGTTTGAACTATAAAATCAAAGAAAAATGAAGTCAGAAAATTGTTAATATTACAACCTAAGAGCTTAAATTGAAGACCTAAGAGCTTGATTTTTTGCTGTTTAACAACAGGTGGGTTTCTTTAAGTAGTTTGGCAACAAAAGTGTCTTGTGAATCATTTTAATCAAATTAAAATCGTTAATTGCGACATTGGCTGAAATCAAGAGGCTTAAAAAATAAAGAGGATTTAAATGGCATACCTTTGCGACATTGGCTGCAAAGAAGGAGAGAGATTATGTTGACAAATTAGAAGATGATGATGAAATCGTGCTTTAGTTGACAGATCTACGAAGAAGATGATGAAGTTTTTCAATGTTAGGGTTCAGATCCGAAGAGAGATACCAGAAGGCGTGATGAAGAAGAAAGCGTTGAAGAAGGAAGGCGTTGAAGAAGAAGCTGCATCACAATAGCAATAAGGGCAAAACAGTAATCATCATATATAATTTGAATATTCTGTTTTACCTTTGTTAGTGGGACCCACTTGATTGAAAAAAATCCAACCCTATTAAATCGGTTTGTGCATGGTGTGCACCGGTACACACAAATTTTTGATGTGTATAATAGGGGCTTCCAATTGGAGAAATCGAAGTTTTTTTTAGTTCAAATTCAGGGAAAAATTCGTTTAACAAAAACCGATTTTTTTTTCAAGGCAAAAAAACTTGGGTTTCTGCGAACCGAAGTTTTTATTAAAAGGCAAAAAAGAAAATTCAAGGGGTGCAAAAGAAACACGGGGGCCTATTGAGTAATCATTATTGTCGGGTGGGCTTCTCTTTTTTTAAAACTTTGGGCTTACTTATCTTAAAAGGAATAAGATTTACTTACTATAAAAGAACCAAGCAAGGGTAAGTGGTTGTTGTTTCATAATTCCTCTCTCTCTCTCTCTCTCTCTCTCAACCGCCATCTGATCGATGGCTATGCTGCCTCGTTCCGCCGCTTCTCTAATTCCAGACCACGATGATTCAGGTACGTGCGTAAACCAAATCAGCCCAACCTCTCTCTCTCTCTCTCTCTAATTTTAATTACAATGCTTTTCTTTTGATTATTAGTTGAGAATGAGAAGGATTCTGGTCCTCCACCGGAAAAGAAATTGAAGGTTGAAGAAGACAACAGTTCTGTTCCAATTTCACAAGATTCCGGTACAAAACCTAAATTTCATGTTTTCTTTCTTATATGTTTTGTTTTATATTCCGATCTAAATCATTTTGAGTTAAATTAATTAATTAATTAATTACAATGATTTTCTTTTGATTATTAGTTGAGAATGCCAATGAGAAATTGAAAGGTGAAGAAGAAGAAGAAGAAGAAGACAACAGTTCTGATCTAGGTACAAACCCTAAATCATATTTTCAGTTTAATTAAGGGGATTTCATGGGACTTTTTTATGATAAAAAAATCTTTGTAGTCGTCTTCAATTAAGATTTGTTCCAAGGCAGCAAAATCTGTTGGATTGAGATTTCTTACGAGTTGCAAAATGTCCCACGGTATTCAATATTATACCGATTTCAATGGATTTTTCTATGAAAAGGATTTTGCGAGACTTTTTAATTAATTTCATGCTTTCCTTCTTTCTTATATATCTTGGCTGGCTGGTTTGTCTGTTTTTGTTTCTTATGTGCTTAATTAATTCTTAATTCTTGTAGACGACATTGAAGCCAAAACAGCTTTCGATCGGTGGTGCAAATTGTATCTAGAAGAATACCCTAACAAGTCTGAGAAAAAAATGAGGTTCCAACATTTCAAGAAATCTTTTAATAGAGATGTCGACCCAGTACTGTTTGATCGTGGTTTTAATGCTCCGCAATTTGCTGACCGAAGCGAGGAAGAATTCTTTTCCCTGACTAATGGTGGTATAGGACT
The DNA here is from genome assembly GCA_954870985.1 of Trifolium fragiferum. Classification (NCBI taxonomy): domain Eukaryota; kingdom Viridiplantae; phylum Streptophyta; class Magnoliopsida; order Fabales; family Fabaceae; genus Trifolium; species Trifolium fragiferum. The sequence continues at coordinate 84,655,495 of OX940789.1, read as the reverse complement.
TTATGTTTATATAGATAATGAATTACTCAATGACTTGGAAGAATATATGTTGGAAGAATATCAGTTAGCAGTCAAAGAACAAAGAGATATCTGACTTATATTTGATTTCTGGTCATTGAACAAGTTATTATTTCACATGTTATTTTGTTGGTTAGAACCGTCCTGTTGTGTATGTGGAATTTGATTGATACTTTCCTGGAAAATGAATTCTATGTGCCCTTTTATAATAATTAACTTACCAAATTGTTGGTAGTATGGAAAACAATGATAAATCATTATATTAGATTTGAGTGTGATTTTGTTTTGTCATATATAAATAACTAACAAGCACACATTGGCTGGCTGTGTTTATTTATAGCGCTGAGGATGATGATCAATTTGACAGAGAGACATGTAAAACCCGGTGCACTTGAAATGTACAGCAAATTAAGTTTTACTTTTACAAGTTTTTTTTATTGTCGAAACCATTGTTCATATATCAATAAAATTCTCCTAAAGATCTGGAGATTAGAATGTTATGTTGGTTGAGACCATCTTTCTAATTCCTAATTTATCTCCTGGTCTGTCAAAGGATTCAACTTGAGCTTGTTTGTGATGCATGTAGCAACCATGTTTATGTTATTAATCTTTGGCGTAATACCATAAAAAAAGAGTTGAAATTTTTTTCTAACCCGTTGTTTTTTAGAGTGAGCACAACACTTTTCTATGAGTGATGCATTGAAAGATAGTTATGAATATAAATGTAGAATTTTTACTGATTATTGATTGTCCTCTATCAATTGAGGGTCCTAGATCTATTCTTTTAAATTGCAGTTGCACAATGATTTATAAGTAGCGTATTAGTTTCATAATTTCATTTTAGTTCAAAGTTTTGCAACTTAATTTTCCTGCACATGGTTAAATTCTAAACAAAATGAGGCATCGATTTTTAGTTTAATTTTTATAAAGGCTAGTGTAGTGCAAAGCAAATGTATCCATTGTAGAAACTTGACTTTCCAACATTCCAACTATGTTAGCATTCCAAGTACTACCAATCATTTGCAGCACCACACACAAAATTTTATTGAAAGAATGCAACTTGACATCCCAACTATGTTATACCCTGGACCTCTTTCTCAAATTTCTTCAATACCTCTTAACTCGCCAACTGAACTAATCGCCAAAAGTGATTATAACTTATAAGTAATGGAAACAATCAGCTTGAACAAGACCCAAACTGAACACCATCACCTTGGTGATGATGATGATGACGATGTTGTTTGTGTTGTCACTAAGAAGAGGAAAAAAGAATTCTCACTCTCAGCATGTAATCAGTATTTTAGTTCCAAACTTGTGTTCTTTTGTTTTGTAGAATTATGTTTGGTTATTCTGTTTTTGTAATTTTTTTAAATGTTTTTGGGTTTCGGTTGAGAATGATAATGGGAAGAAGACTAATGATGTGAATAATTTTTTTGGTGCAGAACAACGATCATGGCAAAGGATGCAATTACTTTGTTGGATCATTTAGGTTGGGAAAAGGCA